>CM055982.1:33630000-34830000 GCA_029531755.1 Holothuria leucospilota
ACAGGTCATCAGAACACGTAAAAATTCAGTAACCAAGCAACTTAAAAGCCTAAACCTTAAATCATTATAAGACCTATTGAAAAACACCCTGGCTGGAATTTGTGAATAAAGTACCAATGCGGAAATCTTGTAAAGAGCGCCCAAAGAATCCCAAGACAAGTAAACATAAGACTGCGTAGTCGTTCCACCTTTTTGGCAAGATACCTACCCAAACTTAAGAAAGCTAAACAATTAAAATATATCTAAAAGTTATCAAAACGCAGGTTAACTAATGACTAAATGCTGTACCTTGTAAAAAAGAGGAAATCCAGTCGATAAAATGAATTGAAAACCTAAAACTGTAATACGAGCTAAAACCCTAAAAGTCTAGGTGGGTAAGAAGCTTACTCTTTTATTAGAGTTCTTTTTTTTGTTGAGCCCTAACGGATGAGCCGATTCCAGCTGGGTTAGCCAGTACCCTTCTCTTTTAGTTAAAATGCTTTCAGCTTTATTTGTATATATATATATATATATATATATATATATATATATATATATAATAAGAGAAAATCAACGTTTGCTCCACGAAATACCCGTATCTGTGCTCTCGTATTGTCATCTTTGTGGTGCTTTCTACTTAACTTATATATATATATATATATTGTTACGCTTGGGCAAGTAGAGTACTGTACCTTTAAAGGGCAAGGCCGTGCGGAGCGCCTCGAGATTAAGTGGAGCTCCTGGGTTTATGTGGGGCGGCTCCGCTAAGCTACTCTCTATTCTACTGGTTTTAGACGTGTATTATGTCAGGATTAAACGATTTCTTCCCTACCCCTGTGGAGCATTGTCCCTGCACGTAGATTATCCCTGGCTCATGCTAATTCACTACGTAATGTTACCTAATGTTAGGTAATGTTGCGAAACTCCTCATTTCCCCATGAAAGCATACATGGGTCAGTCATTTTCGGGTCACGACTTCTTATTGTTAAATGCAAATGTATTCATGTTCCCTTTTTAAATTAAGGCTCGTACGACTCGTATCAACACGACTTTTACTGTAAGTCTATTGTATTCAGCCTGGTATAAAACGCATGAATTAATAGCGCCCAGGCAGACAGAGTATTACTTTCAGAGTGTTAAGCAGCACACAGAAGAGTGTTTAGTCGCTTAGGCAGGGTTCTGCCAACGCCCTTCAGCCGCGGTTACTTTAACTCTGTGTCTGTGTACTACGCTAATCTACGTTCAGTTTTTCGACACCTTTCTAATTTAGTTCGAAGTTATTCTTATTTGCAAGTTTAGTTTTCTTTGAAAGGTTGTTTTCGTTTCAACACTGAGTGAAGGAACTCTCAGTTTCAAGATTATTACATTTTACAGAAATCTACGCTTGTTCTTCGTGTCCCTTTTTTTGACTTGTTGACTTAAGTGGCCAATTAAAAGACACCAGCTTAGGCCAAGACTCCACACTGCTGCAGGCCGGATCGCTACCACGCCCAGGGTTCAACGATAACCCCTTCAACGGAGGAAAAACGTTGCATTGGTGGCAGCGGTGGGATAATTACAACCAACGGTCAACAAGCAGGAAAGGAACGAAAATGGCAAGTAGTTCTTCCGTTTCTAATGATCAGGCTGGTGCTTCCCTAGATAGTGCCGAAGTTTTGTTAAGTGAAATTCAAGCCCTGCAAGAACGCTATGGAAAGTTGCTCCCCGGTGAAGTAACTACTCCGAAACCGGAAGATGTAACTAGGAAACGTAGTACAGACGATAGCGATGAAGACTACCTTGGCCTCTCCCCCCACGAATGGTCAAGTAGGAGACACCATACGGATGTCCCTACACACGTGAGTGGGGAGGGCAGCTCACGAAAGGTGAAGTTCGACCTTGGGCAACACGTCACGATGAGAAGAAGACGAGGGGATGCTGGCTACAGTCCTGATCGTCGGAGGCAACACCAACCGGAAGTTGCCTCCACCCCAAAGCACTTTCCTATCGGAGGTACAAATACCGTACATAGACATGAAGACTCCAGGACAGAAAGTAGTGACACCTTGAAGAAACCACTTATGTTACCTGAAAAATTCGACGGTTCGAGCTCTTGGGAAGACTACCGTGTTCACTTTGAGAGTGTGGCGGATATTAATAGGTGGTCTCGAGAGGACAAGGCATGCTTTTTAAGAGCAAGTTTGAAGGGTGATGCCTTAGAAGTGTTGACCGAAATGACGCCTCGGGGCAGCATGGGTTTTACTTCACTTGTAGATGCCCTTGAACGGAGATTTGGACACGAACATCAAAGCCCCCTTTTTCGAGCTCAACTGACAATGAGGACTAGGCAAAGAGGTGAGAGCGTACAGCAGCTGGCACAAGCTATTCGTAAGTTGGTGAATGGAGCTTATCCTTTCTTAGAGAGCAAGGCCCGCGATGACATTGCACTGGAGCACTTCAGGAACGCCTTGGATGACATGGAATTGCAAAGGGCAGTATTTATGTCAAAGCCACAGTCCTTGACGCAAGCTGTTTCTATCGCCGCCGAAATGGAATCTTTCCAGAGGGCACAGTTGCATCATACTAGACGAGGAAGTAACATTCGTCATGTAAAAGAGGAGGATGATAGAGAAACTGCTCCAGCCCTTGATGTATCCAATCTCCTGAAGTTACTAAACGAGATGAAAGAAAGTTTGACAGAAATCCAGAAGTGGAAACGGACAATGGAAGGGAGAGGTGACCGGTCGGACACCTCACATCGTGGTCAGCGCCGGGGAAATCCTTGGAAATGCTGGAACTGTGGAGAGGTGGGTCACTTTCGAGATCAGTGCACTAAACCAAAGAGAGATACCAGTGCTCAGCAGGGAAACGGACCCGAGTCGGGCCAGTAGGCCCTTACCCGGCTCAGCAGGATGGTCAATCAGGGCCAAATCCAGAGAATAAGGTACCGATCTTGAACCACACCAATACACATGAGCCTGCACTGGACCCTTCAGGGATGTACGTGAACGTCAAACTTCATGGCCAGGAGGTCAACATGCTTGTAGATACTGGTGCAACTATTACAGTTATTTCCAAAACCCTCTTCGACAAACTTCCTCATGAGATCCGCACCAAACTCAGGAAAAAGAGAACCTATATTTGGATGGCTGACAAAAACAGTAAGATGAGAGACATGGGTACGATCTGCCTGGATTTAGACTTTGAAGGCTGCCTTCTTAAACAGGATGTGCATGTCCTTGAGGCTGATTGCGGCGCTATCTTGGGACTAGATTTTATGATAGAGCATCGCTGTAACTTGGATTTGACTAGAGGCACGATTTCTGTCGACGGCTTTCAAATACGGTTAAATCAGAAAGAGAATGCACATTCCCTTTACCGCCTCAAGGTAACGGAGACAGTTTCTATTCCCTCCGGTCACGAAGTTATAGTTCCTGCCGAGCTTCTCAGACACGGTCCAGGAATGCATGTTGATAAGTGTGAACACCTTGAAGTGGGACTAGTCTCACCCCTCTTGAGCTTTTACGAAAACCATGCAATTGTGGTAGCCCATGCTCTGGTTGATGCTTCCAAGCGAGTGATTCCACTTAGAGTATTTAACCCAACAGAAGACAGCGTCACCTTGTATCAAGATTCCCAACCAGCATCTATTGACTTTGGAGTGGACCTTATTGAAACTCATAGAGAAGATACCCTAGACGGTGAGTCGAGTACCATCCGAGTAGTCAATGAAGAGGAAACAAAACCGGCTGATGGCGTGCCACGAGAAGATTCATCAGGAATGGCCGACCACATTAAGGAGCTTGCCGGGAGGATGACTGGGGATCTGTCTGACACCCAACGGAGTAAGGCAGAGTCACTGCTGTTAGAATTTGGGGATCTCTTCAAAAGCCCGAAAGGCCCTATTGGCAGGACCGGCCTTGTGAAGCATAAAATTAACACCGGCGACAATATACCCATCAAACAAAACCCCCGAAGAATTGCTATTCACAAACAGGCAGAAGCAGAGAAGGAGATAGAGAAGATGTTGCAAAGTGGCGTTATCACTCCTTCCAATAGTCCATGGGCGTCCCCGATTGTACTGGTGAAAAAGAAAGATGGGTCTACCCGTTTTTGCGTTGACTATCGGAAGCTGAATGAAGTCACCATAAAAGATGCCTATCCTATTCCTCGTATCGAAGACAGTCTAGAGTCACTGGAAGGATCCAGGTGGTTTTCGACACTAGACTTAGCCAGTGGCTACTGGCAGGTGGAAGTAGATGATAAGGATAGAGAGAAAACAGCTTTCGTCACCAGAGAGGGCCTTTATGAATTTACAGTTATGCCTTTCGGGTTATGTAACGCCCCAGCTACTTTTCAACGGCTGATGGAGCGAGTTTTGAATGGCTTACAGTGGGAAATTGCCGTGCTGTACATTGACGACATCGTGGTGCATGGACCAAACTTCGAGGAGCACCTAAATCGACTTAGAGCTGTGTTTCAACGACTTCAAGAGGCCAACCTAACCCTGAAAACTACAAAATGTTCCCTGTTCCAACGACAAGTAGAATTTCTTGGACACATTGTCTCTGGAGAAGGAATTAGCCCTAATCCTGGTAAGGTAGCAAAGGTTGTCAACTGGCCTACGCCGGCAACGTTGAAAGAACTCAGAAGTTTCTTGGGTCTTGCAACCTACTATCGCCGCTTCATCAAGGGCTTTGCTGACATTGCACGTCCCTTGCATGCCCTCACAAACAAAGGAAAGGCTTTCGATTGGACCGAAAATGGTGAAGAAGCATTTGCAACTTTAAAGAATAGATTAACAACGGCCCCAATTTTAACGTACCCAACGAAAGAAGATGACTTTATCCTTGATACAGACGCCAGTCAGTATGGCATTGGAGCTGTTTTATCGCAGAAACAGTCAGGCAAGGAACTCGTCATCGCCTACGGGAGCAGACTACTTACGAAGCGGGAGCGAAATTACTGTACAACAAGGAAGGAAATGCTTGCAGTTGTCTACTTTACAAAGTACTTCAGGCATTATCTGTTGGGGCGCAAGTTTCTTCTTCGAACCGATCATGGCAGCCTGAAGTGGTTATTTTCTTTTAAGGAGCCCGAAGGGCAGGTCGCAAGATGGCTGGAAAGCTTGGCATCCTTTGACTTCCACATAGAGCACAGAGCCGGAACCAAGCATTCAAATGCTGACGCCCTATCGAGAGTGCCATGTAGACAATGCGGTCATGGGTCCGAAGTTACACCACCACTAACTGAAACCACGAATGGCCACGAGACTGGTTACCAGGATGAGAAGAGAGGGGGTAGTCTGAAGAGGGTAAACCAACCGTAACAACCAACCGGAACCAGTGTTGGGCGTAAACCGCATGACTAGTGAAAGCCTCGGAAAGCTCAACTTGAAGACAAGGAACTCAAATTCTTCATTGACCTACTAGAAAAACACTCACAGAAGCCATCATGGGAGGAAATTTCTGGTGAAGGGGCTGATATAAAATTCTGGTGGTCTCGTATGCAGCAGCTGCGTCTCATTAACCACGTCCTCTACATGAGGTGGGAAGGAGGGAGAGAAGATGACATCACCTTTAAGCTAATAGTGCCCAGGTCACTGAGAAGTCAGGTGATGTCGCAACTCCACGACGTAAACACCGCAGGACACCTTGGCTGTACCAAGACGTGGAGCAGGGCAAAGAACTCCCCAGTCTACTGGAGAAATATGAGGCAAGACATCCACAGGCACTGCATACAATGTCACCAATGCGGATCCCGAAAGAATCCAACGAGGAAAAACCGCGCTCCCATGCAGAAATACCAGGTTGGACTACCCTTGGAACGCGTAGCCATGGATATAGCTGGACCGTTTCCAGAGACACACCGGGGCAACAGATTTATTCTGGTAGTTGGTGACTATTTCAGCAAGTGGACCGAGGCGTACGCCATCCCAAATCACCAGGCGGAAAACGGTTGCGAACGCTTTTGTGGAGCAGTTTATTTCAAGGTTTGGTACACCTCGTGAGGTATTTACCGACCAAGGGAGGGATTTCGAGTCCCGACTGTTCCAAAGTATGTGTAAACTTCTAGGGATACAGAAGACACGCACCTCACCCTTTCATCCCCAGTCTGATGGAATGGTCGAACGGTTCAACCGTACCGTTGAATGCATGTTGACTAATTTTGTTTCATCTAATCAGAAGGACTGGGACCTTCATCTCCCGTTTGTCACCATGGCATATCGAGCCAGTGTTCATGACTCAACGAAGTACACCCCTAACATGTTAATGTTAGGAAGGGAGGTAGAGATGCCCATTGATCTAATCGCCGGCCTTCCGCCAAACCAGACTAGGGACACCAACGGAGCTAGTGGGGGAACTGAGGGCTACAAACTTCATACGGATTACGCTGAACGTCTAAGGGAAAAGAATGCGAGTTTTGAATTGGTGCGGAACAATCTACGAAAAGAAATGACCCGACAAAAGAAACACTACGACAAGGCCAGCAAGGGACACCTTTTGTACAATGTAGGCGATGCTGTATGGCTGTACGCACCAACCAGAAAAGTCGGTCTCAGCCCTAAACTACGACCAACTTGGGATGGACCCTACATAGTGACTGCAAAACTGAATGATGTCAACTATCGCATACAGAAGAACGTAAAATGTAAACCGAAGGTGGTACACGCAGACCGTCTCAAGCCTTATACAGGGCCCCACGACGCTTCTTGGTGGAAAGGTCCCAGCCAACCGGGCCACGCCCAACACAAAGCCGATGCGAGTGCGCAATGTCACATACCGTTAAATTCCGGTGATGTAGGAACAGCTCCTGATTACCCCCTGGGGGAATCTAGAGATGCCGCTAAAGCACCAGCAGAGAGGACCCCGGTGAGTACAGGACATGGAATAAACCCTGGCCGACAAAGATACAATCTGCGGTCCAGACCGAAAAACGTGTAAAATTTTACGGAGTCTAAGTAGAGGAGTTCAGCGCCATTCGGATGCTGAACTCAAAGTATGTGTTAGGAAATGATCTTTTTTTGCGAAGGAGATGGGGCTTTAATCACACAGACCAATCGGATTTCTTGTGTAGGGTCACCCCAATCGGAGGTGACCAGCCCCAGGACAGCACCATTCGGCAGCTGTCCACCCTCTCCCCGCAGATTATATGGACGAGTTTTAGGAGGATTTTTTTTTTCTTAAAAAAAAAAAAAGAAAAGCTCAAAAAAAATGTGAGCGAGAAAGGCTTCCATAAAAGTAGTGTGAGGCGGTTGCCTCACTTCTTGGAGAAAAGAAGTAAAAGAAAGTTGCGGCATTTGTGTGCACTTGTGAGCTTTCAACAGGTGAGCTATCTGCAACAATTCCGCTTCAGATGAAGTTTAAAGTACGATCACTAAGGAAAAAGGATCGCGCAACTTTGCTTCTTTAGTTAAAGTCAGCTGCAGATGCCTTGCTCTTTCTAGCTCTAGGCATTCAATGTATAGATTATTAGGAGAGCAATCTGAACTCAATTGAGTTAAAGGAGGCGTCTCATCCATATACAGCGTAAAATTATTTTAAGTCCTTTTCTTCAAGGTCTTAGGGAAGGAGTCTGAAATTCTGACTCTTGTTTTGATTGCTTGGATTTTGATGATTCATGGTAAGTATGAAAAGAATAGGGAAGCAGATAATAGAGGGCAGACAGTATAAAATGCTTATTGCAGATGTATACTGTCTCAGAAAGTTTCAGAAAAAGTTCTAAACTAATCCTAACGTATTATCACAACCATGTATGAGTGCAGAGCTTGCAATTTAACTTTTCGCCGCTCTAGCAATCTCAGGCGACACCAAAGAACTAGTTGCCCTTCCTTCGGACACCAGAGGACCGAAGTGTGTAGCGGCTGTGGAGGTCAATTTTACCGACGAGACGTGCGACAACGGCACGAAGGGAGGTGTAGGGGTACCGGGCGCGAACACGACCAAACGGAACGTGTTCGCACACGGGCGCTCCAGTCGGAAGCGCCCGTGGGTCAGCACCAAACGGAATCTGCACCTGACGCCATACTAGAGGTATTTGTGGACCCTACGGAAGACCTCGCCCTCGAGATGCAGAATCGAAGACAGGCCTCCACCCAGACCTCAGCAGAGAACTCACCGCCGGGAAACCTGCATTTGAGGAGGGGGGAGCAAGTGCTCGTTCGTGGTCGGAGCTACACCCTCCTGACAGATTGTTTAATGTGTGTAGCACCGGACGATATTACCTTAACAGAGCAGGCTACGCAGACCACGGAGACCAGCGGTTTGGACTTCAATGAACGATGGAGTTTAAGAACAACGCTGGTAGGTTTTGACACTGAAGGAAATCCCCTCTCCCGGTCAGAAGTTAGGCATGAATATAGCTGTCCGGTGAGAACGCTGCGTTCCTACGGAGGGCCGTATAATCAATTTTTTGTACCTCCCGAGTACGCCCCTCACCCACCATTTGGAGGAATTATCCCACCGGGAGCATCTTTGCCGCCACGCCCTCCAATGGCTAACCAGCGAGGATATGAAGAAATGTTCCGGAGGGAGACTGAGCGTCATGCCCGTGGACTGTAACCTGTATTTCATTGGATATTTTGAACGTGACTAAAAAAATTTCCTAAAGGATATTTCTTTGGAATTACTTTCTATCGAAGACTTGAAATGTGTGTTTTGTTCAATTGTTTTGTTATATGGGATACGGACTTTTCCTAAAGGATATTTCTTTGGAATTACTTTCTATCGAAGACTTGAAATGTGTGTTTTGTTCAATTGTTTTGTTATATGGGATACGGACTTTTCCTAAAAGATATTTCTGTCGTTATGTGAAATTCGATTGACAATCTTTGTTATTTATGTGATATGCATTTCGTAAGGATATTTCCTGAAGACACTTTTGTTGGTAAGAAAGTTCATTTTTTTTTATTTTGTTTTGTTTGTATGCTAAGAAAACTAATATTACGCGAAGTAGCGTGAGAAGTATTTTCACATAAACAGATAAATGCAAGTTATCTATTACAATTGAAAGTTGAATGTATACAATTTTCCAATTTGTAAAAGAGTAAGACAATATTCTACAGAGGTATCGTAATTTGAATTTTCCATTTTTATCATATGAGGTCATATGATGTTGTCTAAGTAGAGGAGAGTGTTACGCTTGGGCAAGTAGAGTACTGTACCTTTAAAGGGCAAGGCCGTGCGGAGCGCCTCGAGATTAAGTGGAGCTCCTGGGTTTATGTGGGGCGGCTCCGCTAAGCTACTCTCTATTCTACTGGTTTTAGACGTGTATTATGTCAGGATTAAACGATTTCTTCCCTACCCCTGTGGAGCATTGTCCCTGCACGTAGATTATCCCTGGCTCATGCTAATTCACTACGTAATGTTACCTAATGTTAGGTAATGTTGCGAAACTCCTCATTTCCCCATGAAAGCATACATGGGTCAGTCATTTTCGGGTCACGACTTCTTATTGTTAAATGCAAATGTATTCATGTTCCCTTTTTAAATTAAGGCTCGTACGACTCGTATCAACACGACTTTTACTGTAAGTCTATTGTATTCAGCCTGGTATAAAACGCATGAATTAATAGCGCCCAGGCAGACAGAGTATTACTTTCAGAGTGTTAAGCAGCACACAGAAGAGTGTTTAGTCGCTTAGGCAGGGTTCTGCCAACGCCCTTCAGCCGCGGTTACTTTAACTCTGTGTCTGTGTACTACGCTAATCTACGTTCAGTTTTTCGACACCTTTCTAATTTAGTTCGAAGTTATTCTTATTTGCAAGTTTAGTTTTCTTTGAAAGGTTGTTTTCGTTTCAACACTGAGTGAAGGAACTCTCAGTTTCAAGATTATTACATTTTACAGAAATCTACGCTTGTTCTTCGTGTCCCTTTTTTTGACTTGTTGACTTAAGTGGCCAATTAAAAGACACCAGCTTAGGCCAAGACTCCACACTGCTGCAGGCCGGATCGCTACCACGCCCAGGGTTCAACGATAACCCCTTCAACGGAGGAAAAACGTTGCAATATATATATATATATATTTACAAGTAAATTTCTGTGCTAGTTTGTTGTGAGCATGAAGCACAGGGTTAGCAAGGTCAACACGTATTGCGTGATGAGTGTAAATATGGCCCCACGTAGCCGCGCCTGTGCCCTTTTTCAGCACAAATAATGAAGTGCATGCATGATGTGGCTGTATACAATGAAAGACGTATAGAGCATTGAACTTTACGTAAAAGCCCAGACTGCAGTAACGCTTCACCACAGATGGCAAAAGGAAAATCACTCCAGCACCTAAATCCAGTATCAGTCCATTGTTGTGGGTGTTAAACTTAATTATCCTCTTACTCTCGGACCTACGGATACACTTGAGACTGGGTGCTGAGGTGTGATTGTGTTCGCTGAAATGCTTGGCAACTGGATAACTGATAGCTTTACCTTTGACTGTCTTTTTATGGTTATTGAATTTGGAAACTGGTCTGAATTTCAAACCAGTCTTTCCAACATAGTTACCATCATAGACGTAGGAGGCGGGGGCTGTGGGCTGCAGCATTTAGTACCTACTAAAATACGTAAATTTTTTAACACAAATTTCACTTTAAAGTTAGCATGATGTGGCACCAGGTTGCATGTAAAGACACCTAATTTTTCAAAATTTTCAAAGTGGAGGGGGACGCTCTTCCCCTTAGACCCCTTCCCAAGGCCAGTGATCACAGCATAATGGATGCTCCCCACCCCATGAGACAAATCCTGGCTAAGCCACTGATTATTATCACATTATTGTAACGATTTCCCCAAAATTATAATATGGAAGTATAGTATAACACGGAAAATGCTTATATGTAAATGACATGCGGTGTGATCAGGGAGCTGTGATACAGCTCCCTGGTGTGATAAACCGATGCATGCCTGTATGGTATGAACATTAACATGTTGAACGCGCGTGGAAAGCGCGAAAACTTTTGGTTATATTTTTCGGACAAGTCGTTACAGCCCCCACCCCCATCAACTTGGGCTTCTACGCACATGGTTACCATTTCCACATTTATTGCAGCATATCAAATACACGACATTGGGAGTATCACAATTGAAATGACCTGGCCGGATACGTAGCTACTTTACATGAATGAATGAAATTAAGGTCTCTTTGCGACTATTTAACATAGCGTTGGTTCGACTCATGCATATCAAATTTTACAGAGCCATATCAAGCCAAATACTTAACTTGATAGACGTCTATGCCGGAAATGGCACTTGCCAGGCTTGAGGGCAGCCATCAAGAAGTGCAATTTTTGTGGAGGCGGGTGAAAGTGACCACAACCTTTGCCCACCTGAAAAAAATTGAATGCCACTAATAGCCTCCCTGGTAGCAAAATTTGGTCGGCCCGACGACGGACCGCTGACGGCCATTCCGGCGGTCCGCCAGTAGACATGTCCGGTGGCTCACCAGCGGTCCGCCGATGGCGGCGATGCTAATTGGTTAAAGGTCTGTATGTCATGCAAGTTTTTGTCCAGTCAGCAGACCTCCGATGGCCCTCCGTCGGCCTTTTGGCCACCGGTGGACCGCCAAATTTTGCTACTTGGGCTAGGCTACAACTTGCTGAGTAAAATTTTGTAACCTATGGCACCAAGGTAGTGGACTATTAAAGCGGTTTCCATGGGTGTTAGATGTCTGGACAAGGTAGTGGGCCAAGCCGTCGGGCGATATTTCACACTTTTGCAACGGGCCAACATACCTCACCCCCTCGCCAGTTACCTTCTCTACCTTTTTCGACCCAACGGAAATCTGTATTGAGTAATAGATCGAAGGGCTGTATTTGGAAAAGCTATCTTCAGAGCGATTCAATCCAGCGTCCCTGGGAAATTGATTCATCGAGGCACGTCATGTCGGTCACGTTGTTTGTACACAATCAGTCAGTCGTAGCATGCCGCAAAATCGAATGTAACTGCTAACGTTAGTGTGTATGTCGAGACTGGGTAACAACGCAGTGATCCAACCAAATTGCGGGAAAAGTGCGCCAACCAGAAGAATTGGGTAGAGATCTCACATCTTAAGTTAGTTTACCTCTGGAAACATTATATTGTAAAAACCATAGTTCAGAGTTCGTCGGGCCTTATGAATGTGACACTAGCCTGGGCTATGTCGTGCATGATCTTGCAGTATCTTGAGTAGGCCAAGGAGGCTATTTGCAGTCCCCACTAACGTTAGCCTAACCTCAGACCTAACGTTAGGCCAAACTTAGGCCTAGGCCTAATGTTACTGCTTAGATAGCGTATATTTACTGGGCTCGTTTGGTGTTGGCTGGGTGGTTGTTTTCAGTTAAGGGTTTATGGACTTCAGGGCATCTTATGGGGCCTTAGCCCTCCTTTGCCCTTTAACCTGTTTATTATTTAAGGGTTCAAAGTAATTCTCGGGTTCAAGGCCATTGTAAGAAGCTAGTTAAGTGTTTTGCAAGGCTCAACATTAGGAAGTTCAGCTTCTCTCATAGAGTTGTTAACGAGTGGAATAGTCTGTGCACTGATAAGTTCCTCCATAACTGTGGTAGGATCTAATTTGTGCTGGGCTCATTTGGTGTTGGTTGTTTGTTTTCAGTTAAGGTTGTATGGACTTCAGGGCATCTTATGGGGCCTTAGCCCAGTCTGGAAAGTTCGTATTTCCTACACCGAATTTTTACGCCAGTCACCGTTTTCTCAACTTTTACGCCACGCCAAATTGTTGTACTAAGTTTTAAGTACAGTGTGTATGTAAAAGACAAGAAAATCACGCCATGAAATTGGCGTATAAGGTCTTTACTGCACGCCGAAGATCTTCGGCGTAACATACATGTTTTCCAGTCGGGGCCTTAGCCCTCCTTTGCCCTTTAACCTGTTATGTTATGTTATGTTATGTTATGTTATGTTAATTGTTATGTTATGGTAGGCCCAGTGTTATGTTAGCCTAGGCCTATATCATGTTAGGCTATGTTATGTTAGGCTATGTTACTGTTACTTATCGTCAGCAAAGGACTGTAGTCAGTGCATTATATTTGTTCGCTTGCAGATCTCTATATATATATACTTAAGTATTGAGGACTATAGGGCTAGGGCTAAAAGTCAGTCCTCTGTCAAGACATACATGTGTAGGCTACCACTGATACTAGCTCCTAGTACACGGTCCTTAGGCCTAGGGCCTACATTTAGATAGATAGTTAGATGGAGTTTATGGCCCAGTTTCCAACCTGTTGGTTCAAGTCGAGCAGGCCACGGCCTTTTTTCCAGTTGTGGCTCACTGGCTTGTTTTCCCTACTCCATTGCTTATGCGGAGCATCACGCACAACGTCAGTAGGTTCCATTTTTAGAGTCTTTGGTATGACTCAACTTGGGAATCGAACCCGGGCCTTCCGCGTGAGAGGCGGATGCTCTTCCGCTAGACCAAACACGCGGTCTACATTTAGCATAGGCTGCCACTAATTCATGGAGATTCCCCTAGACTAGAGGATATAACCCTACAAATTTAACACCCAGAAAGAAACTTTTGGGGGACAGTTTAGAGTAGACCATGCTGCTGAAGTGATGTGTACAGTTTGTGATCCTGCAAAAATAAAGGAAATTGAAGGTATTTCCCTGGGTGCATTCCATGTTAAGCCCACACTGAAGTTACGCCGAGGTGTTGACGTTCGTACGCCGACAAACCAAAGGTGTGCCGAACTTATGCGAAGGTGTCACGGTTTGTACGCCAGCAAAACAATGTACCAAAGGTGTGATTTATACACACAACCTACATAACATACATTGCCTGCTGTGCGATGAGCAATCATCATACTTGAAGCAAAAAGTTACACACATTCTTTCCTATTTAGCAGGAAATAATCATATTTTGTGTGGGACTCATCGTAAAGAAAGTGGAAACACAGTGCAGCAGAAAATGTTATAGCTGCCGTATTGACTTAGACTAGTTGTAGTACAAAATATATACTGTAGTCAATAGGTAAGTTGTAAGCCAACTTGAGTTAATCCTCTTGCCGCAACGGTAAGTTGTACACCAAATCGAGTAAATTTTCATGCTGCTACGCCAAGTGCTTTCCTTCGTCTACGCTGAAGATGTTCGGCGTATAGTGCACAAAATGCACCCTGGGGTATTTCAGGCACTTTTTTGCAATACACTATTAGCCTAGGCCTATGCAAGCTCTCCTAGCTCCAGATCTCTTTGGTCATGGTACACAAATTTGAAATCATTGTGAAGGCCTACTCATGAGCTTTCGTATGAGGGCAGTGTTCTCCACAAGCTTTTTTGTCCGGGGGCTCCGACCGTCCAAAATCTGCCACACTACTTTAGCGCCCGCACAAAACTTTGGCGCCCCACAGAAAATTGACCCGCCCAGTCAAGAAGTTGGCTGTACACTCAATCACTCACACCACAACATAGTTATTTGACTGCTTTTTATATTTGATTTCAAATACTCATGACAAGAAATGTATAATAAAACATCGGAGATGCAAACCCAGCTTACTTGCACCTGAGCTCTTATATCATTTAATATGCAGTTACTGCATTTCTTTCATATGTTTCCACAGTAGGAATCTGTTACCATCAAACTCATACACTAAACGAAACCATACAATTGAACTGTCCCTTACGTTTCCCGATTTTCACCCGAAATTTCCATTAAAGTGAACTACTTCATTATTGAATACATCCAAGTGGAAACTGGGGCTTCAGATCTGCAAGTAAAGTCAAAGATATTTAGAAAATGCAATTTGCCAAAAAAAAGACCACAAAATGCCCAGATTTGAACACATAGGGAAGGCTAAGAACAAGGCCATAGATTGCACTATTTGCTATCTAAGCCCTCCTAAATTGTCAAAATTTTCCCAAAGGGGACACCCTCTCCCCTTAAACCCCTCCCCCAGGACGGCGATCACAAGAGCCCCCAGACAGAAAACAGACCAGTGGAGAACCCTGGAGGGGTAGCTCAAGCCTGTTGAAATTTTCTACAAGGGTCCAGGACCACAAAACGGACCAAAATTTTTGTGTAAGTCAATGGAGGAGTGGTGTGCTACCTACAACGTCCCATTGAAAATCTGAGGTCTTCTACCAACACAGTGCTTGTCGAAATTGATTTTTTTATGCAATCAAAGCTAGGACCTGCACCCGTAATTTACTTCCATAAATTCTTCTATCCAAATCTTACACTAATTTAATATTGCAGTTGTTTGAATTTAAAGGTCCAAAAATATGAAATGAAATCATGTCAACTTTGTCACTTTGTAGAATTTACTGTACATTGGGTTCAAAATATTCATTGATAACAGAATGCTGTGTGCATACAAGCACATATAGCAAGTTGCCTCTACAAGCATGTCATAGCACATGGGGTAGCATTGTGGCTCATTAACATACTGATGTAAAAAAAGTTCCTTAGTCACACAGTAAATTTTATGGTGCCAAAAATTGCTGATTTCGTGTTAAATTTTAAGTCGTTATCAGAAGATCACAGTGATCAAAAACAACTGCATTATAGGCCTACTCCTGTAAGATCTGAAGAGGAAAAGTCATGGTAGTAGGGTAGGATGGGGCAGGGGTGGAGCCAGCTTGGGGGCCATGCCCTCCCTGTCTGGGAAGGCTGGCCCCCCGTCGGGGAAAGTTTCCAGTTTCGTCAGGGAGCCTTAATCCGTACAATAAAATATGAAGTCCCAAGAACCTTCATTCGCCCTGACGATCTGCTTGATTTGCTCATAGGAAGGGCAGATTCTTCAATAAAGGCCCCAAATTTTCCTTACAAAAAACCCAAATTTTTCAATTTTCTTCCATAAAAATCCAAATTTTTCAAATTTTCTTCAATAAAACTCCCTATTTTTCAATTTTTTGTAAAAAAGCCAAAAAATGTTTCAGTGTGCTTTGAGTGCCAAAATTTTGCATTTTTAGTCCTTTTGACCTTTGTTGGGGCTTCAGGCTGCTGGCCCCTCCGTCGGGAGCTTGGCCCCCTGTCTGCTGGGTAAATCCTGGCACCACCCCTGGGATGGGGGGTTTTCAGTTTTGGTTTCAGAAATTAAAGAGAGCAGAGTCATTGAACCATGAAAGTCAAGGTATTACTTCCATGATTCAACCAACTTTCCTTTGGTCATCACCTACAATGCTGTGTGTGTCCTTTGTTTTATTAGTTTCTTATAGGCTAGTGGGATATGAATTGATGACAGATCTTGACAAAAATTGGCCATTTTCAAACGGGCTGAGGGTAACAACCACTCCATTGAAAACCATGCTAATTTAAGGTAAAATGTATTCTGTATGGGTCATAAGCAGTCATTGCACAGGTGTTGTCATAGAAGTTAATTATGAGGCAGCATTTCCGCTATGACTCGATTTTGACACAATGACTTGTCCTTTTGACGCACTGGTTTATGTGGCAAAAAAAAAAAGAGGGTTTCATTTGTTCCTTTTAAGTTGGTGCAGTGTGAATGACAAATAAATGACCAAACATCCACTAAAAAGAAGAGGAAGACACATATCAAAGTCATTGTATGAGGAACTTGGAGGGAAAGATATCCTGTCACAGCCACTTAAGGTGCGTTCACACCAAAACCGAAATCTGCTGCGTTTTGCGGGCGGGACGCGAAATTTTTTTTCCTAAGACAATTAGGGGCAATTTTACACCAATGAAAATTTTGAAAATCACCCCATTCGTTCTGAGATAACAAATGTCGCGTCCCGCCCGCAAAACGCAGCAGATTTCGGTTTTGGTGTGAACGCACCTTTACACGTGTGTATTTGGCTAGCTATAGCTGCGCAGCTAAATGTAGTCTAAGGTTTGGATAGGGCCTACAGTGCAGTGGTGGACTGCATACACTACTAACACAGTAGTGAACAGTTAGCTAGTTGTAAATAACATGAAACGCATGTGCAAACGGTGATTTGACAGTTTCCAAGTTCTGTTGCATCAAATGTATAGTCATACCATACGTGTAGTCATAATTATGTTTACAACCAAAAATGTAGGCCCATATACACTTTCTTCACATATCATATGAAAACATTTTGAGTGTAACTCAGCGCTGAAAATAAGCGGAACTTTGGTTAGATGAAGTTTCCAAAATCGCCTTGATGTACAAACAAACGGGAAAATCCTTTCAAAATCTGGAATTACTGCTGCTGAATACACAGATAATTTTAATAGCAATGCTGTTTGAAGGTTTCTCAAATAAAAAAATGGAACACCTGTACGCAAATACTGACATGATGTGGAAGAGGTGACCTGCCAGTGTTCAAAATGAAAAGCAGTCCCATCCGCTTGTCCGAGAAGACCTTTTCTCCATACAGAAGACCTTTTCATCTTTCCTAATTTTCCGTGGGACTAGCATGATATTTGTTCAAATCAAATTTTCTTCTAACATGCATGCACATCACTTGAACATCGGAATTTTGATTTGCAGCCCATTCTGTATTTGAGTCAATGTGGGTAGTGTGTTGACTTTACAACATTTGATGAACTTACATCCTGTCAACTGAATCGCATGGTTAGTTGTATTGCCCACTATGTAACTGTCGTGCTGCATGTTATGCATGCTGTGAGGACTTGATACTGTACAATACATTATTTACAGTGTAGTGTCCGTAGGATGAGACTGTTGTCACACAAACATGACGCTAGGGTAGGTTCACCAATTGCATAGATTTAGTTCCTCTTTCACATATGAAAATTAATTTTTTGCCTTAACCCTTCACTTGCCCTGACATTTTTAGCTCACACATTGTACACAGTACATGTGTGAGGTTGTAAAATGGGGCAGATGCCATCAACTTTTCAACAAAAGTTTTCAGCCTTTTGATATGTGGAGATTTTGAGCTGAAATTCTGGTACATGATTGTTTGTCGATAGAGCATTAAAACTTGCCTATTTGCATTTTGATATGCAAAAGTTAAATTTGGTTTTTAAGCAATTTTTGTAGGGCTGAGTTCACTGTGCCTGCTAAACAGGTAGCTGTTTATTCATTGCACTTATAGCAGTGTACTTGGTTGTGTGTTCAGTTGCTATCTTGCAACTGCCTGTGCAGGTTTGTTTTGAAATTTGATCCATTCACACACATCAGTCTTTGTTCATCAAGTGGCCTGTGCAATCACATTGCTTTGGGATAACTAATTGTATTATCAAGGTTCATTAAGCAAGGAGTTCCATGGGAACTTCCTGCATTGAGCAGCTACTTCTTGATTCATGATAACAAAATTTGAAGCAACTCTGTGGTCAGTTTGGCCTTAGAAGAAAGGAAAATGGTTTAACCTGTTGTGGGGATATGTCCCATTTTGTTCCTGGATCAATTAAGATGGTCAAGTCAAGTAACTGCAATACTGTAACTGTTTTGCGTTCAACTGCAGTAGCCACATTTTGAGTCTGTGGTTTGTTTTGATTGCATGATTTTCATTAACCCGGGGTCCTGGGTCTCAGACACACTTCAGGTCCCCTGGACACTTTGGAAAAAATCCCGTGCGTCAGCGAGGCGCACGAGCTCCAGCTTTTCATGCACTGATATGTTACTCTAAATCTTGTAAAACCTCTCCATAAAGTTCACAAATGCACTGCTAACCAAGAGTGAAATTAATATCAGCCTTATACTTTTATGGGACTCTTGAAGAAATTGTGAGACCCTTCAACGTTTCCTCAGACTCTTGAAATGAAATGTCAGGGGTCCCAGGACCCTCGTGTTTCGAGCCCTAATGAAAACACTGGATTGAGTGCAAACCTATGCAGTGTTTGCTTGTGGAGTTGTAGGTGCAACTAAATGTACTTTGCAAACTTGAATAGTTAATAACATCAGTTTAATTTCAGTGTTGCTGCTAATTAAAGTATGTAACCTTTACAGGCCTTCTTGATTTTAGAAAATATGCAGTGATATTTGTAGATCTGTCATCAAATGGTGCCAGTTGCAGTGTTTACATGCGTAAATGTGCTTGTGATTTTTCAGTTGGATTTTGAGTTCATTTATTATTATGCTCTTCTCTTACCTTTTGCCTTTGGAAGGTAAGGAGGTTTAATGGAAGTTGATGAATAAATGGTAAAATTTGGTTCTTTGAGTTCCTATTTTTAACAGACAAGAGAAATTGTGTGAGCTACACAGCAGTATTGTTGTTCTAGTTTTACTTGCCCAGGGCTCTACTCAGGCAGACAAATATTAATTTCTCTCATGGTTCCATATCACACAGGTGACAACTGTCATTGAAACTTTTTGTGATACATTAGTAATAGGAGTGCCAAACAAGGTGAATATTGCACATTCATAGTTTTTCATTAATGTTCTGAAGTCAAGAGTCCAGGTACCTGGCTTTTTGTCAACAGTCCTGAGAAAATTTCAAGGGTCTCAGTTTTTATTAGAGTCCCAAATGTATCACTGGAAGTAAACGGAAGGTGTTTGTGAATGGTGACTCAGATAACAAGTGAGCTCAAATTTTTGCACACCCTCAGTGAAGCAATTACCACAGTTACTGTATCAACAAAGGTAAACACCCAGGACTACTATTGAATCTTTATAGGAGACGTAGGCCCTAACAGTTTTTGTTTATTCATAAAATGACCTAAAATGACACTGAGATGACCTTTGACTCAAAATTCCTGACCACAACTGATAACCCATTATCCATTCATTGTTGTGTCCAAGTTGCATTAAAAATTCAACAACCATGTGTTTTGCAGGTATTGTTTCAATGATAAGAGAAACCTATGCATTCATGATGGCATGTGGGTGTGCGTGTGTGCATATGTGCCTGTGTGTGTGCTTGTGACGCTTAACTTGTTTATAACACAATATCTCAAGAAGGGAAACTGACAGTTCTAAAACTTGGTACATAAATGCCCATATTGAGAAGAACCCTATTGTTTTTGGTGGAGGTCAAAGGTCATCTGGGGCCACTTGGGTCAAACTCTGAAAACTTTGTTAACATAACTCAAGGTAAGAAGCTTGGATAAATTTTATACATAGTATGTGGATGTATTATGGTGAGAAGAACCCTATTGTTTTTGGTGGAGGTTAAGAGATTATCTGGGATCACCTGTGGTCAAAGTCAAAAAACCTTGTTAACACGATAAAGTTGGAAAGCTTGGATAGAGTTCATACTTGGCATGTGAATGTGTTATGATCTGAGGTATAAGTTTTTTGTCATTGATGGAGGTCAAAGATCATCTGGGGTCACCAGGGGTCAGAGTTTGAAACCTTGTTAACATGATATCTCAAGATAGGAAGCTTGGATAGATTTCATACTTGGCATGTGAATGCAGTATTGTCAGAGGTAGAAGCATTTTTTATTTGGTAGAGATCACATTTCATTGAGGGCTCACCGGGAGTCAAAGTCTAAAACCTTGTTGACATGATATCTCAAGTTTGGAAGTTTGGATACTTGATATGGTGTTGTATTTAATCCATCAGAAAATCTCTATGAGTTTTGTCAGATGTCAGCTGAAATCACCATAGGCCAAAAAGCAAGAATTTCCAGGGTCAAATACAAACAAAAAACTGTAACTTTCTAGCACATTACAATCACATTCAACCAATAACTGAAAGAAATGGGACATCTTGGGATTACGCATGTAAGTGCTACATTCATCGAAACCACAATGCATTTTTGCATTCTGGTTTTTGGTAGAGGTCAAAGGTCATTTGGGGTCACCAAGGGTCAAAAGGTTAAAACCTTGTAAACATGATATTTTCAAAAGTATAGCTGTGAGGGATCTCATACATAGCATGTAGATTGCCAATATTGAGTTGATGATCTCTATTGTTTTTGGTGGAGTTGGGGTCACTTGATGCCAAAAGGTCAAAACCTGTGTAAACAGTACATCTCAAGAAGGATAACCATGAGGAATCTCACACCTGACATGTGAATTGTTGGTATTGAGGACATAATTCCTATTGGTCAAAAGGTCAAAACCTTGTAAACAATATCTCAAGAAGGATAACTGTACAGGATTTCATGCTAAGCATGTGGATTGCTAATATTGAGTAAATGAATATTATTTTGGTAGAGGTCAAAGGTCATCTGGGGTCACAAAAAGTCAAAACCTTGTTAACATGATATCTTAAGGAGGATAACAGAGAGGGATCTCATACTTGGCATGTGAATTGTTCATCTATTGTTCATATTTAGCATGCAGATGACCATGTAGGATAGGTGATTCCTATTGTTTTAAGTGTCAGTGAAAGGTCATTTTGGGTCACAAGATTTCAGAAGGTCAAAACATCAACATGATATGTCAAGAAGGATAACTGTGAGGGATCTCATGCTTGTTATGTGGGTGATTCATGTTTCCATCTTGCAAGGAATCACTAAGCCTTTTGGCTTTCTGATTAAGCTTCTCGATCCTGACAAAAGCAAGAAATGAAATGGAAGGAAAAATGCTTCCAAATTATGATTTTCTTTAAACCAGATAGTTTTAGGAATAAGAACAGTCCATCCTTATAATTGGTGTAATAATCCAAATGCATGGTAACCAATGACCTTGCAGTGTTGCCCTTCCCTTTCTGCCATTCATCATATGTTTGATTGCCTTTTTCTCACCTGCAGTGTACAATTTATTTTTAAAAACTAGATGTTTTGTTCCTGGTAGCAAGAACTGGAATACTATAATACTCCTACAGAATGGGCTGGAAGCTACAGTTGTTTGTTGTCAGCATTGCTATAGTAGGTGGCCTATACCTAGCTGGCTTTTTTTCTTCTGAGCCACCAAATCTTGATCCAGGAGAAGGATGGTGGGCCAAAGAAGACAAAGGAACTGTCAAGGTAGATACCTCTATTAAAGACTTCAAGATTGTTTTCCCACAAAAGGACCAAGACGATTTAAAGAGACGGCTGGAGAACACAAGATATTTTGAAAGTCTGGAAGGAACTAACTGGGAGTATGGGATTCGTGCCGATGAGATGAAAAAAATAGTTAATTATTGGCTGACAAACTACAGGTAAGGGGTATTGGGTCTGTTGGCTTGTCTTCATTAAAACACACTTCGAATAAAATACATTGTTCCATGGTGGCATTTCATCAGGGTCCTGTGTGAAATAGAAACAAAGTTCAGGATGTCCTTCAAGCTTCATAGCAATAGTACATTCCTAACTCAAGGTATCCCATTTGTAAAGAGATACATTCAGTCCTTCTGAAGGTTGCAGAACACATTGTAAAGTGGGCACATTGTCTAAATCCTTTTGTTATTCTTTCCTAGTAATTGCCCTGGTTTTCCTTGAATTTTGATACTGTTGGAAAGTTTGAACATCTTTGTTCAAATTTACCATAAAAGTTTCAGATGTAGGGCATAGGGAACAAAGTTGTTAATATTCCATACAGTAGTGTCAACATCATAAAGAAATGTGCAAGCTAGCCCTGTAACGGTTTAATCATGTGCTGTGATGGCATCTCAGATTTCCTATCATGCACTGTTCTCTTGGAAAAAGTTACACTCCTTTGGAAATGAGTCACTTCTAAGTGCTACATATGCCATTGAGGTGATATAGTTTTCAACTCCTTAAAGAGAAATTGTTTTTTGCATTTAATGAAAGTATCAAATGATCTACAGCATGGTATTTTTCTCCCAAGTTTTGTTGTTCTTGTATACTTGAGTTGATATAAACTGTAAAGGGGGGAGGGGGGGGGGGTAGGTCATATTGTATTTACTCAATTTTTTGTGATGATCTTTCATTAAATAAAATTTGTTGATTTTTCTTCAGTTGGCCAAAGCAAGATAAGGTGTTTAATCAGTACAAACACTACAAGACCAACATAGAAGGTTTGGATATTCACTTTGTACATGTGAAGCCAAACTTGAAGCCAGGACAGAAGGCCAAGCCAATTCTTATGGTTCATGGTTGGCCTGGATCATTTTATGAATTTTATAAGGTACTGAAATTACTTAACCATGCATCAGCATTTTTTGATTTTAATGTAAAGTATTTATTGGTCTGTATTTTTGGTTTTGTCACAGTGTTCCTAAAACATGGGGATAGCACAGAAAAATGTCAAACTGGGTGGGAGTTAATCGACATTGCATCATTCTCAAATTATTTTTGTGTCTTGTAGAAATTGCAGATATCTGTTTCCTTTTTCTCCTTTTTTTGTAGGGAGTCATCCACCTTGTTAAGCCAGTCGTGGCTTTCTGGATGACTTCTTTTCACATCATATGTCTATATGTAATGTGATGAAACAAATAAATGAAATGAAATGAAATGTTGGCCATATCTCAAGAACTAAATGACATTGTCTGTGGTCAGTTGCATGATTTGGGGTTGTTTCCAATACAGTCATTCAATTGAATGTTGTGTGTGTGTGATACTGTACATGGTTTATACAGTTAGGTGTGTGATGAAAATTCAAACTGGGCAGTGATATTCAAACTAGGTGGTGAAATTTCAAACTGGATGCTGACTTAAAAAAGTAAATTCAAACTGGGTGCAGCACCAAGTTGAATGGCCTGGCTAGAACCCTGGATAGAGTAGTATTTGCATAAGGCATGGGGATTGTGTGATTCCCATACATTTCTCAGTGATCTCGGAAGTTTTAAAGTGTGTGCAGCAATATCCCACACCCGCCTGTTGAAAACAAGTTGACATTGTATGTTGCAAGTTTTCAAGATCCCCCCCCCCCCTTTGAACCAAAATACCCCAAATTATTTTGGAGGGGGAATATCTACCCATTCTGAGGCCTAGTGAACTGGGGCAGAGTGTGAATTCATAAAGCCTGGTAGCCACAGAAAGACTGAAATTAGAAGTTTTCTGGACACTAGTTTATAGCTGTTACAGCAAAACTGTTGGCAGTACACCAGTATTCAAGATTTCATTGTCCATTGTGTTCATAACAAAGTGAACAAAACATTGCTGTGACATTTGAAGTGATGAGAGTTTATAACGTTGAATGCAGAACTCTCAGTTGTAACTACTGTATGGAGATAAAGATGTGAACCAGTCACAAGTACCTTTGTGCTAGTGTTACAAATTTCAGTCTCCTCCAAGTGACTAAGTGCAGTGCTGTAAGTTGACAATGAACAATCCCAATTTTGGGCCCAGTCACTGAATTTGTCGGCCTTTCATTATTCACCCAGATTATTCCCATGTTAACTGATCCCACCAGTCATGGAGGCACAGAGGATGATATTTTTGAGGTCATATGTCCATCACTACCTGGTTACGGTTTCTCTGAAGCAGCGCACAAACCTGGTACAGTCATTTGTGTTGTCTTAGTCATTTTTTTGACATTTTTTGGTTTGATATTTTTTGTTACAAAAGACAAATATGTAGTCTCCCCAATGTTTTGTATTGCTATGTCATCCATGCATGGGTAAAAGCAATTCTTAATAGTCCTGTTTCACACGACCAGATCTAAATGACGTCTTTGGAGTACGGCGTATGTACACAATATTACAGAGTTTATCTGGTGGCCTTGGACTTTGAGATATGTCTTCCAGTGGCCAGTTTGTTTACATTATAGCATAAATACTTGTGTTTGCATAGCAAATTGCTTGCTTAGCTAGATAAGCTCTCTGTCAAGCTGTAATGGAGTTCAGCACATAAAGTATACTTTTGAAAGAATTCCAAAATGAATGTGAATTGGAATCTAGCTTACTGTATATGCATTACCGCCAGGTAAGTATTGTAATGTAACTATGTTCAGATATGGTCTGTCTTTGCTGAGAATTTCATTGAATAAGCTTAAATATTCCTCTGCCTTAATGACCAAAATGGTTGATATCTGTAGTTACTTTGTTTTATTAAATGTGGATTGTATTGTAGACTGCAGGATGGATAGTAACCCATAACAATGAGTTCGGCAATTAATTACAGGGTAACTTTCCTCGTCCCAAACAGTTACAATTCCCCCTGCTAAGACGTTTTTTTTAACCATGATTTAAGACACAAAATGATGGTTAGTTCAAAATAGTACAGCATGGTAGCTTTACTTTCACGAAATAAGGTTGTCTGAAATAGAAATTCTGTTTATTTGTAGCTATAGAATAATTTGTTGGTCCAAACTTTTAAAACTCCAAATGATGCAACATCCATAACTCTTGTAACGCATACTACTTTAAAATAAATAAACTAGTTATTGCTAGAGTTTATTGGTGAGACTGAATGGTTCAGTAATGATTATAGCTACTTTTTGTGTATGTCGTGTTGGTGCATTGTAAACACAATATTTTCTTTCATTACATTTTGAACTTGGATGAGGGATAAAGTTTTAATAATATTTGTAATATTTCAAAGCCTGATTTTCATCAACTGTCTGCCTGTCATCAACTGTCACCTACAGGTCTGAATCCTAAAGACATTGCAAGAATGTTCAACACACTGATGCATGAACGTCTGGGATTTGACTCTTACTATGTCCAGGGTGGAGATTGGGGTGGCATGGTTGTACAACTGATGGCGTTGTTCTTCCCTCAGTAAGTGTTTCCCAGTTTAACCATCGTGTTTCAGCTTAAAAGAGATGAAGAACATCAAACATTTATTTGTGGGATCTAGAGCTACAAGAGATTACCCTGTAAATTTCTTTTATTCTTTAGGACAGTTTTATTTCGGGGACTTTTCAACCTAAAAGAAATTTAACCCATGTGATTAATGATACATTAGGAAGGTATTTTCTTTACACTTATAACCAGGCATTCAGATAGGCATGCCACATACTTTCTTAAACTAGTTGCATTTATTGCCTACTGTGGATGGTGACTGACTTTTAATGAACAGGGCTGAGCCCTTGCCTTTGATTTTTAATTGAGAGAGTTGAGCCCATGCTTTTGACTTTTAACTGAGAGAGCTAAGCCCTTTTGCTTGAAACGTGCCATGAAAATGCCCATCTACAATCCCGAGTAGTCCCCCACAGCCCGGGAAAGTCTTATTAGTGATGGTCAGTAACTTTCACATTCTGTGGTTTTAGTCCAGCGAGTTGTATCTTCACAACCGTGCTCAATCCGGACATATGATCTGGCCAAGCCCTAGTAGCCAATGGAACTACGTATTAAGCACCACAAGTCATTATTCGCTTGAGCGCCCATTGTGCAGATAGAGGTGGAGTTCTGTTACCTTGTTATGATGCAAGCCTGATTAAATGTGGTCAGCTTCTACAAGAATTTAGACTAAAAGAACTTTCACGTCATGAATTTTAGTGATTTCAGTATCACAAGTCCTGGAAAAGAGGGCATTTTCCTGAAAACAATTGAATTTTCTGTTGAAATACAGGATGGGGGGTGGGGGGGGGGATGAGATGCAACTCCTGCCATGCACACCTATGTGTTTATGTTACAGGAGAAAATGTGCCATGTAACATTTGTATGTTTACATATATATAAGATAGTTGCAGACACAAGAAAATAGTAATATTGAAACAATAACTTCTTAATGATACTAATTACTGAATTTCAAGTGAACATAAAAAACTGTGACATGAAAATGGTTGTGCAGTGTACAGACTGAAGTTTGAATGGGTCTAACAGACCTGCCATCTGTTCCGATTTAATTGGAACTGGTGCGATTTTTGAGTTCTTACAAAAATCGGAACGTTCTGATTTCAGGCACTCACCCTCAAAATAGTACAAGAGATTTCCTTGCAACGTAATTCATTCATTCATTAATTCATTCATTTATTTGTTTCTCCACTACAATATGCAATATGACAAAAAATTACATATTATACAGTTACGGAGGCAATTTGTCGTAGTAGTAGAGGAAGGAAGTGAACTGCAAAACCCTGTTGTGCAGAATCACTCCCCTGAAAAAAATAGTGAAGTACTAAAAAAAAAAAAAGTTAATTTGAGTGCCCAACCAACCGCCCCACCACTAGCTAGAAACCTAAGCCATGCCTCTAAACCAGATAAAGGAGCAAGCCCTAATCATAAAGGATTCATAATAAAAGAAATAAGTAATTAATACATTCCGATGAAATAATTGTGTAAGTTCCTCTTAAAGCTGAAATTAGAAGGTTTCTGTTTTAAAATATCTGGAAGTGAATTCCACAAGGTAACTGCACGGTAGTGTAATCCCCTCATTAAAAGGCTTGTGCGACAGCTAGGGATATCCAAGTAATCAGATTGTCTAGTACAGTGGTCATGTATTACAGAATTGGTAATGAAAAGATCGTTCAAAGAAGGTGGCAGTTGATTGTGTTGAGAGCGATAAACAAACTTAGCCATATTCAGGCTTATGAGGTCAGAGAATTTGAATTAATTATTGGTTTCGATGGTAAGAGAAACCTATGCATTCATGATGGCGTGTGTGTGTATGTATGTGTGTGTATGTGTGTGTGTGTGTATGTATGTATGTGTGTTTGTGACACTTTGCTCGTTAACACGATATCTCAAAAACGAAAACTGCAACAGTTCTCAAACTTGGTACATAGATGCCCCATATTGAGAGGAAGAACCCTATTGTTTTTGGTGGGGGTCAAAGGTCACCGGGGGTCACCAAGGGTCAAACCCTGAAAACTTTGTTAACACAATATCTGGAGGTAGGAAGCTTTGATGAATTTCATATTTTGTATGTAGATGCGTTATGGTAAGAGAATGAACCCTATCATTTTTAGTGGAGGTCAAAGGTCATCTGGGGTCAACGGGGGTCAAACCCTGAAAACTCCGTTAACACGATATCTCAAGAAGGGAAGCTCTGACAGTTCTCAAACTTGATACATAGATGCCCCATCTTGAGAGGAAGAACCCTATTGTTTTTGGTGGGGGTCAGAGGTCACCTGGGGTCACCAGGGGTCAAACCCTGAAATCTTGTTAACACAATATCTTTAGGTATGAAGCTTGGATAAATTTCATACTTTGTATGTAGATGCCTTGTAGTAAGAGAAAAAACCCTATCATTTTTGGTGGGGTTTAAAGGTCATCTAGGGTCACCAGGGGTCAAACCCTGAAAACCTCGTTAACACGATATCTCAAGAAGGGAAGCTCTGACAGCTCTCAAACTTGGTACATAGATGCCCCATATTGAGAGGAAGAACCTTATTGTTTGTGGTAGGGGTCAAAGGTCACCTGGGGTCACCAGGGGTCAAACCCTGAAAACCTTGTTAACACAATATCGTGAGATAGGAAGCTTGGATGTATTTCATGCGTAGTATGTAGATGCGTTATGGTAAGAGGAAGAACCCTATAATGTTTGGAAGAGGTCAAAGGTCATCTGGGGTCACCAGGGGTCAAACTCTGAAAACCTTGTTAACACAGTATCTTGAGACAGGAAGCTTGGATGAATTTCATGCTTAGTATGTAGATGCGTTATGGTAAGAGGAAGAACTGTATCATTTTTGGAGGAGGTCAAAGGTCATCTGGGGTCACCAGGGGTCAAACTCTGAAAACCTTGTTAGCACGATATCTCGAGGTAGGAAGCTTGGATGAATTTCATACTGTGTATGTAGATGTCTTATATTAAGAGGAAGAACCCTAGATCGTTTTGGTGGGTTTCAAAGGTCATCTGGGGTCGCTGGGGGTCAAACCCTGAAAATCTTGTTAACACAACATCTCCAGGTAGGAAGCTTGGATAGATTTCATACTTAGTATGTGGATGCGTTATGGTAGGAAGATGAATTCTTTTATTTTTGGTAGAGGTCAAAGGTCTTTTGGGGTCACTGGGGGTCAAACATTGAAAGCTTTGTTAACACGATATCTTATGGCAGGAAGCTGTGATACATTTCATACTTAGTATGTAGATGCGTTACGGTGAGGAGATGAACCCTATTGTTTGTGGTGGAGTTCAAAGGTCATCTGAGGTCACCAGAGGTCAAGAAGCAAAATTTCCCAAGAATTTCCAAGATCATTATCTCGGGTCACCAGAGGTCCAAACGCAAATTTTTCAAGAATTCCCAAGATTAAATAGGAACACAAAACTGTTTTTTCCAACATGTTAAGATAGCATTTGAGCAGTGACTGAAAGATAGGGGACATCATGGCATTATTTGGAGTAGAACATATATCATCGAAACCTCAATGCATTTTTGCATTCTGGTTAAAATAATAAATTTATTATTACTAAAATACAGAATTAATTATTTAAAACACATGGCTTTATGGTCTCACACCTTGTCAATAACTTATGGATCGAACTTGAATTGACTTTACGTATATGTAAACACTATGACCAAGACTTCAGTATTATATACATGCAACATCCGGCAAGCACGCTAACATGCCTCAGATCAGGCATTGACAGTACATTTCGTAAGGATGTAGTTTAAACTTTAAATAGGGCTAGTGTATATATAGCACCGCAGCTTACAGACTGAGAGATGGCCATGTGGTATAAACTGTGCTGCAGTAGTGCGCAGTACACACTGCATGTTTGTTTGATAACCAGTGGGACAGATTTCTGTTGTTTGAGATTTATAAGAAGCGTGAAAAAGAATATACTGAAGATGGAACAAAGTAGTTGTGCAGTATTCAATTCAGAACGGAAGACTAGCAACAAAGTTTTGAGTATTAAAGTTGTGGCAGGAAGCTGGGAGCCTGCAGGCTGTTTTTGGTACCGTAAATGTATGCCGTAGCCTGCGGATGGTAATGTAGCCAAAGTGCAGCCTGCCTATAAAACAGAATAAAGCTCCTAATATCCAGCTCTAAGGGCCTACCCAAATAGTACATGGTGTGTTGTAGGCAGTCTAGGCTACAGGCCAAGGACTGCACTTAATGGTTACGTTGAGGCCTAACTTTTAAACTACGAAAGTTATGGTAATAAAAATAGGTGAGAATTGTTACATGAAGTTAGTTCTGAATACATTGCATAAACTCTGCCAAGGAACATTCGCTTAGATGAAGTTTGTGTTAAGTGCGTAACAACTTACTTTATGATGCAGCCTAGCCTACCCAGCCTGACAGTAGGAGTATCAAGTAACATGATCTGAAAGGTTCATACTGTGCTTTCATAATGCAAAATAAGATGTATTCAGCACCTCCATGGAAGTGGTTCAAAAGTCAGTTTGCTTGCATTTAGACTCACAAACCTAAGTCTAATCACTGTGATGGGGTTTGTTAACTTTTGCATTTCCATGTTCATAATTTCTGTAGACATGCCAATCCTCCCAATTTTTACAATACAGCCTTCAAAATTCTTTTTTGTTTTTTTGCTGATTGAAAATTTGATACATTTTCTTTAAATGTGTCACCATATTGCATGCAAGAATATTTAAAGTTCAAAAAAATTTTCAAAGGGGAGGGGTACACCCCCTCCCCTCAGACTCCTCCCCCAGGCTGATGGATTCTCCAATATTGCACCTTTGTGTTCCTGTTTCTTCTTTGTAAGTCTGAAGATCAGGGACAATAAGTAGTGTGTTGTAGTATAGCCATCACATTATGATGACTTTGTGCAATACTCATCAATTACTTTGGACTATCAGTGGTATTTACTCATAGTAACGTTGAATAGCTTAGTATTTTTTATTTTCTTTTTGACTTTTTGATTACTTATAGAAGTCATCAGATGATGTTGACTCTGTCGTACATACAGTAGTCGATATAGTTGACTTGTAGCAATAGTCATCAGATATTGTTGACTACATGGTAGCCAATCACACACTGACTACTTATGGTAGCCATCACATACTGAAGACTGTGTGATAATCATTAGTTAAGGGACTACCTGTAGTAGTCATCACATACTGAAGATTACTTGGCGGTAGTCATTGAATAGTTAAAGGAAGGGTTTAAGCAAAAAGTTTGTATATATATGTTCTTATATGAAAGAGGAACTAAATCTCTGCAATTTGGTGAAACTTCCATTCAAATTGGACATGTAGTACTTGAGATATCAGCAAATGAAGTTACTATATTTGTGACCCAAAGTGAGCTTGAGGCAAGCAGGGATTATATCACTTCCTCACATTGATGAGAAATGCTTTGTTTCCTTTGTTTTTTCAGTCTGTTGTGCTGACCTTGAAGTTAATAGGGATAGAATCTCCGCATGTGGAATGTTAAGTTTGTAAAATTCTTATGCCTCTCATGCAATCACATTCTGATAACATGTGATTGGGGAGGAGAAAATTGGTTGTAAATTTTAAAGAAAAACAAAAGACTGCTCATTAATGTGAGGCTATGACATCATATGTGCTTGCTTCAAGTTCACTTTGTGCTGAAAATGTGACAACTTTAACTGCTAATATCTTCAGAACCACACATTGGATTTCAATGCAAATTTCACCAGAATGCTAAGAATAGGTACCTCTCTAACATCAAAACTATCAAAACTTCTTTGACCCTTCTTTTAAGGGTACTTGGTATAGTAAGCGCATACTGAAGACTACTTGGGGTAGTCATCATCTCCTTTTGACCAGAAAGTCATCACATACTTTTGACTGCTCTTATATGATAGTAGTACACTGTTGACTACTTAACACAGCCATAATATACTGCAGAACTCTGCAGTAATTTTCATTATGTAGTTGTGTAGAGTCTTTCTTGCATTTGTTAAAAGTGGTGTTTTGGTTAATGTCATTTCTTAAGTCTTTCTTGCACTACTCGAGGAAAGATGTTAAAAACTTTGCAAATGCGATTACATTCAATGACCAGACTACCATGTAGGATTCAAAGAAGACTGCCATTGTGTGCCAGTTGTGTTGCAGATGCTCAAGTAGCAAGGAAAACAAAATTTCAGGTGAGAATTTTCTCTAATGTTTTCACTAGGCATTGGCATCTCCAAGTATTTTGGAGTTGTTTCCTTGCAGCCCTAAAGAATCACCACTCATGGTACAGTCAGGATTCCCAATGACTAATAACAAGTGACATTGACGTAATAATCCCATTGACGTAATGGTCAGTGACATTAACGTAATCATCCCAATGATATAATCATCAGTGACATTCACATAATAATCCCAGTGACATTATGGGATCTATACAATCTACATCATGCTCCTTACCTCCTGTTTACAGTACATAGTACATGTATATTCATGACTTAATTAATTGCAAGCATGTTTCTAGAGGACCCATTGGCCATATGTTGCACCTCTGGAGCTCTCGTCACATGCACCCAGAGTTGTTATCTGTACTTTAATCTCTTGAGCAAACAAGCTTCCAAGACACTATTGACCACAATTACTCTCTTATCAACCAGTAGAACTACTTGGCTTGCAAATTATGCTACACAGACTATTGTTTGAGATTAGACATGCACCACTGCACAACCTTTTCAGTGCACAAAACAGGGAAGAGCAGGTGTTAGAGGATGACTCATGCTCTAATAAACTAAGTCAGAAAACCAGCCCAGACAGGCACATGATGGTTTTTGAGTTCTCAGAAGGTGCAACATATTAGTAATGGCAAACTTAGCGGCATGAGTGGATGAGGACTAGGAAGGAGGTCCTCAGTGGAAGGATGCCTCCACCACTGTGCTATTATTTCTTTTGCCAGCTAGGGTCTTGTTGCAGGTATAGGATTACATATGTAAATGTGAAGAAAGTATCAGGGCCTATAGATTCCCAAATCAGAGAGCTTAGGGGATTATAAAATGACTCTGCTCTTTGACAATGAAACTATCACATCAATGGTTAAGTAGAATAGATATCATTTTTAGATAACATTTTATGAAATTGGTTGTGAAGGTAGTAGTTACTCTACAACGTACTGCTTAGCCTAGAAAATCATTTTTGAGAGAGACTGGAAGTTTATCTCATGAAATGTCTTGTCATAAATCAGCCTGAGTAAAGTAAAAGAAAAAAGAAATCCTAATTTTACTGCTATAAACAGTATTGAAGATTTGTACTAGTTTTAATCATACTGAAGTTGCTAGATAGAGGATAGTCAACACTCCGATCTTGAGTCATGACTTGCCCAGGTCTAGTTCTCACTGCATTCTTGTACCTTGATAGCCTTAGATGTGGAAAGCCAAGTTGTAATCACTTGGCTTCGCATGAATATAGCTAGGTAGATTCCAGTATGATACTGATATCTTAAGCTAAAAGAATATTTGTGGTAAGTTCCAAAGCTTCTCAAGTGAAGTGACCACATCTATCCTCACCTGACCTTTAGTACCTTGGACAAACAGTGTAGTAACGATAAAGGTCATCTGTGGTATTAGGCCTAAGATTGAAATTAAATTTTACACTGTACTGTGAAGAGCACACTAAGTTGTTTACATTTAAAATTAAGTTGCAGGATACGTAAGTGATCACCAGTACCATGGCTATAGTTAATACTTGGAATTTTATGCACTAGTGCAAAACTTGATTGTCCAGCATACCTATTAACTGCCATAAGCAAAGGCTGGCATCAGCAAAATTATTGCAGGACAATGTCCTTTAAAGTCAGCAATAAACATCACCTTTTATATGAGCATATATGTATGTATGGTGTTGCATCAGTTACCACTCTGGTTCTGTCATCTCTATGTACCGACAAACTAACTCCAAAAATTACATCCTAACTAATCCTTATGCTAACACTGACTGACCTCAGTGCAGACTTTTCGGAATATAGAGATGTTGGAACAAAGAGAAGTCAGAACAGAGAGCAGTCTTGGTTTGAAGCAACTTAGTTTCACATGTCCAGTTAACCCTGGGACACCTTCAGCAGAGATACTTGCTTTCAAGTCCTCTTGATAAGTTCCATCCAAGACTCTTTGGACTTGCCCTTCCTTCAGTATTTCACTCATACACTCTCAGTATTTCTTGAATGTCAGCTGTCAGCATGTACATGACAATGCATCCTAGTCTGAAGTGCTGATTTCCACTTCCGCCTGTCCCAAGGTGTTATTTACAGAGAAGTGATTCGTCTTCAAGTGGTGTATTTCTATAAATATCAAAGGTAAACCCAACCCACATTCACTTGAGTTAAAGAATTTAGTATAACAAAACAGTTATAGGAATCGTATGGACATTCAAAGCATACGGGTATGCTTATTCACTTTGGAGTGACTGGTAGAGATTTGTCCTTGAAAAGAAAAGTTTAAGGCCTGTCCACACAGGATGCATTGCGTTGGGTATACGTCCATCACATTTTTTTTTTCTCATTCTTCCGGATACATCAAGACGCATGCCTGTCTGAATAGGATGCATCAATTTTGATGCGTCAGTTTGAGATGCAGTGTGTAATTTCCAATGACAGATGTGCTGATTGACGAATAAAGTGTATGTAGGTCATAGAAAGGTTCACGGTACATATTCAACACATGTCTGCTGGTGACAACTCGGGAGTTGTCACCAGCAGGTGCATACATACTTTATTCCCCGGTCTCCCGAATGAGACTTGTATTTGAATGATTATACCTTCTTTCTCTAAAAAGGAAAACAACACACTGAACATGATTTTCATGGCAAGAGCACGCACAGTAGGCCTACATATAATGGCACGCATGACCCTTATGAAGTGCCAGTAATTTATATATCTGCATTATATACAGTGGCATAGCTAGAATTTTTTGTTTTTGAGGGGGGCTCTGGGGCCTGGATGTTTTTGTGGGGGTTCCTGTTTACTATCTAAGTGGAGCACCACCATGAGTTGGCGCGGAGCGTACCAAGAAAATTTGAGATTTTAACACATCATAACGTGCCGCCCTTGCCACTGGCCGTGCTTAATAGCAGCCATCACGATGTGCAATTTCGTGAAAAAGGTAAAATTTGATTTGATTTTATTCTCAAACACATTAAGTTTGTCACAATCTATCTGAATTTGTTCAAAATTATGCAGAGTGGAGTTATCCTGATGGATTTCAGTCAGTGGCGTACCCAGGATTCATCTCACGGTGGGAGAGGCATGCAGTATGTTGCGTAATTGCCGGCCTGAGAAGGGGAGGGGTGTCACTCTCCCCTTTGAAAATTTTTGAAAAATTAGGTGTCCTTACATGCAACCTGGTCCCACATATTTTACCTTTTGAAGCAAAATTTGTGTTAAAAAATTAACATATTTTTAAGAACTAAAAAAAATTGGCATCAGTGAGGGGGATTGCCCAATTGCCTCCCCCTTTGTATGCCACTGATTTCAGTGGATTGATTGGAATGGAGATTTTCCACAGCCAGAGTCTATCATTATCAAGTTGAGTAGCCCAGTTGAGGGAAATTTTTTTCTGCCCAGATTGCCAGTGGGGTTGCTGGGGGCGCAACAGTTGAGGGGAGGGGCTCCATCCCCTATGCCCCCCCGTAGCTACGCAACTGATTATAAACACTGCATTTTCTATTTATATCTTCTCATGTATCATGAAATGTCCCTGTGTAGCCATATCTAGAGTCCAGACTACCCCTTCTCACCACCCCGCTATCAATGAATACAACAGTTTTTTCACTATCGAAGTCAATAATATTGCGAGGGTGGTGGGTACCCAAAGAATCATATGCGTATACATTCCCAGTGTAAAAAAATGCAAGCAATGAGCTTTTCTACCCATCTTACAGGTGTTTTATGTGATTTTGAGCTCAAACATAGCATCATTTTGCATCCACATCCCGTTAAATTGAAGTACGTCAACTCTGTTTCTGAACACACATGGACTTTGCCAAAAATTGACGCATCCGGAAGGATTTGTCAACTTTTTTTTCCGCATCGAACGTGACGCAATGCATCGCGTCCTGTGCGGATTGCTCCATTGATTTACGTGCAAAGTGATAAAAGTGATGTGACGTAGACAGATTGTGACACGACGCAATGCATCCTGTGTGGACAGGCCTTTAAGCTTAAATTTACTTTTGATAAGTATAAGGTGGAACTTAAAGCAGTCTCATGATGGATCACATACAGATTGTGAATAAAGTTTGATATAGTAGCTTATGCTAGGATTGCTGTATATCCTAGGGAATAAGTTAGCATCAAAGTTTTGAGTTCAGTTTAATTCTTAAGCATGATGCAGTTGTTGAAAACCTACATTTATGGACCAAGATTGCTACACAGTTGTGTAGCAACATAAACAGCCTAATTGTGTAGTAGAATGTCTATACAGTTGTGTAGCACTGTGACAAGCCTAATTGTGTAGCAGAATGTGATGTGCTACCAGATTAATTAATTTCCAGTTCCCTTTATTAAACTTTAAGAGCATTTCAATGTTCTGTAAATACCAGGCTGTCAAGACACTTTCCATTGTTTGTTACTAAGGGTATGTCACAAATTCAGTCTTAAAGATAGTTTTAGAAAACCTTGTTCATTGTAAGCATTTCCATAGATAGCACCTGATATTTTTTAGCACTTAAGCAGTCCCATTGGGGTGTTGATTTAAAAAATGAATTCAGGTGTTACTTGACATCCAAACTACTACAGGTGTGATGTACTTAAGATACTGCTCATGTCAGTCATATCATAGAACAGTTTGAAAAGCAGAGTTTTAAGGATTAATACCTCTTTCATTTTGTTTGATTTTCTAAGGATCTAATCTACTGATGAAGGTGGAATGGAAAGAACAAAAAAGAGAGGACAAGGGAGGATAGATGCACTTGTTTCTTATTTGTCATGACTGAAAGTTATTTAGACCAGATCAGGAGTACTTGAGTGTTTTGAACTACACGCCACTTTTACTAGAGTGTTTAGAGTATTGTATTTATTGCACTTGAGTTTTACAATATAGTTATAAAAGTAGTCAGAACTTACAAAGTTTGATTCCTTATTTAAATTTGTGGAGGTGTGTATGATACACACATCCTAGGCTACAAATGGCCTAGGGGCCACCATTTGAGAACCTAGGGATGAGATTATTGGTTATGCCAAGTAATCACCCTCTGTGAATCAAGCCTTCAGCCAGACAAGGCGCTGAATGGAGCAAGATTGCTTCCAGGGGTGAGATATATTTTTCAGGGGGCTGCAAGATGTGTAGTAGTTTATGTTAAAAAAATCCAGTGGGCCTAAACATTTTTGTTTCCCTCCCCCTTCCCTTTTCTTAACTGTAAGGCTGAGAAGTATTGAAGAATATTTATAGAGATATGTAGAAGTTTGTATAAATTTTAGTTGAACCTAATGTGTTGTGTTAGATGTCACTACTCTATTCTGAAGCCCATATCATTTTTATATTGGATCTGTATAGGGCAGCATTTTGTGCCATTGACCAGAAGGTTTTTCTCTCAAATACCAACAAACAGCCATTGCATAATTCAGTTGTTATTCTGTGAATGGAGTTACTTAATAATCTGTCCCTCCAGCTTCAGGAGAGTTACACAACCTTGTCTCTGAGCTTTTTTGCTTTCAAATTTTTTGTGGACTATTGTCTATGAATTAGTTTGTGCCCCTTTCATCTATAAATACAGAACATTCTTTTTATCTTTTCAAAATGTTTCTACTTTTTAGTGGTACATTACTGTCTGCATTTTTATGTAATTTTGATGCACCAGTGTTTGGGTAGTGGGCTGCTCTGGTTGTGCAGGAGTTGAAGGTATGTAAAGGGGGCATCGTTTGATTATACTGCAAGGCTGTTTCATAGGTACACACAAACACTTTACTGCATCTGTAGTAACAAACTATCTGTGAATGCAGCCCTGTATGGTACATTCGTATTTTATAGCAGTGATAAATTGTAGAGTACAAAGTCAAAGCAGCCGGCCCTTCATATGACCCAGCCAGGGACCAAACCCTACACCCTTCAATTGAAAAGCTTCATTGCTTCAAATGTCACAGCCTTGATCCACTCATTCATAGTACCCATTTCAACCACTCAAGATCAGCTCATTGTAACTGTCTCTTCTGTAAGCTATATTAGGTTGCACAGTCAACTATAAGAATTCACTTGCTTATACATGTTATCAGTGCATTCTACTTGATGTCTTGAAACCCATTGTGACTCACTCATTGCAACACATGATTATTTCATCCAGTTGTGGACACCGCTACAGGATTCAGTATTTTCCCATGACTGAAACATTCAGCTGAGTAGGCAATGAGGTCTCTTGGCAGTGAATTTTGTTATGCAAAGTGGAAGGGGCCTTAAGCATGATAAATACTTCAGTTTGACAAGATTTTGTACCTAGGGTTTTCTGGAACATTTTCCATCTGTAATGTTAAGGTATGTTACCATACATGTTAGTATGTGTACTTTTATATGATTAAAGAGGTTTTGGTTTACAATTTAAATTTAGATTGTTTTGTAATTATTTGAAAAGAACAGCTGTCTTGTGGTATAACTAGTTTTTTGTTTCTGTGAGGGTAAACAGGAATATAGGAACCACCCCTTTATCCATTGGATAGAGGGATGAAGGTAAGGTGCAGGTTTCCCTAGGTGTACTATATCTTAGCCCCTTAACTGGGGGTGGGCAAGCTCCTGTCCCTCTCCTTTAGTGGAAAAGACACCTTGTGAACCCCATGACCATGAAGTAGTACTGTTTTGGGGTTGGATGAGAAGAAACTTTACTTGGACGGGAAATGGGTGTAAGGCATTAGTTTTAGTAGTAATTGTGGGATACCAGCCTACATTCCTCTTGGAATGAGGCACAGAGAGAATGACCTTTGTTATTTCAGCACATTTTGAGATGGTCCATTACTATAGACACATACTGCAAGTAAAAATATTGTAGTAGGAAGAGGTATAATGGATATGTTGAGTCATAGTGGAGCTAGCTAGGAGAAAGTTTACTTGAGTAGGATATGTTTGCATGTTCCAGTTGTTTGAAATTCATAAATACTTTTTGAGAATGCTGGCTTGTGATTGGTCAGTTACCCATGTTCTAATCCAGTGTAGAGACATAGGGTGTATGGAGAGCAACTTTTTGATCAACATGATTGTAAACACAGCTCTAACACTACACTAAGCAGTTTGTTTGTAGGCTAGGTAGGCCTGGGCCTTCAACTGTAATTTTTTTTTTCAGTAACTGTCCAAATTATAAATAATATATTTTGGTTGACAGCAATGTTGCACATCCAAACAAATAATCAGCTTCTAGGCTACAAACGATATTTCAGGCCTTTTCAGAGAATTTAAAGTGATTTCACGCTGAGTAAGGTGTTTTACAGGCCTAGGCCTAGGCTCTAACGTTAGCTTTAAAAGCGTGTCAAACTATCGTGCGTCCGCTTGATTTTGGTACATCGCCGATAAGAAGAAATTATACAGCATTTCTTACCCCAGTAACAGACCTTTATTTGGGATGGGTAATAATATAAATACAATTGTAAAATGAGTGATGAGCACTCACTAACCTTAAAACTCATCTTTGATATTCCAGAAAGATAGCGCTGGCCCCACGTATTCTGTGCACTATGTTTCAAAGAAATATAGCTCCAAAATCATCAAGGGGATTTTCAATCGAAGAATAGAATATATGCTATGGAAACGATGGCCGGGGGCTACTGTCTAATATGCCCAGGCCTAATGATCCAAAGTACTGCATCAACAAACCTTATCCAAATTGCGGTATCCTACATTCTTTTTGTAAGAAAAGCTCAACGTCAGTAAAGAAATCTGTCTGGTTTAAGTTCCACTCGTGAAGAACAAGCTCTCTGCGATGACATTTCCAACCACTAACGTTAGGTCTAACGTTATCTTACAGCACAAGTAGCCTAAAGCAACTAACGTGAGGCCCTAGCACATGATAACTGTTCTGGCTAAGCACGCAGGTTTTACTTTGATCCGAAACAGTATCAATATTGTCAGTGCACAGATGTAAACAGTTTTAGATCACATTTGAAAAGTCTCCTTTGTATCACAAAATCGCAGGATGGAAATTGCTTCCAAATGACACTTGGGTAAGGAGACTTCGTCTAGTACGAGTCTTATTCGAACTGGCTCACCATTCGAAAACAGCGAAGCCTAACGATAATTAGCCTAGGTTAAGGCTAGGACAAACGTTGTCCTAATGTTATTTGTTTTCAACAACGTAGCAGCACGTTAGTGTGCTGAACGTCACGGTGAGCAATATCGCAAAAACCACATATCCTCACGTTAGTAAGTCCTCCAAATGTAGTTTTAATGGAACTGTCAAGGTGGAGTACATTTCCAATTCAAACAGAGAAATCGTTTCAAATATGACCTCGCTCAAAATATTCCAAAAAATCCACAGTCGAAAAGAGACGTCACAAAGTATGGCCATGTACTTACAAACGACAAAGCTATAGCGTGCAGCTAGTTATATAGCCTACATATTACATAGCTCGTATTTTAGCAGGCAGCCTATACGCAGTCTTATGTGCACTCTGCGAAAATTCAGTTTGGGAGAATAATTCATGATCAATGGAAAATCGTTAAATAGCAAGCTTTTCCACCTTTAAACGTCTCGAAATTAAAGTATTTATGAATGGGAATAAAGTCATGGTGCCCATGTCTCTACATCAGATTCGAACAGGCTATGACGTCACGCATATAGGCAGAGACCCTCGCCGAGGGTCTCTGCCTATATGCGTGACGTCATAGCCTGTTCGAATCTGATGTAGAGACATGGGCACCATTGACTTTATTCCCTAATTGGAGAGCAAGCCATAAGTACATTTTTATATGCATTTTGAATTTCCCCTTCCTACCTTCCACCTACAGATATAGTGGACCTTTGGTAGCTAGTACATGTATGGCAGTACTTCATGGGACTCTACTTAAATTTGGTAAAGCACTCATCTGTTCATTAAAGTTGTCAGTTTTGCACATTGTTTCTTTAAAAGGAATGATAAATTTAAATGCTTCCTCCAATTGGAAATGTGTTACCGGCCATTACTACTAAATGTGTCAGTAAAGCTAATTCTTCTCGTTTCTTAATGGAATTCTTAATCTTGAATTCCATGCTCTAGTGTCCTATACTCTGGTTCATCAGTTCATACCTATACTCCTTTGTGGCTGTTCTTCCACCCCCCCCTTCCCGGGCTTCCCCATGGATCTCATCACTGATGCCATAACTTGTATTCACCCTGTGTTTCTTCATCCTGGGTAAATCTCATACTTGTTGTAATTATGCACTTGTACTGGCCTGCTGTCCTGTACTCATCCTGGAGAATGAATTGGTTAATAGTGGTACTAACCCAGCGATTTTGAAATTAAGCATCACTTCATGCAAATGTCAAATTTTGTCATCATACTCATCAAAAATTCATGTAATCATACTCGTGCTTACAACCAGAGCCAAATTATACTTGTACTCATAGTCATTGAATGTATGTACCCACACCACTGTACATGTGTGGTAGATTCAGGCTAGGAATTCAGTTTACATTGCAGTACTAAAAAATTGACACTCTGAGATTTGTCCCTTCCATCACCCCTTTTTCTCCCCCTTCCCTTCTTCCCTCCTCTCTCCCTTCCCCTTCCCCCTCCCAAAAAAGAGAAAATTATAAAAGGCATTTTGGAATGTGGATGTGATTTTTAGTCCAAATTTGGTTTCTATTTCCTTTGATATTATTGATATTAGGGTTATAGCTAGCCCAATTTGAGTGCCAGTAAAAAACCCCCGCGTAACTTTCACAAACCATATGTTAATATGTGTAGGATAATGAACACTAGGCCACACACTATGAGTGCTTAGCCTAGCCTTACAAAATCTGTGCTGAAACGGGATTTTTCAATATGTGTCGAATGTGCAGTTGGCGCTAATGTTAGTGGAAAATGTTTGTTGTTGAAACTTTGCTAGGTGTTAAACTGATGCAGCATTGGATTTTGGCTACGGATATTGCCTTCTGTAGTAAGAATATACTAACTTGACAAAGAAAAGGTGCATTTTATATCGATATACCGTTATTTTAGGAAATCGGGTGCCAGTCGGTAAGCTGACAAATTACTTTGAGTGGCGGTCAGTAAGCTTTAGTGCCGGTTCGCCAGACCGGCGCCGACCGGCGTAGCTTTAACCCTGATTGATGTACTTAAGCAAGGTTGGATTACGTGTTGGGAATTACTGGATGTGGAATATTTTCTCTTCAAAATTTGTGTGGATGACATGTGAAATACAACTGATTTACCCCAGTGTTGGAGTGGTAATAAGTATAGGTAGCGGTATCTGCAGATCTTCTTTATTTTTGTATTCGAATATTGGTGTCTCAAAATCTGTCTTTAATGCTGATACTATGTTAATTATATTTCTATGTTAAATGGCTACCTTGTTTACTTCCATTCTTCTTTGCTCCTAACATTTTGCATCTTAACCGCGTCTCGACATTTCATATCTAAACCAGATTGATGCACAGCAACTTAACACTTGACCTACATAAGTGAATAGTACATGGCTACAATAGCCTTCTTTTGATTTTATACACAAGCTTATTTTTAGAATACATTTTGGTATTAGATTGGTACTGGTTGATATTGTGAATTGAAATACTGGTATCATTCATATTGGTATAACACTATAATCACAATCCCCCATCATTGCCACTCTTAAATCTATTCTGTTGCCACTTAAGATGTTAAGCTGGATCCATTGTATTAAAGTTAAGTTCTTATACAGAATATAATGATTCCACAGTAGTTTTAGCCAGATTAGGTTGTACTGGTTGGACTTTACCCTGAACTCTAAGAAGTAGTCTAATACACTCATTGTTCATATTTCTTACCGAGTCATTTTAAGATTTTCATAGAGTTCCTCCTTTCTGTATACATTTTTACTTTTCAGATATGTCAAAGGTCATCACAGCAACTTTTTGAGTGGTGGTACACCAATGCATATATTACGTCTGTTCTTTGGAATGTTCTTCCCGACTGTGGAATACCCCTTGGAGTCAGACAGAAATAAGTACTACCCTCCCTCTGAGTGGATCATGACTTACCTCAAAGAAACAGGGTACATGCATCTACAGGCTACCAAACCTGATACAGTTGGTAGGATTTATTTTGTACATTCTTTACTTTTTTTTTCCTCCTTGTCCCCTTCCTGACTCTTGACACCAAGGTTTTTTACAATTATTGTAAGAAGCTATTAAAGTAAAGTAAAGTTGATCATCCCCATGTTGTCTCTCTTTTGCTGCTGTATTAAACATTTTTCTCTGCACACACACACACACACACACACACCCACACACAAACAATTTCCAAAAATGTTCAGACATTCTTCAGAATTTCTTTCAAATGGCTATGCAATCAGCAGAGCAAAACTACACTTTTGTGATAGTAATTACTGCACATATTTATGCACAAGCATATACTAATTGGCTAAGCACATTTGCATGTAATTTGCTGTATACATGTTTCCATAGGTACCTCACAGTGACTGTTTTGTATTATTGTGTATTCATGCTCATGTAGTGTAGACATGGATTGACGCATCTAGTGACTGCTTTACAGACCGTAGATAAGGCTGTTTGATTTGCACATTTTGGATTACTGTGCAAGTTAGTAACAATATAATGATGAATTTGGAAGCCAATTTTAACACTAAAAATAAAGGGCCTCTCCAATAATGTTTGCTGAAGATGTACGCAATCAGCTAGTGTTGAGCCGATTATTGGTTGGTGTTATTGGCTGATAATGGCATCAGTTGAATATCGGTATTAGCAAAATCAGCAGTTGCCACTGAATAACAGCAATGGATATCAAATGATCCAATTTTCCTGAAATTTCTTCACTGAAACCCAAGGCTATGCCTTCACCTAAACATTATTAAAGGGATTTGCCAGTGGCAAAAATCAATACCTTCAAAAAATGCAGAAAAGTTTTCTCATCTAGGAGGTGAAAACCGCATCTCAATAGCTTGTAGCGTTTGGAAGATATACATTTTCAAAGAAATGCAATTTTTTCTCAAGACAAAGTGCATCATGGGAAACTGTGATGTCATCGCGGCACATTAATTTGACAAAGCCTTGAATTTCTTTATGATATTGACACCGCGGTAGGGAATATTTATCAACTTTGTTTATTGTGCCCTACGTATGTTGTAGATTTATGCTAAATCTACATGGAAAGATATTCAAACATTCCAGCAGTATCAAATTTCAAGGACAACAGGACATTCCATTATAAAGAAAAACAAAAGAAATCTGAGGCAATGTGCCCACTTTACATAACATTCTGTGACCTTGATGAGAAGTGGAGGTATTTTTGGACAAAAATAAGCAGTCTTTAACGTTAGATATCTTGAGTTAGGAAAAGAGTAGTGCTACGGGGTTTGAAGGGCATGAACTGGAATATTTTTGTCTTTCACATTGAACCCTAATGAAAACCCACTGGAAAATGCCTTAAACAAGCAATGCCAGAGGAGAAGCCGTTATCACTGTTTTTAAAAGCTAGCATCTCATGGTCTTTTACATGTGCTAATAACATTGTGGAGTCTTTGTAGTCTACACTCTGTTCATTGTACATATCATTTCTAATGTTAGGCCTGCCATGTATAAGTCCTGCTCATTTGTTCTTTTCACACTTCTCATAATTCCTTTAAGAGCTTGTAGAATATTTCAAATAGACCTATCTCCTGCCCAAAACTTATGTTACAGTTTGAAAGATTCTCTGAAGAGATCATTGTTACTTTTGTCCTGAATAACTTCCAAAATTGAAGTCTTTCTATGTACGTTTCTATATAACTTTCCTAGCTGCAGCCCGCTTGGACATTTGTCATAGTGTTCAGCTTCACCAGTAAACTATGCAGCAGATTAATCCTTCCTTCCTACTGATGAAGTAGAAGCAGATCCACTTAACTGATTAAACAATAACCATGGATGAGTTGTTTGAACAGTCTTTAACAAAAGGGCCCATTGTATTGTGTTAATTAATCTCTGACCAGCACTTCCTTAAGTTGACCATTGTTTGCTAAGCACACTGGCCAGCCCAAGCATGTAATGAGATTCTCTTGTGCTTGATTGGTTTTGACATTTGGACCTCACCACGGCCATCTAAATGCAGGGTTGTAACATGCTGCATGAGCTACTGGGAGCGAAAAACGGTATGGTTCATTAATTGGTTGCCCTTGGTGTGTTACTCACATACCTCGCAGAATAAACATACTATATACAGTATTAACAGTGTGGGCTCTCAGTACACACGTTCTTCTGTGCAATTCGTGTGCTAACAAGGCAGCAACCTTCATGGCATCATGAGCAACAAAACTGCCACAGTTTCAATAATGAATTTATAGGACATTCCATTCGGCTATGGAAAGGTTTTAATTTGGAATATAGTCACATGAAATAAATATTTAACATAACTTTTTTTTTTCGCATTTATTTCACTGAAGATTAAAAGGGTATCATGAAAAAAATAATACATTTAATAAAGGTGAGCTGTTGATTTTGTGTGAAACTAGCATGATGTATTTCATTTTTGCAAACCCTGTATGTGAAAGATAATGTGCAATCCTTGTAGTGATTATCTATATGCAAGAATTTACTGCAAAGGCGCAGGCTCAGACTTGTACTACTTACAACATACTGTACAGTGACAGGGCCCTGGCACACCTAACATACACAGCAGAAGGTCAATGTCATTTTGAATGCACTGTAGCATACTTTGTGTTTTAGAGTAGGATTCAAGTACGTAAGCATCTATGGCTAGATGGGGGATTAAACCATACAGTGTTCATCGCATTTTGCACTGCACCAGTGCGGAATTATACACAATGATCCAATGGCCTTAGCATCTCTTCAGAGGTTTTGTCTGTGAGTTGCAGTGGTGAGTTTTGGTGGGAATTTTAACAGATGTGTAAGGCCTACAGGGCAGTTAAACCATAGCAGAAACTCCGTTAAGGTATAGCCAGAAGTTTCCAAGGAATTGGTAGAATGACGGCTTTACCGATAAGCCTATCACTGTAGCGTTTATTTGTAAGTCCGAGTGATCGTTAGTACATTCCCTTGGCAATGTAAACACGTGGCTTCATAGCCTACCACAGTAAACGTAGCTTGACTTTCATGTAATGTTTTACTTTGTTATTGGTATTGGTATCAGGCAGATAAGTTTGACTTATGGGTTATTAGCAAGTTCCGATGTTGTTAGCAGCTCACCACTGCAATCAGCTACCTGTTTTTATTTCACTTGGCCTAAACATGACTACAATTTTGAATTTTTACTCACTAGAAAGAGAACAGATGTTAAAAACTCTTTATGGCCTATTAGAGCTTCAACTTTCGTTAACTCCATTAACATACGAGTGGAACTAACAATTAATTTAGAAACATGAGGTGTTTCTGCCAAAGGGGACTGAGTTTGCACCTTTCGTTTGTCTCCACACTTCTGCTTAATCAAGTATAAACTAACTGTCAGTTAATCCTGTCTGGTCAGCAAACTGTTCACTCAGCCATGAAATGGTCTTGCAGCAGATGATTGCCTAGCCATTGTATTTCCACAGAGAAGTCTATTTATGCTTGAGTGTGTTTGTTTACTTAAGAGCAGAAGTAAGGAATCTTATCTAGTACAGTATTGTGGTTTTCAAACACCGCTGATAGCGGTAATTTCAGTGGATTTGAGCTTCGGGAGAAACACGGCATGAAAATACATGCAAAACACAGAAAATACACATACACACAAAAAGAAATATGTACAAACAATTGTGAAGCAAAACAATAAGTTTTTTAGGGAAATTTGCACCCTATATCCATAACAATTGCTAGCCATGCTGCTCAAGATTTGTAAATTTGCTTCTCCATCTGTCATCAGGACATGGGCTGACTGATTCTCCAGTTGGACTCGCAGCTTATATTCTTGAAAAGTTTTCGTTTTCTACAAACGCCAGCTACGTACAGAGACAGGATGGTGGGCTAACGGAAAAATTTGAGTTGGATGATTTGCTGAATAATGTCATGGTTTATTGGATCTCAGGGGCAATTTCTACTAGTATGAGATCGTATAAAGAAATTTATTCACAATTGAATGAATTGCAGGTCTTCTTAACGTGAGTGGTTCTACATTATCAGTATCAGTATTTATCGTTTTGCAAACATTTAAGTCTGTTTCACAATGTCTGCCTTGAGATATTTAATCAAGTTATATTGGCTCTAACACTGACATGGTTATACTTAGGTCTATTGCATTAAAAATCATCAGTGTATTTGTTAGCTGGCCACAACCTTATTCTTAAAGGGTGCAGTATCTTGGTCTCAGCTAGGGGTTGTGCCTCAACTTCAAAGGGTGTGGGGTCTTGGCCTCAGGGAGTAACCTCAACTACAGTGCATGCTAGTGGGAAAGAATCTTTGGAACACTTTCATGTCATGCAGAGTAGTTTAATATATAACATCAATTTACCCTAAAAGTAATTTGTCTTTTACTTTCATGTATTATTTTCAGGCATCCTGTGCAAGTGCCTACAGGCTATGCATCCTTTCCAAATGAACCAGTATTAGGTCTACCAAAGCATTGGTTAAAGTACCAGTTTCCAAACTGGGTCAGCTACACTGCTATGCCTGAAGGAGGACATTTTGCTGCCTTAGAACAACCCAAGCTACTGGTGGAAGATCTTCGCAGATTTTGGAGGAAAGTGGAAGAGTTTCTTCAGAAATCACAGCAACATTAAGGGAATGTTAAACGTATTTTCAGAATGAAGTTTATGAGAGCTTTGAAAAGAATGATTCATATTGAAATAAAGTGAAAGTGAAAATAGAAAAATCATAATACTAGGGAAGAACTGGCCTCTCATTGTCAGTTACTCCTGTTAAGTTGAATCAAGTTTAGAAAGCAGCCAGTTCAGCATTCATTGGGATTTTCTCTGCCTATAAGGAATACCATTTGAGTCCCCTGTTTTGGGGCAAAAACAGAGGAGATTGAATCTCTATATATGTGAGTTTGTAGCATAAGCCCCATTGAACACTCTACTACACAAATCGGTTCTTAAATACCACCAATTACCTTCCAAGAGTAAATAGAGAATAACTGAGTACAGCAGTACAAAAATAACATATATAATGCACTATACATAGCTGGTACAGTTAGTATAAGAGCAGATGTATCTACAGTCATACAGTGGCTGGGTCAATTATGTGCACTCAAGGGTAAATCCTACTATTAGCAGCACTTTCGGTAGTTAGTCTACCATCAAGTATCAAATTATTACACCTCCAGTGAATTTGAGGACCATTCTTCAATGAGTTGGACTGGCTGTCATGTACCTCTGGAAGAGGATCCAGTGTCATGCAGCTCCAGTATCACTCTGAATCATTTATTAGTGACATTGATTGAGTTGGTCAGTCTGCCAATTAATGTTAATTTGTAATTTATAAGCCACAGATTTCCTCCACATTTCTTGTTACTTACGGTTGTAAAACACTGCAATTACAATGTGATTCAGTGACTAAGGTAACCTATACCTATGTGAAAGAAAATCAAATCACTGATATTTTTATAGGTAAATCTCAAGTATTGTTAGGGCTAAGCTTGAACATTTGTTTACCTCACAATTAAATTTATTAGTACAACATCAAAGTTTTGAGGACAGAGACTTAAGCTAGGTGGCTGTAGAATAAGTGCATCTTTGGTATGCTAGTGTATTGGTGATGTATGGTATAATGGCAGTTTTGATATATTTTATGTGTACAAACATATTCTGCTTAGAGAAGTTAAAGAAAATGTTCTTTGTCATCAGAGTCAAGTAGGCTGCATGTTTAAGGCACTTCAGAATATCTCGCAAGTGGCCTTCCTATGATGTAGAACAAGAGTATATAAAGATTATATGTGTATTAGATCATTCACAGTTACGGCATTGGTTGGCATAGAGAATGCAAGAACAGATGCATACGTGTAATTGAGTTTTGTGTGTAAACACTGGCGCAATTTCATGCAGAATGTTGAGGAATTAGAACCTACTTTTCATTGTGACGACAGTTCAAGTGCACCTTATCAAGTCTATTGCTAACCAGCCGTGACGTCCTTTGTAAACATGAATGAGTCTGTTAATTAGAATCCATGTACACACACTCACACATACACATGCATACACGCACATGCACACGCATTCTGTTTATAAACATGAAATACAAAAATTGCAGTAGCTTGCCTTGTTTGAAAATCTACTACCTCTCAGATTTAGTGTAAATATGGACATAATTAAGTGCAATGTTTCCGTACAGTACAGTTATCAAAAACTTAACTAAAATTTTGGTATTTTGATACAGTTTCAGTTTCAGTTTATTTTCTTCCTTCCTTCCTTTGTAGGTATTCATAATAAAACAGTACAAACAAGTATTACATAAGCACATGCTGTACCATACAATAATTAACATACAAATACTAAATTTTGCTCAGATTGTGTATTCTCTAAATAAAGACAGAATGGAAGTTGATAACAGCAGGATTTTGAGACCATTGTTTACAGATCTTGAAAATCAAATGGTGTGAGGTAATTGAGTATAAAAGTAAAATACCATTTTGTCTTTCTTTGAAATTTTATGGCATGTTTAAATTTCCTTGTGTATTGTTGAATCTGATGTCAGTCTAATTGATAACCATATATTTGTACTCTGTTTCAGTATATATTTGGAACAAAAGTTGGACACTATAATTAGTTACTCAAAGTAAAATTTGCAGAATGACAGCCATCTTCCTTGTTGAAATTATCAGAACATTGAAACATTTTTAGGTTGAATAAAGTATTTTGTTTCTTTGTTACAATATGTACTGCCTATTTAATAAAGGGAGTTTCATATGGTGGAGGTATTTTCAGTGTTTATAATAGCCCACTATTTACATGAATGGTATACTGTGTGTCTGCACTGAGACAGAGAAACTTGACAATAAATTTTCAGACTTTTGTTTTTTGGCATAATTTGTTGTATATTGTAGAAACAGGATTGTCTGGTAAATTTGCCTTTTTCAAATTGATCTTCACTTTTATGTTGTGGTATCATGTTGTGCTGCCTGTTTCTGTGTATTGACTACGTTGCTACATAGCCTACTGGTTATTGTGTATAGTGTTTATATACACTTCAGTGAATATGTTTTAACTGTATTGACATAAAAGAACCACCTTTGGGTTACAGCCCTTTGAGTTGACAGCCATATATTCCCACAAACATAGGCATATGAGAAGGGGGAAGGGGGAGCACTGTGCACCCCAAATTTTTGGATAACATAAAAATTCAGACAAAATTGAAGAAATTCAGACAAAAATTTATAGAAATTTGGCAAAATTTGTCAACAAAGGCACAGAGATTCGGGGAAAAATCTTGTGCCCCCAAAATCAAAAATGTCCCATATGCTTTATATGCCCTCAAACCATTCGTTCTTCAACTCTTTGGTAGTACAGCCAATTAGTCCTACAGACAGTGGGATTTTGTATGTTCATATGCACTGTGGAAGTGTGTAGGTAGGACCAGTGAGGATGTTTTACTGTACTAGCTAGGGCCATTGAGCTGTACGCCTGATTGGTTGTCTTTTTTTCAATGTTTACTGTAGGACCAATAGGCTGCAGAAATGAAAGGCCATCACAGGGCAGTCACAGCACCACTGCATTGGTGGAGAATTAACAGCGTAATCCATTGGTGCAGTCTGCAAAGTTTAGATCCTAGAAAACCATCCCAATGTAAAACTTAAGTATCCAGAAGTTGTGTACATTACATGTTTGTATACATGGAGACAACTCTAGTAGCCAGGATGTACCATACTGTACTGAGAAGTTGTCTGCGATTTTAATCAGTTTATTCATTTATTGCTTTAATATGAGTTTATTAGAGAGAAAACTGAGCAGATGTGTAGGTCAAAAAATACCATAGATGCCTGACACCAACTTGGTAGGTACTTTTGGCATAACTTGTATGTGTTACATTAGTTGTGCCACCCTGTGATTTTATGGAATGTTCATTTAATGAACTTGAACACTTGAACAAGGTAAAGAGAAAGTGTTTATGACTCAAAAAGTATTGTATGTTTGTAGTATGCATGAAAGTATTGAGTTCTTTCATTGTTAGGGAAGTGAAAAAGGTACTAAATATGCATTTGAAATATTTATCTGAAATAAAAATTAGTGTTGATTTGTGCAAAATAGTTTAAGTTTTTGTGCTTCACATACTTTCACCGTATCATATTTACTGATTGTTTTCTAGAATTCAGGTATGATGACTGCATAAATAAAATTTCAAATCCTCATTATTTAAATTTTGATCTTAAGTATTTTTTCCAGTCATAACTATACATTAACATTAAGAAAAATTGTAAAAATTGGCCTTTCAGAATTGTGGAGACAGATAAGGCAGCTGTAGTACTAGTTTTCAACCCTCAAAGAAAATGTGATTAAAAATTTTGAAATATTGGGAAGAAATGGTTAAACATTCATTATTCAGTTCCTAGTGTCAATTTTACAATTGTATCATTGGCCAGTGTTGGTCAGGGAACTCAGTACACAGTGTAATTATTTAATAGGAGACATGGTAATTATTCATACCAATGGCTGGGTCAAACTGTGATGTGGATCACCACAAGGACCTTGCAGTCTGTTCAATGTAGATAAGTTAAATTGACCATGAGGGGCACATATTTATGATGCTTATTTAACACTTTTAAATTACACCTTTCTATGTGACTGACCAAGTAAACAACTTGGATCAAACTTGGATTATTTTAGAATGGCTAAAGAAATTATCGTGTAAACTATAACCAAGGCTAGGGATCATACCCCAGACCTGACAGATGTTAGGAATCGCTGCTTTTATGTTTAACTACTTTTATTTATGCTGCTAAATAGCATTACATTAGAGAGTTGACACAGCCCCATCAACACCACATTGCTGATAATATGTGGGTTATCAAAAGATACAGCAGTCAATACACAGTGGTAGATTAGCTATTTGTATGGGATGGCTCAAGCCAGCTTAGGGTCCCAGAGAGGGAACACTTGCATGTGCAGTATAAAATGGGGGTGGGGGGTGCATTCCTAGGTAGAGGTTGACTTAAATCAGTAGCATGGCTCTGCTGGTGACAGCTTATCTGTCATGGTTAACAATCAAGCATTTCTTTTAGAAGTTTGCAGTTAGCTTTGGGACTGTCTTTACTCTCTTGTGCTTTATGTAACACACATTTCCTCCCAAGGTATGTTCGAGGACATCACACCAATATGGCAAATGTTCAGCCTCCATTATTGCCCCTTCGCCTTCTGGTTGGAAGTTTCTTCCCTTCACTGGTAATGACAGAAGAAAGAGACCAGGAGAAGTTCTTTCCTGTCAAGGATCGTATCATAGTCATGTTGAGAGAAACTGGATATGCACACATTCAGGGAACAAAGCCAGATACAGTGGGTAAGTGCAGGGCAGCTGACAGTGGGTGACATGGTTACCATATTGGTGTTTTAAATGTAACAGAGACTGGAGTTGGCATTTGTTTAGATTTCATTGGCTTTGAACATTTTAAAACCAACTCTAAACAGCACTTTGGCAGTACTGTGGCATTTTCTTATTTGCTGCCTATATGTTCTTAAAGATATATGTTATTTTTAAACATTTCCCCAGAAATTGTGGTAAAACCACTAATTTATGGTCAAAAATCCCCATAGCAGTGAAAATGAATGAATTAAACAGTCAGGTACCATATGAAAAAATAATTATTCCACAACACATTCATGATTTTTTAGCAGTTCAAGCCTGTGTGGAATGTTATTAGTGCCATCAAATTCTAATCTGGCATTTTTCAAATACAATGTATGCTGGTTGCCTCTCAGAAAAACTAGCAAACCAGCTCAGGGCCATTGATATGACAGGGAACCTGTGTAAAGCCGCGGTCACGCTACAACGAATTTGGATTGGATTACAATCCGATTTTTGTGAGTTTTCATTAAAATCTTCTCCATTTCGGGTCAGAAAGACAAAATTGCCAACAATTGTAAATACATGATTTGCATCAGAGGTCTATGAAAGTGAAATGTTAACTGATTTTTTCGTGACGTCACACCGACAGACAGCTTTTATCGGACACAATTTATTCGTATAAATTTAATTTTCGTAGTCCGGTTCTTTCCGACCCAAAATGGAGAAGATTTTAATAAAAACTCACAAAAATCCGATCCGAATTCATTGTAGTGTGATCGCGGCTTAACTCCCCTGGAGTCGGTCAATGTAAAGGGTCTCTGTTCATGCCAAAATATTTTTAAATTTCCTTCTGCTCAGATCACACTAGGGCCTTCCTACAAAATATCCCTAGGCCTGACTGTACCTCTTGATGGCCCTGGGTATGTCATAGAACTAATGTTCTTGTTCAGGACCCTTTCCACAAGTGAAACCATTATCATTTCCAGTAAATTTTCAGTAAATTTTATTAAGGCAGTCTCACCTGGTGGTAAGAAGTTGAGGATATCCGACAAAAAAAGATGGGTACCTAAAAGAAGAACACTAAAGACACAAATGTCACTTGCTTTATAGCTCGAATACTTCAAAAGTGGTAAAATGTGATTTATTAATGATGTTAAAGCAAAAGAAGAAAAGAATAACTTACATAATGGCCTCAAGGTGCCCTTTGTCAGCCACAGCTCTGCAAATGAAAACCTAATTTAGCTTCTGTTCCAAATATATTACCTTCTTAATGCACCAAATGTGATTATCTCATCTCCCTACATGTAATTTGTACATCACATAACAGAAGCTGCATGTGTGTGGGTGGTGTGAACAAAAAAGGTATGCCCTGAACTCCTCTTAAACTGTAAGTGCGAAGAAGCTTAAGTTGGTGGGTATGTATCTGACCATGAAACCCATGCATGCATAATTCATGACGTCATAGGTCGAAGGTCAAATCTGCCAAAACATGGGTCTTTGCCATTATTTAATTGCCTGAGTATCAGTATGTTAGAAATAGTAATAAAACCACATGATATGCTAACTACTAAAATAGTGCCTTTTGGTTGCTGAGGGTGGGGTCAAATTTGCCAACAACTGGGTTTTATGCCATTATTTAGCTAAATTTAAAACTATGCCTTTTGGTTGCTAAGATGTGAACTTTAAAGTCAAAATTTAGTTAACATGTCAGCTTAGCTGAAGTTATGTGAATAGGTATCTGAACATGAAAACTTTTGCAAGTGTAATCATCAATTGGCATCTTATTTAAAAAATCAAGGGTCAAATTTTAAGTGAGCTAACTGGTTTTATCAGTTATTTGCATATAGTATGTTAGAAAAGGTCATTTGACTGTATGATATGTACAGAGTGATGGGAAATAATTTAAAATAGTACATTTTAGTTGCTTAAGTTCAAGACTGAAGTTTTAATGACCTTTTTGTGGTACTTTGTCATGGTTTGCTTGGGAAATTTCTTTAACCCCAAGGTATGCAGAGATAATGGGGAGATGAGATTTGCAACTCCATAGATTGCCCTCTTGCTTTAGTGTGGAGTCAAATTAATATCGGAGCGCTTTCCTGGCCTTCATGAATGGTGTAATGAAACTAGTTACCCCTTCCTCTCTGGTTCCCCTCAAACTTTTAGAGGTCTGTGAGAGCCTTGGAATATATATTCAAATAAGAATGAAATGTCTATAGATTTAAATTACTGAAATACTCTGCTTTTATTCCACAGGACATGGGCTGACTGACTCACCAGTTGGACTTGCTGCCTATATTTTAGAAAAGTTTTCCATTTGTACAAATCCTAGCTTTATTGAGAGTCCAGATGGTCAGTTGACCAAGAAGTATGAGTTGGATGACCTCCTGAACAATGTCATGGTGTACTGGATCTCAGGATCAATAACTTCCAGCATGAGACTTTACAAGGAAGTGGCTAAGAATTTCCATGAATTGCTCTCCTACACCTCGTAAGTAGTAAATCATCTTTGCTTGCTGGATTCCTGGTCAACCTGAAAATCAGTGAAAACATGGGAAATGACTTTTCCTTCTTCCAGTTGGGGAAAAGTTAGGGATATGACAAAAATGCATCAAATTAGGGAAAAATCAGGGAATTTGATAAACCTATAAAACAAGGAAGTAATTGGGTGCTACATTTTGTTTTATGTCCAAGTAATGTGAAGAGACAGTAAGCTAGAAAAGGGACAAAACAACCATCCAAGAATATTCACAATTCCTCAGGAAAAAGTCAGGGAATAATCAGGGAATCTTTTCTTCCTTCAAAGCTGGGAATCTTGCGTGGCATTCATGAGGAAGTGTACTGGTTGTCTTTTTCCAATTGTTTGTTTCTTGTTCCATTTTGTGAAAAACATGCACTCTTCCACACCCCTGCCCGGACCCTTTTCCCGAGAGCTGAATGGAGAAAAGTTTGCTGTAATATGCCTGCCTTTATGACTTTGTTGTTTCATTTAAAGTCAATTAAAATTCTTGATTTGAATTCAAAGATGGCCACTTTGTAGTGTGATTACAAACATGGCAGGCATGTCCATCATTGTTATTCACAACTTTATGTCTTGTAAGCAACCATTTTAGCTGTAAGGAAATTTCAGACACACCAAATGGAATTTGTATACCCATGTATACTAATGCATATTCATGGCACTACATAATCATGAGACAATTGTAATGGAATTGTCAAATTTATATCAAGTAACTCTTTGATGTACCTTTTATACTGTAGTGTTTATGTTGTGAATAATGAGGTGTAAGATTTCTGTCAAGGAAATAAGAGCAGGTTTGTTGTTTCAAAATAGGGTGGAGGCAACTGCTTGTCCGTAATCTTGTAGCTTGGATATATGTTACAAAGTAGAAATTCCTTCAATATCCTAAATGTCCTTTTGATTCCTTGATCGATGCAATCATGCGGGTGATTGTATGTGTGCGAGTATGGGTGTACGTGTACTTGCGATGCTTGGCTTGTAAACATGTCTCAAGATAGCAATGATGGATAATTTCATACTTACGATATGAAATTATTATAGTAAGAGGAAGGTCCCCATTGTTTTTGGTGGGGGTCAAAGGTCATGTGAGGTCACAGAGGTAAAAAATGGAAAATCTTGTAAACATGATATCTCTAAGAAGGAAGCATGGATGCTTTTCATACTTGGCATGTGGATATGTTATAGTCAAAAAGATAGACCCTGTTGAAAAGGTCAAAGGTTACGTGAGGTCACCAGAGGTGAAAATATGAAATTCTTAAAAACTGCTTGTGAATACGATATCTCAAGTTAGCAATGATGAACAATCTTCGTACTTGGTATATAAGTTTGTCAGATTGAAAGGAAGAACCCTGTTGTTTTTAGTGGAGGTCAAAGGTCATTTCATGGTCATCAGAGGTCAAAACCTGAAAACCTTGAAAAACACGATATGTCAATTTAAATTACCTAATTAAAAGCACATGAAGAAGGATGCTGTTACTATAGGATAATATAAATACCATACATGGAACAAGTTCTTTGATGGTGTAGTGGATTAGAGCTTGGTTTCTCATGCAGATGGTCAGGGCATGATCGCTCCTCAGACATGTTCTTTTTTTTTTCATTTTTTGGTAGGGTTCAAAGATCACATGAGGTCAGCAGAGGTCAAGCTCTGAAAATGTAAAAAATTATATAGTCAAGAAGTATAAATTTGAGGGATGAACCTCAGTGCAACAAATCACCCCTTTCAGCAAGGAATCACTAAGCCTTTGGGCTTTCTGGTTGTCCTATATTTTGTATCTTGAAAAGCCAATAGCCTTTTCCAAGATGGGTCAAATCCTCCTAACCCCAAAAAAGCACTTCTAGCCATGCCTTCAATTTCATCAGCTGTCTTGAGCACCCCAGACATGGTTCATTCATCCAAGGCCAATTCCTTACTGCTGCAATACTGCCAACCCTTATCAAACAATCTGCTGTATAGAGCTTATGCATTGACGTCATGCGACATCATTTTGGCGCCAAAACAGTGAAGCACAGTGCACACACGACGTAGACTTCGCACGTGACAGTAGAATACTACGCGCGTATCCGACCGATACACGAATCAGCTGTCTGCATTTGCAGGGGTAAGTTTCAATGATACACGCTTGCCTCCATTGGAGGCAAGCATGACGTCATATGCATAAGCTCTATAGGCCTATTGTCTTGTTATTTGAATTCTAAGTGTGTTTCCTTTAGGCTTTTGAAGTATCATGTCTTTGCAAGAATTAAGCTGCGAGGCTGACTATGTAAAATTTATGATTTTAACATTCTATATCATAATTAGGGTGGCCATGCATCTGGCTTTTCGCCATATTGTCCAGCTTTTGGGCAGCCTGTCCTCTGTCTTCTGTGTGGCATATAGCTTGTCATTGGATGCTAATTTGTCCTCCTTTTTGAAGGTCTGCAAGTTTACAATGACAAGTCTTACAAATTTTGAATAAAATTCAGTCACAAATAAATCCATTCCTATCACACACATTTCATGTGAAAACAGAAGACCGCAGATGTATCCCAAAATATGAGTGGTACTCATTAGTCGGGTCATGTTTGCAGATGACCATATTATAATTCTGCATGTGCAGTCAGTTTGATTAGCTAAAAGTGTATGTGTCGCCTAGTGGGCATATATTGCAATATCTGTGTACACTACACTGGTGTGTAGCAGCGACTTGACATGGCTGTAAAGGCGATCTTGTCCTCCTTTTTGGGGATTTAAAAATGGTCACCCTAATCATTATTATGAACTGTGTGTGATTGAGAGGGTGCTTGGGATGCTGTCATATTGGAAAATAATAAATGCTTTACATCAGGGAAAAAGAGGGAATCAAATATATTCCTGTAAATTGTAATATCTGCACTATGTCTGTGCCAATTACTTTTGTCTTGAGAGATAGGATGATGTGTGGAAGACACAAAATATGCAGATCATTATAATAACATGTTGTGACAGGAAAGCTGTGTATTGGGAATGTGCTTGACCTTTAAAATCAAGGGTTTGAGGCAAGTGTTTCATGCTTGGGTTTTTTTTTTGGGGGGGGGGACAGGTGGGGATTGGGTACGTATGAAGATGATCACATCGCATCAGATAATTGTTGATCTTGTTTGTGACGGATTGCCAAGCAAGACAATAGAGAGGCAGGGGAAGCATTTTGCGTGAATGCAACACAGGGACTGTCTTTGCAACCATAGGTTTTAAAACAAAATGGGAGGGGGTGGGAACAGGAGAGGCATGGTATAGGGGAAATTGCTGAATTGCTGGCCAAAAAGAATTGACTTTATTTTAATGTATTTCTTTCTTTCCTTTCAGGGTCCCAGTTTCAGTTCCAACAGGTTATGCCTCCCTCCCACATGAGATAGTATGTACCCCTGAGCCTTGGCTGTCCTATCTTTATAAGAATGTTGTAAGCTATACAGCTTTTCCTGATGGAGGGCACTTTGCAGCCTTTGAACAACCTAAGTTGATGGCCGAAGATATCCGTAAATTTGCAAAAGGAGTTGAGGACTTTCTTAGTAAGAAGCCTGTGCAATAAATTTGACTGAGTTGAAAATTGTTTTGTGATGTCAAGTGCATATTGACCACACCCCTCCCAACTTCCCCCTCACCAGAATTGCCCACCCCACCCACCTCCCCCTCCCTGGGAAAATTTGATGGAGAAATTTAGAATGCTGGAAACCATTAATTGTTCCTGTGTGTTATGGGTTTGGGATACTCAAATAAGTGGTATTATCATGCAGAGCTCTAAATTAAGAAAAAAAATCACAATTTAATGAAATGAAATTTTCTATCATTTATATTCAAAATTTTAAACTTTAGTCTTGATCAGATGACTGATACCAGGGTCACTGTTTGTTGTAATATGTTAAGTGTCTCATCCAAACTTCTTTTGAAGAACATTTTAAAGTACCTAGATAACCATTTCTAAATTGGATCAGCAAATAGTTTTAACAAGAGGTACTTTCTGGCCTTCTTCCTGTTTCTTCAAATTGTCTCTCAAACTTAGCTGAAGATGTACATTTTAACTGATTTTGTACATCATATATTGAAATTGCTCTTTCCATTTGCAAAACTTTTTCCTTTGGCTGGAATAAGTGTGGGTATTCAACTTAAATTGAATGGCTTTGAGCTGGTAGTAGTAATAACAGGGCTTAAAATGACTCGTCCAGAGTGCTTGCTTTATGGCAATTGCTACTCTAGTTTCCCAGACATTTGCCTCTCCCCCCCCCCCTTTTTTTTTTCTCACCAGAAGTTTTGGATCTTTAATGTTCTTTTCACATTGCATTTTTTTTTATATAGGCTACTCTGCCAGGGTTTTCAAAGTGTCCACACATAAATGTAGCCACATTGCTGATTTTCTTAGAAAAGCATATTTTGATTTGGGGAGTACTTTTTGAGTACCAATGACATGGGCAACTATAGAGGTTAAGTGTATGGACCTGTAGGGAATTTTGAGATTTGAAAGCAGTGAAATACTATATCCAGCATTCTCCATTGGATATTTTAGATGGAAATTGGTTCCAAAATATTGGTCTTCATGTGATTATAATTTGTATTTCTTGCTTATATATTTGTCTTGCCTTATGATAACCATAATTAGGCCCATAGCTAGACAAGGTAATGAGGAGAAGGGAAAGGGGCAAACTAGGTGTCAGAGGGGCAAAATATTTTCTAAGGGGGGTCAAACATACTAAAAGGCATTAAGGCAAAAGTTAATTGCAATTTTGAGTTTTCTAGTTCGGGCAAAAAAATTTTCTAGGGTTGCGTCCCCCTCGTTCGACCCCCCACCCCTCCTCGGCTATGGGCTTGACCACAACTCTGACTTTATCTATTCAAACTGAGCAATTTTTTCTTTCTAATAGTAATGTAAGAGTAAGAGAAAATTATTTTTCTGAGTTTCTTTGGCTTGTTGGTGGAGATCTTAAATTGTTACTCTGTGTCATAACCAAGGTGAAGTTTAATATAATAAAGGATTCTCAAGAATAAGGCCAAGATTATTCTACAGAAATCAGATGGGACAGTCTGAGGTTCCCAATCAGTGTTGGAAATGAGGAAAATCTTGAACTTTGGTATGGTTGTGAAAGCTCTTCCTAGACATTTGGGTGTTTTAAAATGCCTTAAGTTTGAAAAATGTAAAACTTTATTATTTGTACTATTTGTTCTTAAGATCATATTGCTGCATGTGTACAACTGCCTGAAAATGAGAGCACTATTTTACAGTTTTGGACATGGTTCTTTTTTGTTTATTTTGGTGTTGTAAAGATATAATTGCAAAAATGTATGAACCTTCCATAGAAGCTGAAGTAATTTTGATTGATTGTTTGTGAATGTACAATGTAATATCAGTTTCCTGAGAATTGTCACATTTATCTCAACTATCTTATAAATCTTGATAAGAAAATAATATTCAAACAGAAATGTATATATGAATCATTTTTGGTTCCTTGCGTTAGCAAAAGGAACCTATGTAGTCAGCTTGGCGTGTGTGTGTGTATGTGTGTGCGTGTGCGTGTGTGTGTGCGTGTGTGTGTGACACTTGCTTCGGTACGCTGTATCTCAACAAGGGAAAGTTGGACTAAGCTGAAACTTGGTATATGAATCTGTCATAGTGAGAAGGTGTGCCCTATTGTTTTTGGTGGAGGTCAAAGGTCATGTGGGGTCACCAGGGGTCAAAGACCGAAAACCTTGTTTGCACGATATCTCAAGGTAGGAAGCTTGGATAAATTTCATACTTGGTATGTGGATGCATTATGGTGAGAAGATAAATGCTGTAGCTTTTGGTGGAGGTCAAAGGTCATCTGGGGTCACCGGGGGTCAAACACTGAAAACTTGTTGTTAACACAGCATCTCAAGATAGGAAACTTGGATAGATTTCATACGTGGTATGTGGATGACTTATGGTGAGAAGATAAATCCTGTCATTTTTGGTGGAGGTCAAAGGTCATTTGGGGTCATTGAGAGTCAAATACTGAAAACCTTGTTAACACAATATCTCAAGGAAAGAATCTTGGATAGATTTCATACTTGGTATATAGATCCACCATAGTGAGAAGCTGTGCCATACAGTTTTTGGTGGAGGTCAAAGGTCATCTGGGGTCACCAAGGGTCAAAAACTGATAACCTTGTTGTTAGCACAATATCTCAAGGTAGGAAGCTTGGATTAATTTCATATTTAGTGTGTGGATGCCTCATGGTGGGGAAAATATTTTTTTGGTGGAGACCAAAGGTCATCTGGGGTCACTGGAGGTCAAACTCTGCAAACTTTTTCAACTCTATATCTCAGTGTAGGAAGCTTGAATAGATTTATGCTTTGAGGTGTTGCATTAAATCCAGCAGAAAACCCATATGAGTTTTGTCAGATGTCAGAGATGAAATCATCAGATGCCAAAAAGCAAATTCCTTAGAATTCCTTAAGTCAAATATACGCACAAAACTGTATCATTCCAGCACATTAAGATCACATTCACCCAATGACTGAAAGATGTGGGACATCTTTCAGAGATGCCAAGTATCTCAATTTTAGTTGAAATTATAGTATTACGATTTTAATCCATAATTCTGCCATTATGAAAACCTGCATCATTAATACTGCTTTTTAATATTGCAGAAAATTCTCTGCCCACAAAGCAGAGGACTTGTGAAAGTTCACTAGACAGACATTTGTCCTTAGATAAGGACATGTGAGCTTGCAGAAATTGGAAATTGGAATTGATTAATTAAATGCTACTATGGGTTGTTAGTTTTATAAAGAGAACTAAGTTACTGATCATTTGGATCAGATACCATTGAGCGTGCATGAATTGTGATTGCTTAATTGAATAAAACAAATTGTAACTGTATACTGTCTGTGTTGATATCCCTTGAAGTGCCTGTATTTCTTCAGAGCAATTTATTCATGCTTGAATGTGTTAACACAAGATGTGCATTGTCTACAGAGCAGATTTTGTGCATCTACAGAAGTACTGGTTCATTCAGTAGTTGGCTCAGTTTCATTACATTCAGCAAGGAACCACAGTGCCCATTGGGCTCTTGTTTATTCCTTGCCAAAGGCTGGCAAGGAATGAATGCATTCATGATGGTGTGTGTGTGTGCGTGTGTTTGTGACACTGCTCGTTAACACGTTATATCGAGACAGGAAGCTTGGATAAATTTTATTTAGTACTCAGATGCTTTATGGTGAGGGGAAGAACTCTGTCATTTTTGGTGGAGGTCAAAGGTCTTCTGGGGTCACCAGGGTTCAAACCCTACAAACCTTGTTAACATGGTATCTCAAGATAGGAAGCTTGAATAAATTTTATACTGAATGTATAGATGCCTTATGGTGAGGGGAAGAACCCTATCATTTTTGTGAAGGTCAAAGGTCACCTGGTTTCACCAGGGGTCAAACCCGAAAAACCTTGTATCTCAAGATAGGAAGCTTGGATAAATGATGCTTTTCATACTTTGAATATAAATTTGTCATGTTGAGAGGAGAAACCCTAGTGTTTTTGGTGAAGGTCACAATTTAGTCATTTGAGGTCACCAGAGGTCAAAAACAAACGTTGTAAAAATGACATTACAACTCATTTCTTAGAAAATGCTAAAAGTGCAGTCTCCAACAATTTAGTGATAGGTGTTTAGCATTGTAATTTTGGTAGTAATTTGCATCATCGAGGGTGTTCAGAACTATTTGGTCACTGGTCATGTTGTGGTCAATTTGGTACTCACTTTTGTATGAAACTATACCTAAAAATTGACATTTATCGATTCTATGAGAACCGCCTTTCTTCCTTTATTCTTATACTAACAAATGTTCGACTGTATTGAGATAAAGAGCACTGCTGCTCTAGTTTGTTTTGTATTTTTCTTTGTTTTGTTTTTGTTTTGTTTTTTGGAGATTGGAGAAAGGGCTAGAAGGAAACTTGGGAGGAATATTTACTGTTTTGGGTGAGTTTTCTTGCCCTTTAATGAATCAAAGTGGATTTCCTCTATGCATTTCCAGGAACAGTTGAATTTGCCAGTGGTTATGTCAACCAAAGCATTTTAACCACAAATTTGAGTGATGTCACTGTACATGTATATTGTAGTGATGAGTGTCAGCCTTTAAAGAGCAAATGCAGTCAACCCAAAGTAGTATACTCTGATATCCTGATTCATGAATGGCTGGTTTCATTTATGTGACAATATTTTTGTTACTGAAATGTTGAATTCATGGAAAAGTACTGTTTGGTTTACTTTTAATGTACAATACTTGTGTTCTGAAATATCATGAAGCTTACATGTAAGGGGAATGAGAAATGAGAAAGAAAATTTGATGTTTTGGGTATAGGCTGGTCCATCCCATTTAAATGGGTTTGCCCTCCTATTTTTAGAGCAAAAAATAGATAAACCATTTACAAGTCAAAAATGGAAGTCATATTTTGTTCAGGGGTGGCACCAGGATTTGCCCAACAGGGGGCCAAGCTCCGGCCCCTATGGGGGGTAGCAACCCAAAGCCCAATGGAAGGTAACGAGTTTGCTCTAATGATGTCAAATGTAAAATTTTTGGCACAAGAAGGGCATCAAAAATATTTTGGCTTCTTTTTCAAAAAATTTAAAAATTTGGGGGTTTTATTGAAGAAACTTTGAAATATTTGGATTTTTAATATATTGAGGAAAGTTGGAAAATTTTGGGTTTTTATTGAAAAATCTGTGTTTCTTAAGAGCCAGTTCAGGCAGATTGTTGGGGCAGCTGACTTTCATCAGGATTACATATTTTATCATATGCATTAAGGCTCCCTAAGGAAATTGGAAAATTTTCTCCAAGGGGGTCAGCCTTCCCAGATGGGGGAGGGCACCACCCCTGATTTTGTATCAATTGCTTTTTGTGTGCCAATATTGTAGTGTCAGATATTGTCATGAATGTGATATTATGTAGGCCTACATTTGACCACACACAAGACAACCACATAGGTGAAATCAGGTATAAATATTGCACCATTTGACATATCTTAGGCAACTACTCAAAGCCCAAATTTTCAGGAGCAAAGGAAGACCTCTTCCCTCACACCCGTGTGTAGACTGTCATATGGAGTCTCCTATTTTTACCTTTGACAAAGATGGTAACCCTAGGTATAGGTACAATGTATACATGAAGTTAAATAATCACACATACATCCTGTGGGGCCCACCATGCTATTCCAACTGGCTAATTAACATCCTTTTGTAATGAAAGGGGACAGTCATAGTGTCAGGTGTTTTTTTTTTTTAATCAAATCATATGTTGATGAACCTTTAGAAGATGCCAAGGAGGTATGCCCACCACTGTGAAATGATAAATCAGGGTTACCATTTGTAATAGAATCATATTGAAATGTTGATAAAGACCAGCTATTGTAATCTTTGTGTTGCCAGTGGCTGGCTTACTAGTACTTTTAGAGAGAGGCACGTCACAATACATATTTCATTTAGATATTAAGTTACTGTTGCTTTGTTGTGCATATAAAATAACCTATTCAATGTTATTCACTGTGAAAATCAAAATTGTTAATTGGAAAATATAGAAAGTTTGATGACCTGCATTCTTTTGTGCTGATACTCATACGAGGTAGCACACATATGTTTGAATAAATCATTACAGTACTATTCATTGTTGGATCAATAAAGTTTCATACAAAAATTACAATTGTCTGCTTTTGTTCTCTTTATTTGGCATATGAATGGTTTCTGCTTTGCTGCCATAATTGTCAACCTTGACACAAAATGACTCTTCACCTCTAAGATGCTGTAGGTCTGTTAACTCCGATAAAATTTTGCTTTTCAACCTCTTTTGCTAATATCAGTTATTTATAGCCAATCTGTACAGAGCTGCTGTGTATCTAGACTTGCGGTTGTGAGAGGATGGTCACTTGTGGTGGTGTACATAATTATAGAGTTGTAGCACCTTGGGAATACCTTTAGGTTTTTGCCTGTAGAAGGACATCGCCCTTAGGGCTTTTAAAAAAAGTAATCATTTTTAACTGAGGTCCAGCCCACTAAAGGAATGCTCTGTCTCAGTAACTCTGATAATCAGACTCAATGGGCATAGCACCACATAGGTACAAGCTTGAAGATACAATATTGCAAATGATTTAATTTTTCATAATTTTTTTAACTTCTCTTCAGTACCAACATACTTATTCATATAAAGCCATGTTGATCTCATTTAAGTTCTAATGAATGACCTACTTCTGTTTTGTCTTTGTTCTTGAAGGTATGTTCGAGGACACCACAACAACTTTCTGAATATCCAACCACCTTTTTTACCTGTACGTCTTCTTGTAGGAAGCTTCTTCCCTTCATTTGTTAGTAAGAATGAGGCAGATCAGAAGAAGATGTTTCCTGTCAAAGACAGTTTTATCACAATGCTGAGGGAGATGGGTTATATGCATATCCAGGCTACTAAACCAGACACTGTGGGTAGGTGTATTATAAGGTGTTTGAGCTGGCTTGCTCTAAAATGAAGTTAAATTTGCTTGTTTTCCTTCAAGTTTTAGTAACATGTGCAGTTAAGTTTTGCCTAAAATGTACCTCAGAGGGAAAATGCAGTCACCCCAATCAGAGTTAGTATGCCCCACACTCTAGTTCATGAATGGCCTATTTTGATCATATGACAATGTTTTTGTTAGTGAATTGTGAAATTCAAGGAGGATTTCTCCTTGCTTTACCTATTGTTTGTAATATTTATGTTCAAAATGTCTTCAGAGGTGCTTGTAATGCAATAAGAGGAAATTCGCAAGAGTTTGCTGATTTTTCAAAGCAAATTTTGGGGTGACTGCCTATTGCCCTTAAGTCTAAAATGACAGAGTTTAGAAAATTGCTCTTATTGGTCCAGGTTCTACATTCATAGTTGAGTTGCTGAGTTATGAAATCCAGTGAAATTTATTCCCTCATATTGAAATAGTCAATTGTGCAATAGTTTGTGATTTTTTCTTGTACAAGTTACATTACCTGTTGTTGCGTTTCCTCTGAAAGAAAAATATTCATAGCCTTGAAATATTAATCTTTCCTGGCATAGCATGTCATGGGGAGAGGGCTTGCATAGCCAAATCATTATATAATAGCAAGACATCATGGTTTGGTATAGGAAGCTTGCACCAAAGGACACACCCCTTCCCCTTAAACCCCTCCCCCAGGCCGGCAAAACTCCAACATTGATGTGCCCCCCCCCCCCCCAAATTGGTTATTCTGGCTACAGCCTGGTTAACACATTTCCAGAAGACATTCATCCACAGAATGTTTACTTATTGAAATCTTACAATTATCCAAATATATTTATATTTCCTTAAACTGAATGTCTTAGGTAAATTTGTAGTAAAATAAACTTTGGAACAAGTAAAACTGTTTCCTGGTTGATGAAAAAATAATTTTTTGTAGTAAAAATTTCATAATTTCAGGCATCATTAGGAAGATTCTTAAAGGCAAGGTCATTCAAATTTCTGTGGATTGTGAAGTCAAAAAGTGGCATGTTTCATGCTGCGGTTGCTTAATTTTCATTGAGTTGGTCTTCAGGGAGAGTCCTCATTCCCTAAGCTTACTTTTAAGCATTCTGATGTTATGCTATTATGCTGTCACTTTGATTTCAACAGGACATGGGCTGACTGATTCACCAGTCGGACTTGCCGCCTATATTTTAGAAAAGTTTTCCTTTTGGACAAATCCTAGCTTTATTGAGAGTCCAGATGGTCAGTTGACCAAGAAGTATGAGTTGGATGACCTACTGAACAATGTCATGGTGTACTGGATCTCAGGATCAATAACTTCCAGCATGAGACTATACAAAGAAGTGTTTGCAAACTACCATGAAATGAGTTCCTACAGCTCGTAAGTATTATTCTGACACTAGTTTGACTGAAACAAATTTGATGATTGCATTCTTGAAAAAAGTACTCATTGTATGTTATGAAGTTACTTTATTCATGAGATACTACCTCTAAAACCCTTCCCACCATGCAGTGGGTTGGTCTACCTCATAAGGGCTGCTTAAATTGCCCACAAAAATACTGCAACATTATAGCCTACCATTAAAAAAAAAATGGCCATTAAACAACAAAATGCACTGCACATATAGGTTTAAGAGGGAATCACAATGATTACTCATTTTGCAAAATCTTCCTATGCCAAAACTTGTCAAGAGTGCAATTACTAATTAGGTGCTCATTCAAGCATTTAATTAGCCTTAAAAGTTGACATCTGATGGCAGTTTATAGCAGATTAAACTGAACTGAAGGTGATCTAACCTTCAGTGACCATGGGTAATTTGATCCCTTTTTGCCTTTTTTGCCTAGGGTAGAATTTGTTGCTGGTTGAAATGAAACCCTCTTTGTGTTGTTGAGCTATACTGTTGTACCAGAATGGTCATCAAAGCTTTTGCTGCTGCTCATTGGAGCAGCCAGTTGAAGTAATGAACCAGTGGTCGGGTACTGTATTTGGGAACCGCAGTTTTCCCCTAAAAACTGCGGTAGCTATGACTGATTTGAGCAAAGGCAAATTTTGCCTCATGTTCAGTATGCAGTCATGTATGTCATGTTGTATGCATTAACATGAGTTGTTGTCTTCATCACATCATCTGTACACAAATCTCCCACTACAGATGTGCTGTACTGCACATCATCAGCTGTAACAGCCTAGTATACACAGCAGTTAGGTCCTTTTCTAGTTCCCATGTGACAGATCAATATTTTGTTCATGGCTCACTTGTTCTGGGATCACTAGTAGGTTGAATACCCCTGGTCAGTATTACTTTCAACCTCTACCCCCACCCCCAGGCCAAGCTGCAAGCCAGATTCTGACAAATGCCTTCTGAAAGAGTATGTTTAAGTATCTTTATAAGATGTGAACACCAGTGCACCGGCACGGGGGGCATGGGGGGGGGGGGGGGGGGGGGGGGCCCCCCCAATCGATTTCAGAAAAATTTTTTGAAAATTTTAAAATGATCCCAAAGGGCATTTAAGCTATAGATTTCTGTATGGGGTAGGGTGAGGTGTATTTTCAACCAAGTGATGGATCTATTGCAACCATTTTCCATCACAAATGGTTCTCAAACTATCAGAATTATCGCAAATCCTTTTCAAATTTTCGCGCGCTCCGCGCGCTTCAAACCTTACCTCAATATTGTCCTAATTATCAATAATTTCCGGTAGCAACTCCCGCAGAAGCACAGCAACAAAGCTGAAAGCTGTTTACGAATTCTCAGGTAAACTCGGACTGGCTTTGTGATTGGCAAATAGGTTTGTTGGGGAATTGAAAGTGTCTCGATGCAGAGCATGAATGCAGGTTAAGTCATGGTCATCTTATTTAATGAAAAATTTCGGAGCGCTTCGCGCGCATGCGTCACGGTTTTCACAACACTTTTCCGAAAAACAGAAGTACATCCCCAACATCTGTAGGGGCCTATGTGATCTTTCAGTCTAATTTGTAGCATGATGTGGAAGGTTGAAAGTGCGTATATTTGCTGTTATACATTTTTCAAAAATTCTTACCGACCTTCGGGCACAGCCTCTACTGGTATAGATGGTGATTGTTAATACACTTACGACGTATAAAACATTCTGAAACGCGCCTTTTAGTCCTTAAATTTTGGTTTACCTATCAGGGGGTCTGATATTACTTCACTACACCTATACTCTCTCTTTCATTCCCCATTGGTGGAAGATGTTCGTTTGGATTTTCGTTCAAACTTTGTAAAAATATTGTTGTAATGTGCTTGGCATTATACTCTATAGTATATCACTTGGATGTCAGGTAATAATCATGATTTCAGTGCCCCATTTTACATAACCAATCCAGAGTTTCCGGGAGGCACTATACCGGTGTATGTCAGTATTAGATACCCTTTTATAATGCACAATGAGACAAAGGAAAATTTTCGTAATAGTCCAAGAATGTTTCTGTGGCCTCCACCCACGTATTTTGTTGTAAAAACTTTCCCCGAATAGGAGGCATTAAAGCCTTGTCAAAAGGGGGGGGGGCTTGGGGAGGTTTGTTGACAACATACCCTTCTCTAAGACAACACACTCTCCTCTTTTACCTAATCAAAAACTAGAATTCACTAAATTATGCCATTTTCCAGCCATGTATGATCATTTCCAAAAATATCCTAAAGACAGCACCACTTTGCATCTAAGCAACCTTAAAATTAACAAAAATTTCTCAAAGGGGAGGGGACACCCCCTCCCCTGAGACCCCTCCCCCAGGACGGTACTTAAGTGACAAAAAGGATTCAACACTGCTGTATACCATCGCAGGGACGCAGCACTCTCATCTTTCTCCTAACCACTAGAATTCACTAAATAAGGATATTTTCCAGTCATATATTATCACCTCGAAAAATACTCCAAAGATAGCACCATTTCGCATCTAGGCAACCTTAAATTAACAAAAATTTCTCAAAGGGGAGGGGGACACCCCCTCCCCTTAGACCCCTCCCCCAGAACGGCACCTTTATGTAGTGACAAAAAGGACTCCACACTGCTGTGTACAATTGCAGGGGCGCACAAAAATGGTACGATTTAAGCAGACTTGGAGGAAAACTAAGGTGGCATTATGACATCATCTGTTATGCCCCCCCCAATCACCAAATCTTGGCGGCGCCACTGGTGAACACTTCCTCTGTGCTCACTCAACAACAGGATAATTTATGGTTACCATATTTCTCTAAGCTGAAAGTGGGACATAACTGTTGGAGACTGATCCGGGGAAGGGGTGTTAATTTTAGGGGGTAAAATTTAGATTTTGGTACCTGCCTAGAAGCCAATAGTTAAAGCTGATTTCACTATTTGTTTGCCTATCTATATGTGAAAAGCTTCAGAAATGTAATTAATGCTAAGTTGGTATGCACCACATTTACTCCACAGACCACAGTCTGTGGACTGGTCATAAAATTAGTACTTGGTGGCAAAACTGCATAACCATAAAAATATCCAAAAAATGAAGAGACAACTCACAACTTGCAGGATACTGCTAAATTTGTGATAATATATGTATAGGCCTACTATCGAAACAGCACACATAGCTGGCTCAGTTGGTACAACTTTACAGCTATATTCGTTACCGGCATGCTCACTTTTCCTTTCAAAAATGGGACAATCCCGATTATTGGGACGGATGTTAACCCTAGACTAATTTAGCAGGGTGAAATTTTGTGTAATCAGAAGTCAATAATCAAAGGTAGCAACAATGATAACTGTTTGACAACTAGCAGCAGTATTAGCTTCAGAAATCTATGGATGAAAAGTGAAAATTTTATTGGGAGGATGTAGTATTTGGCATGAAAGAATCCTGCAGGAATACTGCTGGTAGGAAAGAGATATGAGGATAATAATTTTCCAGAGAATTCATTGCTGCAGACAAGCATTAATCTTTCCTGTACTGTACTCTGAATCTGATTTCTGTTTCAAAAACATTTTTCTTTTTTCCACAGTGCCCCCATATCAGTCCCAACAGGTTATGCCTCCCTCCCTCATGAGTTGGCATGTACCCCTGAGCCTTGGATGTCCTATGTTTACAAGAATGTCATCAGTTATACAGCTTTCCCTGATGGTGGGCACTTTGCAGCCTTTGAAGAACCCAAAATGATGGCTGAAGATATCCGTAAATTTGCAGCAGGAGTTGAGGACTTTTTGCAGAAAAGTGTAGAGAAATGAATTAGACCAAATCTTCCTTTGAGCTTTAGTGATCTCATAAATATAATGAAAAAAAAATGAAGAATTATTTAAAAAAACACTAAGGACAATAATATTCATTCCTTGGTAATAGTGGATATATGCGATGCTTTGAAAATGTTTAAAATGTTACACAATTCTTTTAATCTAGCACAGTTATCCTAATCTTAAAAACACAACCCTTGGTTTGTTGACTTACTGCCAAATGAACTTTTATGCAATATGAAGCAATATGTATTCATTCCTGTATTTTTAACTTCTTTAGAAAAGACTTGGTGCAAGAACTACTGAATCATACATTTGTAAATTTGCTCAACACCAAAAAGTTAGAATCAATATTTTTTTTTATTGTTTAATAATAATTAATCGTTACCAAATGTTTATTCTTTCGAATTACCACCAAAATTCAACATTATATCAAAGATGTTATTTTCTATTTTTGTGTGTAATTCCATGTGCTAGCACCAAAGTTTAAAATAAAACACTGTTTGGCTGCATGCTTGTTACTAAATGACAAATGTTTATTTCTTCCAATTACTGCTAAAATTTGACATCTAGGCCAAAGATACTTTTTCTGTTTTTGTGTGTTATTCCATCCGCTCTTTCAGCTTTGTTACATTGTTCCTTTATACCAGGCTAAAGTCAGTATACACTCATACTCACTCTTTGGTACATTTACTGTACTAGTACTTGTGAGAATTGTCTTGTACTCACATTCTTCACAAAGTTTGGAAGCTGAGCATCATTGTTTTATGGAACATTGTATTCTTCCCTACAGACTTGTGCTCCTTGTTATAAATTGAATTAGAAAAGCTCAAAGATAATAGTACATATCTTCTTACAAGGAAGGAGGGCTGCGGCCAGGGCTACAGTCCCCCTTTGTAGGCAGAATACGGCAGAATACCTTCGTATTTCGAGCCAAGGTCATGCTATTTTTCAGGCAAACTCTTTATATGTTTTTATTAATTTTTTGTCACAAATTGAAAGTATTATTGCTATTGACAGTAGAAAATGGCTTCTTTTGTACTATTAGTCACAATTTTTTTGTTACTATTGATATCAAATTACACCTGTACTCAAAAGTACCTTGAATACTTAAAGGGGAATTTTCATCATCCCAGACAGTTCCAATTCTCCCAACTATGCAACTTCTAGCTCTCCCATAACTGTATGAAGCTCTTCCTTTTGCAGGAATAAACTTGTTTTATTGCTTAAGGCCATGTCCTGGTGAGCATACAAGGCTATAAAATGTAATAAAAGCACTCTCTCTGCCTTGTGTGGAATGTGAGCTACTCTGCATCTTTCAAATTTTCAAACTTTGATGTCAATCAAAGAGCAGTCACCAACTGAGAATTTTGATACCCCCACACTAAAAATATACTTTGGGGTGATGATTGTCTGTCTTTAACTGGGGAACCAGGGTATATAACAAACCAGGTTGTGTTGTCATGGAGGGGCCCTGTTGAAATAGCATGTTTTGTACAAATTTTTTGCAGATATCAGACTAGGGTCCTTTTTCCATACAACTGATCTCCAGGCCTGTTTGAATGCCTTGATGGCCCAGCCTGTAGCAGCTATATGTGCTGATATTAGATTCGAATGTATGTTGTGTACATAGCAATCACACCATATTATAGGGCTACTGCTTAAATCACCAGAAGTGTCTTCTTTTGATTTACATAAGGTTTCTGTGTGATCAATGATGTCATTTCCTGAAAAATTGTAGTACTTTTGAATTTAAGTGGATGCTTCTTTTGAATTGACCTGAGTACTCTAATGTTTACTGAAGGAGGTCTAGCTATCATCAGGGCCATTGGAACATTGGGCTATATCCACCCCTATAACTTTCAGTTTGAAGTCTTCCTTCTAAAAATTAGTACCATGAGAAGTGCCTGAGAATGTCAGAAATATTGCCTTAGAAAATGCTGAAATGCAGGAGCTAAATGGTCTCAGCCCCCTCTTCCAACCCTCCCTCCCCCCAAATCTTAGAAGCCTTCCAACTGTCCTGATCATGAATGCTCATATTTCTTATTGGGACACAGAGAGGGTGATGACTGTGGTAATGCCCACTTTTTCAAAATGCACAAAGTTGGCTTCTCCACTCACTGTAGTATGTACCGTACCCCTTGTCCCCTCTGCCAAAAAAATTCTGGACACTCTTTCAATATTCTGTTTGATCAGCAATTTTCATTTATGGTTCATTGCTAAGCAATTGGAAAGGACACTTTCTGTTTTATGATAAACTGTTTATTACTTAAGTGCATTTCATGATTTTAATGATGATGTTTGCAAGATAAAAAGCATTGTAGTGCAGCTTATTGCTATATAATAGGGCATCTTATGGGGCTTTTGCCCTCCTTTGCCCTTTAATGTGTTATGTTGTGCTATTGTATTAAAAGTCTTGCATCTTTTACATGTATATAGTTATTAGCCAATGACTGACCATAGGCAGATGCTTATTACTGCAAAAAGTGCAAATTTTCCAAAAAATTGTGATATCCCATTCGAACTGTGTAGGCCTTCTTTGTTGTTAGTTGAGAACCCTCTGTGTTATGGAGCTTCCCTACCATGTTATTTGTCATGCTGTTGTGCAATATGCAGTAACTTCTAACTTTCCTGCACATAACTAAACTGATCAAAGTAAATTATGTCAGTGCATTTAGAGCAGGGGTGTGCAACCTGCAGTCCGCGACTTCCTCCTGTGCGGCCCGCGAACCAATTTCGATTCGCCTAATTTTTGGCCCTTGTACGTCTTATTATTTGACCACTACTTAAACTTGAGTAAGTACACGATATGAAAACAAAGAAACGATCACTTCCTTTGATGTAAGGTGGATATCTCGACCATTTCATTAACTGATAAACTAAAGAATTCACTTGTAAAACGCATTCTAAATCTGAATTAACATATTTGTCGACAAAATAGAGACGAAATACACAAGACAAGTTTCGCTAACATTTAGTAGGCCCGTACCACAATATTATTTGAGTGCATGTGGGTCTGCCTAGATGGGTACTTTGGTCACTAAGGGGGAGGCGTGGTGGAGGAAGGGGTGAGGGTGAGACGCCACCCTCTTATACACATCTCTGTTCTCACTGCGGCCCCCAGATGGTCACAGCAACATGATTTGGCCCGGTGTTCGAAAAGGTTGCACACCCCTGATTTAGAGGAACAGTTGATTTTGCCAATTAGACCATTCACGGGTTACGTCACTGTAGGCACTGGTTGGCACAGAGCATGGGCAAGAACATATGCATGTTAGATTTTTTGGGTGTGGATGCTTGTGTTATTGCACATATAAAGTAGATGAATAAGAATCTACGTACCTTTCATTGTGACGACAGTGAAAGCACAAACCAGAGGACATTTTTATTTGATGTAGGGTCAAGGCCTATGCAGGATGTTCAAGTTATATCTTTTAAAAGTTACAAAATAGGATTTTTTTTTCTTCAAATGAATGTGGACCAATCCAAGCACTTGATCTTTCTTGTTTAAGCCCTCCTGACTATTCCATGACACATTGTAACTTGAAAAATATACAGTCAGATGAATGGCACACTTTGTGCAGATACTTTGATGAGGGAGCATATTCATGTTTGAATAATCATTACCAGTACTATTCATGATCAAATCAATAAATTAAGTGTCATACAAAAATTACAATTGGCTGTTTTTGATCTCTTTATTTGGCATTTGAATGATTTCTGCTTGTTAATAGCTGCCATCACTGTCAACCATATGACATCATGAGGCTAGAATTTAATTGGAGGATTTAGCCATCAGGCGACATAAGACGTCTATATTTTTTGCCTATTGAATTCTAGCGGCATGTAAAATAACATGCACAGCCCAAAGACATATTTGGTCAGTTAGACTGTACAGACTGCTTTTCTACCCTTTTGCTAATTTATTTATGTAAGCGGTGATCTGGAGCAGAGCTATATATGTTTGACAGCCTGATTTATGATGCAGTCTCACTGTGTGGATGGTGATCACTTGTTTTTAGTGTACAAAACTGTACGTACACTTCTCTCAAGAACACTGTCATACTAACTCCACAGCAACAGCTTCAGGCTTAATTTTGCCTGCATGCAGAAGGATATAAGCCCTTGGTACTTTTCAGAAGAATAATCATTTTCAACTATAGTAGGATTGAAAAGCTGTTACTGTTTATCTCCAAAATCAGGCCAGTTTCAACATTTGAATTATCTTCCCAGGAAAAAATTCCAGCCACTCAAGAATAGGTACATACTGGTGTTGGGTTTTAACAGGTACCTGACAAAACCAGTTAAAACCAGGAGAAACTTCCAGTCAAGTAACAGGTATTTGGTGTCGAGTTTTAACAGGTACCTGACAAAACCACTGTTAAAACTAGTTAAAACCCAATAAACCCAGATGCACCAGTTACCCATTGACTGGAATTTAACTCTGGCTTTGAAGGTTAAGACTATCTGAACAAGTCCATGCATCAGGCCGGGTTTGAACAAATGACGAACATGGTGATGTCATGTGTGTGTATGTATGTGAGGCTTTGCTTGTTTACGTGATATCTCAAGGAGGGTAATTCCGAGGGATCTCATACTTGGCATGTAGATTGCCCATATGGATTAGATGATCCCTACTGTTTTTGGTGGTCAGAGGTCATCTGGGGTCACCAGGGGTCAAAGTCTGAAAACCTTGTTTACACGATATCTCAAGGTAGGAAGCTTGGATAGATTTTATATCAAGTATGTGGATGCGTTATGGTGAGGAAAAGAACCACATCATTTTTTGTGGAGGTCAAGGCCATCTGGGGTCACCATGGGTCAAAGTCTGAAAACCTTGTTTACACGATATCTCAAGGTAGGAAGCTTTGGACAGATTTCATAGTTAGTATGTGGATGTGTAATTATGGTGAGAAGAACCCTATTGTTTTTTAGTGGAGGTCAAAGGTCATCTGGGGTCGCCCAGGTTAAATTCTGAAAACCTTGTTTACATGATATCTCAAGGTAGTAAGCTTGGATAGATTTCATGCTTAGTATGTGGATGCATTATGGTGAGGGGAAGAAGCTTGTTTTGGGTAGAGATCAAAGGTAATCTGGGTTCACTGGGGGTCAAACTCTGAAAACCTTGTTGACACGATATCTTGATCAAGAAGCGTAACTCTGAAGGATCTCATACTTCCCATGTAGACTTCCCATATTGAGAAGATATGGTTCCTATTATTTTTAGTGGAGGTCAAAGGTCATCTGGGGTCACCAGGGGCCAAAGCCTGGAAACCTTGTTAACATGATATCTCAAGGCAGGAAGCTTGGATAGATTTCATACTTAGTATGTGGATGCATTATGGTGCGGGAAAGAACTTTGTGTTTGGTAGAGATCAAAGGTCACATTGAGTCACCGGGGTCAAAGTCTGAAAATCTTGTTTACACGATATCTCAAGATAGGAAGCTTAGATAGATTCATACTTTGTATGTGGATGGGTTATGGTGAGATGAAGCACCCTATTGTTTTTGGTAGAGGTCAAAGGTCAACTGGGGTCACCCAGGGGTCAAACTCTGAAAACCTTGTTAACTAAGTTGGTATCTGGAGGTAGGAAGCTTGGATAGAGTTCATACTTGGGGTATGTAGGTGCTTATGGTGAAGGTAAGGACCTGATTGTTTTTTGTAGGGGTCATCTGGCCTCACCAGGGATCAAACCCTGAAAACCTTGTAAGCACGATATCTTGAGATAGGAAGCTTGGATAAATGACGCTTTTTATACTTTGCATATAAATTTGTCATTTTGAGAGGAGAAACTTGATACATTATATCAAGTTTTATATGGCCATATCAAGCCAGATCACTTGATGAAATGCCAGTCCAGATATGTAAATACAGTTTTATATGGCCATATCAAGCCAGATATAACTTGATACAATGCAATTCCAGATATGCAAATAAAGTTTTATATGGCCATATCAAGCCAGATATAACTTGATGAAATGCCTGTCCAGATATGTAAATACAGTTTTTTATGGCCATATCAAGCCAGATATAACTTGATACAATGCAATTCCAGATATGCAAATAAAGTTTTATATGGCCATATCAAACCAGATATAACTTGATACCATGCAATTCCAGATATGCAAATAAAGTTTTATATGGCCATATCAAGCCAGATATAACTTAATACAATGCCATTCCAGATATGCAAATAAAGTTTTATATGGCCATATCAAGCCAGATATAACTTAATACAATGCCATTCCAGATATGCAAATAAAGTTTTATATGGCCATATCAAGCCAGATATAACTTGATATGCTAGATATGCAAATGAGCATTTTGTTAGTTTGTTTTATTATTTATTTGATTCTTGGATTATGCTTGCGACAAACTAAGACATTTTTTGGATACAGCATCACCTTCCCAGACATTGCAGTTATTTATGGCTACACATTTGTTAATTCTGCAGTGTACTAAGGTAACTAAGGCAAATGATTTGCAAATTTGGGCGGAGCTTGTATCTAAACCTACATTTTTCATGATTTAGGAAGTTGAAAGTAAAATGTGCACTACGCAGTAAACAAAATTTAGAGTCAAATACGTTATAAAGTTTAAAATAAGAAGCCCATATCACCGTGATTACATAAAGGGGAAATTTCAAGGCATTTTTCTGTTCACTGTTATGAAATAAGTTGAATTTATGTACTTAAGTCAATTCAACCCAATCCGTACATTAAATTCTAATTCATGGAGCACTTAAACATTATCTCCATGAGGAGTGTGGCGGGGGAGCAGAACTCCTTTGGGAGTATTGTTTGGTTTTCGCCCCTGGCTCTTTGCCAGAGAGTCAGGGGACTTTTGGAAAAAAAAGTGTGGCCAATAAGTCCTAACTCTGATTCATAATTAGAGCAGATATGGTCCGGATACAATTTAATCTGTGCCATATAAAGGCTTGATCCAGATAGAACTTTATCTGGCCATATATGGTTTAGATCTTGTTCTGGTTTAGATCTGTGTTATATCTGCCCAATTTTTTATCTGGCCCAGATATAAATCCCATATCTGCAGCAGATATGAAATCCATATCTGGCCCATATATGGAATTTCATATCTGGCCCATATCTGGATTTCGAGTAAGGGTGTCAACCCATAGCCCAGGTTAGGTCTAGGCCTATAAACATTTTGCCACTGGATCAACATCAGTTTTAAGACAGCATTTACATCAGACCGATTTCTGCTGCATTTGCAAAGCCCTTTGATGCTGGACCCAAAGTTGGCAAAGACAGCCATCAGATGTCGTTTGGACTAAAACCCGACTGTTCCATGTCCATTTGTCATCACTTCAACGTCAGCAGAAGGACAGACGTACGTTACAATAGTTTCAGACCTCTATCTGACGTCATAAAGTCACAAAATAGGGTTGTTCGTTGCAGCGGCATCAGTCCAACATCTGACCTACCTCCAATCAGAACCCAACCTCAATCCAACTACTTGGACCCAAAACAATGGCAAAATGTTTATGGGGTCCTGCTCTATGTGCCAAGCCAGCCATACATCTGAAAGCAATTTTAGTACATATTATTGTATTCATCTGCACAGGTGATTTTACTCATAATTTACTGTGTGGTTTTCCTAGGTTAATGCATGGTCACCTGACTGTAATGGATCAATATGACTGAGGATTTTTACTAATTTATGAATGAAATACTGATAAGCATAGTCCACCACAATAGATAAGAATTCCCTTAGTCCAAGGTCTACTAGAACTAACGAGACTTCCAATCATGAAGTCATGTGTTCGAATTCCAGCTCGGACATAAAAATTGTTGTCTAGTTTCTGGGTTGTAGTTTGTTGTCTGCTATCCCTTAATCATAGACGTTAAACTGTATCCCATTTCACAAAGGAGATGTCCAGTCTAATGGGCCTTCATTCTAGCAGGCCCATGGTCTTGTGGGCATTGTCTATCAGTACAGTCAACTCTTACTGGTAACATTAGCATACATGTGTCTAAAATTTAACACACCCAAACAGTCCTTTACTATACATTAACAGTCCCCTGGCTAAAACCATGCCAATAAAATCGAGAGTGAAATATTTTGTAATGTAATAGGCTCCTCTAAGAAGCATTTCACCAACACAGTAGATCTGGTCATGCCCTTAGTCTAGCATTTATTAAATAACAAACAACAACTTTTTTCTTCAGATGTTTTTGTTACAATTTTATAGTGACTTAAATTATGATCACAACAAAAAACTGTGGGAAGATGAATAATGTTAAATCAAGTAATTTCAAAAATTTATTCATGATACCATTTTTCAATAAACTGCATATTGTGAAAACATCCTTGAACAAATTCAGGTTGACGAGAATTCTAGTGAACACTTTGCTGTCCAATATATCATTGCAATTCATTTATATCCCAGCATACAGGCTTCTTAATTCTGTCTAAATAACATTATTTTCAAAGGTGCACAGTACCAAATATACTGAAACAAAAACATGAATGGAGCATCTTTCACGGTAAACAAGGCCTCCATTGTTCAGCAATGAACTATCAATCAAAAATACTGATCAAACGGAATATGATATAGAGCATAAATGACATACAGTATTATGAAAAGGAGGAGTCGACTCTGAGCAGTTGTACAAGTGTGCTTGATATGCCCCCCCCCCTCCTTTCCCCGTCCCCCAGTACCTGTATCCCAACTTTGTTTTGGCTGCCACAGAGAGCAATAGGTAAATACAAGCACTGATTTCATGATCAGGACTGTGGAAGGCTTCTAAAATTTGGTGGAAGGAAGGGTGAGGGCCTGACACCCTTCACCTCCTGGCTTTTGGCACTTTCGAGTTATGTTAATTTTGGCTTTCACGGGCACTGCTATTAATTATATTTGGAAGACTTCAAAGTGAAAATTGGGATTCAATAGCCCAGGTGATAGATCTCCTCCAGTAATTACAATTGGAATGTTTGGGTCAAGTAGCATAAAGTATTGTTTTATAATTCACACCAGAATGCAAAAATGCATTAACAAATGTGTTAACAAGGTTTTCAGTTTGACTTCCGATGACCCCTGGTGACCCCACAATGTATCCACATGCTAAGTATGGACGTTATCCAAGATTCCTATCTTGAGAAACTGTGTTAACAAGGTTTTCAGAATTTGACCTCCGGTGACCTCAGATGGCCTCTGACCTCCACCAAAAATTATATGGATCTTCCTCTCAATATGAGACATCCATATACCAAGTATGACAACTATCAGTTTCCCTTCTTGAGATATGTTAACGAGCTGAGTGTTACAAACACACACATGCACGCATATATACACATGCCTTCACGACTGCATAGGTTTCTCTTTCATCGAAACCAAACAATGAAAATTTTCAGGAATGACATCACTGAACGAACACTAATGTATATATCAAAAGAAGACACTTTTGGTGATTTGAGCACAATCTGCTGTAAGTATGTTCTGACTGTTATATAGTATACATCTGAATCTTGTATCAGTGACAGGTGCACACAGCTGCTACAGACCATCAAGAGGTTTACATAGGCCTGGAAAAGGGGCCCTTAGGCTAGTCTAATATGTGCAGAAAAATTGGTAAAAAATTTAATTTCAACAGAGCCTTTCCATGATTACTGGACCTGGGTGGTCACCCTAGTTCCCCAGTCCCCACTCTCTCAAAGATATTGGATACATATCAACAATTTAAACCCACCAACTAATGTAAAAGGTGCAACACTGTGGCTTGCATTGTAATTTCAGAGTCCCAAACAATTTTAAGTTAAATTTCAAACAACTGCTGTTAAGTATGTAGCAAGACCAGCCTGGCTGTTTCCAGTTTGTGAAGCAGAGCAACATGGAGGTGGGGGAGGGGGGGTGGGCATTCCTCTCAGCGTTAGAGTCTGTGTCTCTTAACTGTTTAAGTTTAATTTGATGACTTGTTTTTTTAATCTGGCCTTTTCTTAAGTTGTTGTAAATGGCCACTGAACAGCCCATGGTACTGAGCTGTATTAAAATGTAATAATAATAAAAACAACATACACCATATGGAATGCAAACAAAATACGACAGTTACTTTTGTATACTGGGCAGCACAGTGGGAAAAAATCGGCAAAACGGGAAGCTCCTTGCCGGGAAATTTTGCATCTCGCGGGAAATCCCGCCGAGTGAAAAAAAAAAAAAAATCTATAACGATGTGAGAATTTGGAATGATTTTAAAACCAACATGAAGAAAAATAAGTGATCACTACTCTAGTTGAAACCTTTAAAAAAGAAACATTTTAATTTACCAGCTTACCAGGAGGTTTCTTTATGTCTGTTATTCTTTTATTTTTAACTGAACCCCTTGGTCATGCAATCGCGGCCTTCGATCAGCGTCCGCGCACCTGTAACCATGGAAGTACTACCGAGGCAGTACTTCCTAAACGAATCTCACTGTACGCACAGCTAATACAGTGCAGACTACAGGATGTTAAATGTTTCGGATACTAAGTCAGTCCTACCACTGTGGCTTAGTGTCCAGTCTGTTGAAATGTGCATCGTAACAAAAAATAACATTAAGTTTGTCACTGCAACTTTTGCACTGTAAAGTACCTCAAACATGTGTTCAAATTTCTCGTAAACTGCTTTCTTGTTTATCAAAATCCACTACCTACTGTACACACTGATCCTTCGTGATAATTTCAGTAAAACTCTTTCTAATGCATCTGCTTGGCTGAGATTTCACCCGTACAGTAGCGTAAACTATGTACGGTACGATATGGCAGCCACTGTGCATGAGGTTATCACATCCTGTACAAACGTTCGTTCGCTGCCTGGGTGCTCTCTTCGATATGCTGTGCCGAAGCAATGCACCTGACTTTGGCATGCTCCACTAGCAAATGGGGGTGTACACAAAAATGGGAAATATTTTTCTCTTTTTTGTCATATATTTGGAAACAAATAGTTTGAATAGCAATGAAAAATTATGAGCAACATAAAGGTAGGAATCATTTTAGTATTTAAGATAGTAACAGGATAGAACTGGATAGAAGATTTTTTTCTCTGCGCAATATACCCTTTGAAAGAATGTGTACGATGGAACAGCTGATGAAGTGAATTTTGTTTCAAAAAAAGTCTTTCCACCAGAAATTTGAAGTCTTAGCGATTGATTTGAGACGAGAATATTTTAGTGGTTGGAATATGTGCATAGTTTATGTAGCGTAACTGTTACTTCTTTTGATAATGAAAGCATGTCATCTTAATGTAAGTGATAAGTATGAAATCTAGGAACATAAGTCAAGCCAATTGACGTATCTATTTGGGTATGTATTTTAGAGAACGGTAAATTTTCAGCACTTAATTTCTTCCACACTATTTCTCGGCTTTAGTATCCGAACGTTCCCAATCCACACGCACTGCGCGCAAAACACGCATGACATTCATATAGCCTACATGTGAACAGTACATACAATGTAGATGCTGAGCTTAACGGCCTGACTCTACTGCGCGAAAGAGAATTGAGCCTAGATCACATGACAGAGGAATAAAACTAAAATAGCTGTAAACAAACTTTGAAGAAAAACAACACAAGGAGACTTTACATAAGTAATTCATGCACAAACAAGTCAAAGTACAGTATTACTGTATGAGTGCTAGATGTATGCGTAAATTTAGTGTCGGGCTCAAACAAAGTCATGTCGGGCTACCACGTACAGTCTGATACCAAAAAGCTGGACGGCTACTTCTTTCAAAAATATTTTTCGAGCCCTGGCCTGAGATGCAATCATCAGGGCCCGGAAGGGCCGTTTCCTGCAATCTGCATGGGAGGCTTCATTTTGCCAAAACTTTTCTGTATGCTACGCGCGAACCAATGGTCGCGCTCCGCTTAGATATAAAGAAATATAATCACGCAGGAAATAAATTCCAGCTTGCCGGGAAATTTTCATTTTTTCCAGCCCTGCTGGGCAGATGTGTTATGTGAGTAGGACACCATGCCTGGATATGAATGGGTACAAGTGAAGTATTCCAGGTAATTTTGAGTATAAGTGTTATAGTTGTCAATAATATTTTGATGCACCCACATAGTAAAAAATAAGTTGCCACTACTTGCACCACAAAAACCATTTTCTACTGACATTGCCATTGAGGATACTTTTAATGTGGCTGATACACCCTGATGCCACACTTATTAATGCAAAATGTTACAATGTTACAAGTTTACCCAAAAAATAGCATAAACCTTGCAGAAAACAAAAGTATTCTGCCTACACTGGGGGGCACTGTAGCCTCCCCAGTCCCCTGCACCCCACCCAGTTTTGCCTCTCTTACAAGATTTGCATAATTTTCTCTGAGATTTTTATTTAAAATATAAAACAACAAGCACATGTCTTTTTTGTAAAAGTACAAAACCCTGTAAAATACTGATCACTCTTCACTTAAATTTGTGAAGAATATGAGTACAAAACAATACTTACAAGTATGAGTACATTAAGTGCACTGAAGTATGAGTAAGAGGACATACTGACAGTTGTCCTGATATATAGGATCAATATATCAAAGCTGAAAGAGCAGATGGCAAATTACACACAAAAACAGGAAAATGTACCTTTGCTAAAATTTTAATAGTAAATGGAAGACATAAACACTTGGTAACTGAGTGAGAAACTAATATGTTAAACCATTACCACTTTGTGTATTGCTGCAAAAAATTGCACTAATAAAAAAATGAAAAAGAAAAAAAAAAACTTGGAAACAATTATTATTATGCAAGAAAAAGTTACTTATTTTAAACTCTGGTGTTAACACATTAAATTACACAAAAAAAGAAAGTTGCATCTGGCACAGATCCTGAATTTTGATGGTAACAGGAAAGACTAAAAATTTGGTAAAATTCATTATTATTATACAATACAAAAAATATTCATTTTAATCTTTGGTGTTGAGTAACCTAGAAATGTTATGATTCAGCAGTACTTGGCACGCCTGAATTAAACATTTAATAAATGAAAGAGCGAATACATATTCTTCATATTGCATAAGGGGTCACATGATGCTATGTCAACAAATCAACAGTCTAATTATTAAGTTGAAGATAACTAAGAAGAGGAAAATTTAAAGAATAGGATAATATTTGAAAAAAAAAATTAAGTCATCATGTATATCCATTCATAATAAGGAAAAAGTTTTGTTCCTAGCCTTTTGCAATTATCTTTTTTCTGTCTCTCATTATGTGATAAATTGCGAAAGCTTAAGAGAAGACTTGGTCAGATTCACTTTTCTGAATTTTGCTGCAAAAAGTCCTCAACTCCTTTTGCAAATTTACGGATATCTTCAGTCATCAACTTGGGTTCTTCAAAGGCTGCAAAGTGCCCTCCATCAGGGAAAGCTGTATAGCTGATGACATTTTTGAAAACATAGGACAGCCAAGGCTCAGGGGTACATGCTATCTCATGTGGGAGGGAGGCATACCCTGTTGGGACTGATGTAGTGGTACTGTGAAACAAAGACAAAATGTTTCATTGCACAGAAGTCACCTTAAGAGTAATATCACAGATGAATACTTGTCTGCAGTAATCAATACTTTGGTAAAATTATTACAATCAAACTTCTTCCTACTACACAGTTTTTCTGCAGATGCTGCTTTTGAGCCAAATACTACCATCTTCCCAATAAAATTTTCAATCTCATCCATGGATTTTGAAGCGAAGTTTACCACTGTTTGTCAAAACATTTACCGCTATTACCTATAATTACTGACTTTTGATGTGCATAAAATGTTAACTAGCTGAATTAGTCCTATTGCTGAGTGAGCACGAAGTAAGTATCCAGTAAGGGTGGATATTTCTTTTGATGAAATTCCACCAAATATTAAAGTGATTATTTTCAGTTTCCATTTCTGCACAGTTTTCAAAATTCATCTAATATTTTCCACAGCCCACCTTTAGGTTGGCCTAGCCTTCTGCTTTACATGCTAGCATTCTGTGTTCTCCCCAGTAACCTACAGACATTAATCAGCTGTACAGTACATTTGAGAGTAGTAAAAGATACAAACAACCTATATACTGAAAGCATAATGGTATCTATACCAAACCTTTAACATGTTCCAAATACATGTAAATGTTATGCAGACACAAAACATGGGTAAAACCAATTTTCAGATCTCAAAGTGTCATTGATAAATGTTTAACTATGTAACTTGTATAAAGATCCACTTGAGTAACTCCAAACTTTACGTAGATGAGAGAGGTCCTCAGTTATTAAGTAAGCATAATTTGTATGTACAGTGGGGAGTGCTGAATATCTCCCCCTTTTTTGAAATTTTCTGTAAATATGCATTGTAAAATGACCATGTCCTCTGTTTTGGAAACTGCAACCCTGGACAAGGTTCACTAGATTGGAGGTTCAGTAGACTGAAGATCCTTACTTTGTCTTAATCCCAACTCTAACCAGAATCCTTACCCAAACTTCAATCCTATCCAAGGCAAACCCTGGTCCTAATCCTAAACCTACCTGCAATTCTGTATCTTACCCAATTCCTGATCTTGAAGTCTTACCCCAATCGATCTTTGGTCTAGTAAACCTTCAATCTAGTGTGAGTCCCCCCAGTAACCCTATACCCACATTTGTATTGCAGCCCACAATTTGCAGATCATAATACAAGACCACACTGAGTAAAGAAGAGGCAGCTAAGAGGAACATTCCACCCCACCCACCCCCTTCCCATACCTTGCAAACAATTGTCTCCATTCATCACAAAACATACAGAAAAGAGATTATTGTGGTACATAATAACAGAATATTTCTACGCTAGGATCTATGCATTTATGGCACTGTTAATCGGAGCCTTTATAATACTTACGAGAGGTAGGAGGTCATTTCATGGTACTTTGCAAAGGTTTCTTTGTAAAGTCTCATGCTGGAAGTTATTGATCCTGAGATCCAGTACACCATAACATTGTTCAGTAGGTCATCCAACTCAAACTTCTTGGTCAACTGACCATCTGGACTCTCAATGAAGCTAGGATTTGTCCAAACTGAGAATTTTTCCAACATATAGGCAGCAAGTCCAACAGGTGAATCAGTCAACCCATGTCCTGTTGAAATCCAAGTGACAGCATAATAATATACCTTTGAAACACTTAAGGTGTTATATAATCTCACCCCAGACAGTAATAATTCCCCCCACTCATTTTATTTCCAGACTCTTCTTCAACTTAGACAAAAACACCTGTCTAGTACATCTCCAAGACAGAGCCACAGTAGCCTGCACTCATGAGTTTAAATTCTTAAGGTCATATTGACATATGCAACTGTGTGTGACCTTAATTGGGAACACATCTGCCTGTACACAACATCACTGACCAACCATGCAGGGTCTGGCTATTGTCTGAATGAATGCCAATCAAATTGCAGTCACCAATTGTATTTAGAACTACTGAACAGGTCCATTCCTAGTTATATTTGGGAAGGAAGGGAGGTCCCCTTTAACTATCCAGCTTGGATGACTATTCTTTGGTCTAACCAGAAAGCCAAAGGGCTTAGTGATTCCTTGCCTCTTGGATAAAATTTTAGTACAATGGTTTCCCATTGACACAGTATCATGGTGAAGTTATGAAGATTTCCACTGTTTGACCTCCAGTGACCCAAAATGACCTTTGACCTTCAAAATCTTTTCTTTATTTCTACTCACACTCTCAAAGTATAAGAGTAATTGCAGTTTCCCTCCATGAAACACTGTTTAAAATTTTTCAGTTTTGACCTATGATGACGTCAAGTGACCTTTGACCCCTACTAAAAACAATAGAGCTCATCTAATCAATATGTTGTATTCACATGACAAGTATATCCATTAATGTTGAGATATCATGTGTACAAGTAATTTGCATATTTTCTGCAGTTTGACATCTAGTGACCACAAATGACCTTTGAATTCCACCAAATATTGTAGAGACCATAAGCTCAACAACACAAGAGTACCCAACTGGAAGTTAAAGATTCACACACTTTTTCCTTCATTGGATCAGAGCTGGTCAGATGACCCGGGTGATCGCCCGTGCCCGCCTAAACGCCCGCCTTGGAAGCAAAAAAACTTGCCAAGGTGTGCAACAAAATGCCCTCCTTAAATTGTGTGCTGGGCAACAAACAGCCCACCTTGAGAAAATATGATCGCCCGTGTGAAAATACAATGCTAAAACCATCAGAATACATGCAGATTCGTACATTTAAAAGACCCAAAAAAGACTTTCCACGCCAAAAAATTCGGCAACTTCCGTAGCGAACACAGCCAGCCGTACAATCTGACAATGCCGCACAAACTAGCATGCCGCACAGCTTGATTTTACATGGTTCGATTGCACAAAGTAAGCTACAGCTTGCTGCATGCATCTTGTACTGTAGAGAGTACTGTTTTAAAATACATCGTTTTTGAGTGTCAATTCACTGTCAAACACTACCAAATTTGTCAAAAATGACAAAACCATTGTCCTGACATGTTCAAAAGACTCTCAAACAAGTATCTACATAATACTGACAATTTTTGATTGGAAGGTTTTTCACCATGAGGTAAATTTCTCTAGAGGGGCTTTCAATTTTGCCGTTGCCTAACGTGTAAAATACATGGATAGGCCTACTAAGATGCTGCAATATGCAGAAGTAATGTCTGCTTACTCGTAGAGCTACAGGGTTTAAAATTTACCAATCATTTTTGTTTGAAAGTGTTATCAAATGTTGTGTGAGATGTTGGTATGAGAGTTCAGACATATTTATTGCCACAATAGGTCTTTTCTTGTCAAACCAACTTGAATATTTTCTAAGCCTTTTGCCATACATATTACTGTTACGAGAAGCAAATAGTTTTAGTCTCTTGAAGTCCTTAAAGTGACATGAACATAACACCACTCTAAATCCTCATTTTGTTGCTATGTGGGGGTGGAGGATTCATCAGTTACCACCTGACGAAATCATTGTGGCCCATGGCCCCAACCTAGCTCCCCCACTCCTGTCGGAAGATAATGATCAAAGTATATATACCCATTATATTAAAGGGGAATAAGTATGATTTTTGTGCATACTTCACTTAATTACTCACAAGAAGGACACAAAGCTTTGAGATTAGATCTAACTTGTCACTGCCATTTTCCAGACTGTAGGCCTGGGCCCAACTACAGCAGGTGCGGATCCAGGGGGGGGGGGGGCTTTCCTGACCTCAGCCTCCCCTCTTTTTCACCACATCAACAATAACAAATGCAAAAATTAGCATAATGTTAATCTAGGAGAATACTGAAGGGGGCTTTTAGCCCGTCCCCCTTTTCCAAATTTCTGGATCCGCACCTGGACTACATTATGTACCATTGACTTGGAAGAAGGAATATTGGTATAGGCCCTACTGTATGGATGTCAGTTAATCTTTGGACCCTTGCTGGCATCATTTGTGGAGTGGCTCCGCCATATGTTACCCTGGACTTAATTGGTCCGCCCAGTGTCCACAGTGGTGCATATGGTAGAAGGGAATAGAGCACCAACTCTACCCTGAAGGGTGCCATGATGTTGCCAATGGGGGTATTTGTGGCAAGCTGAGATACAATCATTTTCATGTTTGACTGATTCATAACATGATTTTAGAAAACATGGCGCCACTGTTTTTGTTATATGAGTGTTGCATATCTAAGTTTGGATCTGGCTGGGGTGGGGTGCTTCCCCCTAACATTTATTTTCAGAGAGGGTTATTGCCCCATGACCCCCACGATTTGTGCTCCAGGTGATTCGTGGTACGTATGCCCATTGCTCATGTCAAAACCTCCCCATTGGTTACATGGGGCGGTTGAGCCAAGCCTGAGTTTTGCGCAGTTATTGCAATTAAACATGAAAGTGTTCATCCTCATTCTTGTTTTTATTATGCAACAAGGTTTCTTTGCAGTTCAGTTTGTACAGCACTGTTATGTTTTTAGCTAAGATAATTTTAAATGTAAATTTTATATTTACACAACTGCCCTCCTAAAATCTTGGGTGGGCAACTAATTGCCCGCCTTGAAGTGTAACAGCTAAAGCAATTAAGGCGGGCAGTTGCTTGCCCTCCTGAAAAATTCTCATGACCAGCCCTGCATTGGATATCACATTAACAAGATTTACTACACATGAACTTCTAGTAACCTAAAATGACCTTTGACCTACACCAAAAATGTTAGGGATCATCTTCTCCAATATGGAGTATCCACACAGCAAGTGTGAGATCCCTTAAAGGGAGGGTTTTAAGCAAAAATTAATTTTCATTGTGAAAGAGGAACTAAAGCTATGGAATTTGGTGAAACTTTCATTCAATTTGGACATGTAGTACGTGAGGTATCAGCAAATGAAGTTACTACATTTGTGACCCAAAGTGAGCTTGAGGCAAACAGGGGTTATATCACTTCCTCACACTGATGAAAAATGCTTGTTTCCTTTCTTTTTTCAGTCTGTTGTACTGACCTTGAAGTTAATAGGGAAAGGACCTCTTCAAAGGGAATGTGAAGTTTGTAAAAGTCCCATGCCTCTCATGCAATCACATTCCAGTAAAAAGGGATTGTAGAGGAGGAAACTGGTTGTAAAGTTTAAAGAAAAACAAAAGACTGCTCATTAATGTGAGGCTATGACATCATATGCACTTGCTTCAAGTTTACTTTGTGTTGAAAATGTGACAACTTTAACTGCTAATATCTTGACAACCACACATCAGATTTCAATGCAAATTTCACCCAAATGCTTGGAATAAGTATCCCTCTAACATATCAAAATTTGATTGAGCTTTAACTCTTCTTTCAAGCTTAGCATCTTGAGATTATATGTTTGCATGCAATTTTAGCTGATTGAGCTATTGTGATCCGCTACCGTCACTGCCTGACTGCCTGACCTCCACCAAAACAACAGTTCTTTGTCTTACCATAACACATCTACATACACTGAGTATAAAATTTATCCAAGCTTCCTAACTGGAGATATGGTGTTAACGTTTACAGGGTATGACCCCGTTGACCAGATTACCTTTGACCTCCACCAAAAATAAAAGGGTTCTTTGTCTCACTATGACACATCTACATACTATGTATGAAATTTATCGAAGCTTCCTATGTTGAGGTATTGTTTTAACAAGGTTTTCAGAGTTTGATCCTGGTGACCCAAAATGACCTTTGACTTCCACCAAAAACAATATAGGGTTCTTCCTCTCACCATAAGGCACCCTACATTCTAAAAATTATTTATCCAGTCTTCCAACCTTGTGATATCATGTTAACAAGGTTTTCAGAGTTTGATCCCTGTGACTCTTGATGACCTATGACCTCCACCAAAAACGGATCCTTTCTCTCAATACGGGGCATCTGTGTACCAAGTTTGAGAACTGTCAGTTTCTTCTTGAGATATCGTGTTAAAGAGTAGTCACAAACACACATACAAATGCACATTCCCCACATACATACACACGCCATTATGAATGCATAGGTTTCTCTTTCCTTGAAACAAAAACAAATTTAAAGGGGTTACTGCATCGCCCAAAACATATTTAGGAATAACCCTGTATGTCTAAATACAATTGGAGACTACTCTTTGAAATTCACTGTTAGTTAGTTAGTTAGTTAGATGGGGTTTTACGACACACCAACACGAAGGTGTTATATAGTGTCACCTAGATGAGAAAAAGGTGCTATGTTGGATACAATAAATAAAAGGGGGGGGGGTCAAAAGTGTCAAATTCCACGAAAAAACTTTTCAGGTTTCACAAAAATATCCAAGCAAATGCCGGAGTCATGTCAAAAACTTCTGTACAGTTTACTCTCCTTGAGAAAGCCCAGAATAAGGGAAGAATCCGTTCGCTCAAATAAAGTTTTCAGGTCTGGCACAGCGTAATACTTCTGACGAACATGGGAGTATTCATGACAGTCAACCAGAATGTGACTGACGGTGACAGCACAATCGCAGGGTATACAATATGGTCTTTCATCCCCGTGAAGTAAATAGGCATGGGTAAGGTAAGTGTGGCCGATGTGAGCCCTAGTCAGGACTATATCATCTCTCTGTTTGCTGGGGGCTCTATGTCCCCCAGTTCCAGCCCTCGGTTTAACTCGGTACAGCTTGTTTTCGGGGAAGGAATCCCACAGTTCTTGCCATTTTGATTTTACAAAGCCACTGATCTTAGGCCGGTAGTCAGTGTGAGGCAAGTACATACTGGTGACGTCCATCTGTAGGGCTTCTTTAGCAAGTGCATCGACCCTTTCATTTCCTTGAATGCCCACGTGGCTAGGGACCCATGCTAGCACAACTGATTTTTGTAGCTGAGCCAAATTGGAGTAAGCTTCACGGAGAGTTGTTACTGCAGGGTGCTTTAGCTCATGGCCTTTTAGTGCTAAAAGGCTTGATAGTGAGTCTGTGAACACAATGAACTGGTGATTGTCTGAGCTTTGAATCAGATCAAATGCCATCTTTAGTGCCTGGAGTTCGGCAGTGAATATTGATGCATCATCTGGTAGTCTGACTTGCAAGGATGCATCACGGCCCAACGCCGCGGCCGCAACCCTGTTAATGGCTTTGGAGCCGTCAGTATAGATTGCATGATACTGATGATATTTATGTCTCAGCTCATTAAAGCTGGCACGGAACACAAGTTCATTTGTTGAGTTCTTCAGATATTTTCTTAAACTAAGGTCAACAGCTGGTTCGTCCAACTTCCAGGGAGGAGTGACGGGGAAAGTAAGCTGTGCCACAGAATCAGGGCCGTTGCACACCTGTGATAGAGCTTCTCTAACGCGAATAGCAAATGGCGGGATAGCTGACGGTTTCCTCATGTATATTTCACTAAACTTATGGTTGAAGGCCGTCTCAAAGGCCGGGTTGTGTCTATGGCTCCCCAGTTTGAGGGCAAACTGAAATGACAACTTCTTCCATCTTATACAGAGGGGTGGTTCATTCGCTTCTATGTAAAGACTCTGCATTGGGGAGGTAGGGAACGCTCCCAAACAGATCCTAAGACCTTGGTTATGTATAGGGAGAAGTTTCCTGAGGTATGACTCACGTGCAGAGCTGTAAACAACACAACCATAATCAAGTTTTGATCTAACTAGGGATCTGTAAAGTCGAAGCAAAACGGGGCGGTCAGCGCCCCAGTCCATCTTTGAGACGACCTTCAACAGGTTTAGTGCTCCTTGGCACTTCCGCCTGAGATAGTCTATGTGGGCTTTGAAGTTGAGCTTATTGTCGAGAATCAGGCCAAGGAACTTAGTCTGGGGAACAACTGGTATTTGAACACCGTTCAAACTCAAGTCTGGGTCGCAATGGACACCTCTCCGGTTGCAAAAGTGCATGCAAACAGTTTTGGTCTGAGAAAAACGGAATCCGTTTCTGTCAGCCCAATGCTGGATCTTATTTAGGCAATTTTGCATTTGTCTCTCGATAGACCTCATGTTCCGTGAGGAACAGGTAATGGAAAAGTCATCCACAAACAAGGACTTCTCAATCCCAGTGTTCACCACATTGGCGATGCTATTTATTTTCATGATGAAAAGAGTCACTGACAGGATGCTACCTTGAAGGACACCAATTTCCTGATGATGTAACTCTGATAGCACGCTCCCCACACGTACACGAAACACGCGATCTTTTAGGAAATTTTGAATGAAAAGCGGCATTCTGCCCCTCAGACCCGCACTGAACAAGTCTTTCATAATGCCATATTTCCACGCTGTATCATATGCCTTCTCCAGGTCAAAAAATACCGATACAACATGGTGTCCACGGACAAATCTGTCCCGAACTGTGGACTCTAGGCGGACGAGTTGATCAGTGGTGCTGTGGCCCCGTCGAAAGCCACTTTGGTAACTAGTTATCAGACCGTTGGTTTCGAGGAACCAAACCAGACGGGCATTAATCATTCGTTCAAAGGTCTTGCACAGACAGCTAGTGAGCGAAATAGGGCGATAGTTTGTAGCACTTGACGGATCCTTACCCGGCTTAGCAATGGGAATGATGGTGGCTTCCCGCCAAGCCAGTGGAAAGTTGCCATTAACCCATATACCGTTGAAAATATCTAAAAGCACCTGTAATGAATTATCTGGAAGGTGTTTGAGGAACTGATAGTGAACTTCATCTGGGCCAGTGGCAGTGTCATTGCTTCTTTCGAGAGCAATGCATAGTTCCTTGATGTGAAAGAGGCTGTCGTAGTCCTCAGAGTTATCCGAGGTGAAGTTCACTTGAAATTCACTGAAACAATAGCTTCACTGTCTCTGGTTGGTCAATGATGACTTGTGCACTCAGTTGTGTTCCAAAGCTCACACACAGTTGTGTGCAAAAATGGCCTTGAGCAATTTATACTCAGTGCAGACTTCTGTGGCTTTATATATGAAGTGTACTAGACAGATGTGGTTTGTCTTAAACTGAAAGAAGGGCTCAGAGTAAACTAAGTAAGGAGAACCATTACTGCCTAGGGCAAGATTATATTGAGGCTTAGATACTTTCCATAAAGTGAGCATCACCACAGTTTTAATTAGTATACCCCAGTATCCTAATTCGTAAATGGCTCTTTTTCATCATATGACAGTATCACTGTTACTGAATTGTTAAATTAATGCAGAACTCCTTGATTTACCTTTAACATTCAATATGCTTATTTGGAAACATCATGACATGCGAGGGAAACATGAGGACTTTGCAGTATTTAGCTGTTTCAAAATGTGGTATGGCTGCTTATTCTCTTTAATTGGTAACAAAACTTGGAAAGGATGCTCATTCAGTTTTGAGTGAATTAAGTCTCAATATTCTTTAGAGTTTGCTGAAAGTTTATACGTCAGTCACACAAATTAAATTTCTCATCACAGCAAACCAGCTCTGACATTCAAGAAGCAAACTTTAGGAACATACCCAAAGTGTCTGGTTTAGTTGCCTGGATGTGCATATAACCAGTCTCCCTCAGCAACTTTATCAAGCGATCCTTGATAGGAAACATCTTCTTCTGATCTGCTTCATTTTTTGTGACCAGTGAAGGAAAAACACTTCCAACAAGAAGACGTATGGGCAACAAAGGTGGTTGAATATCCAGGAAGTTGTTGTGATGACCTCGTACATACCTTTAGAAGCAAAATATAACATGAAGAAGGTATAAAAATCATACATTAGAACTTCATTCAGATCAATATGATTCCTTGGTTACTTCCCTCTTGTATTATACATTTGTTATCTGTAAATTCCAAAATGGGGTTGGACCCTTTAAAATTGCCATTGGACCCCAAAGATACACTTGTTCGGGCAATCTAAAGGGTCTAGTACCAACATGTTGGACCCTTTAAATTTGGAGGAAACCACTTACCCTGGTGGGTAGGTACCTTAAGTTTGTTTCTTGAAGGTCAAAGCTGGTTTGCTGTGATGAGAAATTTAATTTGTGTGACTGACATATAAACTTTCAGTGAATTTGAATATTGAGACTTAATTCACTCAAATGGTAAAGAGCATCCTTTGCAAATTTTGTTACCGATTAAAGGGAATAAGCAGTCACCCCACATGATGAAACAGCTAAATCCTACAAATTCCCCATGCTTCCATTGCCAGTACCTGTCAAAATGTTTACATACAAAAATATTGAATGTTAAAGGTAAATCAAGGAGTTATTCAGTATTAATTTAACAATTCACTAACAGTGTTACTGTCACACAGATGAAAAACAGCCATTCACAAATTAGGATACTGGAGTATACTAATTTAAACTGAACTGGTGTCATGCATTCTCCCTTTAGATATAGAAAGTATGTAAGCCTCAATAATCTCTCCTCAGGCAGTAACAATTCTCTTTACTTAGTTACTTCTAGCCCCTTCTCCCAATTTAAGCAAACCAAACCTGTCTAGTACACTCCCCATATAAAGCCACAGAGTCTGAACTGAATACAAATTACTCAAGGCCATTTTCACATACAACTGTGTGTGAGTTTTGGAACAAAACTGACTGCACAAGTCATCACTGACCAACCAGAGTGAAGCTACTACTGTGTGAATGAATTACAATCAAAGTGCAGTCTCCAATTGTATTTAAATATATAGGGATATTCCTATATGTTTTAGGCAATGCAACAGCCCCTTTAAAAGTGTTTTCTCTCCACTTACAAACTGTTTTCACACTTAATTTAATAAATTTTTTGGTTGCAATGAATAGAGAAGCCTACGCAGTCATGATTGTGTGTGTGGATGTGTGTGTTTGTGGCACTTTCCTCATTAACACCATATCTCAAGAAGGGAACTTTTTTTAACTTGGTACATAGATGGCCCATACTGAGAGGAAGAACCCTATTGTTTTTGGTAGCCGCCAAAGGTCATCTGGGGTCACCAAGGGTCAAACTCTGATAACCTTGTTAACAAGATATCTCAAGGTAGGAAGCTTGGATAGATTTCATTCTTAGTATATGGATGCATTATGGTTAGGAAAAGAACTATATTATTTTTGGTGTAGGTCAAAGGTCATCTGGTGTTACCAGGGGTCAAACTCTGAAACCTTGTTGACATAATCACAAGGTAGAAAACTTGGATAGATTTCATACTTGGTATGTGGATGCAGTATGGTGAAGTAAAAAAAATCCTTTTTCGGTCGAGGTCAAAGGTCATCTGGGGTCACAAGGGGTCAAACCACTTTCACCAAATGCAATAAAATCTCTACAACTACATAATAAAAATTACTGCAGAGTTCTGCAGTACCTTACGGCTATGTTATGCCATCAACAATGTGCTAGTGTAATATCATATTATAGCAATCAAAAGTATGTGAGGACCATCCGGTCGAAAGGATGTGATGACTATGAGGACTACCCAAAGCAGTCTTCAACTATTTGATGACTATCCCAAGTAGTCTTCAGTATGTGAGGACTACCACAGTTAGTCCCAAATATAGTAACTAATGACTACCAGTCTTCAGGATGTGGTGGCTACCATAAGTAGTCAGTATGAGATGACTACCATAAGTAGTCAGTATGTGATGACCACCCAAAGTAGTCTGTAGTATACATTTTCTGTATTACATTTATGTATAAAACGTGTAACATGGCACATTTACTACTGCAACATGAACACATCTTTTTGCATGAAAGGGGTTGCATCCCCCCCCCCTCCCCCCACCCTCCTGTCCCTCATCCTGCATTACAGCAGTAAACTGACTCTTTTACAGGAAGATACCCTCTTTTCCAGGACTTGTGAAACTGAAATCACTAAAATTTCATGCAAAAAGGCTCAGCCCTCTGTACTGAAAGTCAAAGGCAAGGACTCAGCCCTGTTAATTAAAAGTCAAACGCAACATCTACAGTAGGTAATAAATGCAACTAGTGTAGAAAGTATGTGGAATGCCTATCTGACAGCCAGTCTATATGTAAGTGTACAAGAACCTAACTTCTGATGTATCATTAGTCATATGGGTTACTGTACTTTTAGTACTTTTAGGTCAAAACATCACTGATTAAAACTGTCCTCAGGAATAAAAGTAAGTTGCAGGGTAATCTTATGAAGCTCTGGATCACACCAAAAATGCATGTTCTACTTCATCTGCCTGAAGGTGAAATATGATGATAAAAATGGGAAAAACTTACTGAGGGAAGAATAGTGCCATCAGTTGAACAACTGAGCCACCCACATCTCCACCCTGGACATAGTAAGAGTCAAATCCCAGACGTTCATGCATCAGTGTGTTGAACATTCTTGCAATGTCTTTAGGAATTAGACCTGTGAGACAGTTGATAAAGATCAGGTTCTGAAATGTTACAAATGTTGTTAAAAAAACACTTTACCCAAGTTCAAAATATACTATAAAAGGGAAATATTGCATTTAAAATATACCAACACGACATACATAGAAAGCAGTAATAATCATTTAGTCTCACCACTAAACTCCAGCAACAGCTTTATCTCCTGAAATATTATTAACTAAAAGAGTTATGGATGTTGCATCATTTGAACTTTTGCAAGTTTGGACCAACAAATTATTCAAAAGCTACAAATAACTGAATTTTTCTTTTCAACAACCATACTTCTTGAAAATAAAGCTACCATGCTGCATTGTTTTGAATTAGCCATCATTTTGTATCTTACATCATGGTTTTAAAGATATAAAATTTTTTTGGCACCAAAATGCAATATTTCTCTTTAAGATAAAAGCTTGAAGATAAACAAGCATTACCCATAAAACTGAGTTCTGTTATAGGAACAAAAGTATTAGCAAGTAATTTGCTAGGTAAGCACAATTATTCATGCTAAAGTGCAAACAACTTGACCATTAGTGGACAATGTATCTAAGAGTCCATGGCCAGCAGATAAACTCTGTAATACTGTGTTCCTATGCCATACTTCAATGATGTCATTTAGATCTGGTCACATGAAACAGGACCATTAAAAAGTGTTTTTCCCCATGCATGGATGACATAGCAATACAAAACAATGGGGATCATTTCATATTTGTCTTTTGTAACAAAAAAACTATCAATCCAAAAATCTGTCAAACACATGGATAAGACAACACAAATTACTGTACCAGGTTTGTGCGCTGCTTCAGAGAAACCATAACCAGGCAGTGATGGACAGATGACCTCAAAAATATCATCCTCTGTGCCTCCATGACTGGTGGGATCAGTTAACATAGGAATAATCTGGGTAAGAATAATGAAAGGCTGACAAATTCAGTGACTGGGCCCAAAATTTTGACTGTTCTTTGTCAACTTACAGTACTGCACTTGGTCACATGGAGTAGACTGAAACTGTAAGACTAGCACAAAGTACTTGTGACTGGTTCACATCTTAACCTCCATATAGTTACAACTGAAAGCTTTGCATTTAATATTACTGTATTAAAGTCTCATCACTTCAAAAGTCACAGCAATGTTTTGTTCACTTTGCTAACACAATGGTTAATGAAATCTTGAATACTGGTGTACTACCAATGGTTTAATGACTGTAACAGCTACAACCCAGTGTCCAGAACACTTTTAATTTCAGTGTTTCTGTGGTTAGCAGGGGCAAATTCATACTCTGCCCTAGTTTAAGCACTAGGTCTCAGAATAGGGGGAAATTTCCCCTCCAAAATATTTTGGGGTATTTTGGCTCAAAGGGGGATATTTACAAGTTGCAACACGCAAAGTCAACGTTTTCCCAACAGGCAAGTGCAGGATATAAAACTTGCATGATCATTGAGAAATGTATGGGAATCGCACAATCCCCATGCCTTATGCAAATACTGCTGTGCTCCACCCCTATGTTTTGAGGCCACTGTGATAAAAACCAACAATACAGACTCAAATATATTTTACACCAAAATGAAAACACCTTGATGCATGGTTAAGTAATTTCAGTACCTTATAAAATTCATAAAATGATCCAGGCCAACCATGCACCATAAGAATTGGTTTGGCCTTCTGTCCTGGCTTCAAGTTTGGCTTCACATGTACAAAGTGAATATCCAAACCTTCTATGTTGGTCTTGAAGTGTTTGTACTGATTAAACAACTTCTCTTGCTTAGGCCAACTGTAGAAAAATCAACAAATTTAATTCAATGGAAATCATCACAGAGAATTTGGCAAATATAATGCAACCAACTGTACCCCCCTTCCCTCTTTTAAAGTTTATATTAACTCATGTATACAAGAATACCAAAAATTTGGCAAATTATACACTGTAGATTATTTGATACTTTCATTAAATGCAAAAACATTCCTGATTAAGGAGTTGAAAACCACATCACCTTAATGGCATGTATCATTTGGAAGAGACTCACTCCCAAAGAAATGCAACATTTACCAAGAGATACAGTGCATTATGGGAAAAGATTTTCAAACTTTCCAACAGTATGAAATTTCAAGGACACCCAGGGAATTTAATAGTAAAGAATAACGAAGAGGGCTAAGACAATGTGCCCACTTTACAATACATTCTGTGATCTTGAGTTCCTGAATGTATCTCTTCACACATGGGATACCTTGAGTTAGGAATGCATTGCTATGAAGCTTAAAGGAAATCCTGAACTTTGGTTCTATTTCACACTGGACCCTGATGAAATGCCACCGAAAAATGCTTTTAATCCAAAGTGAGTTTTAAAGGACAAATCTCGTCATGCCAGACATTTCCAATTCTCCCATCTAAGTTACTTCTAGCCCCTCCCATAACTGTTTTAAGCCCCTCCTTGTTTAGACACAAACCTAGTTTATTGCTGAAGGCTGTGTCCTGGATGAGCATACAAGGATACAATGTGTAATCAGAAAACTCTCTCTGCATTGTGTGAAATGTGAGTTGCTCTGCACCTTTTGAATTTTCAATTTTTTGATGTCAATCAGTCACCAACTGGGACTTGTGATATCACCCAACCAAAAATGTACTATGGGGTGATGAGTGTCTGTCTTTACTGAAGACAAGCCAACACACCCAATATCTCCTACCTGTAATTTGTCAGCCAATAATTTACTATTTTTTTCATCTCATTGGCACGAATCCCATACTCCCAGTTGGTTCCTTCCAGACTTTCAAAATATCTAGTGTTCTCCAGCCGTCTCTTTAAATCCTCTTGGTCCTTTTGTGGGAAAACAATCTTGAAGTCTTTAATAGTGGTATCAACTTTAACAGTTCCTTTGTCTTCTTTAGCCCACCATCCTTCTCCTGGATCAAGGTTTGGTGGCTCGGGAGAAAAGAAGCCAGCTAGGTAAAGGCCACCTACTATAGCAATACCAACAACAAACAACTGCAGCTTCCAGCCCATTCTGTTGGTATATTATGGTATTCCAGTTTTTGCTACCAGGAACAAAAAACAGAGATCTAGTTTAAATAAACTGTACACTGCAGGCGAGAAGGCAGTCCAACACATTATGAATGGTAGAGGGGAAGGGGGAACACTGCAAGGCCATAGGTTACCATGTGCTCGAATTATTAAACCAATCACTAGGATTGTCCTGATTCGTAAAACTATCTGGTTTAAAGAAAATCATAATTCGAAAGTGTATTTCCTCCCATTTCATTTCATGCTTTAATCAGGATTGAGAATCTTAACCAGAATGCAAAAATGCATTGAGGTTTTGATGATATACATGTTCTATTACAAATAAAGCCATGATGTCCCATATCTTTCAGTCAATGGTCAAATGCTATCTTAACATGTTGGAAAAATACAGTTTTGTATTTCTATTAAGTCTTGGAAATTCTTGGGAAATTTGCGTTTTGACCTCTGGTGACCCCAGATGACGATCTTGAGACTTCTTGGGAAATTTTGCTCTTTGACCTCTGGTGAACCCATATAAAACTCTGGTAAACCCATATAAAACTCTTGTGAATTTTTGGGAAATTTTGCTTTTTGACCTCTGGTGAACCAAGATGACCTTTGACCTCCACCAAAAACAACAGGGTCCATCTTTTTACCATAACACATCCACACACTACATATAAAATCTATCCAAGCTTTCTCCCTTCAGAAATTGTGTTAACAAGGTTTTCAGTGTTTGACCCCCCGGTGACCCCAGATGAGGTTTGACCTCCACCAAAAACAACGTAATTCATCTTCTCACTATAATGCATCTACATACTACGTATGAAATCTATCCAAGCTTCCTACCTGGAGATATCGTGTGAACAAGATTTTCAGAGTTTAACCCCCAGTGACCCCAAATGAACTTTGACCTCCACCAAAAATGATAGGATTCTTCCCCTTACTATAACGCATCTACATATAAAGTATGAAACTTATTCAAGCTTCCTATCTTGAGATATCGTGTTAACAAGGTTTTCAGGGTTTCACCCCCAGTGACCCCAGATGACCATTGAACCCCACCAAAAATGATAGGGTTCTTTCTCTAAGGCATCTACATACAAAGTATGAAATTTATCCCAGCTTCCTACCTTGAGATATCAGGTTAACAAGGTTTTAGGATCTGACCCCTGGTGACCCCAGATGACCTTTCACCTCAACCAAACATGATAGAGTTCTTCCTCTTAACATACCGCATCTACATACAAAGTATGAAATTCATCCAGGCTTCCTACCTCAAGATATTGTGTTAACAAGGTTTTCAAAGTTTGACCCCGGTGACCCCAGGTGACCTTTGACCCCACCAAAAACAATAGGGTTCTTCCTCTCATAATGGGACATCTGTGTACCAAATTTGAGAACTGTCAGAGCTTCTTTACTTGAGATATCGTGTTAACGAAGTTTTCAGGGTTTGACCCCCCGTGACCCCAGATGACCTTCACCTCCACCAAAAATGATACGGTCCTTCCTCATACTATAACACATCTACATACAAAGTATGAAATTCATCCAAGCTTCCTACCTCAAGATATTGTGTTAACAAGGTTTTCAGATTTTGACCCCCAGTGACCCCAGGTGACCTTTGACCCCCACCAAAAACAATAGGGTTCTTCCGTTCAATATGGGGCATCTATGTACCAAGTTTGAGAACTGTCAGTTTCCCTTCTTGAGATATCGTGTTAACGAGCAAAGTGTCACAAACACACACACATACACACACACACACACACACACCCACACACGACATCGCCATCGCATAGATTCCTTTGGCCTCCGGCAAAGAATCAAAAATCAAAATAGTTAAAATGCTAAGTGAATGTTCTTGAATGTTGCATTACTATGTCTAGTTTCTTGGCCAAACATTTTTTTCCTAGTCAATCACTGTCACGGGGAAATTATGCTGCCCTCAAGAGGTCACTTTACCATCATTAATCAAAGCCCATGCACAGCTTCGATTGTTGAATTTGCACACTTTGCCAAGTTGATTTGTGCCTTCTTGCTGGTCGGTGTAGGAATTTTTTCAAGGGTGATACACATACATATTACGAGATAAGCGCAATTGTACTTGCAAACCTCATCTGCCACGCAGTTATTTTGACTATTCCTTTGAGTGGAAATTTCGCCCACCGATTTCACACACTGAGCAGTGCTGCGAAATCAAACAATGAACCCTATTTGCTAGAAAGTAAACCACATTTCCAAGAACGATAGCCTGTTACGCATTTATGTACGTGTAGTGTATGTGCCATATGTTTTGTATGTGTCGTACATTTTGTACACAGTGGCCGACTCAAGGTAACGACCGACCAGTGTTTCCACTCTTCCTGAAAAACCTGAAACTCGGGAAATCTGGCTGCTCTTCGGGAAATTTTCGGGAGGGGGATAATTTTGGGAAATTTTGGGAAATTTCGGGAATCAGGAAATGGCTTATGGCATATGGAAATGACATATGGCTTGACAGGCTGAAATCCTGGATCAGCCATTTAAGTAGCATAAAAGAAGTGTTATTGAAAATATCAGGAAATACCAAGCCGATTTCAGGAAATCTTAGATTCCATTTCAGGAAAAATGAGTTTAGAGTGTGGAAGCACTGCGACCGACTCAAGGTACACACACCTACTATACATTGTACGCCCGCCATCTTTGCAATATTTCGTACAAGTGACTTCGACCGTATTTCCTACGATGTAAAGGCCCCCTGTGGGCTGGGGGTTGTAGAATATGCCCACGGTATTTCCCGCCTGTCGTAAGAGGCGACTAAAGGGAAGGACAAGCACTGTATTTAAACTTTGCTTGACACTATATAACACATTTGTGTTGGCGGTCTTTAAATTTCATCTAACTAACTAACTAACTAACTAACTAACTAACTAACTAACTAACTAACTAACTAACTAACTAACTAACTAACTAACTAACTAACTAACTAACTAACTAACTAACTAACTAACTAACTAACTAACTAACTAACTAACTAACTAACTAACTAACTAACTAACTAACTAACTAACTAACTAACTAACTAACTAACTAACTAACTAACTAACTAACTAACTAACTAACTAACTAACTAACTAACTAACTAACTAACTAACTAACTAACTAACTAACCTACGACGTAAAGAAAATTCTACACGAGAAACGGTAATTTTCTGCTGACTGTGTTCCCCGAAGTCGAATTCTTTCAGCCATCCATATACTGTAGGTTAAGGACTGTAAGACGTACTTACACCAGGAAATGTCGAAAGTTTAGGCCAGCTTTTAGACCTAGATTCAGGATTTAATTTTAAGTGAGGCATACTGTTGACTATGATGTTCTGCAGTGTAGCCTGTAGGCCTAACTTAGGTTAGGGTACCACAGTTACGCCACGGTTTAGCGGTTCAATGCAACTTTCTGGGGCTTCTATGTGTACTTGCCTGCAAGTGCAAGTCTGTCTACTTTTTGAATTCTGAGACCAACTTCCCTGATTAATTTGCTCAACCAATCAGCAGATTCATTTCAAATTTACTATCCATAAATGGTAACATAACATTACTTTTTTAAACTGAGAGAGCAAACTGAACTGCGACTTATCATTTTGGCATTCCCATGGGTGAACAGAGTGTGATTTTCAGAATGTAACACTGTAACACCCATCACGGTTTTTGACAAAAAAGTTGCCTAAAAATTGGACATGATCATATAATTTAAAATTATCTTGGATCTTCTAAATTCATACTACCCTGGAGCCATCATAACAGTTTTATACAAAAATATTCAAAGAAAATTGATTTTTTTTTTCGATCATTAAAATCTGTAACACCCGTCACAATGAGTGTGACGGGTGTTACGGTACCAAGGAAAATCTTTCATAAATTCAGTAACAAATGCATGACATTTTCTGAGTACGTAACACATAACTTTTACTCTGACTGCTAATCAATCAGCTGCAATAAAACAGAGAAAAGTAGTTACGAAAAGTAATTAATTGCCCTCTTGTTAATACCCAGTGCCAAAATGTGACGGGTGTTACGTACATCATGTGCAGTCTGATTGTCAAACAGTCATTCCATACTGTATCACTAGCAGGGTTTCCGTCAAGGGGGGAAAGGGGGGATTTGTCCCCACCTTCCCAGAAGAAGGTAGGTAAAATTCCCCCCCCCCTTTCATTTCCATAAAAAAACATAAAAATTGTCAATATCTTGGTTTCTTACTTGAGAGAAGGACACTTTTGCAACAATGTTTGAACTTACATAAATAAATGGCCTTTAAATCCCTTCAAATTACACCAAATAGGGGCCTTGAAGCAAGCTTTTCAGGGGCAATATAAAGTTGCTGTATGCTGCCAACTTAAATTTTCTTTTTCTTATTTGAGTACATCTCAACCTAAACCTTTAACCACTACAACATTTGACTCATCTTTCATGGTATTTAAAATATAATTGGGAATGGTCAGAAATTATCTCTAAATAGTAACACCTGCCACATGGAATTGACCTTATTAGCACACTGATAAAACAAAGTTCCATAGTCGCACTGTAAATTTTACAGCGTGAAAAAGTTGCTGATTTCATTTCACATTTTTTATAGCACTTCCCGGAAATTTTCAGTGATCAAAAACAGCTGCAATAACCTACTCCTGTAAGATCTGGAGAAGAAAATTCATGGTAGTAAATTACTAGTTTACTTTCAAAACTTGCTGTGAGAAGAATAGCAATTTCAACAATCACAAACAACCTATCCCCCCACTATTTCCATAGGTTGGTGTAAGCACTGTGTGTAGTGAGATGTACGCGAACGACCACAGCGGTCATACTAATTGTAGCCTGGCTCACCCGGCTAGCCCAGCACTACCTAAACTTAGCCCGGCTATCCATGTACGTACAAATTAACTGAGTTACCAGGGCTCGAAATAATGGGGGCCCGTGGGCGCGATGCTCCTAGAAATTTGCTCGGGCCCGTAGCTTCTACAGGGAAAGGGGCCCGGATGGCTCCTAAATATTTTAAGTCTAACTGTACAGTCTGCGCATGAACCTCTCCACCCACAAGTCAACAATCTTACATCTCGCAAGGCCTGTATATTTCGAATACTAACAGTCACTTAAAACCTGCGAAACACACACTTCTGAAATCAGTTCACATCACTCATAAACAGTCTGCTTTGTCACAACACGGGAGATCACACACACAGACAAACAGTACACCGATGTCAGTCATAAGTAATGTTGGCAGTAGTTTTGGGCCCCTTGATTTCTCATTTGGCCCCTAGATTCCATGAGCTAGGGGCCCGGTTGGCCCCCAAAGTTTGAAGGCTTATTTCGACCCCTGGTTACTAAGTTCAATTGTTTAGCAAACCTAGTAACAGCAAATTGGTATGTTAATCACATGTATAGTAATATTATACAAACACATTCCCCCCAATTACTGCATATGTTAGGTTAGGCTATGTTGTCAGAGCTATTAATGAAATTACTATGTATGATGAGATGTGCCTTTTTATACAGGATTCCATCTGCCAGGAAAGAAAAGTGGCTGAGTGGGTGCCGAATAATCCCCTCCACTGTCAAAATTAAGTTATGTCCCCATCCCTCAACTGTTGATGCCCATTTGAGCTGAGGCAATAAAATACTCCAGGCAGGCCTATGGGCCCGGCCAACCGGCATCAACTTCGCCAGCTGAGAAGACTGAACATCTTTGAAATATATGATTGGTAAAAATTAATACCGTCCATGCACATCCATAAGTCCAGAGGGGGGAAGGGGGTACTTGCCCCCCTGGAAAATCAAAAACTTGAAAAAAAAAACGAAGAAAAAATAAAGAAAAAAAACGAAGAAAATATAACATCAACATTTGTTAACAGTTCACTCAGTGTGAATTTCTACTCTCAAAACAGGAATTGAACAAAAATATTACTCAGGCCCCAGCATTCCCCCCTTAAAGTTTATATTTACGATATTGCTAGTGTTTCCCCTTTTTATATGCAGGCAAATAGGTCTTGGAAGTGCCATTTCCAGCGATCCGGGAAGCATTTTGGGCCAAAATTTGCCTGCCCTCTGTGGCAACCCATGTATGGTGGCGCGGAGCGCTGAGAGCCATTGAAGTGCATTCCATGTCAGGCCCATGCTGAAGATATGCCAAGAAAAACAATAGAAAATGCCAACTCCATGCAGAAGATCTTCAGATTGAAGAGCACGAAATGCAGACTGGGCTGAGAGTCTGTCTATGTGCTTCCCCCGCCCCCCCCTACCCTGACAAATTCCTGGCTACGCCTCTGTCAAGTGTCAACACTGTGTGAAAGTAGCATATAAACTCTTTCTGGGAGTAAAATAGGCCTATTTCCCATGAGAAAAGTTGGGCCCCCCTACAAAGTTTTCGCCCCCTCCTGAATTCTTTCCTATGGACGCCCCAGATTGGAAACCTTGCAATGGTGCGCAGGGGATATTAATAATGGCCTAGAGAATTGCGCGGCCGATACTATCTAAGCGGAGCGCCACCATGAGTTGGCACGGAACATAGCAAGAAAATTTAAGCCAAAACTACCTTCTACATTGTAGGAAATTGCCTTTCCCAGCCAACTTGCTTGGTTGCTGCCAACTAGTTTGCACGGTTGCAGTTGTCAGTTGTTAAATTGCACGGCTGGCAACTTCGAAATTCATATTTTTACGCGGGGGATAAATCCCCCGCGCAGGGCAAACTTTCCAATCGGGCGGACGCCCATGTCCATGCAGGCTCATTGACTCATTCTGTAATTAAGTTACTTCTGTTCAGAAAATACAAATAAAATCATAATTTTGCCTTCAAAATACATTGAAAAGGTACTTTTGGCCACCAAGTTCTTTAGGCAGTCAAGTTTATCGTACATCATTTCGTACATTTTACGATGCTTCCATGTACACTTATGTATAGCCGGGCTAGGTTCAGGTAGCGCCGGGCAACCCGGGCTACAATTAGTAGGGCCTAGGACCTTTACTGAGGAGGCTAGGCCTAACTTCAAAATCATGCACAACATAGTCCTAGCCCACAGGCGCTCGGTACTAGTATAGGCTGGCCAACACTATACATATATAACACCGTGTTATATATATGTATAGTGTTGGCCAGCCTATACTAGTACCGAACGCCTGTGTCCTAGCCTAGGCCTAGGACGCTCGGCTAGCTCTGAACACGGTTTTTACAATAACCATATAACAGATATCCCCAAAAGAAAACTAAGATCTCTACCCCAATTCTGGTCTTCACAGTTTTCCCGCGATTTGGAATTTGTGCAAATGCATAGGCCTACGTTGGTTGGGTCACGGCGTTGTTACAGTCTATTACTAGACAGTCACAGTAGTACATTCAATTGGACAAGGTAACTGACGAAGTGGCAAGGATCACTACACTTGCACTGCATACTCGTAGGACTGTGCATGTGTTCCCGTGTATCACGGACTGCAAAAGAAGTTCTTGATGGGGTATGTGGGCGAAGACGAGTACAGTTTTTCCACACTCTAAATTCATTTTCCCTGAAATGGAATCTAAATTTTCCTGAAATCGGCTTGGTATTCCCTGAAATTTTCAATAACACTTCTCGTTTTACGCTACTTTAGTGGCTGATCCAGGATTTCACCCTGTCAAGCCATACGTCATTTCCATACGCTATACGCCATTTCCAGATTTCCCGAAATTTCCCGAAATAATCCCCCTTCCCGAAAATTTCCCGAAGAGCACCCAGATTTCCCGAATTTCGGGTAATTTCGGGAAGAGTGGAAACACTGGACAAGTATAACGATTTGGGGGTGTGGTTTTCATGAACATCGTCACCTCGACAGGAAACAACATCGATCTTCTTGTTCTTTCGAAATATGGTGACACATCCGCAGGGACACTACTTCACCACGCATGCGTCGAGAGGCATCACGCCCTAATGTTGTTAACAATAAACTGGGCAGGGTCCTTATGATGAAGGGGATTTTCAACTAAAGAAGCGGGAGACTATTCCAGTCCTTAACCGTCTTAGGGAGAAAACTATACTTGTAGCAGTTTGTCCTAGTAAAGAGGTGGCAAAAGTGCAGGTTATGCATCCAGCGTGTTCTGCGAGTGAGATGCCGAAGTCTATCCACAGGAATTTGTGCCTTACCAAAAACACCCTTAGAGAACACGGATCATGGCCACTATCCGTCCGGCAGACTAGTACAGTCCGATATTAGGAATATTGAAGTATTCATACTTTTTGCTAAGAAAATAAGAGATATTAAGAGAGTCTTCCTCAAAATGTTTTTGGTTGTATATTATCCACCTTTATTTTTAAATTGTCTAAGAAGAATTATTTTGAGAACGACTCATCATTTACCATAAAAATGTGAAAGTAAAGATTGCAACCCCCTATTTTTCAATGGAATGGAACAACCGGACGGATAGTGGCCATGATCCGAGAACACAATTAATCTATTTTGTCTACGACGTTCCGCTAACGTAGGGAGATCAACAAGGGCGTAGGCTGAATTTGGCATGGGGAGGTGCACATTTCAGGTAGGTGGAACCAGGAAGACTATCTAAGCGGAGCGCCAGCATTGCTTGGCGCGGAGCGTACAAGAAAATTTTCGGTTTTAACCCCCCCCCCCCCCCCCCCATGGCCGGAAACAGCATTTCCCGAGCCTTAAGCCACATGTACACATCCTTCAAAAAGTTATCTCCAGTCTGCCGTTTCTCAATTTAAATGATGCATGAATCGTTAATGCATGACTTTTTTATTCAAATTGAAATGTCGCCATATTTATATTCTAGCTTGATAGGTTTTCCCAAGACTTTCAGACTTTGACCTCCGCTGACCTCAAATGACATTGACACAGATTAAGAGGTCAGCTATACTCTCATGTACATCTTACATGTCAAATAGGAACTCAATCACCCATTTTGTTCCTCAGATATCACTTCTACTAGGTTTCAGAGACTTCTTTGTTCTTCAGATATTCCTTCTATAAGGTTTTTTAAGACTTTGACCTCTGCTAGCTGGTCACCTCAAATAACCTTGAGCTTCAAGCACAAAACAACAGGGTTTTTCCTCAAGTTCACATGGACAACACATAGCAACTGTCAATTTTATTATTTACAAAATACTTAGTAAATGTCGTAACTCTCAGTCTGAGAGATAATCATTGGACTAATTAGTACATTACCTATAGTTTGATGAGGGACTTCAGTTCTAGTCGCCTTGGGTGGAGAGAAGCGTAGATGTCGACCACCCGATCAAGATCAATTCGTTTGGTATAATAAATATGTATCAGAGCCAAAGATGACAACCTCTCCTGGCCCATAGTGACCCGTAGATATGAGTACAAGCGTCTCAGTGCACTCGCACTCCTTTCACATTCGCAGGACGTAGCCGGGATTGTGCAAGCTATCTGCAATAGTACTCGAATGTTTGGGAAGATCGTCCCGTCGCAGTCTTTTATGGCTGCAGCCGGTGAATCTGGTCTGGCGTCTGCATCCATCCTTTGGTATCTTAACTTCCATCTTTTAACCTCCAGCCAGATTAGTTCAGGTGATGGCAGGTCCGTGCTGTAGAGTTCAACTGCTTCGTTAATGTCAATACTATCTGGATCACTGCAAATAACGGCAGGGACGAGACCAAGTAAGGATGTTGCCTTTTTTGCCAAACCTGTAAACTGAGTGTGCAGATTTTCATTTATGTGATCCAAGAAGGGAATGGCAAGATTTCGCTTGTAGTACTCATATGGTGTGGATGCTGGTGCATTGGATCGAAGCTGTTGTCTTCCTGCAATTCTTGGCTTAGATGGTTCTGTCCCAATTTTCTCAGCCATTGCTACCGCTTGACTATAGATCGTGCCAAAGTCTGTCTCCACGTCATTCCTTTCTGATTTGTAGATGTCTTTGACCTCTTCGACCATTGCATAAGCTTGCAGGATGTCGACAGTTGAACCTTGAAGTTTCACTGTAATGCCCGATAAGTGTGACAAGTAGTGATACACAACAAGGAATGTCATGATGAAGTCAAAGTTAGTCACCCCAGCAAGGGTTTGTTGGGCATCACTTTTCGTTTGAGTCGACCACGCTTTGTGAATTTTCATCCTTGTTTTCACAGCTGTTGAAAACAGAAGCAGTGCATTTTTCTGTTTCCCAGGCCAGAGCGGAACTCCTCTGCCTCAACGGGTGGGTGCACGTGCACCCAATGCACCCCCCAGCCTACGCCCTTGATCAAGGTCTTTCAGAACAGAAGTCATAGACCCAGGCTCTCGTGAGAAGTTTGAGCTGATAAAGCGAGCCGATCTCCTTTGAATACTCTCAAGCTTATCCTGTAAATAAATCTGGTGTGGATCCCACACAGAACTTGCGTATTCCAAAACTGGTCTGAGAAGACCCTTATAAACAGCTAGCTTAACATCACTAGAGTAAAAAGATAATTAGTTCTTTTAAAGTACCCCTAAGACTTTGTTACCTTTATTAAAAATAAATTGGACATGCTTATCCCAACTAAGATCGCTAGTGATAGAAACCCCTAAGTACTTAATTGAGTCAACCTTAAGTAACTTTTCACCATTCAAGACATAATCGAAACAAACAGGCTTCTTTTTCCTGGCAAAAGTGATGATATTACACTTTGAAGGCTGGAATCTCATACCCTACGTCTTAGCCCAGAGACCTAGATTATCAATGTCATCCTGGAGCCTACGACAGTCACTATCATCAATGATTCGATAGCAAACACAATCATCGGCGAAAAGCCTGACATTAGAACTGGCAATTATACATTTACGATATCATTAATGTGCGCCAAAAAGAGAATGGGTCCTAAAACGGACCCCTGAGGGACTCCAGACACGACATCCTCAAAAGAAGACCGAGTACCATTCACTACAACAGCCTGTTTACGATCAGAGAGGAAATCGTCAACCCACTGGAGGATCTGGTTCGATACACCTAGGCTAAAGAGCTTGGTTTTTAGTAGCTGATGAGGCATAGTGTCAAAAGCCTTTTCAAAATCCAGAATGAAAACATCAGTTTGTTTGTTTACATCCAGGGATGAAGCCCAATCTCCAATGACTGACACCAGTTGAGTATCACAGCTGTGCAATCTTCTAAAGGCATGCTGCTTTGGTGAAAGGATATTCTTTGACTCAAAGAAGTCCATTAGATTTGAGCTTATAATGTGTTCTAACAATTTACAACAGATACAGGTAAGTGAGACCGGCCGTTAATTACTTGGGAGAGAACTGTCATTTTTTATAAATAGGGCAAACATTTGCCCTCTTCCAGTCAACGGGTATTCTCCCGCTTGAGATGGATTGTTGATAAAGGTGACTCAACATAGGGGCAAAGTCTGATGCAATTTCTCTTAGGACACAAGGATGGATATTGTCAGGTCCAACAGCCTTATTTTTATTGAGACCTTTTAACAGTTTTTCAACCCCATGTGTGGAGATAGAAATATCAGCCATTCTGGTACCAGAAGGTCTACGAAATGGGATTATATTGAACACAGTCTTAGTGAAGACACTAGTAAACTGGGAATTGAAGGCAAGGGCCTTGTCCAGATCAGTGATGGCTAGTTTGCCATTCGTCTGGAGAGGAAGGATACTATGCTTATCCCTTTTTGACCATTAATGTACTTCCAAAAGGGCTTAGTGTCATTTTTTATATCTCCAATCATACCATTGATGTAATTTGTATGGGAGATATAAACTTCTCTTTTAACTTTCTTAGGCAATTAAGCCCATTTGTCATGGATATTGTTCTTACGAGTTTTCTTAAAAATAGCATGCAACTTGTCCCGCCTTCTGATCAGCTTACGTATGCCGTCATTAACGCAGGGGAGGGATGTCCTGGTTCTAGTTATTTTGGTAGGAACATTTTTCTTAACAGTTCTTTCAAGGAAGGACTTTATTAATTGCCAGTTTTCATCAACTGAGCGATTATTTTGCCCCCCGTTAAAGTAACCTAAGGCGAAAGTCCGGGTATCCCTCCTCATGGTATTATAATTACCCTTAGAAAACTGCCAGGTAAGCCTATGGGGTTGTCTAATGTTTGGTAAGAGACACTTCAGTCTACAGAATAAAGCCTCATGGTCGCTAAAAGGGTCCAATGGGAAACTTCAATGTACTGACTAGGCGAGTTGGTAATTAATAAATCAAGAGTTTTATCTTCCCTAGTAGTAAAGTTTACTAGTTGATCAGCAGCAAAATCGTTTAAAATATCTAGAAGCAGCTTACCGGAACTATTAGTCAGACACAACCCACTATCCTTATTGAGCCTAGTAAGCCAATCAATTTTGCTGAAATTGAAATCCCCCAAAACATGAAAGCAAGGTTGCTTTCTAGTTCTGTGATTTGCCATAATTTTACTTAGTTGCTCCCGAAGTAAAGATATGTGCTCAGATGGAGCATCAGGATCCCTATACCAGGAGGCGACATAATGCATAGATAGATTTCCGATAAATAGATTTCCCAGGCAGCCAGGGACCAGGGATGCTGGATTGAATCGCGTGCAAGATAAGTTTTTTTTCGAAATAGCGCCCTTCCATTAAACTATACAGATTTTTAGTCTCATGATTGTCTTGAAAAATGTGGGCGAAGGGCTGGGTAGGCCTAACGGGGATGATGGGGTGGGTTTGTGGGGGTTGTGGGTGGGTTTGTGTGGTTGTGGTGTGTGTTTGTGGGGTGGGTGGGGTATGTGGGCGAGGACAAGTATAACAATTTGGGGGTGTGGTTTTTTCGGTAGCGTTGAGACTTTGCAGGGTAGGGTTCTTGGCCTGAGGTCTTGTATTTTGATTTGCCAGAATGCGGAGACAGGCAAGTATTAAAGGCACGAAAAAGCTAGACGATTCAAGTCTTCAGCGTTTCTGTAAAAGTTGTATTATAACTAAATCACACTACATGCTAAAATTCTCCAAGGCTATGCTAAAATTCTCCAAGGCTGAAGACGACGCAAATATAATTTCCTCGAAGCTACAGGCTGACAACTTAAGGGCAATAAACACCTGCCGCCAGACCTAGAATAAGGTACTTTTTCAAAAGTTCCCTCGACTCTCTGGCGAAGAGCCACTAGGCCGGGGGCGAAACCAAACGTTACTCCCGAAGGAGTTCTGCTCCCCAAAAGAATTCAAGTACGTCCCCAAGGGACAACAAACCCAACTGACCAACCTCTCGACCCTCGGACCTCTACATCATGGGTTCTGTCATGAGTGGTCCCGTTCTTGGCTGGCAGGCTGACAAGAACAGAAAGGGCCTACTCCCTCCGAATAACTTGAACTTCCTGGAGAGGATCCTTTTCCTTTGCTGCCTTGTAGTGAATTGTTAAACTTAAGCTACCGTGGGCAACAGAACGAAGAATGCTGTACTCTTCACAGTCAAATGAGATGACAAAGAGATAAATATGCATGAACCGTACACAATACACCCTCCAAAAACAAAACATAACCTTCAGAATACCGATTCTTTATGACTTTTCCAATAATGCTGCTAGATATCAGCAGTTGATGTGCAAAGTGCACTAAAAATAGGTTTTCGTGTCCCAGGATTAAGGTCGGCTGGGGAATATGGGGACGGATTACAAAATTTCGGTGTCCCTTGGCGATTTCACTTTGAATATGCTGTTATTCAGTTAAGAGTTGCAGGTTTATCATTTGGCTATAAATGATTTTTCATTCAAGTTTTTTCTAAAGTTGAAAAAAGAGACAATATTAAACGGACCATCTGAGGGGTCTACCTAAAGGGTTTTAATATCATTACTTTTCCATTTTCACACCCTTATGGAAGTATCCATCGTAAAGTAAAGTTGTATGAGTAAAGAGATTGTAAAGATAGGGACATAAGTATTTCAATATCGCAATATCCACGAAATAGTTTAAATCAGGGCTGTGCAACCTGCGGCCCGCGACTTCCCCCTGTGCGGTCCCCGAACCAATTTCGATTTGCCTAATTTTTGGTCCTTGTTCGTCTTGTTATTTGACCACAACTTAAAGTTAACGTAAGTACAGGATATCATGAAAACAAAGAAACGATCACTTCCTTTGATGTATTAAGGTGGGTATTCTCGACCATTTCGTTATTTGATAAACTAAAGAATTCACTTGTAAAACGCATTCTAAATCTGAATTAACATATTTTTCTACAAAATAGAGATGCAACAATTAGTAGGCCCATACTACAATATTATTCGCGTGCATGTGGGTCTACCTAGATGGGCACATTGCTCACTAACGGGAGAGGGGTGGGGGAAGGGGAAGGGGTGGGAAAGGGGTAGGGGAAGGGGTGGGGGAAGGGGGGTAACGGTGAGACACCACCCTCGTATACACATCTCTGTTCCACTGCGGCCCCCAGATGGTCACAGCAACACGATTTGGCCCGGTGTTCGAAAAGGTTGCACACCCCTGGTTTAAATAAATAAGAGTCTATTTTATTAAAGAAACAGTCATCCAGAAACAGGGGCACGCTCCCATGGGCGGGTACAGGGGCGACTAGGGTGACTAGTCACCTCCACCAACTGTGGCACCCACAGTAGTAGATTTTGGGTGTTTGCATAGGATCCCATGGGTTTTTGACAATGATTTCGTTTTTGCTGGTGTTATTTTCAACTCTGACGTCTCAACGATTACTGAAAAAAATTATGCAAAAGCATTTTCAAAAATGGAAACTATTTCTGATACCTGGACCAAAAGGAATCTTACTGTTCTTGGGAGGATCCCTGTTGTTAAGTCACTTATTTTACCACAATAAAGGCTACCTTTCCTCACTCCCTAATGCAACAAACAACTTTATTTCCGAAGTAAAAAGTTACCTTTTTAGATTTATTTGGAATAATAAGCCAGATAAGGTCAGTCGAAATGAAGTTATTCAAACTTACTCGAACGGGGGGCTGGGGATGATCGATTTCTCGCTGTATTGTTCTGCGTTTGAAAATTTCATACTTCGCACGTTTTTTGAAGAATCATACCGGTAGTCTCTTTAGGAAAATTTAAAGAAGATATTGTATTAACTCTGATGGATTTGAAACTAGTAACGGTGACTATTTTATTAAGCTTACAAATCACGAACTACTTTTGGCGGGATGTATTTTATGCTACATACCTTTACTTGTCCAATTTTAATCGTGATCTTAGCTGTAACAATTCTTTTTTCATTTGTCAACCAATCCGGAATAATAGTACGATCCAAGTTGATAACAAGCCAATTGCTTGCGGTCATTGGATTCGGTGTGGAATTTATCTTATCAATGCCCTGTTTGATGACGATGGTGCCTTCTCCAACTGGATCAAGTAAGACAAAAGTTTTCATTAGCTACTCACTTTTTGGAGTACCACGGTGTGCTTAATGCAATCAAAGTTAGTTGGAATAAGGTCATCAATAATATTGATCAGTGTTGTGTAATCCTATTAATTGTTGGTATAATATATTATTGTCTGATGGATATTTTACATGTAAGTCACTCCGTATCAAAATGACTAAAAATGTTTTTCTTCAGAGTAATCTTTTTTAAAATGGAACGAGACTTTGCATATTACACGTGATTGGTGGAAGTTACATTGTTCTGTTCCATTCTTATGTCCTAATAATGTATCGCTTCGATGGTTTCAATATCAATTGTTGCACAGAATTATTCCGACAAATAATTATCTTTATACTGTTAAAGTAGTCTCTTCTAATTTGTGCACTTGTTTAATTTGTACCGAATCAATTCAGCATTTGTTCTTCCACTGTAATTTCTCACTAAGAATCTGGAAGTATTATCAAGATGTTTTTAAGAGGGCAGGCTTTCACATAGATTAAAAGGATATATCAGTTGTTTTGTTTGGGGAAAATTGTGCTCGTGAAGTAAATTTAATTCTTATTTTACTTAAGAGGTATATTTTGATTGTAAGAAGGTAAAGACTATCCCCACGGTCAATGGTTCCTAATTTTTTAGAACAGTATATTACTTTGCAAAAGTATATTTCACAAAAGAACTTACGAAACGGTTACTGGGAGAAATACTGGCTCCCCTGGTTTAATTTATTTCACTTCTAATTGAGATTATTTAGTATTATTTTTTAAAGTTAATTTATTTCATTAATTGTTTTATTTCACTGTACATATTTTCAATGTCAAGAGCATAAAAGAGCAAATAAAAAAAACTGTGGCACCCATTTATAAAAGGACAATGTTGTAAATATAATGAGGTTAAATTATATTTTTAAAAAGGAAGAAGAAAAGGAAACTTGTGAACAACATAAGGCACTTAATAAGGCTATATCTAGAAACTACCAAATTTCTGGAGGTGTAAGATAGAAATGGCAAGATGAGAAAAAAGAAGTTTTGTGTGATTTCTGGGAACAAATTCGTACAACTGTCCAATTTCTGGTACTATTTCAGGTCCTGAAATATGACACATTTGTCAATTACTGCACCATTTCTCATCTGAGCACACATAATTAAACAAAATTTTTCAAAGTGGAGTGGACACCCCCTCCCCTTATACCTTCGATCTCCCCCTGGACACAGTTCAAAGTCCCCCCCCCCTTCACAATTTCTGGATCCGCCATGCACTGCGAACCTAATTATTTGAAATATTTTAAAATGACGGCGTTTTATTATTTTTTACCTGTAGGACAGCTTGAGTGGCATAGGTCTGCTGTGGCATTTTTCGAAATTGGATTTTGAACGTTTTTCTTCAAATTTCATTTATGACGAATGGTACCGGTTTTAACTCTGTGTGAGATTATATTTATAGAATACTGTATTCGATCTTGCAATACACAAAATTTATTTTGGCCGTGTCATGCCCTCTTTAACTTGGTTACGAACTTACCTGTTCAAACCAGTCATGACTGATGACATTGTGGCAGATGCATCTAGTCAGGGTCACCCTGACAGTTTACGCCCCCTTCCGCTCCGAAAGTTTCAAACTAAGTTTTTTGTGTAAAATTTGTGGATAGTAAAATGACAAAAGAGCGTCTAGATCAGAGATGGGGAACCTCCGACGGCCTCATTTTCTTCCCACGAGGTTATGGGCAAATTTGATTTTCAAAATTTTTCAAATTTGTTTCTAAATCATGGTAAGGCGCGCGTCACACTACAGCGATTTTGGATCGGATTACGGTCCGATTTTTTTTTTTTTTAAGTTAGAATCTTCTCCATCTCTGGTCGAAGGGAAACCAAAAAATTGCCAACCTGTGTAACTTATTTGATTTGTATCAGAGGACTATGTAAATGAAAGGTAACCTTATTATTTCGTGACGTCACATCGACAGATAGCTTTTATCGGACTACGCGTTATCTTAGAGAACAACCCATAATTTCATAATTGCTTCAATAACTTTAATAAAACTCAAGCTTTTCTTCTACAAAACCCGCAAAATTAGCTGCGATAAAGTTTTGTCAATATGCTTCCAACCCGTTATTTTGGTTATGCCATCCTTCTGTCGACCCGTCACTGCACGTTGTTTCGTTTGCAGTTGGTGCCCTGTCCCTCATCGGGAACTTCTCCCTCACCCCCATCCTCAGTTGGGTACCGACCAACACGAAGTGGGGTTTCGATAGACTAGCCAGCTAAGGTATAGCCAATTTGGTGGTGGGCCAACTTGTATAAGGTCGGAATATATATTACTATATTGCCCTTGGACCTTAATTTCCCTTCTCTTACTTAACAGAGTAACCCACATTATGTTGAGGTCAGTGGCGTCCCAAGGGAACGTTGTTTGCAGGGGGGGGGTGTCAAGTGACTCGACGTGCGCCCCGAGAGCCCCGATGTCGTCGAGTACTGAGGGGGATTTGAAGAAAACCTGTGTACTACACCATGCCATTGCGGGGCATGTTGCATAAAATTTGTATATAGTAGAGGAACATATAGTTTGGCGCTGATTTAATGTTTTTTTCCCGGAATCTAAACTGTGAAATTGCAAAGCGCGCAAAGGGCGCGATTTTGGGGGGGGGGGGGGGTAAGCCTACACTTAAAAGAATCTGTACTTATTTAAAGCTTATATAGGTCAATTGTCCGGGCAGTTAGTCCCTATCGGGCTTAACTAACATTGTACTTTCTTCATCGCGTCACTGGCCGTACCGGACGACAGGCACAAGAGAACATTAACTCATTAACTAGGTTTAGCGAAATAAGATGAAAGTCCCGACATTTGCGTAAATCCTTGTATTCTACTTCTCAGGGACGTAGCCAGGAATTTGCAAGGGGAGGAGCACATTTGTGACTGATATGGGGAGGGGTCTTAGAGGAGGGTGTGTCCCCCTCCCCTGTGGGAAATTTTTAAACAATTGAAGGTCCTTACATGCAGTCTGGTGCAATATTTTGCCAGTTTCATCATTATCATATGATATCATATTATCAACAGATTTTTTTCCTGTTTGAATTAAGAACATGTAGTAAAAAATTCAAACAGGAAAAATGAATCTGCTGGTAATATGATATCATATGATAATGACGGAACTGGCAAAACATTGCACCTTTTGCATGTTCTTTTACATATTATACCAGAAAGACAAACATAGTGCTTTTTTACAATATTTCCAGTGAATGATTCTTGTCTGATGTCTAGACTTTAATACATTTGACGAACTTAACTGATGGACAATATAAACTTCATATTTTGTAGCAGAAATACACATCGTTATTATCAGATTATACGGTTTCTAATGTTTAAAAAGACGCAAAAAAATGCATCAATCAATTACGCATAATTGCATAACATAGACCTAGATTCACCTAGTGCCCTTCATGCAGAATTACCGGGTAGATATCACAAAAGAGTGGCACTCCTAGAATGTTGCAGTTTCAAATAATCTGGTAATGTTTGAAACAATGCAGAATGTATGCATAGGCTCGGTACAATAGCTTGTGTGTGACACCCAAGACTATGAGTGCCAGTCCCTTCAAGCAATTTCTGTCGAAGTGATTGTAACTGCTGCTGTGGACGTGCAAAGACAGCATTTTTGATATTAGAGAGAGCGAGGGTGGTGTCCAAATAAATTATGCTCGTCAAAATATTCCTCCCCCAGTGAATATAATACAAAGGCGTAAGAGCCTAATTTGATTTAGTGGGGCTGTAACGACTTGCTCGAAAAATGTGACCAATATTTGTCGCCCCCAAACTCCTCCCCTTTGAGAAATTTTTGCTAAGTTTAGGTGGCCTAGATGGGAAATGGAGCTATCCTTGAAAAAAAAACGTTGGAACTGTACTATTACTTTAATAATGGTCAAGAAATGGAGTGCAAACCATGACGATTGCGAGAGAATCGCGCTGAAATTTTGCACTACATACATATCATTTCCATGACAAAACATGCATTCAGAATCTGCATCGAAACAGTTTAAAATTCTCATCGAAACCTATCTGCAAATTACTAGGCGATTCTTCTACCCGATGATTGTACAAAGCTTTTAACTTTTTCTGCTGTGTTTCTCCGGATATTGTTATGAGAAGGTAGCGATAATAAGGACAACATTGAGGTAAGGTCTAAAGCGGGCAGAGCGCGCCAAAATTTTGATAGTTTGAGAACCATTTGTGATAGAACATGGTTAAATAGATCCATGACTCGGTCGAAAACACACCTCACCCTACCTCTACAAGAACAAAGCTTAAATACCTCTGGGGTGATTCGAGGGGAAGGGGTGCGCTCTATTCCTTCATGCCGGTGCCACTGAGGTATAGACTATAAACGGTGGCAATTGTGAGCGAGCAGGTTGAAATTGTGCATTAGAACTGTTGTAAAAGCCCATTACCGTTGAACAATCTGAATGCGATTGAGACGGTTTTAAAGAATACAACAATAGGACCGAAGATTATTGTTCGCAAAGCGCACGAAAATTTGGGCAATTTGGGAAAGATTATTGATAGAAAGCTATTAAAATACATACATTATTCGTTTGAACGACACTTCACGGTGCCCCCTGCTGACGGAGAATGGAGATGTACCTCTAATTTTGGGATAAGTGCCAATCTCGGCCAGAAAACTAATGTGTAATTTTATTTCCCTAATATAGAATGGTCATAAGATATGAAGTGCGAATCGTGACAGGGGTTGTTGCATTAGGAATCATTTATTTCCATGACAAAAGTTGCATGCAGACTCTGCCGCGAGACATCTTCAGTTCCCAAAAGTGCGTTTGCCAATTACATGCCTAGTCATCGAATTAGGGAATAACTGCGAGGGTGCCCGGTCTTAAATGTGATTTAAGACCGACGATGACGTCATCACAGAGGCTGAGCGGACCGAGGCGATAACGTTGGGAGTATTTATTGCCCCCCCCCCCGGCTACGTCCCTGGATTATGATGGAGTTAACAGTGCTGACGAGAATTCAAGATCAAAAGAGCACCGGACAAAATACCCTGCAAAAACTTAACAGTTTTAACATTTTTTCGACGCTGAAAGGGGGGGGGTAGTTGCTTCCACTGCTCCCCCTCTGGCTACGTCCCTGCCACTATTAAGATACTTGAAAAGGTGGAAAGGGTTTGTACTGTATTTAGCTATAAGTAACAGAACTGAGGAAGAGTGGGCAAAGCGTATACCGAAAATTTTGGGTTAAATCGCAGAAATGACCCTCTTGAATGCCAAAATAAGTATACCGACCATGAGTGGCGACAGAATTTTCCCGACAGATGGCGGGGCCATCCCAACTACCGACAGCCGCTATGTCGAAAGGTGGTGAGGAGGGATATAAAGGAGCCTAACTACAGGGGCATAGCCAGGAATTTGTCAAGGGAGGGCGAGGACCATAGACAGACTCTCAGCGCTCAGCGTCACCATAGGTTGGCGCAAAGCACAAGAAAATTTGGCCCAAAATGCCTCCCAGATCAGTGGAAATGGCATTTCCTAGGTTTATTTACCCCATATAAAAAGGGAAAACACTAGCAATATTGTAAAAATAAAAATTAAAAAATACGAAAAATATGCTTGAGCCGGAGGCTGCCCCCTTTGTCCCCCCTTGGCTACCCACCTGCCTAACTACCCCAATGTCATTGCAGGGCATATTTTGCATAATATCAGTTAATAACTCGAAGAGCCGAGTTGCGCACTGAAAGTGTTCTTTTGAATATGAATCGTGAAATTGCAAAGCACGCGAGAAATTTATTAGGCTTACACAAAATCATTTAACATATTTAATCATTAAGAACAAAAAGAAAAAAAAAAGAAAAACTAGGCGTTGTAGACAGTATCGAGGATACGTATACATTGTACCACCTGGACTAACCCAGTATAATAACCAAACTTTGCTCCGTGAGTCGCTCACCAACTGACCTTACCGCATGACACGCACAATTAGAGAACAGCAACCAGGCTTAATTGCGATATGGGATGAAATTCACGACCTCTACATAAACCGTACTCTGCCGACATGTTACTTGGTAAGGTGAACAGGACTTTTGCTATCTAACTATGTGGAATGGAACTACTGAAGAAACTGAAGTGACTCTACAGCGCGCGAAAATTTTGGGCTCTTAATAGAGAAATTGTCCTCTTGAGAGCAAACACAGGAAAACCGTGTGGGCGAGTATTCGCCGTCTAGGACTGCATACTTTATCGTACCGACTAAGACTCCCTGACGAAACTGTAAAAATACCCCGACGGGGGCTATGGCCCCTTCTCCCATCCGGCGCCCTCTGCTCAAAATTAGTTCCAGCTCCCAACTCCCGAGATAAACTCGAATCCATGACATGCTTGGATTATAAGGACTAAAATGCTTGCCTGAATTCTGAAGGCTGAATATGTGCAACACCATCATTGTCAACATACAGTATTTAATAAGCAAGGAATTCATATAGGCCTGCGACAATCTATCGACCCGAAGAAACGAAGACAGCTGTAGTGCAGTGTCTATTTCAATTCATGCGATTCATTCAAGCAATATACCCTATACGGCTATACCACTGACTATACGGAAGATGTTAATTTGGTAGCAGTGTTTGAAGAAGCTGGTGCATGCACGACCGCATCATACCCCTCAGTTTAATTTAAGTGCTCTTGCCGTCACCAATTAACAATTCACAGGAGGAAGAGGGACGCTAAAAATACACATGCTTTCATTTTCATTTTCCTCCTCTTTCCATTTTTTCTCATTCTTTGTGATTCTTCCTTTCTTTTTCTCTATTTTTCTTTTTTCGTCTACCTTCATTTTGCGCCCCTGTTCCGTGTAGGGAAGGACGGCTGCCCCTCCCTGCCCCCCTTTGTTACGCCACTGGTTGAAGCTATGAACATATGAACATTGAAACAATCCTTCACTGTTGCATATCAAAGTAGCCCCCCCCCCCATGAAAGGGAAGGGGAGGTATCTGGCCACCTTGCTCCTCAACGGTTGTTGAACCCACCCTAAGGGTATGTGTCCTCACATATAATATCTTACAGTAGTGACTTTACTATCGTAACATTTTCTCGAGTAAAGTTTGAGTTGACGTAGAAGAGGCCTAATGTATATTAATTTATTATTACCAACGAAGTGCCATAGCTATGGGTTGTCGCAAATACTAATGCACAAACTTTTAAGTCATGGTCACCCGGCGGCGTAGGGACATGTTTACTTTCGGTCGAGAATAAGTGAAAGACCAAAAGAATGTACGTTCCTCCTGTCAGGGTTACCCTGAGGAGAGAACAGCTTATGGTCGGTTCGTTTACCTACGGACGTACCGGAAAATTATATTCAGCACAACCAACAGGCGAACACCGACGATTGCAACGTATCGGTTTCTACAGAATCGAGCATGTGCAATTATCTTTTTTTTTTGGTATGCCTCAGTCGGAAAATGACGACATAGTATCCTTAAATTTTGTGATTGCACATTCCCTGCACTCTAACAACCAGCCATTCCATCCCCTTTAAACATCTTGGGTATGTCAATGCTGCCCGTTCTGATCAAACGTTTATACACAGATAAAAATCCCTGGCTTTTCAGCTATTTTGTTGCCTGACAGTTGAAACTGGTAGCAAGCAAAACTTAATCCTAATCTCCTTCAATTTTTCTTTTGAGACTTTTATCCAGTCTCAGATCTCATGTGCAGCATTGCGCCGTTCAAAAGCCATTAGGAATTTGAACGTGGCTGGACGGGATTACACAATAAATACAGTTCAAGTTTGCATTGCACATGGCACTTGGAAAGGATGGGGCCAGGGGTTTACAGGTAGTCGAAGAATATTTTCTTTCACGCTATCTTAGACCTAGTGAATAGGGCTAAGAAAGATTTCACCCGGGCCTCATTCAGGAACTCTGCAACAATGGATCACCGCTACCCCAAAACAAAAAATGTTAACAGGGATTAGCTTCCCTTTCATGAGCAATCATGTGTAGGTCTCCTTAGACTGAGAGCTGGGTCAAGTTTTTGTTTCTTTTCTTTCTTTCAGAGACACCCAACGCTTTATTGCCTAGCAACCAAAACTAAACGGCTTTTTCCATCTCACGTACACTTGAATTGGGAGATGGAAAAGCAACTTCCCACGTTGTTTACATGTTATAGACTGGTATAGATATACACATTCTGCAAGGCTAGTAAAATCGGGGAATTTGGGAGTACAAAATCGGTTTGGAGGATTCCTAGTTGATGATGGCAAATGTGATAGTTAATTAGATTGATTCTATTCCCCTAACAAGTATCTTTCATGGTGTTTCACAACAAAAATGGATATCACCATTAAAATTGATTGATCTTGCATAGATTTACATAAAACTTCATGAACAATGCATCATGATTATCGATAGTAACGGTTAGCCTGCACTTCGTCCTCAAATGCTTATGATAGGTGTACACTTAATGAAAAACTAGTACAGACAAGGCATGTCCAGCTGATCTCCCCTCTCCCATTCACGCATCGAGCGCAGTATATTTATAAGTACCAACGATGTACTATACCGTAATTGTAATTGGGAGCTGTCCCCATTGGAATTGCCCCTTTGAAAACAGCAGCAGAATGTTAAAACATATTTTATCGCTAGTTTTGGTCAACATTATAGGCCCTTGTCACGGTGTGTAGATTATATATATAGTCATACAGTAAGTAAGCTATAGTTCTGTAGATTAGAGTATGATAGTCTACGATTTTACTGTATTTTACGGCGTGGGCCTAAATAAACGTGTCAACTTACGTGACTCCCTCAACAGCGTCACAAGTTGGTCCAAAAAGGGCTGTACAAGACTTTTCAACACTTTAGAAGTATCTGTTGTGTCTCTGACATATTCTTCACAATAATCCATAAACAGTAACCATGTTTACTGAAACAATAATAAGAGTTTCCCTAAGTTATATCCAATATGGTCACAACTAACGACAACTTACGAAAGGATTGAAACAGCAGGTTCAATAAAGAACCTTGACTGTAGCAATATGTTTGTTTACAACGGTATGCAAACAAATGAACAAGCTCTTGTGATTGGCTAGTTTTTAAGGGAGAAAGTGACGTTTCTCTTTCCATTCTTTCAGGTACTAAAATTATTGCCCAAATTGTAGGAAATTAGGAAAAAACAATATTTGTTTGGTTGAATTCACACAAAAACCTCAGAGATATGTAAGGAACTTTTGAATAAAATTCAAAGATGCTATATTCAAACATGTTATACCTTTTCGTCGTGTGAAATTTTGGTGACAAGAATTATGTGATATGTTTGCAACATGCCTGTGAATGACACTATATAAGCAAACCAGTTCAGTGCTCGAGACTAAGTACAAGTAGTACATGCCTTAAAAAGCCTCTGTACGTGGTGTGACACTTTGAGGGTCCAGGGGCCGTGTCATTTCCTCCCTCACTGCTTGCCACATACTAGAGTCGTTCACGATGACGATAAGGATCGCTCAGCTCTTACAGGGGGCGTCCTTTCAGATGTGAGCAGAAGCGGACTAAATAGCCTGCGCGCATTGGGTTACTCAGACACTTGACACAGTGGGGTTTCTCGATGACCAGCGTCTATGAATACGTGATTCTAGTCTTTTGATTACATTTTATGCTCCAGTTTACACAATTGCTGGCGCTATTTCATTTTATATTGATGCTGCTTACGGTGATAAATGCTCTGGCTGCTAAAAGATACTAGCGCCACCTTTCCATTTTGTTTCTCTTTGCTATCCCTAAGGAAAGTAAGACTACTAAAGTGAAATTTGATCGCCATTGACTACAAAAAGGAATTTTTTCCTTCTCGTATATTGCGTGACACAAAATCCCAGCACAGCCCAGTTAAAGTATTGTTAGCTCCCATTCGATCTATCTCTTTCATTTCACTACCCCCTCCCAACCTGTACCCAGTTGATGATTTTTTGAAAGGATCCCTAGAGAAAAGTCCCGAAAGGCTCTGCGGTATTTACAAATGATGGGCTTGAGAATGATTTATGTAACTACCTACGCAAAAAGCATTGAATGTGCACAGGGAAGACCATAAAAATTGAAATTTGAGTGATTTTCTTAAAACCCTAATTGGGGCTAACAAGGTCGATTTCATGATGTCGTAAGATTAATAGTAGGGAGGCTGGATTATCGAAGCAGTTGCACAGGGACTTTTACCAATATCACTTATGCTGACCAACATGAAGTAATGTAAGAAGCACCGGTATATAAATTGTAGACAAAGAAATGTCATTGTGTGGGCTGACTTCCAAAATAAGGATTTGATATTGTTTTAATCACAGCCTTGCTCCGTCTGAAAAAACAGACGACCGGGCCGTCATGCAGAGGGCTTGATGGTAAATTGAAGTATCAATGGTGGTGAGGGTTTCCCTGGGCTTTGGATTAAAAGTTTTACCCAAATTGTCCTACATACAGAAAGTAAAAAAGGCAGAACTGGCCGGGAGAGTCACACCTGAAACAGCCCCGAAGCATGGTCACGGTGAAGATAGTGGTAGCAGGCTATTGGTTGCACCTTGCTAGCAGCAGGCCTGTGGTTTATACCTGGTAGTTGTTGCGAATGTCCAGCGATGTACTCTTTACCTCTTGAAGTCATTCGGTGGAGATCATCTATTTGAGTTAGTTGAACACTGCAAAGGATTGCACTCGTACAACTGAAAACGTGCTTCAGCCTGCCCTGTTCCAAATGCATTGCACGGTACGTCTTTGGATCCAATATGGTTGGCCAAGAGAGGACCAGTGACATTTTCTTGGCACTCCAATGGCCCTTAACCAATGCCCAGGTAATACACAACGGAGAGATTAAAGGAAGGGTTTAAGCAAAAAATTCATTTTATATGTGAAAGAGGAACTAAATCTAGGCAATTTGGTGAAATTTTCATTGAAATCGGACTTGTACTTGAGATATCAGCAAATGAAGTTACTGCATTTGTAACCCAAAGTGAGCGTGAGGCAAGCAGGGATTATATCACTTTCTCAAATTGATGAGAAATGCTCTGTTTCCTTTGTTTTTTCAGTCTGATGTGCTCACCTTGAAGTTAAAAGGGATTGGACCTCCCCATGTGGAATGTGAAGTTTAGTTTGTAAAATTCCTTATGCCTCTCATGCAATCACATTCCGATAATATGTGATTTTGGAGGAGAAAATTGGTAGTAAAGTTTAAAGAAAAACAAAAGACTGGCCATTAATGTGAGGGTATGACGTCATATGTGTTTGCTTCAAGTTCACTGTGGGTTGAAAATGTGACAACTTCAATTGCTAATATCTTGAGAACCACACATCGGACTTCAATGCAAATTTCACCAGAATGCTTAGAATTAGTACCCCTCTAACATATCAAAACTTGATTTTAGCTTAGACCCTTCTTTTAAGTTCTCTTTGTCATCCTAGGATAAAAAAGATCTTGGAAGTGACAGTCACGAGTTATCAATCTAGACGTAATGGGCGTAAAGTCGGGCACTACTGGTCTCCTCTAACGGTAGGAGAGGTTTTTAACCTCACTGATTGATTACCGCCTGCCTTAAGCTGAACAGTCCACAGCCAGTTAGGTATTGATCCGCCACGGACTGTTTGCTATGTCTGAGGTGGACAGGGCATATAGTGTATTCCCCTGAAAAGCATTCTGAGAGAAAACTTCTTATTGCATCATGGAATTTGTGGACCATGATTTAAATCACGTTGACACCGAACATTGATTGAGCTCAGAAAATCTGCACTTATTGACCATGAATTAGAACGGTTTAAAATCGATAGTGCAGAATTGCAGGAAATAAGACTTCTTGAACTTGGAAGTTCATCACAGAAAAGAACTTCACCTTTTACTAGAGAAGAGAGAAAGATGGCGCAAAACGGGAACAAGAAGTTGCTCAACTATGACTGCTTCAGTTTTTATACCCTCTTGAAGACTGGAAGAGGGCAATTCATGATTTAGCTCAAACCCAATACCAACCTGGGAAAGTTAAGACTGTGTGTGCACTCCAACATTACAAGCACCTGCTGAGGTGACGGAAATGTTTTATGATCTATTGGATGAATGTATTAAGACCGTTCCAATAAAAGAACATCTACTCATCCTTGGTGACTTTAATGGCCGTGTAGGGGCAAACTTCCCTAATAGGCTCTTCACATTGGAAAGTTTGGTGTAGGCAAGATCAATGCCAGCGGTCGCCAACTACTTGATCTTTGTGTAAACCACCATCTTTGGATCAGAAACGTATTCTCTGGATTACCAAAAATGATATGATGTCACCCTATATCAAAACACTGGCATCAAATCGACCATATTCTTACCCGAAAGACATTCTTAGACAACATCAACATAACCCGAGCTATCATATATATATATATATATATATATATATATATATATATATATATAGATATATATATATATATATATATATATATATATATATATATATATCATATATATAGGGCAGACTATGATACAGATCACGTATCACTTATGACCACTGTAATGCTCAGACCTAAATTATATCACCATGTAAAAACAAAAGGAACTGTTAGAATCAGCAAACCAGATATATTGAGAGACAAGTAGCTTTTCAATCTGACTTCAACAAAAACTTTCTACAAGAAAATTTCACCCCTGATGATTTTCAAGAACTCCGGGAAAGCCTGAGCAAAACCATCTACGATGCTGCCCTACATATACTTGATAAGCAAACATCAAAGTCTCAGGACTGGTATGAAGATTGTGAAGAAGAGCTTGCTCCACTCTGAAACTCTGAGATACAAGCATTCCTACAACACAAATAATGATCAAGGAAAAGCAAACTTGATAAGCTAGGGAAAGCGGGGAATTCATTCAAAGCTAGGGCAAGACAGAGTACAAACCAGCACTGGTTAAATTTATGTACTATACTCCGATTCAAGAAGTATCCAATTAAGGAAAGAACAGAGGAATATATGATAGTATCAAGAAAACAACTGTTCGTCAACAGCAGAAGTTATTCCCAATCAACTCAAAAGATGGGAAAGTCTTGCTAGATACACAAGATCAACTGAATCGATGGGCGGAATACTACTACGAACTGTATTCTAATGATGAACCCATCTGACAATCGACCATTGACCACATTTCTACTTTGAAATACTGAATGAGTTGGAAAAGAAGTCTAGCATAGTAGAACTTGAAAATACCAAGGGCAGGGAAAGCTGCAGAAGATAACAATATTACTCCTGAGATCATCAAATACTCTCAGGCAACTTTTTATAACCCTTACATTACTCGCTTCTGACATGCTGGCACGCAGGTTGCATCCCTCTAAAGCGTGCGCAACTCCAAGACAGATCATTACCCTGTACAATCACAAAGGGTCAAGAAAGAATTACAACAGCTACAGAGGTATACCTCTTCTTTGCAAAATTGTAGGAAAGTCTTTGCAAGAATCCTCCAATTTCACCTTATAGTTATTGCTTACAGAGTGTACTCAGATTCACAATGTGGGTTTAGAGCAGGCCGCTCCACAATTGATATGATCTTCTCACTACTCCAGATGATACAGAAGTGTCATGAGCAGAACATACTTCTTCATATTGCTTTCATTGATCTCACTTAAGCTTTCTACCACAATAGCCGTGATGTTCTACTTGTTGTTCTTGGTAAAGCAGGATGCCCCCAGCACTACTGAAGATCATCGTTTCATGAAAGCCATCTTGGTTAGGTATTCTCCAATAATGGAATCTCTGATCATTTTAAGATTAGTATTGGAGTGAAGCAAGGAGAAGTAGTAACACCAGACTACACCCAGAAGTAGTAACACCTTGAATAAAGATATTTAGTGTTTTTAATCGAAATGTACTTTTGATGATTATTTTCTGTCATTTGAATTTTTTCTTTGAATTTTTTAAATTATTTTCTTATTTTATGTGGGTAATTGTTATTGTGTTGTTTTTACTTCTTCGGTGATTTTCCGCCATATTGGCTGGCAATTATTCTTGTGTCAAGGATTTTAAAATTCAGCTATAATTTAAAAACGTTAATTTACATCATTTTAAATTGGAATTATGGAAGTTTACAAAGGTTTTACACAATTTTTGGAAATATTTCATTCATTTTGGAGGCTGTTTTGGAGCCCATTTTGTTTTTCCGCCATCTTGGCTAATCTAAATCTCGCCAAAACAGTCCGAGAAATAAAGTTTTGATTTTTTTGTTACATAAAGTAAGACCAAGTCCTAAGAAAGGATGTCTCAAAAATATTTTTAAGAATATTTTCTTCATTATTATTTAATACAAAATAATCATAATTTTTGCCGCCATTTTGTTTTCGGCAGGCATTTTGAATGAGCGAGACCCAACATTCTACTGTTACCACTTGATTTCGTGTTCAGGGGAACATTTTCCAAAAAACTATTGGGTCGGGCAGTTTTGGGGGGATGTCCGTGAAGTGCCTCTGGCCCATGGCCTGTAAATGATTGAGAGTGCTTTCCTCTTAGTCTTCCGTGGTATTGAAACGGCATACGACAGGGTTGCACAGGTGAGAACAGGTTTCTCATTACAAAGAAGACAGGGCGGGCACAGCCCATGCCTGTCGGTCTAGCACAATGGTGGGAAAGATGTGATATCACTGAGGAGCCAAGTATTGATATCATTAAATAAAACTAGCTTATCATAGCTGGATGGCAAATCTTCTTTCATAGCTTTCTGGCAGACTGCTTTTCTAACTGTCCAAAGTCTTCAGATATCTTCACCCGGAACCCCATCAGGATTCTTAGACGAGCTCTGGATCCAACAACGCTTGTAGAGTTAGAGTTAGATGAGGTTTTACGGCCCAGTTTCTAACCAATTGGTTCAAGTCGGGCCGGCCAAGGCCTTTTTTCCAGTTGTGGCTCACTGGCTTGTTTTCCCTACTCCATTGCTTATGCTGAGCACCAAGCACAATGGCGGTGGGTTCCATCTTTAAAGTCTTCGGTATGACCCGGCCAGGAGTCAAACCCCAGACCTACCCCACCCATAACGTCTTCGGGAATAAGAGATCGTTGCAACAAGTTTATATGGTTTTTCAAATAGAGAATTGCGCCCTTGATTGGAGTAACATATTTTCCCTATGGGCTACACTGTTAAAACACTGTTTAAAATTTTTAAACAACCACATATTAACCAGTGAATCGCTCAATGTTGTTTAAATTTCAAACAACCTTGTTTGAAATTTGAACAACATTGTTTAAATTTGAAACAACCTTGTTTGAAATTTAAACAACATTGAGCGATTCACTGGTTAATATGTGGTTGTTTAAAAAATTTAAACAGTGTTTTAACAGTGTAGCAACTCTAGACCGTATAGGGGCGTGATATCAAAATGGGATCGGTGTAGGGATTCTATACCTTGTGCACAGTAGCATTCGTGGTGTGCAAGATTTTGAAATATATGAATTACGGTATTTCTTTTGATACTTTTTTTGCAAAACACGTTTCGATTACGACTTGATAAATGTTCGTACATTACACAGAACAAAAAAATTCTGAAAGATACTCATTAGTCCTCGACCCCTTTTGTAATTCCTACTCTAATGTTGACTCCACTTATTGACTGCCTCAATTCTGGTTCGTCTTACAAAATGTCCATTTTGAGATCTCCAGGCTCTTTTCAGGAAATTACCTCTTAACTCCATATAGAAGGCTCCATTGGGCCCCTCACCTTGCGGGGTCGAAAGACATCATCACACTTTTGTCACAGATTCCTACGAGAGGCTTTTTAAACCTTAAGTTTTTAATTTTTAAACCATTATACTTCAGTTCTTTGCTAGAAGTTTCTACCGGTCTTATTAAACCTTAAGTCTTTAATTGTTAAACATAACATCTGAAAATAAAGCGCGGCCGTGGGAAGTGCTATTTCCGGCTATCTAGAACTTGGCACTCTTGCATAAATTTCTTAGCCAACGCTCTGCTTAAAATTTCTTTATATATTTCGTATATTTGAAAAGGCCCTGCTTGGTTCACCTCTGCATAGAAGGTGGGGATTTGCCACCAGAGAAAGCAATTTGTCCTCACCCAGATGTTCATCCAGGGGGTTGCCATCTCCTACCAGTGGCAACCCCTGCTATCAGTGGCGAAACCAGGATTTTAAAAGTGGGGGTAAATGGAGGGCGGCATAAAATTTTCGGGACAAAAAAATTTCCCGCTAAGCGCGAAATCGAGAGCGAAGCGCAAACTTTAGGGGTTGGGTCCAGGGTCCCGCCTTAGGACCCCTGGTGGGGTCCAGGGGCAAAGTTCCGGTGGGTTCCAGGGGGCGAAGCCTCTAGAAGCTTTGAGGTTTAAGCATATCTCTGGGTGAAAAATTAAGTCTCAGGATAGGTATATCTCGGTTCATAATACATCATCCAATGCAAAGATTCCAAATGATTTAACCAACTGGAGGAAAAGCTGGTCCAGGGGCAAAGCCCCAGTGGGGGTCCAGGGGGCGAAGCCCCTGGACGTTCTGAGGTTTTTCCATATCTCTGGGTGAAAAAGTAAGCCTCAGGATAGGTATATTTTGGTTCATAATGCATCATCCAATGCAAAGATTCCAAATGATTTTAATGTTTTAGACTATACCACTATACTTCCGGGGCTGATTGGGAGGAAACTAAGGGAAGGTTCTGACTGGGGAAATTCCCCCCATGCCTCGCCTCCCCTTGGTGCCGCCACTGCTTGGTATGCATCTCGCGTCGATATGCTATCTGGGATGGGCTAAAGACATCATAATTTTACGTGGTGCACCAACCCGCCCGTGCTGACAGAGACTCTTTTTACGAATCCATATAGGAAAATTTTGTAAAAGATCATCAAAACGTAGCTAAGTCATATAAAGTATGTGACATAAAAAACTGAGTCTCGTATTGATGTTAGTTAACAAAGGAAAATCATCATCTCCATCAAAAATAAGAAAAAGCTTCCAAACATCAGTTCTGCACTTCGCTGCTGTACTTAAAATATTTACTAATTTTGTTCATTACCCTGTATTATAGGTAATATATTTCCATTGAGTTTTGAAAGAATCAAAGAAAGGAAATGAAAAAAATGAATGCTACTAAATAATGGTTCTTATACCTACTTGGCAAAACAACTCTTGCCCAAAACGTCAGCAATAGCAGTAGAGAAAGTCTGGAGCTACCAAAACGTGTCCCCGTCCCTTGAATCGCTTCCAGTCTGAAATATGGAAAACAAATTGATCGTCATGTTATAAAAAAGTTGAAAATTATTATATCAATCATACAGTGTTTGGCTTGGTGCACTTTTAACGCATTAGCACACTAGGCCTTTAACGTATACTGCATTGATTAAAACTTTTAGACAAACCGACTTATTCTTGGTGAAGAAACGCGTAGTGTAGTTGTCACTGATCACTTCTGCATAAAGCCGTGTCGGGAAGTATCGGCTGACTTGAGGTCGACTTTGAGGATGGCGGTCATAATCATGGTAATCATGACGATGATTAATCATGATCAGGATGGTGATACTTTATCAGATTGTTCTCTTACATGTGATTTACTTTGCCCATTTTGAAAAAGAAAGTCAAACAAGAGGCAACCCAGGGAGTTGCATATACCTTCATCCCTAGAACACATGTCATTCAACGTGCGGTAACCACTGAACTAATATAGCTCGGTGGCGGTAACAGACATATATCGACTCACATTACCAGTGAGCCTACAAGTATGATATTGCATATTCCTCAGTATTGCGAAGAAATTTTCACCGCTAGTCAACTATGCTTACATCCCCAAAAGTAGTTAGGCCTATTCCTAACTTAGTTCGGAATCTGCTGACTCGGTATTTTAGTCGCCTCATGGCTTCCCATACTAAGTCAGCAACACTGTCACTATGAAACTAGTCTAACTCATATTCAAAAATTTGATTGCATGGTCTCAATCTTTCTCAGATTCGCATATACTCCTCAATACCCCTCGGTCATTGATATGTACGAACCCTTTATCCTCTTACTATGTTAAAGACATCTGTATTTAATAATTTAGAGCCTGAACCATATCCAAGGATGATTTCTACAAGCGATTCTTTTTCTTTTTGCAACATTTTACGAAGTTGATTAATCTGGTTGCTAGGACGTTCATACCATTGTATGCTAAATAAAACGCAGTCTCGTTCAATTTTTAGGGGGCACACCACTATTAGAGAAACAGCACTCTCGAGAAAAGAATAGCACCAAAGTCCACCGTCAATTTTAGGTCCTTTTTATTTGTAAATTACTCATGTTAAGATGTACAGTTGTTGCTGATTCTTCCTACAGGGGTGTCGAACAGAGTAAAAAATATATAATATTGTGGTGTACAGATGACTTTTGGGCTTCAAGAAAACCCAGTTTGAGCCTATAAAGGTATTAATGTGAATCTCCCATCTAACCCTTTCAACATGACGCATATCTCCATATCCCATATGCTATTTTTCAACACTTCAGATAACTATTTATACATATTCTAGGCTATTAAAATTAGGGTCATCGGAAAATTTTTGCCCCGTCCCTAATCTCCAAACCCGATCTACGCCCCTGTCTTCCTGGATATAAAAGAAGACATGTCAATGCTTGGGTGGTGCAAATTTTAGATGAATTGAAAGTGATTTAGGCCGTTTTAACAGTTGTTGGAAGAAAGTGGTGATTTCCGTCACCTTGAGGATTAATAAAAACTAAATCTAAACTTCATCCCCTTATAGCTCAAACTCTGAATGGTCACGGTATGGCGAATTTGAAATGCTATAATTGGCCAACTCCTTAGCATTAATTTGAGGGGTACCTCATCTGGGCTGTGAACTTTGACAAGGCTGTGAGGGGCATGTTACAATGACAAAATAGTGTGTTAGTCAATGGAGAAGCTAATTGTGGTGTGCCCGAGTAATGCACGGTCAATGGTATGGTTAGGTTTATACACGCGCATATGACAACAAAGGCGGCGTCGATGTTCGTCACATCGCCTTCTAAAACAAGGCGCCGCCACGGTGTTGTCCGGACTAAAATAGAGAAGTAGGTGGCTCAGTCCTAGTTCAGGAACAAGGGTGTCGCCAGGTGGAAAGAGGGAGCAGGGGCCATGGCCCCTTGTCCGGGAAGGCTGTCCCCCGAAGAGGAAATTTCCCAGTTTCTTCGGTGAGCTTTAATGAGTACCATAAAGTATGTAATCCCGACCGCGATCAGTTGCCCCGGCGGTTTACTTGATTTTGCTCTCATGGTGGGCAGATTCTTCAATAAAAGTCGAAAATTTTTCAATATTTTCAATAAAACCCGAGTTTTCACATTTCGTTCGATGAAGATGCAAAATTTAACTTTCCTTCAATAAAAACCTCAATTTTTTAATTTTCTTCAATAAAGTACCTTTTACGTGCTACCAAGTTTTTCACCAGTTGAACTCTTGTGACGGATCTTACATGACCTCTCACCTCCACAAAGGATAGGTTTCTTGTGCTCAGTAGTTGATATCCACTTGCTAAGTATGAGATCCTCAATATTGGTCTTTCAAAGATACCGTGTTCACTACTTTCCCAGGGTGTGCAGTAGAGAGTTTTGTCTTTTAAATAGGAGGGGTTAGAAAAAAACTCACAAAAAAGAGATTTTTTACGGTCTGGAGAGGGGTTGTGTTGCCCGATCAGTGTCAAGATTACCTTGTACAAAGTGTAGCCTATATTACATTGAAAAGATTACTTTCAATACAAATAAACTTTAGTGAGAGGAAGAGTAAGAAAGAACGCTGCCTACCTGTCTTATTTTTGTCTTAGTATTTTCAAGATACTTTTCACTAGCTTGTGATGCTGTGCCTCTTCAGTTTCCTGTTTATTTTCATATAGTTCTCAGTATAAACTTCTCGCATATGCCAAATTTATGCCTGAGATATGTTCTGTCTCGCCTCGCTTACATTTAAAAGGGTAATGCATTTCTTCCAAGTGAACGTAGATCATAGGCAGGTTGATGGATTCTGCAAAGTAGAACTAAAGAAAACAGTTGTTCCGAGTTGTATCGTATAAACTTGGACCCAAAAACTTTACAAACGCTTTCATATACATAGGTTAACAACATGAATGGGTAAAATATCTTTCCAAAAGGTGATTTTCTGCTTTTGCATTGCAGTTTTAAAAGTTTGAGATATTACTCTCAACTTGTTTCACATCTTTATTTGCGTTGTATATCGATGTGGTCTACCATCTTAGACTGCGGAACCACTTTCAATTACGGGCTGAGCATATTTGCCCGAAAGCTTAAGCACTCCCCATCCCCTCCTGTGGCGTCGCCAGTCTTTTCGGAGTGAAGGGGGCACTGGGGGCCAAACGACCCCCCGAAAGGGCACGCCAAATGCTGGACTGGGCGACAAAGTAGGCATCTTAGTGACGGGCAGCGCTCTCCTGTAGGCGCTAAGTCCCAGGGACCGACTGCAAGGCCCTGGTGGGGTCCAGGGGCAACACTCCATTTGGGGTCTAGGGGTGCAGCCCATGCGGAGGCTCTGAATGGAAAAGCAACCATTAGAATGAAGCATTTGACTACCTCCAAAATGTCATTGCAGCGCACTTAAACAGGCCACAAAAATAGAAATCCTTGACCATTGTGTATAGGAATTAATGTTGAGACAAAGACCTTCCAGGTATGTCACTCAGACTGAAGGGAAGCCTTCAAACTGCGGCAACCAATGTACATCTGACGGCTGCAGATCCGGGGCTACCGGAAAAAAGGCACACTTGAATGCAGTTCAGTGGGCTTTGGGTGCCTCAAAATTATAATTATGACCGATATATATTTATGCATTTTTTCAGCAATAAGTGAAAAGGGATGGCTAGCTCCTATTGAGACCATCTCTGGTGTATCCGCGAAGTGACCAGAAAATTCTGGTTTTGAGCACCTCTGAAAATTTGGTGCAAATATTTGAACTCCTTTCGGAGGTATCACCGATTTATGAACCCTGGTATCGTGCTTGTCTGCAACTCGGTGAGAACACAGGAGAGCAGAGTTTCGCCACGCAAATTTGAAGTCACCGGTATCTAAAATAAACAGAAGTTAGCCTATGAGAGAAAAGCTATTTAATTATCCTCATATTTCCTGGACACACGTTGAATAATGCAATGAACCAGTGACGTAGCTAGATATTTTTTGTGGGGGGGGGGGGAAGCAAAAAATTTCCGACAGATTATTATCTGGGGACCTTTTTTGACCGACTTTTTATTTTGAGACCGACTTTTGATTTTCACGTTCACATTTCGATGTGTAATTCTGCTTAAAAACATAACAAGTGTTGTAAGTGTTTCAAATGAATTGTTTTTAATTTATTTCCGACAGAGACTAGAAATTTCCAACAGGGGCCTTCGGAGGCTCTGTGGGGGGCGACCGCCCCCTGCCCCCTCCCCCTCTAGCTACGCCACTGCAATGAACATAGCAATTTTTTACAGTTTTTGAACATAAGATCAGACTAAAAGATAATCGATGTGGGAACTGTATTGAAGGGAGAGGACTCAAGGCCACTGTAGTCTCAAAGCTGAAAAGAAAGGTTGAAACAATAGCTGTGGACTACATCTCCCAATAAAGCAGTCCTTCATACAGTTCAACAAACAGATTCGCGCGAAGCGCACCGCAAAATGGCAGTTTTGAGAACATTTTGTGCAATTTTAGTCGTACGTTTGAGTTCTCTGCTACAGTCATCTTTTCTATTTTCTTTCTCATTTTAATTATTGATCGCAATATGGAGGGGTTTCATTCGTATCTGGACGGAAGTGCGTACCTTTTTCGAAACTATGATAAATCATGGCGTTATAATTTATAACCTTGTTCTTGATAGTCGAGGTTTGAAGGTCCCTTCATTTATAAGAGCGTATACCTACCTCTTTCTCGCATTCTATAGAGTTGACATAACCTTGGGTCACTGCAGAGCATGACTTTCGCAGCATGTATAGCAGCAACAATCTCCTCATTCAACATATCTCCGCCATAAATCCTATCCACACACATCCGGCATTTTAGACCCGTTCGTTTCTCCAGTTCTCTATTTCGGCTTTTACTTCCTCTACTTTGGATTTTGTTTTGAAGTTGAAACTGATGAATATCTCAGGCGAGTCATCTGTTTTCCTGTGAGCTAGGAAAGATGAAAAATCAACCACTTAATACATTAACAGATCCACTCACAGTATGCATACTCCGAACGTTGAAATCTTTCAAACTTACGGGTTATCGTATGTTTAAAACTTTCAAATTTGCAACAAATTCCCGCTTGGAAAGAAGCATGGGCGTCCATCCTGCGGGATAGGGGACACGTCCCCCAACATTTTGGAAATACACACATTGACCTAAGATTTCTAAACAGTAATTTTTTGACAGAAGTGGCTATGTCTCCCCCCCCCCCCCCATCCATTCGAGGAAAGATTGACGCCACTGGAAAGAAGGCCGGCATATGTTTCGATACAACAATTTTAAGATAATAAAAACAAAAGACAAAGCAGCCTAGCAACCAAAGTAACATTTGAAGGAAGTAGTTGTCTTTCCGAAAACGCCTCAATGCTTTTTCAAAACATACTTAAATACGGTTGAAATATCTGCTGAAGGTGAACATAAAAATTCGCTGTAAAGGAAACAAGGAAAATGGATATAGCCTATGCACACTTCAGGTCCGGGTTTCCATATGGGATTAGAAAGTTATACGGTAGTAGGGGTTTAAGTACAGTATCAACGTAAGCCGAAATAAATTCAGTTAGGGTGCCGATCCCGGAAATGATAGGCCGTCCGGGAAGTTTGTACACTTATTGCAGACAGTTCCACTCATTTTACTGACACTTCGTATGGGGTTAACCTTACTCCCGGCCCTTTTAACTGTGATTCATCTAATGTGGTGTATTAACTTTCTTGTGTTAAATGCCCTGAAGTTGCCTACGTGGGAGAGACTGGTAATAGATTTCGGCTGAGATTTAATAACCATAAACACTCCATTAGATACAACAAAACAGGCTTTCCTGTAGGAGATCATTTTGACTAATCGAACCATTCTATATCCGACTTACGATTTCTTTTACTAGAAGGTAATTTTCCTTCAGCTGACAAACGCAAACAGTATGAACTAAGAACTATTCTTAAGCTTAAGTCACATATAACAGGGTTAAATACAGATTTATCGATTTTGAGTAACTACTCCTGGGTACAACAGGTGTAATTTCCATGTAATCTAATTGTAAGTGTAATCTGCTTGTAATCGTTTTCGCTATTCTGTTATCCGCTTTCTACACTAGAACTTTTTAGGCTTTACTCAAGTTTAGCTTCTATCATTTTGTCGTCCGCAACTGACGAAGAGCGAGGCAGCTCGAAATATATTGCTCGTTTCTGGCAGATATTTGTTTCTCCTATACTCGATCGTCACCCTGTTGTCTTTTTCCTTGTTTATGGGATCCACTGCGTACTTAAATATTTACAGAAGACACCAGACACTGGAAATATTAAAAAAAATCCATAAAAGTTTAATAAAACTCAAACAGAGAAAGTGGATTATGAAATCTTCAAGGCAACTTGGTGATAAAAACTGGTATAAAGTTAAAAAGGTTAAAAGGGTAAAAATGTACGTTTCGGAAACTAGGTATACTTTCCTTTATCACGTACTAGAGCAAACTGATAGAAAAATCGAAAAATCGGAAAAGAACGGCTAAGAAGAGGCACAGCTGGAGAAGTCTACAAGCTACTCGTATATATATATATATATATATATATATATATATATATATATATATATATATAATTGCAAAAAGGACAGTTAATGCCTTAGATACCAACATATTTGCACCATGTTTATTAGACGTACAAAATTTTCGAAGCCCTGCTTCTTCATCAGCATACACCAAAACTGTGCCAATACCAGCTCAGAATAGATTCTAACGAAGGCAAGTAAATGCACCCAAGTGCGATAATTCTCTATTAAGCCCATTGTTAAGGGTGTCAAGCTTCTTTATTAGTCTTAGTTCACTGGCTTTACGTTCAGAATCGGATCGAAATCCTCCTTTTATTAAGCAAACTCTAACATTGTCAATGCCATGTCCAGGAAGGTTAAAGTGTTGAGAGACCGCTTGGAGCTGGGAATTTTTACGTATTGTATGTTTGTGATTATTGAATCGGAGTCTAAAAGGTGTTTTGGTTTCTCCTACGTAGTTACCATGGGGGCAGATGCTACAAAAGATAAGGTAAACAACATTAGCTGAATTGCAATTGAAGGGGCTTGGATGTAAGTTGATGTCGGTTCCGGGAACTGTCACTACACTCTCCGTTACAATGTGTTTACATACTAAGCAACGGGGACCATTGCATGGTTTGTTTCCAGGTAGGGGCTGGTTAAGCGGGGGTAGTTTGCTGCTGGTTAGTATAGATCTCAGAGAGGATGGCTGTTTCAGGGCAAGGACAGGGGGATTAGTAAACTCTGGGAAGTCAATTGGGTTGAGAATGTGCCAGAGGGACTTGAATTCAAGTCCCTCTGTGCCAGAGGGACTTGAATTATATATATATATATATATATATATATATATATATATATATATATATATATATATATATATGTATGTATGTATGTATGGCCGTAGCTAGGGTCATATATTTGGGGGGGGGGTGACGGTCCCGGGATGGATATTTTTTCCAACTGAATGGTGGCGAGTAAATTGCACCATTTTTTATGCGCCCTGTTTACATACAGCAGTGGGGATTCTTCCTTTATCACTACATAAAGGTGCCGTCGTGGGGTACTGAGGGGTCTAAGGGGAGGGGTTGACCCTTCCCCTTTGAGAAATTTTTGTTAATTTAAGGTTGCTTAGATGCAAAATGGAGCTATCTTTGGGATATTTTTGGAGCTGATCATATATGGCTAGAAAATTTCCATAATTAAATGAATTCTAATTTTTCCGACTGGTTTGATTCTTTTCCCAAATGAGTGGCCGCCCGTAAATTGCATTTTCGTTTTTATGGATAGCAGATCTCTCCGAAACTTCTACTTTTTAACAGTGGTCAGGGGCGGATCCAGGATTTCTGAAAAGGGGGGGGGGGCGAAGTTGTTCGACCTGTGATTGATGGCACTATACTATCTAAGCGGAGAGCCACCATCAATTAGCGCGGAGCATACAAGAAAATTTTTAACAAAATAGAGCTCCCAGATCGCCGGAAATAGCACTTCCCATGTCTTATTTTTGCATTTTCTGCTTCATATAATTTCATGTCTCAACTCTCAACATTAATTTTTCCACAAGTTATTAACAGAAGACAGTTATCATAGGTACAGTGTCTTACTACAATGCATCCTGTTCAAGGCGTCTAATCAGATCTTTAGTAGTCATGTTCTAATTTGGTGAATATTGACGGACTTCCTTGAGAAATTTGTGACCCATATCTTAGTTCGACTTGATGCCAGGACCCATGTACTTTGCATTGACATGTGGGCGTAAATGTACGTTTTATCACGTGCATGTTCCCCTCTGCCTAATTTCTTGTTCTGTGTTGACTCAGTGAGAAAGTGAATATGACCTAAAATGCACGAGACTTGGCAGCCCTGTCATTGTCTTGTAGGGTACGTCCAGGCAGTATAATCATGGTATTATTGCAGGCCTTACATAGTATCAAAACTGCACTGTAGGCCAATCTTAACGTCTTTCAAAGAAAAATCGAGGTATTAATTAACTGACAGAACAGCATTTGGCCATTTAGTTTGTCATTGATTATGGTTATACTTGTTGATTGCTGATTTTTACTTAGTTTATAATTCCTCATTTTCCTCCTTAGGAATTTATTTATGGAGGGACCTTCCCCTCACTGAAAACTTTAGGGAGGGACGTGTCCTCCCACCCCCCCCCCCCCCGTTTCCCCGCTTCCGCCGCCTATGCGTAGCATACTAGAAAATTTGGGTAAAAACACATCCCAGACAGCCGGAAAAGACACTTCTAAGGCCTTGTAACTCGCATGATTTTCCATCTAAATTCTTTTGCAGTGGCGTAGCTAGGATTTTTTGTTTGGGGGGCTCTGGGGGCTGGAGATTTTTGTGGGAGCTCCTGTTTACTATCTAAGCAGAGCGCCGCAATGAGTTGGCGCGGAACGTACCAAGAAAATTTGAGGTTTAAATATATCCCAGATCGCCGGAAATGGCACTTGCCAGGCTTGATAGCAGCCATCAAGAAGTGCAATTTTTGTGAACAAAATGTAAAGTTTGATTTTATTTTATTACACATTTCTGTGAGGACGGATTAGTTCAGCTGGTGGGACTTTTTTGTCCAAATCTGAATCCCGTTTTACTCAGTGGCGTCCCCGGGATTTCTCTCACGGGGGGGGGGGGGGCATGCAGTATGTTGTGTGATCGCCGGCCTGGGGGGAGGGGTCTAAGGGAAGGGGATATCCCTCTCCCTCTTTGAAAATTTTTGAAAAATTAGGTGTCCTTACATGCAATCTGGTGCCACATATGCTACTTTTTGAAGAAAAATTTGTGTTAAAAAATTTACGTATTTTTAGGAACTAAAAAAACGGCATCAGTGAGGGGGCCATGGCCCAATGGCCTCCCCCTGTGTACGCCACTGTGCTAACTATCTAAGCGGAGATCCACCATAGGTTGGCCCGGAGAATTCCGAGAAAACTTGAGGTTTTAATACATACCAGATGTCCGGAAATGGCACTTGCCAGGCTTGATAGCAGCCCATCTCAACTGATGCGCACTATCTCGTAGGGTATTTTTCGATTGGCTGATGGTAATGTATCGGTATTGCATCGTATTGATTGTATCCAATCATGTGTAGTAAGATAGCATGGGTGTGAACTGTCCCAGACGTTCAAACTGATCTGCTGTGCACTATGACTCCCATGCTTCGAGGTTGCTAATTACAGCTTCATTCATGGGCGTCCGCAGAAAAAAATTCAAGGGGGGGGGCAAAATTCTTTAGGGGCCCAACTTTTTCCATGGGAAATATTTTACTCCCAGAAAAGAGTTTAGATGCTACTTTTTCACACAGTGTTGACAAAGGCATAGCCAGGAATTTGTCATGGGGGGGGGGGGGCGAAGCGCATAGACAGACTCTCAGCGCTCCGCGCCACCATGAGTTGGCGCGGAGCGCAAGAAAATTTTGGCCCAAAATGCTTCCCAGATCGCTGGGAATGGCACTTCCAAGGCCATTTTACCGCATATAAAAAGGGGGAAACATAAGCACTATCGTAAATATAAACTTTAAAAAATACCAAAATCTGCTCGGGGGGGGGGGCTGCTGGGGCCTGAGTGTTGATATTTTTATTTAATTCCTGTTTTGAGAGTAGAAATTCACACTGATTGAACTGTTAAGAAATGTTAAAGTTATATTTTCTTCATATTTTTCTTTATTTTTTCTTCGTTTTTTCAAGTTTTTGATTTTCCAGGGGGAGCAAGTGACTTGCCCCCCTTGCCCCCCCCCTCCGGACGCCCATGGCTTCATTCTCTATCACTCCACTCTCTGTCCTTCTCTCTATCTCTTCTCCTTTCCGTTTTTTCTCTCTTTTGTCCCTTTCATTTTTTTTTTTGCATTTTTTAAAGGGGGGGCGGGGCCGGGTCGGCCCCCTAGATCCGCCCCTGGTGGTCTTTAGGGTTATTGGGTAGAGCTACAGAAACTAATATATATATATATATTCAAATACTGGAGTAAAAACTCAGTGTATGGAAGTGCGAGTGTTACGCAGAAAACCACTCCAGCGGACAAGGGCTGAACAACGAGCACGGCAACTCGCAAACCACTTTGACCTCCTGACGAACGCTCTAGCGTGGAACTGAGTAGTGGTAGGTAGGTAAAGTTTAACGACACATTGTGTCTATCAATTTCTAATACAGTTCAAGTCCTCCCCTTTAGTCGCCTCTCACGACAGGAGGGGAATACAGTGGGTATATTCTACAACCCCCAGCCCACAGGGGGAAACTCTGAGTAGTGGTACACCGAGTTTTTACTTCAGTATTTTAGTGTCATAGGCTGTTTTGGTTTCAAAATTGAGCACTTTTATCCGTCCTGTTCTTTGGACTTTTACTACTTTATATATATATATATATATATATATATATATATATATATATATATATATATATATATATATATATATATATATATATATATATATATATTGTTACAAGACGACCCGTCAGGAACACCGGATTGAATCCATCGACGAGCGAATGGAAAGTTCCAGAGACGTCCAACTTCAACGCAGCCTTTCTAGAACTGTCTAGAAGTGAGAACTGTTTACGTTATGTCCCAGTTATAGCAGCGACCTGGCAACACTTCTAAGAAGCTGCAACTGTTTACAACGACTGTGTGCTCTGGAAGTTTCTATTAAGGAACGTTCTCGTAATTGCTGGACTGTGTACACTAGAAGTTTCTGTTAAATTCTGGAGAGTTCTCGATTAAAAGCCTAGCATATAAAAGGCAGTTCAACAACTGTTATCGGGGAGAGATACCCTAAGACATCATCGAGACCAGACGGAATCACCTAAGGTCAGCCACTGACACTGTACACTTGTGATAAATTGCCTTACGCCGTTTCTACACTGTGCATTGATATTGTTATTATCCATCATCGTGATCATCGCCTAGCCTTGTCGTTATTCGCTCGTGGAACCAGTTCCTACGCTACCGCACGCTGCAGGTCTTCTACTGTACCATCGTCGACGTGCATGCACTACCAGCCCTTGGACCAGACCAGGCAAATATTAAGTAAAGGATTGTGAGTAAGTCTAATTAGTTATTGTAAATTTAAGTAAGATAAGGAGATTGTCAATAATCATTAAGTTGTTGAATTTTAATCTCGTTCTTCTGTGATCTTTCGCTGTTATTGGTTTGACGCGACCACAAGCCGTAACAATATATATATATATATATATATATATATATATATAGGTCGAAAGCGTTAATAGTAATACATTCGTATATATAAACACGTACACGTTCACGTATGGCTTTACATATTCATGCACATATCTTTATGGTGTTAAACACGACTTACCCCTGTTTTTGCCCGTTGATATCATCCGTCGAAATGTCACCTTGATGAGTACCACCCTTGAGGCTAACTTTGCTGTAGTTTTCGAGATAAAATAGGTTCCTGTATTATTACAAAGTATACAACGAAATTACAATTCAAAAATACATCTCTGTTTTGCTACTTGCAAATTGGCACAACCTAATTTTTACTTCTCTACCAGCTCTAACCAGGCCTAATCGACAAAAAACACATGCTGAATCCTCATTTTAGTATAGGTTAATTCCAGCATACAATTTGTTTATACCTCGACCAATACGCAACAGATTTATGATTCAATTTTCTTTCGTTGTGTGTGAAACTGTGACTCTGTTAGCCTACTCACTGGCTGGCAAACGGGGATGTAAAAAACAGGCCCGGTTTTCAGAGAAGGCAAAACTTGAAAATGTCTAAATTGACTTTAAGTCATTGTTTAAGGGGATGATATGAGGTTGGCCCTTTATATTTTCCTGGTTATAAGGATGACATATTCCGCATATATGCTTCTGATAAATATCAAAACTGCAGAATTTTCTGCCCAGTTCCCCCCCCCCCCCCACCGATTTTGTAACTCTGTTTCACTTCGATGTACAGAACATTACAGTTGCTATTCTGACGGGAAAATTTCACCACTTCAATTAGGCATCATTGATTTCCCTCTAATGAAACCAATAATGGAAGAAAGTCCCTTTTCTGATGTACGCAACAACGGGTTTTAATTGTTGCATATTATTTTCTTTGCATTGCAACATTTGATCGTATGTAACTGGCATGTATTTAGAAGTTGATCGAAAGATGAGGGGTGCTCTCCTCATATAACAAATCTATGGATTAAATGTTTGATCATTGCTATATTTGTTTTATCGTGTTTCGCGGTTTCCATTTTTAGCGCTGGTGACCTCAAATGACCTTAAACCTCCACTAAACATTAAAGGAATCTTTCCCTTCAAAAACTATGTATTAAGTGTGAAAAGTACCCATCCATCATTGTTATCTTGAGATATCGTGTTCAGAAAGTTTTCAGTTTTTGATCCCTGGTGACCTCAAATGACTTTTGACCTCCACCAAAAACAACAGCAACCTTCCCCTTGATATGACAAATATATACCAAGTATGAAAAGTACCCATCATTGTTGTCTTGCAATATCGTATTTACAAGCTACATAAGCGTCACAAGCAAACACACACACACACACACCCATACACACATATGTACACTGGCCCACGTGATCACTGTGAATTCCTTATGGCCCTCGGGGATCAAAACGAGAGTGCACCATATGCAACCACTTATACCCTCATATGCAATACAGGGGCCCTTTTACGTAAAGTACAGCTATTTGATGTCGGTTCTGCGACTGAGCCTGCAGGTACACCATGTCACATCACACTGCGCTACATTAACAACATACTGAAGAATTTTCTGTTTTGAGAAAGGAAATAGTGACATATGGCCAATAGTCATCTCAGGATCTGACGATTTGAGAACAAATTGTCTTATATACCTCCAAATGTATGTAAACTATACTCTTTGGTCAATGCCACGAGCAGGCTAGCGAGAAGAGTGTTGAACGTTGTTGCACAGCAGAGTGGCAGAACAGAAAGTCAACTTTCTCTAAGGGTAGAGGGGTAGAGGGAAGGGGAAAGCTCAATAATGATGCATATCGAAATATGGAAGCATTGTTATGTGCGGTATGTATATGACAAAATGAAAAAGCTAAGGGCTCCTATTAATGGTAATCCAGTCTGTAGAAGGTGTTTACTTTTGGTCTTTTTACGTACTACTACAGGGTAGTGAAAGACCCCCAAATCACTCCCGGCGGTCCCTAACTAAGGACTTCTAGCCACGTAGATTGTTTAGAATGGGTGGAAAGCTACTGTAGTTTCTTCAGCAGTAGCCTAGAGACGTCTTGGACCGGTGAGGTAGTATCAGCTACTATACCCCCTCCCTGCTTGGGGGAATGAAAATCCCCGATAAGAGGTAATGTTATGTCAATGACACTTGATATAGCGCACTACACAACCAAAGGTTTTCTGAGGCGCTTTACAATAAAAATAAATCCACTACATACTAAATGCTTCGTTAAACAGGTGGGTTTTTAACTTAGTCTTAAATATTTCAATACTTGAACTACATTTGATGCTGTCTGGCAGGGCATTCCACAACTTAGGACCATAGACGGAAAAAGACCTGTCAGCAAATGTGGAATTGCGTGTGAATGGTACAGTAAGGTATATTGACTCCTGGTCACTGGATCGTAATCTGTACTTTGACTTAGGTGCTTCACGCAGTAAATTCTTTAAATACTGTGGAGCGTCACCGTTGAGAGATTTGAATACTAAGGACAAAACCTTATGTTTAATACGTTGATTAATTGGAAGCCAGTGCAAAGATTTTAAACAGACCTTAGCACTGGCGAATTTACTTTCACGAAGTACTAATTTGGCGGCACGATTTTGAACACGTTGTAATGTGTTTATATCACATGCCGGTAATCCCATTAATATTGCATTAGCGTAATCTAAGTGTGAGATGACAAGAGCTTGTACAATAGTACGGCAAGTATCATGATCTAAATAATTTCTAATAATTCGAATTCGGTGAAGATTAAGTGATGCACTTCGTGCTTTAAGAGTTATGTGTTCTTTCAGAGATAAATTTTCGTCAATATGTGCCCCAAGGTATTTAATACGCCCACTTCTCTTAACATTAGTTCCATTTACATTCAGTTCTTTTGTAATACATTTTGAAATTTGAACTTTTGACCCTAACATAATAATTGCCAAGGCAATTGCTAATAACCAGATAATACGGAGTTTATAGTAACCTCTGTGAGGAGAAATTACATTACTAGAATAAAGGCAACATGTAAAGTACTTTGCCTAGCCCAACGAACGGTATTACCAAAGCAATAGGTTATGTACGAAGAAATTTCTCAATGCAAGCAGGGGCGTATATTCTTGAATTTTAAGAATATGAATTTGAAGGGGGGGGGGGGTGAACTTTTGGGGCCAACTACATTTTTTGAAGACCGACTCCCATTGTCATAGTTGTACGATGCGAAATTCTGGAGACCTGTTTATGTTGTTCATGTCTGGTCTACTGTTATAACGGCATACTGAACTGGCTTTGAGACCGACTTTTTGGAGCTCAGAGACCGACTTTTGATTTTCACGGGGTGGGGGGGGGGTACACCCCCGTATTTATGCCCCTGAATGCAAGGTACAACTTCGTTTTTATGTTTTAGTAATCTTGCTTACTTTGGAGGTTTGTCAGTTTCGCTGCCTGCATATACATTGTTTAGGTATTAGGAAACGTACTAGCAGAATGTAATTTGCTAGCACTTTTAGGAAAACTAAACGGACATTTCGCTGTCGAATAATAAACTTCGATCCCACCTGAAACACGTTCTGTGGAGTATTCCTTCACAATGTTGGCTTCTTTGTACAGGTCATGATTCTCGAGAAGCACTCTTAGTGTACCACAGAATGTCATTTCGTTCTTACAGTGGGACTCCAGTTCCTTCATAAAAGATGCTCCGTCTTTAATTTTGTCACTTTTGTTGGACGAAAAACCTGCTAGGGTATTTAATTCACTGACAACTTCTTCCGTTAGTTGATCCGCAACTCTTAATTTCATGTCCTCGTATTTCAACCATGTTAGTATGTAACCTGTGGAATCAATATGAAGTAGTCCGATGTTTAGACCAGGGGAAAAGCATATTTCGATTTTGTAGAATTTACAGAAATACACACAAGGGCGTACGGGCCGGGTGTGATTGGTTCCAACGAACCTCCTCTTTGGGTCGCTTAAATTCCTAAGCCTTACAAATGGGTTGTAATACTCGGGTCCAGGCGCGTAGCCAAGGGGGCGATGGGGGAAGCCCGCCCCCCCCCCGAGCAAAATTTTGGTAATATTTTGTTTTTTCCTTACAATATTGCTAGTGTTTTCCCCTACTAATATGAGGTAAATAGGCCTGGGAAGTGCCATTTCCAGCTATCAGGGAGGCATTTTGGACCAATTTTCTCGCACTCCGCGCCAACCCATCGGTTGGCGCGGAGCACTGGCAGCGTATATGTTCTTGCCAACTCTACCGATACCGTAAAGGGACAAATTGTAGGCCTACCAATCAGGAACACATGGTATCTAGTAGGCCTATGGTATCATGGTAGGCCTATGTACAAAAGCAACACCTTACACTTGTTTGAAGCTGTTATGTTATTCTGCATACTTGTAGAATGATAAATTATTTGCCAACAATATGTGTGTATTTGATTTCTACATGGTTATTCCTACAAAATATTTCATAAAATACATAATAATATCTCCTTATGCATACAAAATACCATATAAAGTATGCACCAAATCACACATTTTCACATTAAAAAAAAAAGACAAAAGCTTCTCACCGTGAGAGAGGGGACACCCCCACCCACCCACCCACCCCCCTCGCCAGCAGGCGAGATCTTATTCCTAAATTTAAAGTGGTAACCATCTAGTATGAAAACTAGGTGTTTTGAAATGCCTAAAATCTGCTCTAGGGGACACTGACCATAAAAGTGGGCCTTTTGACGGCCCGCACATTCCACTACGACCGAGAGACTGACTTCGGATCTGTGACCAGCGTGGTCGATGACCTCTAGGACGCAATTCCTATCAAGCGTGACTAGCTTCGATTTCATCCTCTTCTTCCCCTGGGGTGGGGAACGGGTGAAAGGGAATAACCTTCCTTCAGCTTCAGAATAACGATAATAACACTCCGGGGTTTTCGGACAGGCTCATTTCTCAAAAATATAATTTTCAGTCCTTTAGTTTTTAAATATCTGGTTTTTATTAGAGGGAGCCCTCTATAGGCCATAGACCTATGCAAATAAGCTGTGCCATCAATATGACCCACCTTCATCTAATAAAATATGTTGCAGTCCTTTCATGATATTTTTATCGTAGATAACTTTTTGGTGAGCTTTCGGAACAACAGAGGAGTGAGGGCGCTTTAAGTATATAAAGGAGAAATATGATAGCATTATGTATTTGGCTTAGACAATTGAGAAAAAGTGACCTTTAATTCTTCTGCTGTCTATCAATGTACCTTTTAAGGGAAATATACCTTCAAGAGGGCGCTGTAAAATAGGGGTGAGAGCCCCTTCCCCTGGGGTATGATTTACGACCTTTCTGAATTAACATATGACTTTTTTGATAAAATTCAACGTTTACAATTCCATATGAAAACGTCCTTAGATCAGTTTTTACATTATCGGTAATTTTTTTTACATTATCGGTAGACGAGCGTTTTTACGTTATCGGTAATTTCTTTTTACATTATTGGTTAAAAGAGTTTTTACATTATCGGTAATTTTTTTTTTTACATTATCGGTTGTTTTTACATTATCGGATGTAACACAGCTCGTGGCTATAGTGACTGTCAGAAACCACAACGTTTGCAGTACCGTGAAGATAAATAGGTATTATACACGGCACTTACACGCTAAACTCCTATACTTTGGACAGAATCAGCAGTTCTTTGGTATTGGCTAAGACTTCGCGGCACACGTGCTTCACATTTCACACATGTAGGCTGTATATCTGCTGAAAGCAAGTACATTACTGGAAGCTGCGTTTGCGTTATAGTCTGAGAGTGGGAAAGATAAAGGCTACACTTTTGTATTGAAAAGAATCATCTCCTGCTCATGCGCAGTAAAAGTTCAGTGACTGAGCTTCAATAGTTCTTTCCAAGTTATATATTAAAACAGCGTTTGGAACTCACAAGGGAACAGGGGCGTAGCTAGGATGAAATTTTTAGGGGGGCCTGGGTAACAAATGGGGGGGGGGCCGACACCGCCGAGGGTCAGGCTTGTCAAGACTATCTAAGCGGAGCGCCACCATTGGTTGGCGCGGAGCGTGCAAGAAAATTTTTGGCTTTACAAACCCTCCAGATGGCCGGAAACGGCACTTCCCACGTGTTTTAAGCTGCATGTACCCAGCCTTGAAATTCGAATCTGATCTCTGCCATTTCTCAAATAATGGGAAAAAAAATCAATTCATGCAAAATGGTAATACACATGGCCGCACATACACTTTTTTGCTAGGGGGCAAAAAGTGGGCATTACTGATCCGTGGCCTGGGGGAGGGGACTAAAGGGAACGGGTGTCTCCCTCCACCTTGGCAAAAATTTGTAATTTCAGGAGGACGTATAGATAGCAAATGTTGCAATGTTTGAGGGATTTCAGCTGTAAAAGGAAAACGAAAAGTAGTTGTGACTAAGTGCGACAAAAGTCATTTTTGAGAGCGTGGTGGATATGATGTGAAGCATGACTTCAGCCATTGAACTCCGTTGTGTGGGAGGGTTTAAGGGAGGGGAGGGAGTGTTATTGGTTATGAAACGTTTTTATGACTAAACTGGCACGTTTTAAAAACGTTTTTAAGCCATTGATGATTGAAGCTACCTATATAGCAACAACAGCAACATACTAGCTATGCATAATCAATCGCGCCTAGCGCGAAAATTTTAGAAAAGTAGGCTAGAAATACATTCTAATAGAGCTGTAAATGATTGGTGATGTGTACAGATATAGGCATGAAAATATTGATCTGCCTATTTGAAATTGTTTAAGTTCTATCATTACGATCACGGCTGTTTCTTATATTTTGACTGCATTTTCTCTGTATATTCTCAAAGTTGGAAACGGTGCACTTTGAAAATTTCTGGGGGTAATTGCCCACCCCTGCTGTGTACGGCCGTGGATATCATATGAGCTGAGATAATACAAGAATCCTACTGAATTATCCATCCCTTTTCATTTATTTTGCCTGAAATTCTCCCATATTTACCTTCTGTGTATCTCTGTTACATTTGTCCATCACCCTATCCATAGGCTATATGTCCATTACTCAATTACATATCCCCTAGATCATACCATTTGTCTCCAACCTAGGGTTACCATATTTATTTTCTAGCAAGGAGGACATAGATCACTGTCCTGATGTAGGGGTCTAAGGGTGTCCCTTCCCTTTGGAAATTTTTCCGGTTTTCAATGGTGTCTAGATGCAAAATGGTGGTGTATTTGTTCACGGACTCAAGTCATAGGTATATTACTTGGTCAGACCTATAATACCACCAGTAAATCTTTCAAACTATTTAACCCGCAAAGCAGAAGTAGGGATCATGTGGGAGACACATGAGATCCGGACCTTATTGACAATTTTACAAATCCGTCCGGACCGTGACGCCAGTGAGAAGTACTAAAAAGATGACTTGCCGAAAACAATCGTTCTACAATGCACTTGTCATGGGCAAGGAGAGAGACACGACTTACATGTTAAGAACAGAAGAATTATTCGAACGCAGTACCTTACCGTACGGCATATTTTGTGTATGATACCGTATAGGAATGGTCGTGTAAGAATGGTCTTCAGTGTATACATGATTGCCATGTTTTCAGTTGAAATCAACCAGCCATCAGAAAGGCAGAAAGGATCTAAACCTAACAATGTCACATCCGAGTTTGTCGTCGGGACGTTCGTTTCATCGTCCAAGTGATTATATGCGAATTAAACGACAGTGCAGATTATATGCCTAATTTAGTGAAAGTAGGCATTTTAAAGTTACAAGTTGATTTCATACGTGCGCAAAATGTGTTTTTCACACATTTACTTTTTCTCAATTCTTACACATTTTATTTATTTATTTATTTATTTTTTGAAGAAAATACTTCAAAGTTTATTTCCGTTCAAACATTCATTTTTTCTTAATTCTTACACATTTTATTAGGACACAAAAAATCTGGGGGGGGGGGGGCCTGACGAATATCTGGGGGCCTAGGCCCCCCAGGCCCCCCGTAGCTACGCCTCTGCAAGGGAGAGTATGATATAGAAATTGTTTGGCGGTACGAGGGCGGAATTCCCTCAACTCAATCAATGAAAATGAAATGTGACGACATAAACACCGAGAACAGAAAAATTAATGAATAAGTAAAAATGAAAAGGAACGTAAATGAAACGGACTATTGTTTAAGAGAATTTAACCTCAACCGTTTATATCAAAATGACAATTGAGGTGAATCATTGTCAACTTAATTCAGCCGAATTCATATCATTCGCAACGTGAACACACTTCTATTTAATTTGTGACTTTATTCTCATGAAAAACAAGAATCCCAGTAACGGCGGGCATATTACAGATCTTAAAATCGCTGAATCCAATTATACATAATAATGAGCATTATGTAAATAGTCAGCTGGCGCTTGAATTTCTGGGACTGAAAACCATCAGAAATAAGAGAGGATGGAAACCACTGACAAACTTTTTAGAATTACAAGGGATAGAATCCCAGGGAATATTTGATAACCACGTGTCAGGAAAAATACCGCTATTGGCAGTGTATGTCACTCGAATCGTTCCTTGTATTTGTATTTGGAAGGGGTGCTTTTCGGGACTCAGAACCACCAGGGGATGAAGAAAATCCAGTTCAAATATTAAGAAGACATATTGTTCAACGAGTTCACTTGAATGTTTACAAAATCAAATGCATTTACAACTTCATGGGGAAGATCCAGCCGGTGCGACCATTGCCCAATCCGAATTTCCAAACAATGAGAAATCCACAAACGAAGTTATCAAAGTTGTCCTGGTATCCCACAAGCACAAGGTGATGTATTTGTACAACCAGTGGAAAATGCTGCGCCGAAAGAAAGAAAAACAAAACACCAATTTGCAGAGCAAAGGAAATGCACGATGCGATGCAGCCCAGGGAAACGCCAGTAGGAACACTAATTCAGCGAGTGCAAAAACATGGCCTCTGACATACTTCATGGATCTAAAGAAGATTTCATGGAAGGTTTGGCCAAGCTCGTGTATCAATCGAAGAGGGGCGGACCGCACCCTCCGGAAGGTACAGACCTTAAATGACATGGTCATATCAAAATAATGATATACCCATTTCGTGGTTTGTAATTACAACACAAAACGAGTGCAATAAACCGGTTTGAAATGTTTCGACGGTTATTGCAGAGGGGTTTCGAAGAAAGTGGCCCATTTTATCAGAAAACTACATACACGACAGAACTGTAGAAGGACCTGATCTTGACATTGCCGACTATTCTCTTGATCTTACAAATCTACAGGATGCACCAAAGAGGTACCTTCAGGCCCTTCAACCGACTACGAGATATAACATTGCAGTATCCAGTATCGTTCCATACTAATAAAGTGTACAGTCTTTTTGTTATAAATTTCAAGTTAAGGAATTGTCAATAAACGACAGTTCCAAGTATATGAAATCCGTAACAACAAGTTGCAACCGAATGAGATCACTTTAATATTTCACAAATGCGATTATTACACAAAGTAATGATATTACCCCAGTTCAATGTATGTAGGCTTATTGACTCCAGCTGAAAAATAGAAGATAATGATCGCCATTCATGAATGAAAATGCCCCTGTAAAAGTGTATGTGGACCTTTCCTTAGACTCTCAGAATATGTATGGGGCGTGTCCCTTGTCACATGATGTAAGTCCACTGTATACTATCCTGCCAATTTTCTATTCTGTAACAGCGTATTTGCCCTAACAAAGCTACGAAACAAAAAGAAAGCCACTTCCAGCAATTCAGCCCAACTACTATAGAAGACGTTATTCAGAAAGAAACCAAAGGAGAAAGGCGTGCACGGAAAAGATCATTGACAGGTATAAATATCTTCCACAGAAAGCATTACAAAGAGGTAGTTAAACGCTTTGCTTCTTTCAATTGTCCACATGCCCACTATTTCATAGGGAGTGTGAGGGGAAGTTCTCCCTTGGCACCTGCGTCGCCACGTTGAGTCATTTTATCTTCATTCCATAAAATAATTTCAAATAGGGATTTTCTCCCCTTATTTATTGATTTATTCGGCAAAAGTCATGTTTTCAATCTTGTTTTATATTCGGGTTAGCCTGCAAACTAGGGCATAAAGCTGCGAGTTTTGATGTACGGCCACGAGTTCAAAAAACTTTTAAGGATGAGTAACCTGTATTCTCGTAGCTTTACCTATTGCATAGAGCAACTGCATTTCCTAGCGTTTATTTGCAACCATACTTATTTATTTTTCGCTATAAATATGTTTAAAGCTTTCACGTCATGTGCGCTGGTCAAAAATCTGTAACCTCTTTTCGCAACTGCCTATATCTGTATATTTGTCTCGACAATCGCAGTCCAGTGGCGGAGGATGGAAATTCGGTCAGAGGGGCCTGTAGGGGCGATTCAAAGTAGGTAGAGCAAAGAGAATTCGGTCAGAGGGGGGCGAGAATTGCCTGTTGGGGTACTTCGAAGTAAGTAGATACCCTATGCCTCAATGCGGTAAAAACCTAAAAAGGGGGCCGACAGGCGATTTATGTTCGTCAGGAGGGCGACCGCCCCTCTGACTATATGGCAGCTCCGCCACTGATTGCAGCTGCATGGCTCATGGATGTTTACAGCTATTATATATCACAGGTAGGCTACACAGTTGCGAGTTAAGACATGCAACTGAGTTTTTTTTTTTTAATAAATAACTTTTCGAGACAAGAATGCCTTCGTGTTACATATTTATATATAGTAGCATTGACACGGTCATCTGTTTACAAACATAAGTATGTATCTTCCAATGTGGTCATACTTTGAAGCTAACTTGTCGTCTATACGGTCGCAATATTCAACTCCTTCTGCAGCTGTATATCTCTAAACTAGCAGTAGCTCAAATATATATATATATATATATATATATATATATATATATATATATATATATATATATATATATATATATATATATATATATATATATATATACCTGCTGCGAGTTCCTATAGCTACTTTCCCCAAGGCTGGGAGGGACGGAAGTTTCTTGCTCTGCCCCACTGCTAGACAAGGGCTTGGATCCATTTCCAAAGGTGTGTGGTGGACTTTATACCATTTGCGAATGGCCGTCCTGGGGAGGGGTCTAAGGGGAGGGGTGTTCCCCTCCCTTTGAAAAAAGGAAATTTGAAGATGTCTTTAAGGCAAATGGTGCCATATTTGCCGGGCCGCAATTTAGCTTTTAAAATGTAGGGTTAATTCGTAATCTGTGTTACATTACAATTCCTCCCAGTTTTTTCATCATTTTTGAAAAAGTAGGGGGGGGGGGGACTTACTGGAAATGTCGCATTCCAAAAAAAGTGAGGGGGACGCGTCCCCCGTCCCCCCATGATCTACGCCCATGCTGCTAGATAGCTGAACCGAACGAAATGGACTACTTCCCGAAGCGGAGTACTTCCTGACTAGGATATCTTCCTAAGACTGACAACCAGATGCACAACTTAAATTCATCAATTTAAAGCCCCATAGCATCATTTAGAACAACTATGATGAGCACGCAAATTTGATGTACTTTAAAAATTTTTTCCAAAAATTATGTTTATGTGGGTGAAGAAAGAATCATAAACTGAAAGTAAATCGAGGAATAAAATTAATCAAAAAGCTATTTTCTTCTAGACTGCTTTTTCCTATTCGTCAAAAAGTTTTTAAAAGTATACTAAGTTTTCAATAAACATAAACCAAAAGGTTTAAAAATAAAGTTACGTTGAAATCTATGAAATGCCCTTTTCAAAATACAACCGTTTTGAAAATCAAGGTGTGTGAACGGAACAATTTATTGCGAGACCATCTTGATGAAATGGGTGCTTATGTTGTACAATAGGTATTCAATGTTAATTGTCGTAATATATTCAATACGGACTTATCCTCAAAATACAGAAAAACATTTGTAATTAGTGTTATGATCACAAACAAAGCCGTCAAGAAAGCTGCTTTGGGGTAGTTTCAACAACTTGGCAAGCCAACGCAATTTTAAAACCACCCAAAATTTTGATACTTTTGACGTAAAAACGCTTATTTGACAACCCTCATCCCTTTTAAGTTTGCAAGAAAATTGTTTAAGTTAACCAATTTAAAAGTAGGGATTAAGCTATAATCTAATTCTGATATGTTAAGTTAGGAGCAAAATAAAAAGCATTCTAGTAAAATTTAATTTAATTTCCAGTGTCAAGTTCTCGCAATATTATATCAAATTGAATTATCCTATTTCTGGACCAAAGTGAGCTTAAGCTAAGCGCAGGTGACCCCATGGCCCCAAAATGTTACTTTATTATTTAAACTAACAATACATGAGAGGTATGCAGTTTTCTTTTCAAATTTTACATTCCTCTTAATGAAACTCCTATAACCGTCTAATTCAAGGTCAACCAATAAATTGTAAAAACAAAGGAAACACACTGACGCATTGATTATCAGTTTGATGGGATGGCATCACTCCTGCTTGTTCAAATTTTATTTTGTGTAATAAATGCGGTAGTCTTGAGAACATGCATGAAAATTAGACGAAAATTTGACCAGAATTCTTAAATTTAGTTCCTCATTTTATACACTTAGACTTAAGTTTTGTGTGAACCTTTCCTTTAACAAAGAGAAATCTTAAATCTAGTTTCAAACGAGCAGTGGTGTAGTTAAGGGGGGGGGGGGGTTGGAAAGCAAGCCTCATTTAAAGTCTCCGCTACCCGAGGAGCTCCCTGAAAAACTGAAGAATGAAAAAGCAGAAAACGTACCCATTCCCTATTTGAAGCCTCAATGAAATGGTAGAGCCCCCGGAGTCTCCTCCATGAAGACTTCTGGCTACCTTACTGCAGACAAGAAAGTACCACTTATTTTCATTTATCCTCACAACGACTACAGTCTTGTAATTGATGCATCTCCTTAATTGAAACATTCCTTCAAGACAAGACTAATTTTTGTTCAGCGTTATAATATCTCTTGTAATTATATTTGAAAAGTCCCCTATGTAATGCATTTTCATAAAAGAGGTAATTGGAAATGAGCCATCCTGTAAGATGTACCGACTTTAATTTCATGTCGTATGCTTGGAAGGGGGAAACTTTACATTGTTCAAGATTTATAACTTGTTGTGTGACCACTTGGGAAATTCTAATGCAGACACTTTTCCGAGCTCTTAAAAATGCAGAAAAAAATTGACGAGATGGGTATATTAACTGAATAAGACTAGAAATGTTGGCATGTATCGTTATGCAACTTATAATCAACTGGTTAGAGCACAAAGCATATACTTAACGGAGATATATTCGCCAGAGATTTCTGGAAGAAATCCATGTCCACCATAATAACATATATAGGCCTTATGTATTGACGTCACGCTGACGACGTCTCAGACCCAGTGGACACTCAAACAATGAAGCCAGCTAGATAAGGTACATGATTGCGTGCACGACGCATGGCTGTGTGCCTTCGTACGCGCACGTAGATCTTACGCGCGTATCTGACCGGTACAAAAGTTAGCTGTCTGCATTTATGTTGGTGTATGTCGAAATGCTACGCACTTATCTCAGCCAAGGGCGCACTTTCTGTTCTGCAATAAAATAAAATAAAAATATGCAATGAAAGTTTCTCGTAATAGGCAGTTTCAGTTTCAGTGAAATCCCCATCTCAATAAGCGATTTCGATAATTCGTATATACCGAATGGAATTGTGGGATACAAGCGGGATAACTCAAACTGAGCTCTGCCCATAGTTTATACTGCTCTATCCGTCTATTGCCCTATTTTCGTGTTTCCGCAATTTCCGTGCATATTTGTGAAGCTATAAGAGCCACATATGGTCATCTTGCTCTTCCGGGCCAATCACGGACCTAGGTCAGAGTTGAAAGGTGTTCAACTTCCATAGCTTTGTATAGCCCTATACTGAAGTATGAATTGGCCTTAAGCCTGCACCACTTAGGCTGTAGACGACAGCCTATAAGTGTGTATTTTCGTGCACTTAGGCTGGCCTAAAGGTGCGTTCACACCAAAACCGAAATCTGTTGCGTTTTGCGGGGACGAGAAATTTGTTATCTCAGAACAAATGGGGCAATTTTCTAAATTTTCATTGACATAAAATTCCCTATTTCCCCTGCGGAAAAATTTAGCGTCCCGCCCGCAAAACGCAGCAGATTTCGGTTTTGGTGTGAACGCACCTTTAGTGCACGAAACACGGGTCTCCAGTCCTACTTTATGGCAGATCATAACCCAAGATTTTTATACCGAAAAAGGCGGCTTATATGCACTCCAGCAATAGCGTAGCCAGAGGGGGGCAGGGGGGAGAGTGCCCCCCCCCCGGGCGAAAAATCGAAGAAAAATCGGGACGACGGAAAATGAAGAAAAAAAAGGAAGGAAGAAGAGGGAAGGAAAGGGGAAGGAGGGAGAGAAAAAGAAAAAAAGGAGAAAAAGGGAAGGAAAATAAAATAACAATAAAAATAGGAATTATTACCGATGGAAGGAAAGGATGGAGAGAAGGAAAAGGGCTTGATAAAGCAGAAAACTGGTTCAAATATCGCCGGGACGAGTACTGAAAGAGGCAGGACTAGGGACCGTGGAAAAGACCGAAATAAGGGAATGAGAAAGTTAAGGGCCCAGAAGGCAGAAACCGGCACGAGGGATGAAGCCAGGCAGATTGTGCACGGGAAAGAGGAAGGATGAGGAAACTAGGAAAGGGAATAGAGAGCGTTAGACTAGGGAGTCCGCGAGGACAGACTATGACGCAGAGCAAAGCGGATTTAAGAGGGAGAGAAAGACGAGGACGTAAAGAAAGGCTGTCAGTGTGGGAGTTGGAGGGATGACAGCTGCCGTCCCGATTTTATCTTTTCATCCCTATCAAAAAGGGATACTTAAAATCACTGTACCGCTGCAGATTTTCTTTCAAAGTCACACAATGAGTGGAAAAGAGCCAGTTGCCAGTGCGTTGCCACGATATGGGGTTTGGTAACAGAACCCTAATGAGTGGGTCAAGAAAAGTTGCCAAGTTAAGAGAAACTAATTGTGAATTTGAATATGATAGATAACGTGTGCAATGTGAAGTGAAGCATGTCAAGGAAATTCATACTAAATGGTCTTTTCGGCGCGCTTCGCTCTAATAAATCACAATTGCATAAGTTGTCGTTAGTAGGTTTTACAGGACAGTTTGAGCAGAATTTACTCAAAGCCTTATGCGTCCCTCATTAACCATCATTCATCCTCTCAGGTGCAGATCCAGAGGGTATGGATCCCATCTCCTCTAGGCAGAAAATAGGAACAAATTTTGAAAAATAAAGGAAACAAACAAGCAAACAAGATGGGGAAAGAAAAGAGATGGAGAATAAATTAGAAAGAATTTTAGCCAATTGAAGAAAAACAATGCCTTGCAGGGCAAGCTCTCTTACTTCAAAAAGGATTTTTCCGGCGTGTTTGTTTCATTTTTGCTCTTTGTGAAAATCTTAAATGGATTAACCCTTATAAAGACCCGTGTAGTTCCCCGCATAATCCATCCGCTCCCATCTACACTCACCCTATCACCGTGACCATCATATTGACCTACCAATAGCCTAGTCCAAGTTAGGTAATTATAAAAAAAATCGAATTGTGATTCTATATTGTTTGAAGTGCGCATCCAGTTCCATTTTGAATAGTTAAATATTTCGTTCAGGCTCGTCGGGTCACAGGGTAAGCCCACATAGACACTAAAACATTTACTAGCTCCACCCATATTTTGCATTCCCGGCTGAGATATAGGCTGAAGAGATAAATCTTACCTCTGTCCAGTTACATTTAAATTTTCTGTCAGGGGACCCACTGGTGTGGCTGACTGTGGCAGCAGTCCTCCTAAAATCTAAAAACTAAAAAATATTTGATAATTTTAAAGTGAAACTTATAACACCTGGGAAATGTCATTTCCTGTAATCTGGGAAGGCGTATTGGCCAAAATATTACCCTGTACGCTTCGCGCCAACTAGTGCTGGCGCTCCGCTTAGATAATGTCTCAAAGGTCTTTCTGAGGAAAGGTTATGGATCCCTCTGGAAAAATTCCTCAATCTAACGTCCAGTTTATCACTGACAAGGCACTCGGGCGTCATCAAATCGATCAGCATTTCTTCCGCGTTATGAAAAGTAGTTAAATTGTGATCAACGTGACTTTATCAGTTCGCATACTGATAAGGCCATTTGAATATCAAGTCAATATTGTATTCTGATGCCCCAATTCTTTACAATTCCAGAGCTTCGGATTTGGCCGAGGGGGGGGGGGGTAAACTGGATCCAAAACAAACGGTGGGTGGGAGAGAACCACCTCTACAATTACTTTGGAAAATCATGAAATCGGGACGAAAATTTTCATTTTGCCCCCCTGGCCGAAGAGTCTGGCTACGCGCCTGCACTCCAGAACACGAAACCCCAGGAAAGAACCCTTCTCGCATTATATCATGAATTTAAAAAAAGGATTCGACAAATTTCTTAAGTTAGCTCAAACTCTGAAACACATTCTGTAGGTACGGGTGTGTTATGTTTATCCCGACGGTTTGGAGGATGTGCGCATCTGCAGTCGAATTATCAAACTCGCTTATAGCATCTTGCATTTGGAAACTGTTATTTTTTGAAGAAATACGATTTTCTAAGCTTCCACAGTGCATTACTGAAAGTCTGTGATGTCATCTGGGCAAATTGATCAGACGCAGTTTTTGCATTTCTTTATATATGATGTTAATACCACTGTATCGAATATTTCATTACTTTCTTTGCTAGGCTATACCACACGGAACAGTTTATACACTAGGTCTACACAGAATAGATCTAAACATTCCAACCATAGGCGTACGAGGCGGGGGTCGGGGGGCTGCAGCCCTCCCTGAGCAGGGTAAATGCTTATTTCAGGGCACTGACACTCGTATTTTCAGGGCAAGGGGGCAGTGCAGTAGGCAGTGCGGCGGGTAGCGGCGTTTGCCAACAGGACAAAATGCTTATTAGTTGCACAACGAAATAATATCTCCCGAAATAATATTTCTTTATAGTTTGTGTGTGTGTGGGGGGGGGGGGGGGACTCATCCATACCCATCCTGAGTGCTATCGTGGTAAAAGGGGAAAATCAGGGCAATTTGCAAAATTTTCAGGCAAACAGGCAAAGCGTCCTTCAATAAGTAAATATATGCGAACAGACGCTAGGTCTAGGGCTGCCGTTTGCATATGTGACCTATCTACAACACTGGATACTCAATTGGACCTCCCTTCTAAAAACCCCTGTGGAGAACACTGGGATCTAGTATAAAAAGAAGCAAATTTAGCACCATTTTGCATATAAGCCCTTCGAGACAGCAAAAAATTTCAAAAGGGGAGGGTGTCACCCTCCCCTTATACCCCTCCCCCAGGACGGCGGTCAAGAATGGGGACGATGAGTCGACTTTTCCCCCACATCAAAAACCTGGCTACGCCCCTGCAGTCACAAGTTGATGACTTCAGCTTAATTAAAAACAATTTCACTTAAAGTAGAATTGAATTCTACTGAAGTGATATGTATTTCACTTAAATGAAACTGCGAGATAAGTACCGGTATTCAAGGGAATTGACGTAGGCCCAGCGACTTGTTACGTAAGAGTCACGTAAATAGCCATGGGTCAAAAATTATACGAAGATTTATTCCATGTAACCGTGCGAAATTTTGATGAGAAGGTGATTTGTGAACCAGTGGCGTAGCTAGAGGGGGGGGGCAGGGGGCGGTCGCCCCCCCACAAAGCCTCCGAAGCCTCCTCGGAAATTCCTAGTCTCTGTCGGAAATTAAAAGAGTCATTTGAAACACTATTTACAACACTTCTTATGCTTTTAAGCAGAATTACACATCGAAATGGTTACTGACAAGGCCTGGAAGTGTCATTTAAGGCAATTTTGGAGATATTTTAGTCAAATTTTTTCCGCGCGCTACACGTCAGATGACGGTGGCCCTACGCTTAGATGGTACTTCATTACTTCAAGATAATAATCTGTCGGAAACTTTTTGCCTTTGCCTCCCCCCCCCCCCCCACAAAAAATATCTAGCTACGCCACTGTTGTGAACTAAGGAACATTTCTGTTTCACAAAATCACATAGAAATACGACGATAATAGAATTGGTTTATACGGAGTTGAAGGTCTTGCTGCTCTTGGTGTTTCACCAAAGAAAGAAAGAAAGAAAGAAAGAAAGAAAGAAAGAAAGAAAGAAAGAAAGAAAGAAAGAAAGAAAGAAAGAAAGAAAGAAAGAAAGAAAGAAAGAAAGAAAGAAAGAAAGAAAGAAAGAAAGAAAGAAAGAAAGAAAGAAAGAAAGAAAGAAAGAAAGAAAGAAAGAAAGAAAGAAAGAAAGTACTACCATAGTCTTGTTCCAAGACGTTAGTTATTTTCTACCTACCTTCTTTGTTTCGTTCGTACAAAGTGAGGGCGTATGTCGACTGATCTGTATGTTACTCAAAGGTTATGTCTAGAACTATGTCTAGTTCTGAGAGTACAATAGTAGAGTGTGGAGGGCGCACTGGTACACATTTTTCACAGCTGATAGTGAGGTGCGGACGGAAATGAGCTAGTCTTGAACACTAGACTAGTACTACCTCTACCTAAAAACACAATATGTAAATAGCAAATCAAACCACCCCAAAACACTTCCATCGTCAATCAACAGGAAATTTTGTCATTTATCTTCTTACGAGGAAAAGCTGCTCCCACATATCAACAAGCTTTCAACGAAAGTGGATTCACACACAAGCTCGCTTATTTCGAATCTCACCACAAAAGAAAAGCAACATGTTCAGAAATATTATTTGGTTTAATTTTAATCCACCATTTTCGAAGAACTTTAAAACAAACAATGGAAAATCATTCCTCTGTGGAAGTGTCTTACATAAAATAACTTCAACAGGGATACCTTAAAACTAAGTTACTGACATTGTGTGAGCAATATCCAGCAAACTATTACTCAACACAACCAAGCTTTGCTCAGGAGGAGAACCAAGGAAATCTATGGTTCTTGCAACAGAAGAAATAACAATGCAGCCCCCAATAAATACAACACTCCTTCCCTCGTAGTGTACCAAGCTGTCGTTTCTATAGCTGAGAGCATAGAAACTTATGCTAGCCTTGCGAAATCTTTTAAACTAAGGTACTATAATCATATCAAATCATTTAATAATATACCTAATCATTAAGTACTCCCACGATACGGCACTCAGTAAATACGTATGGCACTTAGGTCAATAATATTCTGTACATCACTTGCAAATTTTTCAAAAGGGCAGTGTCTATAATGTTACAACTAAAATAGTAAAAAGTGTAATTTGTGCCTGTGGGAGAAGTTTTCTAGTTTAACATATAACTGTAGGCTCCACTTAGCTACGCTAAATTCCCGGTCTAATAAGTTTCCTCCTGTAGGCATTCTAACAAATTCTCTCTAAGTTTACAAAGTAGGTTTCGCGCTCCTTATGTATATGTACATTTATTTATTTTGTGAATGCTGAATGCTCGCACCGTGAGGAGTGGTTTATCCACGTAACTCTGAGTAGTAATGAATATGCTGACTGGACAGCTTCATACTTGTATGTATATTGCGCTGAAGTCTTCGTCTAGCAAACGTAGGTGTCTAACCAGGGAGGTGTTAGGAAGGTCAACTTAGCGTAAGCCTGTCTTCATGGTTACGTAATTTTTTCTGTTTTGTAATAAATTTAAAACCTCCCATACATGCAACGGTTGTAAATATCGTAACTACATCACTAGTAGAATGCTTTCGTAACCTATGCATGACGACTACTCATCTTCGATGGACGATTTATGGGAAGCCTTTTCACCTTTAATTCGATACTACTCTTTAAAAGGTCATCAGAAACTATTTTGATTCCATATCAGAATTTGAATGGTGGTACCTGTAAATTACCTGTTTATATCAATAAGACAGTAACTCTTGGTCTATATCACTAATAATTAAGCAACTATTTGACACGATCATCAAATGATTTAATGATATGAAAATTATTGCATGTATCAATAGCCTTATTAGTGATATCATAACAATTTTTGATCTCATAAAAAATCGTATAAAAGAAAATTGGCTTGTCATACAGGCCGGTTATAATGAGTCTCGATCTCAAACCTGAAGTCATGTTTCTACATCAATGGCAACCGGCAACCATATTTGCATGCAGAAAGCTATAAAATTTAATGTTGAAAAATCATCTCCGTGAATTCTGACAATTAAGAAGTCTCCCTAAATTTTTAGAAAGAAAAATGAATTTTATTTTAACATGATATGATACAGGAGAAACATTATCAGATCGTGATTTTACCTGAGACTTCTTTCATCGCTGACGTCACTGGTAATAAATACGTCATGTTCTCAACGCGCTATTACAATTTAAACGTAAACAGGAAACATGGTTGTCTGCATATACGCGTTAGAACGTGCGTTATGTATGCATACACTCATTCCATCTTTTAAAACAGCACATTTGGCTAATCAGTTATCTTATCACGTGACCGTCACGTTTACGATTCCAATGAAAGTTTGCGTAGAAAGAAATAGAAGTATTAAGAAGTATATGTTTAAGATGTGTGACCAATCGGGAGATCTCACTTTTTGTACTAAGCAACTTTCATGGAAGTAGGTTATCTACAATGAGCAAGTCTTCTGTAGGCTAACATGACCTTCAGTTGAGATTTTCCTTGCATTTATGGATCTTCATCATAGAGTGGGATATAGGAGCTAGAGTGTGTACTCCCAGAAACTGCTGTGATCGCATGGGGACTCGGCCGCCGTACAGTTTGTACACACTCGCACACAGCACCGCTTCTTGCCTCCACCTATAATAGCGGACGGGTCCCCATCACTGATCTGAAGTCCCCATGCAATCACAGCGGATTTACGTATGCGGTATTAGGAGTGCGCACTCTAGTTCCTATATCCTACTCTATGATCTTCATTCACACAAAGTCAAACATTTAACAATAGGGTCCACGTAAGCTGCTGAAATCCAAAAGGGTCGCCATCTTTCTTAAACAGTCTCTTTCCTTTTAAGGTCGTAAAATAGACGAAGTTGTTTCTTTTCATTTAGCTCATCGTTATGCGGGGCGGCGGTAGTCGCTTGCGGAAGCCAGGGAGAGAGCAGCTACTTACTAGGTAACATTGCTTTCGGTTCTTCGTGGTTGATGAAAAAGTCTGAATGTTTGAGCCACCTCCCACCATTGTATGTGTGCATGTGTGTGTGTGGGTGTGTGTGTGTGTGCAAGCAATGCCTGTACCTCTACTAAATCTTATGTCAGAGTGACTTGTGTAGCAGACATTTATTTGCAGACGCTTATTTCATTTCAACTGTTACCTTATTCCTCACATTTTCGTTTTTAATTTGTGTTGAGTTTGCGGTTAGCCTGATTTATCGACTTATATCTTAAGATGATTATTGATATAAGCTGACCCATTTTGACTAGTATAATACAGTAAGGTCAGTAACTTGAAGATGACGTAACCTCACAACGTGTGTCGCTCTTTCATTGATTGGAATTTCATGAATATACATCTTTTTGCCTTAACATTTGTCCACGACCAACTAACTGTTGTGCAGTGGCAAACACATTGAGAAACATCCTACATGAGATCTCCAGTCAGCATATATGCGTGCGTGGAAAGAAAATTTAACGCCTTATAGAGTAATCTCCCTACGTCGTACGGTGCTAGTATTTTAAGTATCGTACATCTCAGTTTTCTAAACAGAGTAAGTGAACTGGCAGTTTTATTTCAGGTTTCATAGAAGGGAACTTTCCAAAGTGTGATGACGTGTTTCAAAAAGTGCCACGGTGACTTGTGCGCATTTCATCAGATACAACCCTTGTGATATTTCAAATTGTTTAAAGAAATTAAGTATACTAGCCCTTTACAAGACCAAACGACCACCCATCGTGCATAAAAAACCAGAACAAAGCAATTACTTAGCTTATCTGATAAAACCTTGAAATCGTAAATGGGTTACTTCTTGTACGATGTACTTTCAAAGGTTCGAAAGGAAATGACGGAACTTCTACACAAAATGAATGAACCGATGAAGAGGCCACACATTTTAATTATTCATTTAGACCACGCAATCTCTCTGGTATCTTCCACATGAGAGATATATAAACAGGGTTTATGGATCTTCCACTAGTTTTACTGAGAAGGATAAGTTGTGAAAAGTTGTAAGGCCATATTGCGTCACTCTGTTACAATTTTTACCTGTACATCAAGTAGGTTTGACGTTTGCTATTTCCCCCAAATCATCATTTAGTCATGGGAGGTACGAAGAATTATGTTGAGTCACAATTACAATTCTCTCACAGAAAATTAAATGCGCAATACGATTAAAACAGAGGTGATATAGTCTGCAGGTTAGTACCGTTACGGATTGTTCCTTAGTCACATGCGTTGTGCATCTGCACGTAGAGCTTCCTGTTTGTCCTAGTAGGTAGGTCACTTATTTCTCTCATTTTGGCCCCGATTGCCTTATATCAATGAAAAAATAAACGAATTAATCACCATTCACAACGATAAACGTGTCAACCAATCATGCTCTTACCCAGAATTTGATAACATGTTCTCGATTGTCCATAAACACCCACTTAATGAAAGATTTCACGATGGCATTTATTGCGCTAAAAGTTCTAGATTTAATTTTGTTCTAGGTTCATTTTGTGACTAGAGAGGACTATTTATAGGTCTTTTGAAGTAGGTTCTGCAAAAGGATGGTGTAGCCTGTATTTCTTCCATTCAAACTTGACTCAAACTTTCGATTAACATCGAGTGGATTTTCTGACAAATTTATGTACTTATAGCCTATTTACTTTGCCAATATGGGTCATAATTGGTCAATCAAAATCACTATTTTAAATATCTTTTACATAGAATCATCCATGACTAACAGTAAAATAAAATGCAGTCAAGATTATCCTATCATGTCCAGAAGAAGCTTGTACACCGTTATTACCTAGAATTGTTTTGATTATTTACTGCGGACTGCACCAGCTGTGAGAATCTGAAGGTTATGCTTACATTTGTGGATAGCCTAATAATAGTAACAACGACAACAGCGTCAGCAACAGAAACATCAGCAACAGTAAAAACAAAGTTATTCACCTGTTTGAAATTTCAGGGTGTGTACAAAACTAAGACCTAAGACCCAAGACCCTACCAGGTACAAAGCTAAGACCCTACTAGGTACAAAACTAAGACCCTACTAGGTACAAAACTAAGACCCTACCAGGTACAAAACTAAGACCCTACTAGGTACAAAACTAAGACCCTACTAGGTACAAAACTAAGACCCTACCAGGTATAAAACTAAGACCCTACTAGGTACAAAACTAAGACCCTACTAAGTGCAAAACTAAGACCCTACTTGGTACAAAACTAAGACCCTACTAGGTGCAAAACTAAGACCCTACTAGGTACAAAACTAAGACCCTACTAGGTACAAAACTAAGACCCTACTAGGTACAAAACTAAGACCCTACCAGGTACAAAACTAAGACCCTACCAGGTACAAAACTAAGACCCTACCAGGTACAAAACTAAGACCCTACTAGGTACAAAACTAAGACCCTACTAGGTACAAAACTAAGACCCTACTAGGTACAAGTTTGAGTTGTAGTGGGAGTATTATAACACATAATTTTCTTCAAAATAATGTATTTAGCAAAAATTGTATCTGAAAATTCAGATTCTATGAGAAATTTACGCCTTTCTGGAAACAAATTTTGTCAAGTCGAAGTCCAAAGAACGTTATAAATGAAAGAAGAAAATTTATAAAGATATCAAAATAACACCTGTTGGACTAGATTTATAACTAGGCTGCTGGGTTTTATTGCACTGTACGACCGTGTGTTCTGTGGGATCAACCTCTCATGTGATTTGTGTCCTTGACATAGAGTGATTGAACCGTTCTCCAATCAATAATAATGACCAATGCAATTCATGCACATAATCAATTCTCTGATGGGTTTATACCACACGCTACGCAGAGGAAAAGAGGAAAGAAAGTCCAAAAATATCTCATATGAAATATCTATTTATTTTTACGAAAACCATTAATCATCTCTTCCCTTCCAGTACTCCAATATGGAGTAATTTTTGTATCACATTCAGCCTAACTTAATAAAAGAATGCTATATTTAAATCAGTTTTAAAACATGACTTTAAACACAGGACAGAAAGCGTGAGGTTAGTCAGCGAAGATATGCAAATCTCAATTCAAATTTCTTTTTCCCATGATCGAGATAGTCAAACAAGAAGTACCAAGAAATAGTACAGCTGAGATATTGAAAACAGGATAGTGCATTTTCGGAGTACATCTGTAATTTAAGCCATAGAAAGTAAACGGAGAGTTAAGTTGTGTCCTCTTTAAAATGATAGGGCTACTCAGAATATAGGAGGCAGATCTCGAATCGGGGTGGGGGGGGGGGTGGGGGGCTTGATTTTGAAGCATGGCTAACCTGGACTGCTGAAGGCAATTACAAGCATAGTCAACACGACTAAATCGTGACTAAACCATGGAAGGAAAAATTTAATTAACTAGAAACATTTTTTTTGGCAAAATCTGCTCAGACCATGTGACCATGATCTACAATCAATTTTGATAAGTATATTACAGTTCACACAAGAGAAGCGCATCCTGTCACGCGTTTTGTACCTGGTAGGGTCTTAGTTTTGTACCTGGTAGGGTCTTAGTTTTGTACCTGGTAGGGTCTTAGTTTTGTACCTGGTAGGGTCTTAGTTTTGTACCTGGTAGGGTCTTAGTTTTGCACCTGGTAGGGTCTTAGTTTTGTACCTAGTAGGGTCTTAGTTTTGTACCTAGTAGGGTCTTAGTTTTGTACCTGGTAGGGTCTTAGTTTTGTACCTGGTAGGGTCTTAGTTTTGTACCTGGTAGGGTCTTAGTTTTGTACCTAGTAGGGTCTTAGTTTTGTACCTAGTAGGGTCTTGGGTCTTGGGTCTTAGGTCTTAGGTCTTAGTTTTGTACACACCCGAAATTTCATGTTTTTCGAGTGATTTCCACTAAGAATCATACACGTTTCAAGTGAGTACACTTTGCAATGGAATTACACATTTTTCTTAACACTCTCTGCCCCACTTTGCAAACAAATTGGGTCCTACTCTAATGCAACGGCCGGTCCTATGCACTCCTAACCAAATGCTGTTCGTTACTGCGGCGTAATACATTGCTCGTTGTGCCTATTGGGTAATTCGGTACTGCAGAGAGTAACAACTGGAGCCCCAACTTGATAAAGGACCCTGTTCCTCAGTTGCTTTAGCAAGGGCGGCTCCTTGTAGGCCCTTAAAAGATTTAACCGAACCCATGTACCAGGTGGCCAGATTTATTTGAAACATCTACAAGCGTCTCCATCAGCTGCTGCGCAGCGGTTTATAGGATACCTTCTAGATCAGTACATTGCCGAAACTGAAACCCCACATGCTCGGAAAGCTGCAACTGACGATGAAAACATTGTGAGACTTTACGTCTTAGAAAATTGGAAATAAATACTATCACTGACCCCCTTGCAGACACCTTGGACCTCCATCGGTCACTGGGTCTACGGGTGGACCCTCTGGGTGTCGAAAGATCCCTCTCTGAGAAAGACTGATTTGGAATTCTCTTTTACAAATAGTCTTCAAAATTACAGAGAGGTTCAAGGTTGAACGAAGAGCAACTGTTAAGCAGATGACTTCGCGAAAAGCAAAAACTTTGAACAAGAAAGTGAAAAAAGTAAGAAACAAAAATAAACATTTTTAACATAAAAGCAAATACAAAAAAACAATGAAAGAAACCAAGAAAAGATTATTAACACAATCGTGGAGGTAATACTTCGAACAGAAGTTGTCCAAACACTGCTTTGTTTTATGTGAACGATACACTAGGCTAAAACAAAGAGAAATAGACGGAATTTGACGGTAAAATCGTAGTAGTTGACTTTTACAGACCACGGATAATATGCAATTAAACAAAAAAAAAATGACTAAGACTGAAAAACATTACTCTAGATTGTTGTGATAATGAAAAGTATACTTGTAACTAAATATTTGTGGCTAAAGTTGTTGTGTGGAATACTATCATAACCAATTAAGTCTTATTCTTATTTTCTCTTTAATCGGTACAGTGATAAAAAAAAGTTAAAATTAGACAAAATTGTTAGATTCTATGAAATGGTTACCTAGTTACGCGCGTAAATACTATATAAATAGCTAAACCTATAATTGACTTACATTATGATTATTTAAGATGATTATTTCGTAAACTTTGGAATTGGCAAAGAAGTCTTTTAAAAGGTGTAATTTACTTCTAAGAGTTGTTCCTTTTTAAAGTAAATAAGGGCCTCTGAAAGAGACATTTACAGTATTTGTTATTGTTAGCTGAATCTTTATCATTTCGTTCGATCTCTCAACGAGCGAAGTTTCCATGAAATGATTCCTTTCATACAGGGTTATTTCTGTTTACTGTCTTGACATTTCAGTAGAAAACGGCAATAAAATACGAATAAGATACTTAACCGCTCTTTGCAGAAATATAATACATTCCCTAGGTGTAGCAACTTAGGGTGTAATAATTAAAGTTATCCAATATTTATTATCAAAATCTAACGAACGTTAGAAATGTTTCATGTGAGTGAAGCCATGCATGCAATCGAGAAAACTGTGAGAAACATCTTTAAATATATTGTTCTTTATATTTCTTTAAAGATGTGTAAACTTCCCGTCGTTTAGGCATGCAGTTGACAAATTTCAAAGAAAATTGATGACATTTACGTCAACCAAGAAACACCAGATGTACAATGTCAACATTGATTATTTATGTTGATACAAACTTAGGGTTTTAGTAAAAACAAGCACAGTAGCGATCTAAAAGCTCTACAATGTATTTTAACTGCTGTTTTTTTAAGGGTGCAGAAAGGTTATTGTCAGTCACTGGAAAGCATTCTTAGTAAAACTTTTGCCTGAATATTCAATATAGGTAAGATGTACGGTACTGAAAAAACTTTTCCAAAGATTTCTCCGTGTTATCTGATTATCTTCTCGCTATAAGGGCCTTGCAAAGGAGCGTACCGGATATCATTGCCCAGGCCCCGTCGTCATGGGGTCCTATTGGTATAGACCATACCCATACTAGGGACTTTTGTTAACATACAGGGCCTACCTAAATCTCGGCGATGGCCTTTGTCGCTATTATTTTGAGACCTAGACTACGACAAATGTCGCAGCTGCACATAGTCGAAATGCTTTGTTTTATGGGTTTCTAGAATGTAAATTTATTCTGATAAAACCAAAGACTGTCCTGGTTGAACCAGAGGGTTGTCTCAACTCCCTGGTTAAACAAATCCCGTTTTGATATAACATCGGTTATAACGCCTGTTTATGAACATTATACAAGTTACGGTATATTATTATAAGCTCTTATTAAGTGGCTTCTTACCCTTAAGTTCACTCAACCCTCACACATCACGGTTATTTACCCACTTGTTTACTACCTCAAGTAAGATTTATTAAGGCAATAGTCATTTTCGTTTTCGGAAACTTTTTTCGGTGGTGGTGGTGATTAAAAGTTTTCTAGGAGCGTCTTGCCCCACACTCTTCCCCCTGACACCTGCAGAATACCCCAAGTCAGATGAGCTCAGCAAAATACCAAAGTTGTTTTAGCTAAACGCGTATATATAGTCCTTTAAGCTCTTGTGTAACTCGCTTCCTTATAGGTGAAAGTTGAATATTACAGCAGTGTGTTGCACCGGCACATCCTCTTGTATTCAAACGTTCATGTTTTATATGGTATTTATGTATGTCGTAAAAAGTAAAAATTTTGCTCTCACCCCTCTAAGGAACGCTGTTCCTATTTATTTAAGTTGAAGTTGCCAATTTTATATGTTTATATGTACCCTTATGTAGCATCCCATGTGATCAACCTGTCTCTTATTTTGAAACAGCGAGAGATTTCTGGCAATGTCAAGTCACCTAACATGACATGATTTGATTGTTATTCAAGTCACGTGACGAAGTGACATGCACGAGTCGATAGCTGATGTCTTTTGATGTCTAGTATTTCGACTTTTGAGAAAGGACTGTACTTGAAAATGTCCCTCTCTGTCATTGCTTCTTGTGAATGTTTCCTCTTAAAGGGGAGTCTAAGTCTGATATTCAAGAAATATATGTTACAAAGGTCGTTAGCTAGAAAACAAATTATTGGTACATTTTTCGTCTTAAATGTTCCAATGCTATAGTGTGAAGTCATAATATTTATTTAATGCCATTTGAAAAATTTTAAAGAGTATTCTGCACATTCAGTCTGTTTTGAAAACAGCAATTTTTTTCTCTACACAGTTTGTTTAAAGTGTGATTAGTGCCTTATAGTTATAATAGTATAATAGAAGGAAATAAACTGTGCATGGCAACCTATAACAAAAAGTTTCAGTATCCGCCATAAACTGGGTCTACTTTCAGAGTGTTTTATTTACAACAGGACATAATACCAACTTATTTAAGTTGTCCTACCCCTTGCACAACCATGCATTTCGAGTATTTTCCCCATTTTGACTCTCAACATCGGAATACTGATTACAAAGATGAAACTTATTCCAAAGAGATTTACTTTGCAGCTTATGTAAAATATCAACTAGATATTTTAAGTTTTAGACTTAAAGGCTCTCTAATCTCACCCCGGATAGTAACAATGCTCCCTACTAAGTTAACTTCTGCCCCCTCCTCCAATATGAACCAAACCTCCTGTCAAGTACACTAAAACAGAGCCACAGTGGCCTGCACGGAGTTTAAATTGCTCCAGGCAACATTGCCAAACACAGGGCAGGGAGTTGTAGGTCCCTGCATAGGGTGTGTGGAACACAACTGACTGTACAAGTCATTGTTGACCAGCGAGTGTCGCTGAAACTGTATTGTTTAAATGAATGTCAAAGTGCAGTTATCGACTGTATTTAGAACTCTAGGGCTATTCCTATATGTTTGGGCAGAGAGTGCTAGCAACTCCCTGGTTTGGGGGAGGGGGTGCCATATCCCCTTTAATTATTTCTTCAACGACAACATGAGAACCAAACAACACTTGACTATTCATCGTAAATAAAGTGGGACGAACGTTACTCTATGGCATCGTATTCAGGATCACAAACCGTGAAACTATCGAATAGTGGGCGTGACGAAGGGAAAGATTTGCATTTTCAAACGTCAGCAAAACATAAACGGGTGACGTAGCCTGTGAAGAGTTTAGTGGTCAGAGATATGTAGATTTGAACATAAAATTGTCGACTTAACCGTAAAGTGAGCTTCTCTTACAGCAAAACAAAGGAAGTAATTAAGTATAGTCAATGAAGGAGAAATGAGAAAGATGACCAAATCTTTATTACAGATAAAAAATAAACCGGAGTGGTAATGAGGAGAGTGTGGGTACTATTATTGCTCTAATTCAACACAGGAGTTATTGCTTTTCGGTTAGTCTCCCCTGCGGGCATATGACGTCTTTCGCCTCTACGCTGGCCGTTTTCGGTTTAAGTTTCCAGGGGAGGGCGTATAGTCGAAATTTTTACGACAAATAGTCCCAGAGTCTCTCCTCCAGCATTCGCCTGCAACTAGAGTTTCCCATTACCCGCTCCTTTTCTTTCATCTTGTAGCGAATTTGCATTTTGTAATATTTCCATTCAGGTAGCTGGAACTGCCTGCTTTAACTCAGAAAGATGGATTCTTTAAAGATGTATAGCCCTGTCTAAGGTCCGAAACGTTAGCATACCGAGCTCTGGTCACTGCAAGTTGAATAACTCGCTCCTGGTCTCTCTATATAGTTTGTCGTCTCTGTAGTTACCCGACAATGGTTGTCCGTGCACACTTCTATTGGGGAAAAGAAGCTGTACCCGAAAAGGTAGGCCAAATATATGCCCTTCCGAGATGAGTTAGATGAGGTTTTACGGCTTAGTTTCTGACCAGTTGGTTGAGTCCGGTCGGCCACGGACATTTTTTTCAGTTGTGGCTCACTGGCTTGTTTTTTTACTCCATTGCTTCACCAAGCACAATGGCAGTAGGTTCCATTTTTAAAGTCTTTGGTATGACCCGGCCAGAAGTTGAACCCCAGAACTTCCGGCTGCAAGCTGAATGCTCTAACCACTTGACCATGCAGTCGGTCCCTTCCGAGATGTGAGTTACTACACCACGTTAACCTGAGCAGACGGTTATCTTCGCTGATATAAAAGGGGACGTGTTAATGAATTGGTGGGTGATGGAAAATGGGAGGGACTGAACGTGATATAGACCAGTGTAAGGCCTATCATTTGTTGGAGAAAGGGCTGATATCTGTGATCTTGAGAATTAGTATCGGTGGGTGCACACCCTCTCAACTTCAACTCATTGTAGCTCAAAATCTAAACGGTCATGCTGTATACTTGTAGTGCCGTGATTGGACGTCTCATTAGCATTCACCTGAGGGATATAGTAGCTTATCGGGGCTGTGAACTTTGGTAAGGCTGTGGGGTGGGGGCATGTAACAGAGAGGAAATAGTGCGTAAGTCAATGGAGCAGCTGAGTGTGATGTACCCCCTTAAGTAGACCTAACCGGGTCACTTAAGTTATTTTCAAACTAAATGGGTAGAAATATTATTTGGAGATTCAATGGCTTAGATCTTTGTTGAACATTAGAAAACCTTTGTTAAATTTACGAAGATCTGGAGGTTTAATAGGAATACTGGGCCCTGGGAGGGGGTATGTCTCAAATGGACTGGGACAATAGCCAGATGTTCAGCCTTGGAGGAACAACGCCAATGTATGGTTCTAGTAAGGATCCAACATCGACGTCTGTCATAGCTGAAACATAGATGTAAAAAATTGGAGGAAAAGAATCATTTGGGTAACATTTCCTCGGATCCCAGAAGAAAAAACAGTTGGGAATTTTCAACTGGTTCCAACTGGAAGCAGTTGGAAAATTTCCAAGCTGTGTTTTTGGACCAGTTGGAAAAATTCACAACTGTTTCCAGTTGTGACCATGTTTCCAAGCTGTGTTTTTGGACCAGTTGGAAAAATTCACAACTGTTTCCAGTTGTGATCATGTTTCCAACCGGGATCAACTGTTTTCAACTGGCAACCCTTTTCCAAATAAGTTGAACTGGATCCAGGAGAACGGACACCCAATCAATGAGCACCCTTAAGCCACGAATGTGTGGCTCAAAGAAGGGTAATTCAGACGTAATTGGCAAACTTCGCAATGCATTTACATAACAAAAATGATAAAAAAAAATCAGTAATAGGCTTACACTGTTATAAACTGTTAAAATGTGATAATTGCAAATTTTGGAAATAAAATTTAAAAATGTAACCATCACAAAACATCCTACAAAAGGACTGAGCTGATAAAATGCATTTTAGCTTGATTATGCAAATTAGGTAAAGCCAGTTGAATATGACCATTTGGAAATGGTCCAAACCAGTTGGAAACAGTTGGAAACAGTTGGAAATTATTCCAACTGGTTTGACATGCCATTCAAAATTTTCCAACTGGTAACAATAATTACTGGAACCAGTTGAGAATTTCCAACTGTTTTTTCTTTCTTAGATTCAACTGGGTTAAAGAGATTCTCAAATGATTCCAACTATTTTCAACTTCGACTGATCTCAACTGCTCTCTGAATTTTCCAACTGTTTCAACTGTTTCATACCAAAAATGCAAAACAAATAAACTTCCATTTCCATGTAATTGTTTCATGTCAATTTAATATAGGCGATCCAGTAATATGGAACACATGTATAGTCAGGACCGTTCAGTCCAAGGCTTCATTTAACTTCTGTTGTCTTGCACCAGTTAATTTCTTCACTGAATGCAAAATACTGGAAAAGTCACATAAAATATATATTTAGAAAGTTCAGTTAAAAAACCAGGTTCAAACTGTATGAACGGTAATGTAGGGACGGGAGTGTGATGTAGAAGAACAGGGTAGCTAATTATATGCAATATAAGTAATAGGTAAAGAATATAAGTAGCCTAATAATAAAATAGCCTAAAATTCAAAGACAATCAAATAAAAAATATAGTAAGAGTAAATGATCAATACTTCAACAACACCTTAACCACTCGACAACTCAACTCTTGATACCCCCAACTAGTGCTGTTCTCATTCACAACTTGACACTACAGGTACATGGCTCGAATCCAACTGTACTCATCAGTTATTTCACCTATTTCCAACTGGACCCTTTTCCCAACAGTGTTTCAGTTGGATTTCCAAAACCCAACTGTGTTTCAGTACAAAGCAACTGGGTCAAACTGGTCTCGAAATTTCCAGACGGGACTTTGTCATGGTCCAGTTGGAAACACATGAGACCAGTTAGATACAGTTGGGATTACCAAGGAATCCAGTTGGAAGCAGTTGAGACCAGTTGGACACAGTTAAAACCAGTTGGACACAGTTAAAACCAGTTGCAATATCCAACTGGAATCAACTGTTTTTTTCTCCTGGGATACCCTCCCCTCCGCCCACGCCGGCAACGGGACAGCCCTTGCTGATGGCGGTGAGCCCACTATGCCTTGCATTCTTTCCAAAGAAAAGTACACTTTAGATTTACATATTCAATTTAAAGTGTGTCTGAGATCATTTTGACTGCTCTCAACTCCTCTAAGATTGCGCGAAGTACTGACAGATATCTGACAGAACTGTAGATTACTTGACAGCGCAGTTCAGTTACAAAGTTTCCACGTGGCAGGCTCTGTTTTATTCCTTCACCAGACAAGTTATGCGATATTATAAAATTGGCCCGGTAGGTGGACTTAATATGCTAATGATGCATGAACGTCGAATTTAAGTCTCATTTATAAAAGTACACGGATGGCTTGTAGATAGATAGACACGATCCGTGCTTTGTGGAGGTTTCGAATTAATTGAAGTCTTTTTTCCACTGTATGAAAACAAATAGCAGTAAAGAGACGCAGACGAAAGGGTTCTGTTACTTGAGTAAATCATTTATGTGAGAAGAAATAACACAGAGGTACAGACTAATAGAAAAGGTAGGTTGCAAAGTCGTGGGTACATATGTACATGATTTCACTGTCAGCAAAACCAGTCCTCCTCGTCAATAAAGAGTGATGTTTCTTTCTGATGACTTGTCTTCTCCACTAGGTTGGGAAAGTACAAACTGAGTTGGGATTACTATTTATACAGCGGAGATGGCCTAATAGTGACCCAACTTGTATTTCAGTATTTTCCGATTCTGCTCAAATTAGACAAGAACGAACTGTAAATGTGGTACGTGCTGGTGTTTCTTTTGATAGGCATCCCCACTTTAACATGGCTTCACTATGTACATAGGGAACGTTATAAAGAGGCAAACGGCCCTCCATGCAGGTTAGTTTGTATAGTACGTTACTCGAATTTGTCCATAGCCTACAACTTGAAAGATTAAGACAAAAGTTAGTCTTGATATGTTGAAGAGGAACTTATTCTAAGATTTCAAGTGAAATTAAAATTTCATTCCAATGTAAACAGGTAAGGTTCCCTTAATTGTAGCAGTTGGAAAAGGCCTTCCCCACATTTTCCACCCAAAGTGAACTGGGAGCCATGAATAATTTAATTTTCTCAAAATGGTGAACAATGTTAAGTGCGCAACTTTGACCAAGAAATACACAGGGATTGGAGTTTACTCAAATGGCGAGTAAAGTTTGCAAAATTTCAGTTTTCATTGACTGTATAATGCATGTACATTATGGAAGCATTAGATTATAGAGGATTATAAGAAATGATGTAAATTTTGAAAAACAAAACAAAACAATGCCACCCATACCAGATTTGAGTTTGAATTCACTAGAATGCTGTCAGGATTACACTTTTCCTTTCAAAGGAAAGACAACTTTAGCTTGTTTAGGAGTTAATGCCAACAAATCAGAAAGGGAAGTCCCAGATGGTCATGTAAATAACATCGCAGTGGAACTGGGCTGGTCCACAGGAACTGGGGACCGGAATGTCTACGGTAGCCTTAGTCAGTAAAACTCTTTGAGTCCTTTCTTTTAGTGTTTTCACTTAAACCTCGGAGTCAGAGAGCAAAACACACAGAGACTCACAAACCAGAAGAAAAATCAGAAGGGCTTTAATCAGGGATAAGAGCATTCAAGTTTCATGCAGAGTCGGATACAAGGAGGGCGCCACCTATTGGCCTCTAGAAAAAAAAAATAACAAAAGGGAAAAACAACCAAAGAAAATCGATGTCTAGTACATGAACATTCTTTGGGGAAAAGGATATGATACATTTGGCATCTAATACCCTTACTGAGAACAGGGAAGTTCCCGGTGAAAACCAAATCTATTCGTATCGACCGTGAAGAATGAAAGCCAATGAAGAACATACGTGCAGTACGTATTTTACCCCCAGTACTGCAGGTTAAGTGTAGCTTAGCCCGAGCGCATCTTTCGTAATAGAAATTAACTGAGGACGTTTTTACGTATTACATATGTACATGTACGTATGTACGTATTTACGTATTACATAGTGTACTGTGCATCAGATACATATCAAGCAGAGCGGTGGAACTCTCGAACCACTCGTCTTTGAACCTGGTGACATTCGGGCCTCTAGCCAGGTGGGGGCACGGGACACTACTATGCCCCCATTTGGACAATCGATCACACACTAATTTTTTCCCGTTTGTACTTATGAGCAGTGGCGCCGGCACGGGGTGTGTGGGCATGCCCCAAGATATCGAACAGAATTTATAATGATCCCAAAAGGTCTGTAGCGGATTAGGGTAAGGTGGACATATTTTAATTGTTTTCTGTAAAAAATCTTTCGTAAACTGTGAAAGAAATGTACGCGCTTTCACTTACTCTTCCATACTCCTTCAACACCACTTCAAACATATTGGCTTTATTCAAGGGTAAAGTTCCTACAATTACTCCTATTGTTTCTGTAAAGATGGATGATGGAGAGACACATAGCATAAGTGCCAAGGAAATTTATTCGCTCTTGTCTGCCTTTAAGAAGATCGTCAATCCAAGATGGTCTGGTGGCAGCCAAATTTTATTAGACAACTGAAAATATGTCAGTGCTGACCTGCATGTCATTTTTACCATAGTCAATGATTTCTAGGGCAAACTTTCAGCGCGCTTCGCACACAAAATTATTAGTACAATATTACCATGCGCTACTCTGGTCCTACAAACTCCAGTCAAGTTAAGAGGACGACATCACGAGCTTTTCATGTCGCAATATTAAAGGGGAATTTTCATGATCCCAGACAGTTCCAATTCTCCCAACTATGCATCTTCTAGCTCCTCCCATAACTGTATGAGGCTCTTACTTGTGCAAGAATAAACCTGTTTTATTGCTTAAGGCCATGTCCTGGTGAGCACACAAGGCTATAAAATGTAATAAAAGTACTCTCTCTGCCTTGTGTGGAATGTGAGCTACTCTGCATCTTTCAAATTTTCAAACTTTGATGTCAATCAAAGAGCAGTCACCAACTGAGAATTTTGATATACATACACTAAAAATATACTTTGGGGTGATGACAGTCTGTCTTTAATACTTTGAGTAACAATCGTAGGGCGGTGACTATGGTATGGAACTGTACTAGCTACACAAATTTAAACATATTTTCGGTCCATGGTGACTGTGCACTTATTTAATACATTTGCAAAGAATAAAAACATTTAAATCAGTACTTATGAGTCCTATCCCCATTTGGTTATATCAACTTCCTTCTCTCTTATTCTATTGCAAGCCTGTCGCGCGAATTTTCGTTCAAAGTTTGTAAAATTTCGATGACTTTGAAGAGCTTTTGTGCTGTCAGTGTCATTCGAAGGTCAGCTGGAAAGCTCCTTGCAAGTATCCCCATTTTGTTAATAACTCAGCTTCCGGGTAATCTCCTTCTGGATCCCACCATAGTGTTACTCCTGGACCACGTCGAGGCCCTGCATGTGGCGGCCCATAAACCCCTCGTTGTTCGCAGTGCACACCATGCTTCGAGCAGGGAGCTGCTTCGAGTTCAACTGCACTTGCGGAGTTAAAGAAGCGTTATTATAGCTATTTCTTTCGCTCACTTGTAAAAGACGATCTACCCTCTGTATGGCAAGAAAATTGCCACTAGTGACTAGGAAGGGGAGTTATGGCACGCTTGTCGCACATGTGCATACTTAACGACTCCCTGAGGCTATCTAGCTATGAAAATGTACCGTATATATACTATAGGTTTTCTGTAAGTACAAAGTGACAAATATTCCAAAAGATAAGAGAATTGCACATCCATGGAAACAATTTTCCTGGAGCATTTGAAACATGAATGCTTCGAGCTTTCCAGGGTTTCACTCCTGGCCCCATCTTGGCTTTGCGCCCTTGGACTCCAGCAAGGGCAATATGTGGGGACCCGGCGTAGACCCACCTGTTATAGGTATTACGCTTTGCGCCTTCCGCTTCTCACCCTTAGTGCACACTAGGTGTCCACATTTTGACCCCCATTGCCCTAACCGACCATTCAATTACGCGCCCCTTATTGAAAAATCCTGGATACGCCACTGTGAACATCCATCATATTTTGAATTTGACGACAAGGAAACACGTGAACGGAAACAAGCTTCTCTTGAACTAGAAAAATAAAATATTTTTATTAAATCCTTCCTCTTCTTATATTCTTCTTATCGAGATATCAAGAATTATGTAGGCTATGTTAGGCCTATTTTCATTCGAACATTCTCTTCTTCAAAACTCCATCCGAACCAAGTTTTACACTATCCTTCCTGAACCCTTCAGCTACGAATTAAGGTGAATGCATACTACGGCAATTCGGAATAAATGCTCTCAATCAAGCTTTGTGTCTCTCAAAGACATCTTTTTTATATGGTTCCCAATGGAACGACTGAAGAGAAGACTACGAGATTGATCCTAATAAGTTGTGAAGAGTGGTCACTGGAAGGAGATAATCCAAATCTATTTCTATTCGACTACTTGAGTCAAATTATTTTCAACTTTTTGTTGTTTCATTTTTCTCTTTCTCTGGGAGGACAAAAGCATCATCCACTTGAGAATATCTGCACCCTCAATCCCGGGCGAGTTTATTTCCCCAGGGAGACTAGCGAGAGATTAATTATCCAAGGAAATATTGCGAAGCTTCAAATTGTTTCTCGATGAGGGATTTCCAAACAGGGCACAAATGAATGACAGACTTGCTCAAGTCCAAATCTTTACAAGCACCTCATTGTGAATTGCGTTTTAATCATGCAGTAATAATTATAAGTTATGGAGATTTGTATGCTCGACTTACCTGAATGTTGAAGTAAAGGTCAGTGACCCGTATCTAAATGTAAAGTGTTATGAAATAATGAGACAAGCTTTTGATAAAGGCAACTGCAAGTAACCTTAAAAGGTACCTAAAGTCTAGAATTACAAGAATATAAATTTTAGAGGATGGTCAATGAATCCCATTCATCCATCTCCCATTTTCAACGCTTACTCCATTGGTGATATATGAAATGCTGAGATTTATTCACTTTATTTGAAATAGCCGATTGCGAAATAATTTGTGAATCCTTCTTTTACAATTCACATAAAATGCTGTTTTTTTTTTTTTTTTTTGAAATTAAAATATTTATATCTTATGACCCTGAAAACCTTAATGTTTTCTTGTATAGCATGATGTACTGAAAGGGCATGTATAGTCAATTCGCCTTGTAACAGTGAGACATGAGTAATATGTTTGTAACGCTCATTTTTAGAATTTCCTCCTTGAATTGAGGGACTAATAGCAGGACATCTGTAATCGATGTTTTGTACGTGTGTTGTTTAAAGACAGACACTCATCTTCCCAGAAAGTTCCAGTTCTCCCAACTAGGCTACTTCTAGCCCCTCCCACAACTTTCTTTAGCTTCTCCTTGTGCAGACGCAGACCTAGATTTTTGCTTAGGGTGATATCCTGGTGAGCACACAAGCCCCTAATGAGTAATCAGAACACTCTCTGTGTATGCTGCGTAATATGAGCTACTCTGCATCTTTTGAATTTTCTAACTCTGATGTCAATCAAAGAGCAGTCACCAATTCAGACTTTTGCTTACCCCCAAGTAAAAATCATACCTGGGGTGACGAGTATCTATCTTTAAACGAAAACAGGGAAGGAATAAGTAGGTTAATCACACCAGGCAATTGGCATGTGCTAGTTACGTGAGTTACGTAGTGTATGTAGGGTGGGAGTAGAATGGAAGTGTTCAACTAAGGGGCACTAGTCTACACACTGCGGAGGTGACCACACCTATCCCGAAATTGTCTTTTAGTCCAGGGCGGAATTTGCCGGGAGGGGCTGACAGCACCAAGGGAATATGAGCTAGGTTGTTAGCTTTTTAGTGCAAGTTCTCCTCGAGTGGGTTTCTCTTAGACGCTGAGATGAGCTCTTCGCCGTAAGGTCGGTGTAACCGGTTGTCACTATTTCATGCCAGTTTTTTATTTTCCGATATTTTAAAATACTTTATACCTTTTGAAGGATTAAATATAGGGGTGAAGTGTAATCTCTCAATTAAATCTGGTAGTAGGCTATTGAAGTCAATTATTTTAAAGAGGCGGAAAAGGGTGTTTCGAAGTAAACAGTATCCAGACAAGTTTTCTCGCACACTTTCGTCAGAATTTGTAGGGTTTATGGACCACGAATATTTGATATAGATGGTTTTACGTTATGTTGAAAGGGATTTCAGAGCAATAGAGAAGCAGTTGATCCCAGTTAAGTAATTTGAGGGAGAAAGACTTGAAATAGTTGCCGAAATTAACCTGTATTTTTCTGCTCTAATTAAGTATTATTGTGTATTAGGGTTTCTAATAAAAGGTGTTAAAATCTTAGCTTGTAGGGAGATTTCAGGAGGAACATTACTAAACAAGGCAAAATTATTACATTTAAAGGAAATGCACTTCTTTTAAGCTGCGTTGGAGGAAGGGTTTGTATGGTAAAATATTTTCATGTATGAATGAGTCCATAAAAGGGCATGTTAATTTCAGAGAGAAAGGCATTTTTCCTGATGATGAACTTTTATTAGTTAAATTCCGGGTTCTTTCTTTACAGCCTGCTTTCGTCATTATGTTGGAACCAAAGAGCCCATCTTGGTGCTGGTGACGGGATACATCAAGCCTGTTCTACATGTTGCGGATTCGGGGGAGTTCAGCAGTTTAATGCACCTTCTCTCCGTACTTCAACTTCATTTGGGCAGTGGTATAAACTATAATTTGTAACCAGGGTGTAAAGACATGCCGTGGAAGACAGGAGGCCCCAACGCGTAATGTAAACTGTTATTTTATGTTCATACAAGAGTTAATTATTGTAATTTTTCTTTCAATATACTTCTTCTATTCTTCATACACATTGGTGTCGTCATATTTGAGTATGGATCTGCTTTGCTTTATCTAAGTTACTTTGATTCAAGTTAAGAGACCTGTGGAACACATTCATAGAAACTCTTCTCCTCGCTTTTTCGAAGGGGTTGGTCACCAAAATTCATAAAGTGTAAAATTTATCAATGAAAATTGTTGAAAGCTTTTAAAAAAATGTTGTAATAAGTACACTAGTTCATAAAAAATCAACTAGTCTTTGGAAGTAACTTTCTACTATACATATCGTCACAAGCAATGCTTGCTTAGCTCATCAGGGCTTTCGAAATACCTTTTTGTACAGATTCAATAAGTGTTGCAGGGTAACCTCGTCGACAGATATTTTGACAAATAGGCCTCGGAGCTGTTGAAGGGGACCTCGATAATGATTATTTGCTGTGGAAGATGGTAGTCTGCAAGGGAGGGGCATTCTATGCACTTGCGTGACCATTTTGGCCTGTGCATGGAATTGCCTGCGCAAGTTACTTCTTTGGAAGGATTCAACGAAGAACGATTCATGATATCATACGAAGACCGAAATCGTGTTAGCCTAGAAAAGAAAGTCGCCAAGAGTGGGGGCGGCATAGGTACCGCAGTTCCTTCATATTTTTGTTGTATATAATTCTTTACTGCTGCATAGTTTGGCATACTCTATAAATTTACACTGGCGTTAACTGGTTAACTTGCTAGCTGATTCGTTCCTCTCGCTAGCCGCTCTCCCTTACAAACTTCTGACCTACACGCTTGTTGTTTAAAGTGGTGACAAAACGAATTTATGCTCCACTTTACTCTTAATGAGACTACCACAGTCAAGATCATCTTGCAGAGAGGCGCAGTGCTGTTTTCGTCTTTTCCCTTAGCAAAAAGGTACGTTTACATATGGTAATGGCAACAACAAGGACCACAATATCCTTCCCAATACAAATTTAAAGACTGTTCATATTGGTAGGGTAAGGGCACTTCGTTAATCCAGTAAAACTATGTCCGGCCCCCCCCCCCCCAAGAAAAAATCGCCAACAGAGCGATTCAGAGCCATTGCCACCCGATAAGTACTGCGCGCACGTAAATGGGACTAGCCAAGCAGCCAACTGTCTGCCTAACTCACGTCAGCTGTCGGGGCATAGATTCATTTGGACCGCGTCTAAGACAATGCACATAATATTTGCATAAAAGATGCCTCATCAAGTCAAATATGTATGTATATATAAAAGCATGAGGGTAGAAAAAGTAAAACTTGCATTTTCGGTTTCATGAATCTATTCGAACTTTCGGCAGCACAGTGCCTTCCTCAAGAATACAACACACAGCTTTCTCTTTATCTAGGTATCCAGTTACTACCACTGCAGCTCTTTTGTATACCTTTGGTAGCGGATTTAGCTTTCGTCTTGTAATTTTCTATTCTTCTGTTTACACCTTGCTTCGTATGCCTATTTGTGTAGAGAGCTGGGACGTAGCTTTTACTTGCCAATTTGTGTTGTATTCTTGAGGAAGGCACTATGTTGCCGAAAATTCGAATAGATTCCTGAAACCGAAATACAAGTTTTACTTGTTTTTCACTAGTGGTTTTATACTTACTGTTTCGGGTGATGTTCCTTTTTGGACTTATCGCTATATATATATATATATATATATATATATATATATATATATATATATATATATATATATATATATATATATATATATATATATATATATATATATATATATATACAGTAGTGTTGGTGTGACGTTGCGACTTTTTAATGTAAAAACTGAAGAATGGTAGGTAGCGGATACAGTCGCATAATTTTGAAACCTGTGTAATGTTTTTCATCATTTGGTGTATCGTCTTTCTTAATAAAGCAAAGGTTGCCAATGTTAGATGCATATTCCACAGGTTTCAAAATTATGCGACTGTATCCGCTACCCACCATCCTTCATTTTATATATATATATATATATATATATATATATATATATATATATATATATATATATATATATATATATATCTTCGTACGTATCAGTCGAGAGCTGTCAGGTCTTGTGCAGAATGAATCTTGAATGTACGATATAATGTATCCCGATTACCAAGACAACATTAAGCTATTTAACACATGAGAGAGGATCAAAAAGGAATTGGGAATTCTGCAGTTGATTGGTAAGAATTAGACATGTTCCTCTTCCATAAAATATCATGCACTGGCCACTTTCTCTTCTTCCACTTTTTGTATTTCAGATCTATTTCATCAACCATTACCATCAGGAAAATTCTCATTAAGTTTCGCAATATTCGATTAAGGAAAAAATTGTTCTGCTCATATTCCCTCCAAGTGCATTTTTATTGCATTCGGTATTTTTTTGTTTAGGCTACCGTATGTGGCAAACATTTTAGCCGTTATTTGAGACCGGTTATACCGAATTTTCGCTATTGTTCCGGTTATTGTTGCAGTTGTTAGTACATGTGAACGTGCCTAAGATCATGAAAAGCAAAAAAATATTACCTTCTCAACCCCGAAATGGCCCACATGGACTGAATATGGGCCAGATTACACCACACCTACCCTACATGATGCTGCCCAGGTCCCTCCCATACGAAACCCTGGCTACATGGCCAGCGCATACAATAAATACTTTTGGGTCAGTGGCCTACGTTTTCCCCATGTGGAACCCATACGGGCTAGCCCACACCATTTGCACATCCTACAGAACGTGATATGGCTGTATGGCCCGTTAATCTTCCATATGGGAATCATAAGGATCAGTCCAAATAATAGCCAAACGTTAGTACTTAGAGCCAGCTATCTAGTCCTCAACATATAAGGAGCCAGCATTTGGATGACGTCATCGTTGCTAGTCAACGGTCAAGGTTACCACCATCCTCAAAGTAAAGCTTTTATTCACTACCTATGTTAATGTCAATGTCCTCGTTGGCTCTAACCACTAACGTAGTGGCCCAGTTCCAGTAGCGGAGATTTGTGCGAAAAAATGTGGGGTAAGATAATGGGCCCTTGAAGGAAAAGTTAGTGTGAAAAAGTGAAAGTCAATGGAAGCATTTTGCAAAAAGTTGGGGAATATATCCCCCATCCCCCGGTCCAGGCTCCACCATGTGAAACCACTCCATGTCTTCATACAGCGACCCAGATTTTATATCCATGTAGTAACCACATGGGCGCACTGATGTCTTGCCCACGTGACTACCCAGGGGTTCATCGTGTGTTTCCCGTTTGATATCGATATCGGTCATACCCAGTACAATATTTGAAAGTGAATTGATGTGAGCTCCATATGGAATATATATGACGTGTCCCATGCTTAGCTAAAATAAACGAATATGGGCCCATGATGGCCTGTTGCATGGGGTGTAGTAGGCCGTATAAAACCTAAAAGAAAAAAATGAAACTCGTACACGACATGTGTTCGGTCAAAGACATCACTACCTAAATAGCGTACACTACCCGTGAAGCTTACTTCCTATATGTCCGTTGTTGAACGGAAAATTGTCGCTATTAAAATGATTGACTACACCGAGGTGACCTCAATTAATTGGTCTGAGCTTGAAAACTGGGCAACAGAAAATAAGTCTCCACTACAAACCATTAATTATTGTCGTCAAGGTTAGGGACAATGTGAACTTAAACTCCAAAGGCTGGAATAAGGAGGTGGTAAAGGCTACGAAGACTTTAGCAATATAACTCCCTACAAGGCTAAAAATACGTGGTGAGTTCTGTAACGATAGCAAAAGAATGGTTTATCATAACCAGGGTCAGAGAGTTTCAAAGAGAGAGAGAGGGGGGAACGTGTGGGGACACTGTTCAAATTGTCTAATCACATGAACAATTTCAAGTCCCTCAGGCAATACCAATGGCGTTTATCAATATGCATGCAATGTGTCCAATATTTTGGTACACCAAAGTTGCCCGTTAAGTAGTAAGGGGGCATTCTTATATATCTGTGGACGTCATAGAAGGTATAGTTTAGAGACAATGCAGCAAACACTTTGCTTTCAATGGCTTCACCAAATTTATAAACCTAAATATCTTGGCATGGCTTTTATCGGACCTAATTTGTTACTTTTCTTGTTCGCATAAATTATTACGGGCCATATTCTTTTGACCTGTACGAATAAACCTTTGTCGTTCTTGAAATTTGGGATTAGTCAGACCTTTCTTCGACGTTAATTAATGACACTTTTCATCTCAGTGTTTATTTCACTGACACTCTATAAAGTTAAAAGCTACAGTTAATACCTTTTTCCTATCCTATGTTATACGGCAAGTAATAATTATTGCCTGGTTTGCTGGTCTTTTTCGTGTCTATAGCGTTCAATTTTGGCCCTAGACCCATCTTACGTTTGTAATAGCAGTGTAAAAAGCCGCCATGTTTGGAGTATGCGCGAAGCACAATTGTGTATGCGAACACAAAGTGATGAATCAGTGGAGGTTATTAGACAGTGATGAGATCACGACCTACTTTGCATGCGCACTAATAATACATGCACAGGCCTTTGTGTTTAGCGTAAGTCTACTCGACACATTGAACTTTTCACATATTCTCCAGCATGACGGCTAAACAAAAGATGACGTCAAGTGGAAGGATCTATTGTGGGAAGGCAAACAAAACAAAAAAAAAAAGGAACCGAGAACGACTTGGTAACAGTACTTGATCATTGGCTGAGAAGATTAAGGAGTTCCTCTTAAAGACCACAGGCAGGGCGGTAGCCACGAGAAACTTTTGAATTAAAACTTGTTCTTTGAGTAGTATTCTGTAGCCTCCATATCTTCACTTCAAAAGTTGGAGACTTAACCAACTTTAAATAAAACAAAATACAACTGAACATAGCGCATGAATTACTTGAAGACAGAAAATTATTTTGACAATTGACAATTATTCTGAGATAAACTTGTGAAGCAAATAAAAACTGATCAACTTTTCTCACTATGAAAATAAAAGAAACACATGTAAAAAATATGTTGCATTCATATCACTCCGATGTTGTGAGATCTTCATTCTAGTCATGTGGTCACATACGGTATGTAGTTGATACATTTTATGTAAACTTACATGATCATAACTTACTGTTCTTAGAGTGAGAAAAATGATACGTTCTTTTTTGTTTTCTTTTTCGATAAGGAACCATATCTCGGTGTAAGTTAAATGTTCCTTCTTTTGTCTTTCTATGGTCTGAGGCAATTACCTAATGAGGAAAATTGGTCGTAAGTCAGTGAACAAGTTGTTTATAATAAATCAGAACGCATATATAAATTAAATCAAAGTGTCTAAATCATGTCAAGTTTTGTTTTGACGAGGAAGAAATGCATGGGTTTGCAAGCGGCAAACAGTGGTAGGGACATTAGCCCTGAGCTCTTAATCCAGAAATATTTATTCTTGAAAGAGGCCCACTGGTTTGATTCGAACGGAGAATAATCCATTCTCATTGGCTGTGTATGATGTGACGCAAAAACAACTTCCATAGTTCACGGTGTCTTTGAAGAGATGATCTTATTCTAGATATTTGTATGAGGCTCAACAAAGAGACGCCGCACATCTGAAGTTCAATTACATTGTATGTAAAAGAGAGGTATTTAAAGGGAACTGAAACGGCGTTAACTTGAATTAATGAGTATGGGGTGCCGTTTGTGCCCTATCATTACTTTGTCACGGTCAATTTTCACTCCGTTGTCACCAATAATGCCGTCAAAAGTAATCCCATGATTACAACACATTAAAAATGTGTCTTCCATGAACCTACAAAAGCTGAATTTGTGAGCTTGGACGTTCGATCGCTCTAACAGTGTCTGATACATGATGTTAACTATCTTAGCACCAATGGAGCGAAGTAAAATTTCTTCATTCAAACAAGCCTTGCGAGACTGCATTTGCATTTTGAAATGAGAGTTTTATACCGTTCTAATCTAGTTTTATTCAGACAGCTTACCCCTTTTAAATCCGTTGTATTAATTCTCTTCATGTCGACAGAAGCAGTAATGTGACTACGCAAGTAATTACGGGTTCAGCCATATTACATCATCCGTGATTTCTGGTGGAGACTGCTTTAAAAGGACAACTATAGTGCTGTTCCAAAATAGATGCTTTCTCAGAAGGCGAATTCCGGGGGCTTCATAGATACTTGGTTAAGTTGTCCTTTAGAGGACGTATTGTGTCCTTCTGGGACGTAACTCCTCAGGGGAGCAGAACTCATTCGGGAGTCATGTTTGGTTTCGTCCCTTGACTCTTTGCCAGAGAGTCGAGGGGACTTTTAAAAAAGTAGATACTCGAACAAAGGTTAAGCCATGGGACATTATTGCTCTATGGTTGGAGCTTTCGCAGTTGCAAGCGGGATGTCCTAAGTTCGAATCTAGGTGCATCCGACGTTGCATTTCACCTCATCCAGATTCCTACCCTACATATAGATATGGGTGATTCTTTAAATAAGGGACCAACTTGAATCATGAAAGTAAAATTCAAATTCCATACTTGAAAGGTTAACAACAAATATTGTCCTTTTCAGATTATGTATGGGCATTAGGAATATGCAAATCAAGTCAAACGTTTTAAAAAAAATCATGGAAATAGGCCCTACTTATTGTTCAAAATAAGGTTCAGTGTTCCCCGCCCATGTAAGAAGTTAGTAACGGAAACGCAAAACACAAGTTGTCCATAAAATACTAACAGTATTACTTTTTCCCTGAATAGTACTTCAAAACACAAGTTTTCACATGGCCATATTGAGGGCACAGTGGAGCAAACACTTTTGTACAATGGGTCTCTTCACTAATTACTAGTTGTACACTACACCTTGCATACACAGTATATCAAACACGCAGCTGTGGCTCCATTGCCTGACTTCGACTGATTTACGACTTGAATATGCATATCTGCGCCTTATTACCCCAACATGACGGCTTTCTGCGTTACCGTAAGAAAAAATGTGGCGTTGGTGAAAATGGATCTGCAGGTGTTGAATCCTCACCTGCAGGGTAACTGGAAGGGGTTGGCCGTTTGTTGTCACCGTAGAGAAAGTAGTAACCCCATCCCAGATAGCTCCATCGGCGAAAAATGTGCATACGCGCAGGAAAAATGGCGAACAATCTTGGCACAACCCTTCCAGAGGCGCAGGAAGCAGGTCCTTTTATAGGAAGTTTTTCAGTTGAGAGGGGGGTGGTGATTTGAGAAGAAAAACCCGAAAACGTGAAAATACCTCAGCGATGAACACAACTAGTCAGCGCGTAACATAACGAGGAATTTTTGCCAAATTGCCTCCATATTGCAAAATGGCACTTCTTATGTCCTGAACGTATTTGTCATTATATATTGTCTTATTTGGAGATCTCATGTCTTAGAGATTTACACTTTAGATTTAGATTTAAAAGACCCTGGTAGAAAACGATCGGCAGAGTACTGATCCCTTTTCGGCTTAGCAATTGAAGCGCCTTTCATAGGACATAGGGTTCATGGGCCTTATGGTGGGCCCTTCTTGAGTGTCATGGGTAATACTTCCATGGGGGTCATGGGGGTCATGGGGAAAATGGAAAAAGAAGCATGGCATGAACAACGAGAATTCAGAGGCCAACTTCTACTGGGAGTGAGCAACGGGGAAATAGGAATAACCGAATGGGTCTAGGATTTATAAGCAAGTTTAGAATACTTTTTAGTCGTTTCCTTAATGTATTACCTCTCAGGATCTCCCGATAATGGGTGGCGCGAATTGCGCAGAAGAAATGTTGTTTGAAAAGAATGTAAAACAAGAACTGAATACTCAAATTCTTTTAATTCATACTGCGCACTTTACCTTTCTCTTGATATTTGACTGGTACATGTTGCCCTCATAATGTCTGACTCCTACGAAGGTTGTTCCCTCTAGATTTCGGAAAGGTGTTTAAGAGAACTGTTCCTTGTATATTATTGCCCTTAGATGCAGCGTGTAAACCGCGAAGATTACGCACAAAGCGAGCAGAAATTTTTACTTGAAAATACCATATTTCATTACAAAAGTTGCATCCAGACCATTCACACAGACTTTCAATTTCCAAACAAAATATGTCTACCAAGAAGGCAATGGTGAATTAATCCTCTTAACATTTTGATTATCATGAAATATGTCTTCCAAAAGTACAACGCCGTGTTCCTTCTCAATCAAGCATAAACATAAAATAAGCACTCATGCAAAGGCCTCATCCCAACTCGTTTACCGTACTACGAGACAGATACGATAGCAACTAAGAGATTGATGGTTGCGTATAGTAAGGGTTGGGACTTGTTCTGTAATATTCAGTCAAAATATGAGGGAAAGGTATAAAAGCTATACAAATTCTTGGTTCCTGTTGACGAAATGGACTCTTTAAAAGCAACTACAGGTAAACTGTCGGGGAGACTGTCCGCCGAAGGGGATTACACACTTTACCGCATCATGCGTGACTATGGCTCATTGACCACCTTGGACCGACCTAACCTCTGCCTTCACCATGGTTTGAGCTGAGGCTAAGGCAAAAAGATTGGAAAAGCCAGGCTAGGCTGTAGAATAACTTTTTTCTAAAGCACAAGCGTGTCATTGCAGACTTTCCTGTCTGTCATACATAATTTCCAGAGTGTAAGCAGGTGGGCATCACAAACGCTCTAGATTGCGGGAAAGTGCGCTTGAAAACACAATTTTTTCTATAGTTCAACGCAGTGTATCATGCGTCGGCGCCAAATATGGTGGGAAGAGACATTAAACTAGAATCAGGGTTCATAGGAGCTGACGTAATCTCCCCCTTTAATCACCCACTTGTCTATCCTATTAATAAACATAAAACCATAGTGGCCATCCCTTGGAAATTTACATTAGACAGAACCAGCTCAATTATTAAAAGAAAATGTGTGTGCAAAAGAAAGCAAATGTACATATAGGCTAACCTCTTTTTCATCATCGGAGATACTCGCCGAACCAATGATATTGCATACCTCCGAAGGGCTCGGAAACTGGAGGTGTTGGAATAACGACGTAATCCTGCTTGTTACATCATCCTAATATTCATATGGAATGTGTTTAGTTTGTAACAATGTCTCCTTCAGAATTGCCAGAGGAAGAAAGAAGTCAGAAGTACTGACGAACCACCCCAAATACACAAAGGGGGTTCGTTTTCAAAGGGAGTTTCGATTTTAAAAACGAACCCATTGACGAACCACTCGAACCCCCCTTGCGTAAGGGCCTGTTATAAGCCTTGCTGTATTCTCGTAATCAAAATTGAGACATTAAATATCTCGACAATAAGCTTAAGGGCTGTAGGGTTTTCTTACCCCAATAGCTGGCAGCATGGCCCGGGCCTAAATCATTGAGGTAAACTGTTAGGCTAGGAAAATGTTTTGAAACAAGGAAGCTTCTCCAACAACCAAAGTCTGCCCGTCATGAAAGGTATTATCAGTGATCTCTTGATGTTATTTGCCCGGTATTATTGACTGCGAATAATCTTTCTGCAACGAAAAGTGATTCATCAATAAACATGGGCGTCCTCAGGAAGAAAATTTAGGAGGGGGCAAACTTTAATTGATCAAACCAGGGGAAACTTTTACTCCCAGAAAAGAGCTTAGTGGCTAAAATGTTGGCGTCTTTTACAGGGATTTTTTTTTTTACAGGAATTTGTCAGGGCCGGAGTGGGGGGGGGGGGGAACCTGAAGGCAAACTGTCTAAGCGTAACGACACCATGATTTGGCGCGAAGTGCCAAGAAATTTTTGGCCGAAATGCCTCCCGGATAGCTGAAAATGGCACTTCCCAGGCCTCGTGAGTTGCATCTAATCATTTTATATTTTGAAAGCTCATATTTCTGGAAATTTTCTGGAGACATCATAAAAATGTTGATGTTACTTTTTCTTGAAGTTTTTTTCAAGTTTTTGATTTTTCAGGGGGCAAGTGCCCCCCTTCTGGACGCCCATGATCAATAATGATTATTTAGGCTTCCTGACCTGTCAATTATAGAACACTCCCACAAGAGCGTTAACAGCTTCTGAAGGGGGCGATCAGATGATATGTGATGTAATCTGAGGCATTTTCCAACGATTTTTATCCAGTATATTGATGGCTACCATTTTCGAGTTTGATTTCAATGACTATTGCAAGCTATGGAATCAAACATGTGGCTAACTATTGTCATAAGGGCAGCGGCGTAGGACGATGTTTGACATGGGGGGCAGACAAGATGCGATTTCTCGACCTTGAACCCCAACCCTTTCCACACTCCAACTTCATAGTTGCTCAAAGTAGTATATTTAAAGAAAAAGGAAACAACAACAACAACACATCAGCAGTGGTGTAGCTAAGATACTTTTTTTTGGTGGCTCTGAAGGGCTGGGGATTTTTGTTGGCTTGGCTCTCGTTTACTATCTAAGCGGAGCGCCACCATAGGTTGGCGCAGAGCGTATCAAGAAAATTTGAGATTTTAATACATCCCAGATCGCCGGAAATGGCACTTGCCGGCCTTAACAGCAGCCATCAAGATGTGCAATTTTTGTAAAAAATTTGTGAAGGTTGATTTGAATTTATTCTAAAACACATTAAATTTGTCACAACCTATCCGAATTTATTCAAAATTATTCAGAGTAGAGTTATCCCCATGGATTTCAGTGGATTAATTTACTGGAGATTTTCCACAGCCAGTCTATTATCAAGTTGAGTAGAGATGGCGCCAGATTTGCTCGAAGAGGGAGGGCAGCGACCCGAAGCTCCGTCAGCCCCAGTGCCGTCGGGTATTGGTGAGGTGGAATTTAAGAAAACCTGTGTACTAGACCATGTTATTCGGGGCATATATTGCATAAAACTTGTGTAAACTAGAAAAGCATAATTCCGCGTTCTTTAAATGTTAGTCCCGGAATCTAAAGTGAAAAATTACAAAGCGCGCGAAATTTTTGGTAGGTTTTCACAAAAAAACATATGTAATCATTAAGAATAAAAAGAAGAAAGAAAATCTCTAAGGGTTGACAGGTTGTAGACCATATTGGAGATAATATACATTGTATCGAAACCATCCCGACCACCCGATAAAATACCGGTAGCCAAACATTGCTCCCTGAGTCCCTCACCAACTGAACGTACCGCATGACACACACAAGAGAATAGTAACTAGGCTTTGCGATATGAGATGAATTTTACGACCTCTACATAAAGTATTTTCTCTACATGTTACTTGGAAAGGTGGAGAGGACTTGCGCTATCTAGCTATGTAGAATGGAACTATTGAAGAAACTAGGGTCGCTCAATAGCGCGCGTAGCGCGCCGAAAATTTTGGGTTCTTATTAGAGAAATTGTTCTCATGAGAGCAAAAAAAGGGTAAACGAAACTGTAAACTATCGCGATTTTAGGGGGCCAAAATGACATTTGCCCCCCGCCAAAACACATTGGGGAGCCATGGCCCCCTGCCCCCGGTTCCTACGCCACTGAAGGGTTCTTGGAAAAAGTTGGGGGAACGATCCCGTCCACTTGTCAATGGGGACATATCCCCCTGTCCCCACCTATTGACGCCAAGAAGGAGTAAAAGAGAAACCAGTCCTTGGCTTTTTTAGTTTGCTGAAATGATTCTAAGCCCCAGAGTTAGTTGACCACAGCCCCTGTTGACATAGCAGCTAACAATTCTTTTAACATTTTGTGTAGTTCCTTGAGGAGCGACTCCATGGATTACGCTTTCGGAAAACCAAAAAAGCCATACTGGAGTAGTAGGGTCGTCTCTTAAGTCTCTCAAGTTTTTCAAAGAGCCTTTACATAATGCTGTATTGACAGTGCTCAAAAGCTTTTTTACACCCCACCATTATATTATTTAAGTGGGGTTCATTATGTTACCGATTCCGCCGTGTAAGGCCATTGCAAATGCAGAGAGCTCTGAAATGCATTACTGTGGATGCTAGTTTTTTGTGTTAATGAATTGTATCATCGAGCTAACTACTTCACCTGAACCGTACTAGCAAAAGCTGGGAAAGTAACAACTATTTAATGGAGGCCAACTTGCAATGAAGAGTTGGTGCACATCTTGCCAAGAGGAAGTTAACATAGTATATGAGTAAGATACCTGTCTTTGGCTTGATGTGGGCCCCCGGTGTTTATATGTTTCTAAATGTACTAACAAGAGTCCCTTGACGACACGACAGCTAACAATGCGAACGACGTTTTGCATAGGTCATTGTCAATGACTCCATGGGATTCCCTTCGGAAATGACGGCGGGAATTTGAGAAACGTCCGGTGGGTATTAGTCCGAGAAAAGCAGGAGAAAACTTAGCATGTTTCTCGGAGTTCTGATTCCGAAGGAAGGGTTTACAATATAGTCGCTAACTTCCTCTTCTGTACTCGGACCTTCAGTTTTGCCGCGCGTGGCCTCATTCCTGCGAAAACAGATACTTTGTGTATGATCTTAGCCAAAAAGGGAGAATGGCTACTTTGAATGAAAATATTCATAGTCTCTACACATAATGTTCATGTATACAGGATTGGGGAAACTGCAAAGTTTTGCATCAGTTTTCAGTGCAGTGATGTAGCCAATTGATACGTGCAAAATACCAGTACCAAACTGGATTCTAAAAAAGTACGGCTTAATATATACGTAGGCTGTACGCCGTATGGACGATTCGCATGTTCCTACAAGTTGAGGAAGACTGACACAAAATGTCAAGATACCCGTAACACAATAGTATACGATAAGCGATGTGTATCTTCACAAAGCCAAATTTAGGCTACGCAACCTACTTAAAGTCATCTAGCATCGCGTTGTCTAGACCGCAAGTTCGCTCAATTTGGCTAGGCTTGTGCTAAGGTTGGCTGCGTGCAGTGCGAGCTAAATTTGGCTTGGCGTAAACTAAATTTGGCTTCGCTAAGCTTCAAATCGTTTCACAGAGCTTCTTTCCCGTCACTGGTGCGACGACGGACCAACCATGAATCCAACCATGTATTATTAAACATGCTCCGGTGCAACAGTGGAGTATTACGGAACTTTCGGGCAAATCAAAATGTTTGTACATTTACTGCCGTTCTTCATTCTTCAATGTTGTTCAGACTTGAAAAAGTTAGTACCGTCTTTCTCCATTTTAACTGGCTTCTTTTTTCTCCATGTGTGGACATTTATGCAATGTAACTCTATGGTTAGTAAACGGTTTGTTAAAGCTATCTGACCACTATGCAACTGATACGTTGTATGTACAATCAGTGTAGAGAAATCATCGTAACTCCTCAAAATATGCTTCTCTAGTAATGGCGTAGCCACAGAGACCTTGACACCCATTCGTCAATAACAACAGGTAATGAAAGAGAAAACAACAAAGTGTGGAGAAAGGGAGAACATGAGTATTACATGGGTTTGAAAAGCGTAAACAGATCAAACAAACCACGCTGCTACATTAAAATAACGCTTATTTGTGATTTTGTGATTTTGCTTGCTCAAAATGATAATAAGGTGAAAGTGTCATCAATGCCGTGCCTGGACCACTCCCCCACCCCCGACGACTCCCACCCGGACAATTTCTACCAATAACGATTACCCCTAAAACAATTTCCCCGACCCCCCAAATAGAATTATCCTGGGTGCGGATTGTCCTGGGGAAATTCTCCGAGTTGGAATTGTCCGGGATGTAAAGTGTCCTCGTGAAATTTGTCCTGTGGTGAGTTTCCGGGGGAAGGGTTCCGAGTGGCACTTGTCCGGGGGTTGGGAGAGAATGCAAGACCGATCACTGGATCAGCACTGGATTAGCAAAACGTCGTGGCTCCGTCAATGTAAATATGATAGGCCTACTAAAACTAGGAGCCGTCTTGGCGTTTTTTTTTCAGCCAGAAAGCTTATGGACGCTTGAATTTTCCTGGGATGCAGTTTTCCTTTCAAGTGAACATCAAAAATCTGCAGCGTCTGCTACAATTGAAGTTTACCGCAGCGGTTCTTAGGTTAAGCCATGACATCACACAACAAATTTTGAATTAGTTCAAAAGTTTGGAGCATCGCTAGCTACCTCAGTGATTAGCAAGCGTACATGCTTTGTAATTCGGATTTGAGGATAAATCAGTGGCGTATCCAGGATTTTTCAATTGGGGATGGTGAGGGCGTCCGCCAGGGCAATCCAATGAGGGCTTGTAGACGGAATACGCAACAAAAGCAATAAATGCACGGAACAATTTGTAATAGCCACCTTGTTTTTACACATCGATAACGGATTAAAAACAGTAATAATTTAGATAAATTTGTCAGATGTGTTTTATAGGTGCCAATAGAGGGCGCTAACGCCTGTTGGCTCCTGTATCCTGTAAATCTATCCTCTTCAAACTTTCAAGCCTTATTTATAGTAAAATAGGGATCAAGACGCTCAGGAAATGAGACACTTTCTGTCCAAAAATCTCCGTTAAAATGTATGTATTTATATCAGTTGGATGAATTTCTTGTTTTGCACTTAAATTGCAGACCCTTCTAAACAAATTGATGTCGTAGTTTTCGTGTATTCATTCAAAATGCTGACTCTCCGTGAAATATTCTGGCTTAAGGTACTCCTCTCACAACTATGGAACTCGAAATATCTGCCCAACTGAGAACCAATTTTATGAAATGAGTTGGCGATCCCAAGAGATAGTATGCGATTTTCTGCCATCATATTCTGCATGGAAACCTCAAGAGATTGAAAGATTTGCCATAAAAAACGTCTGACTGAAAGATGCAATGTTGCTGAAGTTTCCCTATACTGACAGGTGGGAATATGAGACAATACCCCCACTCTTAAGGGGGGGAGGGGGGATCACACTGCAGCGATTTTCAATTCGAAATCCGATCCGATTTTTTCTAAATCGGACCAACAGTTTCTTATTCAGACTTTGTTTTACTGATGATGACGCTATATTGATAACTGATCCTTGTTTGTTCCACGATAAACTGTTCTGCTACCATTATATAATTTATACCGCTCAACAGAGCGGTATTTGTTCGAAAATCAATTTGATTTTTCCCCGCGTGTCTGATAAACGCTGTCTGCCGATGTGACGTCACGAAAAAAATTAGTTTACATTTCATTTTCGTAGTCCTCTGATGCAAATTATATATTTACACAGGTTGGCAAATTTTTGGCTCTCTCTGACCAGGGATGGAGAAGATTTTAACTAAAACTCACGGAAATCGGAGCGTAACCCTATCTGAAATCGCTCTAGTGTGACCTGCGCCTTAGTAGTAAGACAGACACGTTTACGTTATGTAACATCTAATTGTTAATATACCTCATCCTGAAGTTCTTTAGAAACTCCAGTGTCTGTTTATTAACAATTCTTCCGCAAAACCAAATCAGGATCGAATAAAATTAGGGTCTCTGCTTTGATAAGAGTATAGACCTGATGGAATTGTTTTTAAATATTTATACTATCATGCAATTCACAAAAGTTGTAAAATTCAAAGAAAAAAAAACATTAAAAAAGCATATGTTTAGTTATTAAGTCTCGCTGTAATTTAAAGGAAATATGAAGAATGAGCTGATTTCAAATTATTGCTGATTAGTGTATTTGACGTGTAAATGAGGTAAGGTAGGCTTCGGTAACGGTCTCACACAAGAAAAGATTAATTATTGACAACACGTCTCTTGTATAATATAAAGCTGTATAGCTACCACAACCATGGAGCTGTGGTGCGAATGAATGTTGGCAAATGTGATTAATTAAAAACCAGATACATTTAAGAGAATGGCGAAGTTTTATCATGGAGGTGGTGAAATTTTTGTAAGCATTTTTCTCATAAAGTCAGGATTAATAAGCCATTTCAGGCATTTTACAGCTCATGTCCTGCAATCTATTCAGGTCAAAGGTCAAAGTCAAGCGCTGTGCGTATGTTCAACTTGTATATCGTCCACAGTACATGTTAAAGTTCACGATGCATCACGTTCACGAACTCGGAAACCGGAATGCTCTCATGAACCTTGACCTGTAGTACGCATCAGTAACCCTGAACCACAGATCTATAGGAATGGCACAGATACATATGTATCAGTGCTCTAAACCAGTTTACAATTGCGAATCGCAAAATCAATGGCAAGTGTAGAAAATAGTCACAATTTCCCATCAACATCCATCCAAAATTGACTATATGCATGCTGTCCTGACTGCGCTAAAAATTGTTGTTCATGCCCCCTATTACCAACCTCGTACCCCAATGCCGTTGCAATTCTTAAGAGTTCTGAAATGCGTTTCTGTGGAAGGAGTTTGTTTCTATCAAATGTGTCTTTGATATCAGTGTTTCACCTGAACTCTACACACGAAGGTAACACTAGGGAAAGTAACAGTTGGCCATCATGTTTGGGAGGCTTATTCGTAATAATTATTCAAGACATTCTTATTTTACATAATGAATTAACATTACCTAAATATCCTTTGCAAATCAGTGACCCAAGTGAGTGACTAACAACTTATTTTTATGTTATCCTTTGTCAATTCAACGTTTATTTTAATTAATATTGAATATTTCCAGAGGGGTTTAATTTGAAATTATTCGTTGTCTGCTTGGAAAATATTCACATCATCCACCTAACTGTGAAGTATAGCGACATTTTAGAAAATATATCCACTATTTTATCTTAGTTAACTTTCCATTAACACCTTCTTTCAACTGAATTAACAAGATTTTATCCATCATAAGTCATAGAAAATATTAGAGGGATAACATTTTTGGTACCAGCACGACATATTTAAAATTTATACAATTCTCTTATCTTCTGTGACCTCAAATTTCACAAGGCTCTCTGCTTTTAAATGATAATTTAATTTCATTATAATTTACATACCACCATATAACGTGCCAGTATTTCGCTACCAAATTATTCAACCTTGCTTTGTCAAATTGCTTGATTTTTCATGTTTTCAACGAAAAAAATTATATCTCGGTTTCTCAGTATTTTTTTCTTTTACAAAAGGACTTGTTCTAGATATATCAGTCCACCAATCAGAACAGAGTTTAATTGAACCGTAGATTCCAGTGCCCCCTTTTTATCTTCTAGACTTCACTGAACCAGGAGTATTTCCTTTCGTAAACATGATAGCCCCCAATGACTAAAATCTCAGAGTTTGACAAATCAATTCGGTGTTGTTTGAGTAGCAGAACAAACCCATGGGGCTTTAAAATTCTCGCTTGGCTGTCTGGTTATCGATTTAGTAATATTACACCTTTTCTCGTCCTCTGTTTCTCCAAGAACTACATTCCCTTTTTAAAAAATTGAAAGACAGTTAATGAAACGATCAGGCGAAAAGATTTCAGAGGGAATCATTTAAGGTACCACGAACATTTTCGATTGCTTGAACAGGCTGTTAAAACATGGCAAAATGATACTACTTGACAGGAAAAAGTAGGTTTTCATTTGTTTTACAACAAATTTTAATTCATTTTTATATTTTCCTAGTGTTTAGCCTTGTCAAGATATGTGTCAAATTGTTACGAGTCGAGGTACAAGTGTCTAACAAAAGTCGTATTTGAAGTAATTTTCTACCGAGTAATATAATGTAAAATTAGTGCTTTGCATCAATGGTATTATGTTTTTGGACAAAATGCTTCATTTTTCGTCATTTTATTCATCATCAAACCCTCCCCATGCGCCTGTCCAGTCCTCTAAGTGTTTGTCTGGATGTGTGTGTGTGTGAAGGCGGTGTGAAAAGTGGGTGAATAAACGCACATGGGGAAACAGACAAGGGAAATATGAACCGCTATAAATTTGTCCTTGTTTTACGGCTTAAAAGATATAACAGTTTAAAGGAAGAGTGGAAGAAAAATTTATTTCTAATGTGTGAAAGAGGAACTAAAGCTTAGCATTCTGGAGAAATTTTCATTCAATTCCGATATGTAGTTCTCGAGATATCAGCCAATGAAATTACTACATTTTTGCCTAAAGTGAGCTTGAAGCAACTAGCTGGGGTTATATCATCTTCTCACATTAATGAGCAATGCTTTGTTTTCTTTGCTATTCAGTCTGTTGTTTTGACCTTGAAGTTGATAGGTTTAGGAGCTTCCCATGGAGAATTTGAATTTTGTAAAATTTCCATGCCTCTCATGCATTCACATTATGATAATAGGAGATTATGAAAGAGCAAACTGGTTGTTAAGTTTAAAGAAAAACAAAAGAGAGCTTATTAATATGAGGTTATGATGTCACATGTGCTTTCTTCAAGTTCGCTCAAACTGTACGCAAATAAGAATGTCATGTTATACTTTCGTTTTGTGGACTCGGCTTGAATCGGTCCGGTGTCCAACTTGGACCAATTCCGATTACGGGACCTCCCATTCGGGAGGTCGGGACCAATTCAGAGCCCAGTAAAAAGCGGACTCGAGACCGGAGTCGAGTCCCAGTCCGCACTCGAGCGTTACGTCCCTGTTTTACGTTTTACCGTCTTTTGCTTCTTAGAAAGCTCCTTATTTAGATGCGTTGACCTGTATAGAGACGAAACTGTCGCAGAGTTTGAGTATTTGATAACAAAGACAAAGAATCTTGAATCAAACACATTCACTTGCCCTTCACTCTTATATCTCTGTATATCACATAATATAATCCAGATTTTAAGATCCTTATTTGAAGAGCAAAAGCAAACACACTTATATCGATTCAGTGGTATTTGATGTCCACAAATGCTTACACACAAAGTACAGATTAAAAAGTTACCGGAGGCAAAGTAAGAGTTTGTCTCTTTTAGAGCGTATTTTAGGAAAGCCGACAAAGGTGTAATATACAACACAGTCTTAATGTATTCTTGGCACAAATTGATAAAAATGCATTAAAGTTCAAATTACATTTTACATTTTAAGCCAAGTATACGTGTTAAGTTTACCAATGGCGACAAGTTCAAACATCTGGTAGAAACTAACTAATCAACGTGAGGACCTTGGAGCTTATCTCGTTGATCTTCGAGGGTGAAGTAAATAACATTACAACACAGGGAACATTTGACCATTTGAAACTACTGTCGAGAACAGGGAAGCCGTTTACCACAATGAATACAGAGGAAGCAGAAAGCAAAGGGAAAATTCTTTTGTTTAGTTCGAATACTCATGTGTATAACTTCAGTTGCACTTTGTCCCATAACTAGCACAGTATTCAGAAGGAAATTATCCCAATTTATAGAGGTCTTCCACTGGAAATTGGACGGTATTGTACGGTATGTGTGTATGTCAACGCGTAAAACGTACATATGTACATCCGATGTGGTAAACGTATGTATTGATATATGCACACGTATAGTTGTTTGCTGTGGCCGTCACATGGAAGACCTCTGTAGGAAACACGATTTTTTTTTGCCATTATTCATTCATTTCACCAGCTTTCTTCCTCTCTTTATTAGTTCTCCCTTTGTGTTTAAGAATGACTTCTGATATGCCGGAACGAAGAAGTTTTACAATACTAAGCTGAAGAATTTACCTCATTTGATTTATTTTATTTTTGGTTTTCATGTATGCATTGTTTTGCTCTATTTTGTTTTACCTTTGCCTTGATTATTTGAATTTTGTTTAAATTCAACTTTGTTAAGCTCTTTTTCATTTGGTTAGATTTTCGTGTTATGTTTTTTTTTTTTTTTTTTTTGTTTCCCATGCTTTTGTGTCATTACATTTCCTTTTTATTTTAACTTTTTTGAACTGTTTGTTTTAATTTCTTGTTGTTTTCCTGCTCTATTTACCTTTGTTTTGGCTTGATTTTTTTCTGGAGGGGGGGGGGAGGGGTTTACTGAAATTTATTTTTGTATTCTGTGATTTACTATGCATTGCTTTTTTAATTCTATTACACATCTTTTTGTTTTGTTATGTGTAACTGTATATTTTGCTTTGTTTTTCAGTATTTTGTATTGTCTTAATGTTTAAAATATTTAGTATTATAAGTTTGCTCTATTCGTTTCATTTAGTTTGTTTTTGTGCTTTTGCTTTAGTTTACTTCCTTAAACTTCTAAATTTTAAATATAGCGTTCTGTTTTAAAGCTTACACTGTTTGGACGTAAATGCCATTTTATCTTAATTATAACAAAAGCCTCTGCTAACATCTCTAGCCTATATGATAAACATAATAAACTTTATGACATTGTAGGAACGATAAAATGATTGAAATGTGTGCATACTCACAATAACTAAGAAATCCATTTTGTCAAAAGCAAAAAAGAAATACTCTAATAGGAGAAAGACATAGTTCTTGCTTTTATCTTTTGATTTAAATTCTTTTTACGCAGCTTCATGCCGTTAAAGGTATGAAATATGCCTGCGTTGAAAAATTTACACAGTTGCCAAGCCTTGAGCATATCATGGCACCTAATAAACATTACGGAATTTCATTGCTGTATGTATCTCAACATAGAAACACACATGAAAAGGTATTTTAGTATTGACATCTCCAACTTTTGCCACAGTTTTATAACATACAATGATTATATCTCATATTCACTGGAAATTTACGGCAGTGATTAATTACTAGTCGTTGGAAGCCTTGGTATGAGGTACATAGCTATAAACATATAGTCGTCTCATCCCGGAAGGATATTAAGTCTGCAATACGTTAACATCCATACTAATGATGTCACAATTTATGAGTATATATATGAATGGCTGTTTATGATGTATACAGAACACCGAATTTGATTAGTTCCTTTATGGAACCATTTTTGCCGGTAGAAAAGGGGGAGAGAGTCGGTGAAGGATCAGGGAATGGTTGTACAAGTACGCTTACTGCTTGTTACTTGGGGACATTGCCAAATGGGCACTTTCTCACTCACACAGGCCCGTAGCCAGACAAGGTACTGGAGGGGGGGCAAAATTTTTCCAGGGGCGAAAATTTATTCAGGGGGGCCAAATGTGTACAAATGTATTAAGTCAATGGTAACATTCAAACTCTCGGGAGGGGCGAAAAAATTTCAGGGGGCTTCGCCCCCGGGCCCCCTTGACTACGGGCTTGCCCTCACAGAATCGCAATCAAGAATATCATAAGTATTTAAACATACAAAACAAAGATAAACATTAAAGCCATATAATACATATGTAACCTACCTTTAATAAAACAAAAATGCACGTTTACAAAGAACAAATACATAGTCGTGAACATAGTATGATTTTTACACTGAAACGGAGCCGAGAAATTTTGCTTTTGTGGGTTTTTTAAAAACCATTTGTAATTTGTAATTTGATGACAATTTTTTTACACACCAATGATACATAAAAAATGTAGGAAGGTGTAATTGGGGGCTTACAGATTTTTAAAATCCTTAATTTGGGCATTTTGTTAGGTACTTTTTGCGCCTTTCTCACACACAGCTGCAAAAAATATTCAGAAGAAAGCTTTCAAAGTGAAAATTAGCGAGGGCTGTATCCCCCAGTCTCCCGTAGCCGACGGTCCTTTACATTGAAAGCTCACTTGGAAAGAAACTATGCTCACAACTGTCAGATAATTCAAAAGTCAAAGAAGATTAAAATAAGTAATAAAAGACATATGAATATCCACATAGTGAACTATCAGGATTCTTTTTTGTTGCATTTTAAAGAAGCGTGTCATCTTTTGACCTTTAACCTTAGTGAGAGATGGAAATGACACGGAAAAGATTTATTGCAACAATTTTTACGGTACTCGCTGTCAAGTATGGAATTCTGTTTGTCGAGTACTACCGTGCAACCGTCACTAAGCTGATCCAAAGCTATGAAGTCAAACAGTAACTCGAGCCAGATGTCTCGCAGTTCAGAAGTTTAGAATGTTGTAAAGTTCAGATTATAAAAGCACCGTAAATTAAAAAAGTCATTTAAAGTTAATTGCGCATGAATGTATAAAGTTTGATGAAGCGTGATGAGTTGAAGATGCTGGCAAACAAAGCAATCATCGCGGTCAAATATATATAGGTTAGGCAAGGCTTAGAACACACGAGGATGCATTGCCACTGAATAGATGTGCCTTGATCGAGGGAAGTTTCTTTAGTTCGCCGTGGTTTCAAATATGAAAGTTTATTCGAAGAGTGAAAGTTTAAATTCTCCCGAGCATCAGCGATGTATCCAACTAAATTAAACACTTTTTGGAATATTGCCGTAAAACGTTGCTTTTCTTCCAAAGATATTAAAGATAACGGAAGTTGTTTACTGGGGTCTTTGGGGCTTCACACTGGCTATTTGTACTGTAAACTATTACTTTGAAACTGAAGTCACACTGAGTAGTCTCCACACATCGTTGTTTGATACGTTTAATACGAACTGATTGTAAGTTGTCAGTTTGTGCACTTACGCCTAGTGCAAGAGATCTTCAACAATGCGTATTTTGCGTTTGCTATAAGAAACGTGACTTTGGTGAAATGAATCTATTTTACATAACATCTGGTTGGAAGGAAGAGTAAAAACAATCCATCATTCCTTTAAGTTTGGTATTAAAGATTAAATCCATTGGGCAGTGGCGTCGCCACACTTCGAAGTGGGGGGGGGGGGGGGGAACACCAGCATGAAGGACTGAGCGGGGCTGGAGGCGTTCTGCTGACGCAAAGCATTCCCTTGTAGGCGTTGGGTCCAGACAACCGTAAGGCCCTAGCGGGCTCCAGGGACAACGCTCCGGTGGGGTCCAGGGGAGCCCATGGAGGCTCTGAGGTATTCACAAAATTGTGAACAGCAGAATGAAACATTTGACTATCTCCAATTGGTATTGGATGGACACTAAGCTGGACAGAGACCACAAAAGTAAAAATCACAATTTGAAAATTTTATGTTAGCCTAACTCGCACTAACGATTTAATGATTCGGGAAGGGAAGTTTGTGAGTGGGGTCGACGAATCATTTTGAGGTCTTCATTGGCCTTTAAAACGATAAATCCACCTATGCTGCCCAATAGGAATTAATGCTGAGACATTTACTAGGTATGCCACTGAGGGGAACCCTCACATTAAAGCATGAACGGTGTATTCACGGCGGCGTGTTAGGGGTGCGGCCGGGAAAATTTGAAAAAAAACCTTTGTATGTGATTTGTTAGTTTTGGGCGCCATAAATTAAATTATGACAAATATATTTCCTACATTATCTTCAGCAATAAATAAAAAAAAAGGTGACAAGTGCACGTTGAGAACATCCCTGATGCACGTTAGAAATTGCAACCTAATTCTGGTATTAAATATTAATAAATATTTCGTGTAAATACTGAAACTCCCTATGGAGGGGTCACCATTTTATCATGTGGTGCTTGGCTCCGCCTCGGCGAAGAGTCAGGATAACAAAATTCCCTTTCAAATTTTAAGGAACCGGTATTCAAAATAAACGGACATTACAGCCTATGAGATGAAGCTGTTTTATAATCCTCATATGATACACAAAATTGGACGGAAGGATAATTAATGTGGGGTCTGTATTGAAAAGAGAGGACACATGGCCGCAGTGGTCCCATAGCTGTTAAAATACATTTTGAAACGATAACTCTGGAATACATTTCCCAGTAAGTTAGAGCTTCAAAAAGGTCAAAAAATGGATGTGCGCGAAGCGCGCCTCAAAAATTCAGTTTTGAGATCATTTTGAACAATTTAGTCCCATGATTCACTGATAAAGTGGCAGTGCATCCACTAGATCCGCGTGTTAATATCCATATTTAAACGCTGTGCTTGCGTACAAGTTTTTAATGCCTAAAATCTCATTGGGGCACCGTACGGGGGCGGAGGAAAATGACATCGTTTGGCGGAGCACAAGCCCCTGTTCACCATACCTCGTGGCGACGCCACAGTCGTTGGGTAAGAGAGAGAGAGAGAGTCAACAGGATTAAACCAAACTCCTTTGAGCATGAATGCAGGGAAGTGTGTCAAAAAATAGACTTAGTACTAAGGGAGATACTATTTGACACTTTCCTGTACTTGCACTTCTGTCAGTCACGTGACATCATCCACTTGTGATGATTCCTGCAATGGATCACTTCCGTTTAAGTTTCTAGCATTAGATCAATTTATTTCTACATCGACAAGATTAAATAATTCTCATTACCCTAAAAGCAATCCCTTGCCCACGCTTCAGTAAGCAAATCCCCATGCTACCTGTTTCTGACCTTTTCTTCAATCTTGTATACAAAATAGACAAAAATTACGTTTTGCTATCGAAAAATAAAACGTAAATTACAATTATGCGGAAGTCTTTGATTAATAGTATACATCTTGTCTGAGACCTCCCTCACCAAGATGTAACTAAAGGGCGAGACATTTACACTCACGAATTGCGAGAGAGGTTGAATTTTGAGGGAAAATGTTTCCTAGTGGAACCATCACGAATTGGCATCCTTATAAAAGAGTTATTGTGGAAAGAAAGTATGCAAATTGCAACTTTGGGTAACGCAGGGAATTGGAAGACCCCCTGGGTGATCCAGGCTGTAAAGATATAGACGTACAAGACGATATTCCACAAGGGGGTGCTCTGAATTTTCCCTATAAGTTGCTTGATTGGCAAATAATGCTGACTTCAATACTGGTCTAAAAGTAAAGTGCCAATACTCTGAAATCGACATGGTATTGGACAGAACCAACCGGATACGCCAATACTAAAGGGCCTGACCAACTGGCATTGTAACTTAGACAAAGTACCCTTTGGCACTTTTAAAACTTAAAAACTTAAAGAGATGGTTTTAGATCTTCGATTTGTATGGAAAGATATTCCTTCAAATGCTTGAAAATCCTGAAATTATTCTCTTTCTCGAAAATTACTCGAAAAACAACGAAATTTCAAGGGTTTTGAGAAAATTCGAGGAAAGGGAAAAATCAAGTGCTAATATCAGCACTTGAAGTGCTAATTTATTAGCACTTGCAAGGGCTCGGAGAGGGACAGCACCTCAGGTGATAAATTAGCACCAATTTAGGTGCTGTTTTTGCAGTACCTCGAAATTACTGTCACAAGTTTGATCATATTTTGATGAATTTGATTTGAAAACATTGTTCATGTTCGGTAATCTGATGCATAACATGCAAAATCCATACCATGAAATGACTCCATGATCGTTTGGAAATAATTTTAAAAGAAAAAATTCCGAAAGGCGCATTACATTGATATTTACAATATGTGGGTCATTAGCATACACTAATCATGCATGTCTGTGCTATGCAGTCCAGTAGCGCTTGGGCAGTTAAGCCAGATAGCTGTATGCATGTAGGTATCAGCAGCGTATTTAAAGGGGAATTGGGGCACAACCCCCACCTCCGTGGCCAGTCGGGATTTAATCACTCAGTAGGGGGATTTAAGGTTAGAGAGAGAGGTGGAAAGAGGGACTGAAGAGACAGAAAAAGCGCCCAAAACTTAGAATTATCCAACCTAGTCATATCATTTTGTGGTGAACACTCAACTTTTCCTTACAGCACTAAGCAAGTAAAGTTCCTCGTACCCGCCTGTCAATTATCAGTCAGTGTCGATATCCCGCCCGTGAACCAAGAACTATTAATTTTTTTCGCGCTGTGCGCGGGTTTTGATAGCCGGTAATATCAGTCTATATAGTCAGGGTAGGTAAGATGAAACTGACAAAGCACAACTGAGGTGAAAACTTTGTCAAGATGGTGGAGAGTGTAATTTCCTGTATTTTATGGTGTGTCTTCCAGGCCACTTTATTTCTCCTTTTTCGACCCTACTTTGCTGATGGCCTCTATGGCACCTAACCTTGAGTCTGTGCCACCCTGATTCCACGTCCGTCCTTCAAGAGAATAATTTAATGGAACAACAACAAGTAAAGATCTCATTACAGAGAGAAAATGAAATTCCATGGACACACTCTACAGAGTCTAGGTTTCTAGGTAGACGCACAGTTGTAGTAGCATCTTTGTGTTTTAGAAATTTAGAATGCCATTTCCTGCAATATTGGGATTTGGAGATGCCAGATTTTTGTTCCAGAAATTCGTCTCAGTAACTTAAAATGCAGCTTTGTTACAAGGGGGGGGGGGGGGTTTCAAGGAGGTTGGTTGGGATGATGAATATTCTCTCATACTGGCTACCCACGCAATGCACTAGACACATTCTAATCAGTTATGTTGTAGAGTGCCGGTTTCCTGCAATCTGGGGCGTTTAGAATGCCATATTTTGAGATCACATTCATATCCTCGGTTGGGATGAGGCCCGTACCGCCCTCTCTTTAGGAATCACCACTATGACAAATTCCTAAAACCACCGCCATACAAGGATTATGGTCGGTCCATTCGCTGTTAGGAATACACGCAAAGTGTATTCAGAATTGTACTAAATGACCCAGTAGATGAGGTGCAACGAGATTAATTTGTAGAGTACCTACTTTTCAATTGGCGGAAACAATTCACTGCGCCTGCGTCAATTACTTATTGCAGTCTTTGAACCCTAACGCCGCCATAACCCCTAACACTATAGGGCTTTCCTTGTACAATTAGATTAATGCAACCGAAATATTCCTTTTGCTAAAGAGTGTAACGTTTTGTAAAGAAATGGCCCTACTTTGTCCAAAAATGAAGGAAAAAGCGACACTTTACTCAAACAAAATAATATATATCAAGAACTGTTCTTTTCATGGATATGTTTTTGAAATTCATTTGCTCGCTTCTAATTTACCTGTGCTCTCAGTCATTAACATCGAATTTCTCAACATCTGAAACGAAATAAAACCTGATCAATAGAGCCTCTGGAACCATTTTTTTCGGCAGTCTTATTATCTTATACTGCAGGAGCTTCTGGGGGCTTCTCCCCTGGACCTTACCAGGGTTCCCCACTATACCCCTCCAGAAGACCTAACACGGGCCCCTGGACCCCACGAGTGAAAACTCGCGATTCGTCCTCGTTGTGCACAAATCTTGAGTTTACACCGCTCCTCGATATCAGTCGCGGAAATTACAAGTTGTGCCCCTCCGTTTTTCGAAATCCTGCACACGCCACTGGTAGGAATTACGTAAACACTACATGATTAAAAGCTAGGGCCCTGTCCCAGCCTGGTAATGCATGGCTAACTATTAAACGAAAGCTTATACTGTGAGCACAGCAGTTACATGCATTGTGATGATTTTAGCCTACATGGTAACAGCTCCATGAAGTATTAGTACAGAGCCTGCAGTACAGCTGAAGATCACGTGCTGCCATAGCCTGACATATGCATTTCTTAGGAGAGAACATCCTTCGTTTGCCTGTGTTGGTTGATTTATCACTAACATAAAATATGGTTTTGAAGGCTAATAAATGTGCGTTCTTATCATTCGTAGTTATCAATCTTTTTTTTTCTTATATTCTGGGCGCTAATGATAATGCTAAACCAAAATCTAATGCTGTAATTGTTTCTCTCATTGTTTAACAATTACTATTAGGAGAGGATGATGACTTTACTAAGAAAAACATTACAAAACTTGGGAAGCTGGAATTAACCGTGCAATGCAGTCTTTAAATAAAAACCATTGGGAGGATATTCTGTCGAAAGAATCTGTAATCACTAACGTTATCATTTTGTTGCAAAGAATATTAATCTTGTATGGTAAGCGGTGTGCCATTCCTGAGTTAATCTATTCTATAGTACAAGAAATGTAATAGACGATGGTGATGAAAGACAAATATACAAAACGACTGTTCTACTTCACTATTCCCTCTAAAAATGATACAGCATTGAGATAAAAACTGCGATAGGTCTGTAACAGGACTCCTATCGCCATTCGTTCTTAAAAATGAAACCTGGCAAAGATGATCGCCGACCACTCTTGTTTTGGAAGAGACGGTGTTTGTTTTTTGTCGTAAACTACAAAAAATATAAGGAAGGCTTAACAGAACCCATGCTGATGAGGCTATTGAATAACCTTTGACATTTTTCAGTACCAAAACTTTCAATTCACGCCCAGTGTACTTGCGTCTTGAGTGCTCTTGTGTACTCAAGAGAAAACGGTCAAGAGGATGGACTTCCCTAGCAAAAGCTACCCTCACCTCTAGCCTCTAAATTTGTGATCAGTTTTCAGACACGTTGGAAAGTGTTATTTGTCGTGCCTCAGAAAGGTCAATAGTTTGTTGTAACGGTTTTTGCGACACAAAAGGCATAGTAGCTGCAATGTGATATGTTCAACGACCATGCATATTCAATTAGAATACTTCAGTTATGAGAAACCTCCTCCAGTTGTGCAATGCAACGGCGTACCCCGTCAAGTGCCTTTTCTGCGTGTAAGTCCAGGCAAATTAGGACCTATCTACCTACATCTATTTTATAACAGGCCTATTCATCTTAGGCGGATGATTTTTCTAAAAGACGTAGACTTCCATAATCGTATTCATTACACGATTAGGTCTCAAGATAGTTGCTGCCGAGACTTTCTTCAAAAGTTTGAAAATTTTTAGCCACCGTAATACCTTAGGGCCGTAGGCAACTCTTGTGTAAAACTTTTCACAATAATCCTATATCCTATAATAATGTGAAAAGTGTAAGCATTAGAGGAAACTCGAACAAGATTCAAGCACGGTATTTTCAAAATATTGTGAAGGCCTTTCATAAAGTCTGATTGGAAGGTCACATGACTAGCACATTCAATTGGAATGCTATACAGATATCTCAGGCGTATTACACTGATAATCAATTACACTACTGCTTGTTGTTGTTTAGTATTACGTAAATAAATTATGTACATACAGTGACACCACGGTGATTAAAATACATACATCTACAACCATAGTCTAAAATGAGAAAGAAGACAGTATTACAACTAGTAGTATGTCAGCAGGGCCCTCGGAACAGGGGTGGGGTGGGGCATAAGCAATTTGAATCTGGGGAGGGCACAGTTTATTTCCCGAATCTCTGAGCCTTTATAAATAAATGTTTGCCCTAACATCTCTACAGATTCTGCCCAGATTAAAGGTGAACAGCCCTTAAAAAAAAAAATAGGGAGAACAGCGTCCCTACGCATGCCCATGTCTTATATGCCTCTAAGCTGGGGTGTTGCAGCCATGGACGTGGATCGTGGGGACGGGGGCCGTGTCCCCTCACTTTTTTGGAAGGGGGGACATCCCCACTTTTTCAAAAATGTCACATGGATTACAAATTGACACTACATTTTAAGAACTAAGTTGTGCCCAAATATGGCACCATTTGCTATATAGGCACCTTCCAATTTCCATTTTTTCAAAGGTGAGGGGCAGCCCTTCCCCTTAGACGTCCCCCAGTACAGTGATTCGCAAATGGTGAAAAGTCCCCCTCTCTTTGGAGATGGATCCACGCCCTCGGCTGCAGCCCACTAATTTTCAGTTTGAAGGTGTTTGTTACTACAGTAAAAATGCAAAACGTCTTGCGTGGAGTGGATCAACCCTCACCCCACTATCTTAGATTCCGACAGTACTATCAGTTTGCTTTGTATAAAAAATTATCGCGAGTATTAATTACAGTAACTTTCAAATCTACGTCTGCTATATTGTTACTGTCATTACTACTTACTGTAATACAAGTACTGAAACATGGCTTGCTATGGTTAAAACAATCGTTCAGTACATAGGCTAAACATGGCAGGAAAGACCCTCCAGGCATAGACCTATAAGGCGGGATATTAAGGGTGGCATCCCCTCCGCTCAAGCCCTGCCCCCCCCCCCCGTAGATATCAGAACAAAATTCTTACCATTATTGTTTTCCAATAAGGGAACTTCATTGAAATAACATCCCATTGTAAAATGTCTAAAATGTCTTCCCATATACATATGTCTCCAAGGATGCATACAATTCGCCTGGTATAGTGTTAACAAAGTTCTTTTACTCAGCAGGTCTGCCGACCCCAGACGCTGCCTCATTCGCCTATGGCTACCAGTCTTGCCATCCAGGATGGGTTTCAAAACAGTGGTAATGCCAGGATTTGCCAGATAATGGGGAATTTCCACGACGGGGCAGCAACCCGAATCCCTGCGAACAGCGACAGGTTACCAAAAGGGCTACGAAGACAAATGGATTTAATAAAGAAAGTTTAACGTTTTCCATGAAAAAAGTTCAAATTTTAGGTTTTTGTGAAAGTAAAATTGAAATATGGAGTTTTTTATTTAGGAAAATTTGAGGGGTTACTGAAGATTATGCCCTCTTTGAGAGCAACTCAAGTAAAATGTATGAGGCGACTCGTCCCCGTCGGGACTACATACTTTATCATATCCACTAAGGCTCTTCGACAGACGCTATCAGTGGCGTAGCTAGAGGGGGCAGGGGCGGTCCCCCCCCCACAAAGCCTCCGAAGGCCTCTGTCGGAAATTTCTAGTCTCTGTCGGAAATAAATAAAAACAATTCATTTGGAACACTTACAACACTTCTTATGTTTTTAAGCAGAATTACACATCAAAACGGTTACTGACAAGGCCTGGAAGTGTCATTTAAGGCAATCTCGGAGATATTTAAATCTAATTATTTTCGGCGCGCTACACGCCAGATGATGGTGGCGCTACGCTTAGATAGTAAATCATTACTCCAACTGTTCAAGATGATAATCCGTCGGAAATTGTTTGCTTTTGCCCCCCCCCCCCAAAAAAAAAATTATAGTTTCGCCACTGGGCGCTATGCCCCCTCCCCGCCCTGACGCTCTGGTACAAAATAGAGACAGGCAAGAACAAAAGCACAACCATGACCTTGTCAGAAATACATTCATTACCAAAGAAACACTGATGTATAGTAGGTCACTCCATGACTCAAGAAACATTTAGAACCATGTCAATACAGTAACTGCTTGCATAAAATTCTTATAGGCTATGAATAATGTGAACCAGCGTTTATCACGAACTCGTAAAAACATCTCCAAAAGATGATCATTATTAGCCTCGAAACATTTGTAACCAACATAAAGATGTCACTTGAAATTTTCCATCAAGCATTTCCAGACCTGACAATGCATACCTGTTTTGACACATTGGTCTGTACTCGTATAACACTTATGGTATGTGCCAGTAATGGTGTTCACGAATTTTGAATTTAATCATTGATGCCAATGTGAAAATATTGCATTCGTAGTAGATGGTATAAGGAAAGCCTACACTTAGGCACTCGAACTGATAGCTAGTGGTAGGCTATTAGTCCTACACTCATGTAGTCGCATCCGATCGTAAGCGCTATGTCCAGTTAAGAAACACTGTTCTAGACATGTGGTCAACCATCTCAGGTTTAATGTCAATGCACTGTTGTTTCATTATTTTTACTGTTTACTGTTACTCTATTCCTTTAAAGAAAAAGTCGCACAAAAATAGATTTATAGACAATCTCTAGCCTATCGTCGAAATCAACGTAGACCAACACTCTCAAAGAAAAACGCGTGAGATTTATAAACCTATAAATAACCTATCATAGAACTCATTGCAAGTTACTGTAGCTAAACATTTGGTCAGTCAGCTAGCGTATAGACAAGTTGAAGTACCACTCATGATTCAAGATCGGTCTTTACGTGTTACAATAAATCAAAACCCATCTTTAGTGAATGAAATCACGTAATATTTTGTTATAATGTTATGTACTCAAAAAGTTTTTGCGTCATGAAATGTCGAGTAAAGGTTTATCCAAGTTGACAAGGCTATAAGTGCAGCCCAATTTATGGAGTCTATGGAAGGTAGCCATATCACATGGACATATTTTGATATAATATGACAATAATTTAAATGGCACCCGGGCAATGGCACAAAACGAGAGGCGTAACAGACGCTTTAAGACTGCTCGTAGAAGTAAGTACCGTCTCAAATGAAGCGGAAAGCTTCTGTTTTGACTAGTATCGTTGTGACAAATTTATTCCAGTGGGATTATATACGCCTTTTAGATATTTGCTGAAACATTAATTTCCATAAAACGAATAGCCCTTCACACTCTTTTTGACGTCAGTGGAGATTTTTTCTTCATTTGATTCTTTGTTAGTCTTCAATGTCAAATTAAATGAAACCATATACGATCAAATGGAATATTGGCTACATTTGCATTTGAAATTGTTTAAAATCACTCTTGTACACATAAAGAGGATTGAGATGGGTCACTGAGTTGAGCTATGATCTCGCTTTGTTGTGTGTGGATGGATCTTTGTGATGACTTTACAGACCAATATTGATTCCAGTATCAGTTTTATATTGTTCAAAGCGACTTTAAAACCTTCATAATGATATAAACTTTACAATCGTCCTTTATTTTTTCATCTTCTTTGTTGTTAGGGTGCTGGAATAATTAGATTTTAGGAATGCTGTTAAGTAAAAATTTAAACATTCAGCAGTTTTGTTTATCAGAAAATCATCTTGTCAAGTGCATAAAATGTGCCGATAAAAGTAATGTAGATGCCATTTCAGTCAGTGCCGGGCACGGGTGCTTTATTTTGGGAGTAACTGAGTTGCATAACATGCCCTTAAAACAAGACTAGACCTATTACTTCAACATGACTTGTCATATAAAATAACATGACATTACATAACGTAACCCCAGGAGGCAATCCGTGGTGTCGCAAATTTCATCTCCTTGAACTTTTAAACATATTTTGAGAATGAAATTTTTCACATACGGTCAAGCAGAAATAGGCTAGAACTCGAGTTAGATTACTTAAACTGTTACCTTTTACCGCTTTTTTTTCACTGTTTTTATCGCCACCAAGTTTAAACTACATCAGACTTCAGATTTGGAGTTGAATGTACACACTTTGTCAATAATTAAGTCCGCTTTAATCTTTGATTTACATTTGACTTTTGACTTTGCACCTGTACAAAAAGCATGCATAATTATGACATCATAGTTAAAAGATGTTCAGACGTCAAAGGTCAAAGTAGCAAGAATAGACGAGTTGGGCAAATGCTTTTCACGCAGTATATCAGCAGTGTTGTAACGAGTTACTCAATTGTGCAGTCGAGTCGAGTCATTTACTACTTTCAATTTGACTCGAATCGAGTCAGTGACTCTAGTCATTATACTATTTCTGTGAGGAAAATTATGATACAATTGCTCGAGTCATTTCCTTTTGAAAATTAGTGATTCGAGTCATGGCTCGTTACAATACTGTGCATCAGGGGATGGATCAAAGGTCAAGTGAACCACTTACCTTGACGCACTGTTGCCATTGATACAGCTGATCTTGTGACCCCACCGGAAGTACTGGATTACCCAACTCATCTATTGTTTTTTGCAAATGTTTGCCTATCAGTGTGTTAAAAAAAAGTCATTAATTCACATGAGAGCTGGGGAAAGATAAGTGCTTTCTGATGGCTAAGGGTCGAGATCAAAGGTAAAAATTTTGGTTAAAGGTTAAGTTTGTCTGAGTTTAAGTAATCATTGTTTCACAAATTCCTCCCAAACCGTAAGTCCGACCAGGGACTCTCTAGCAACTCTGCGGTCCTATGAAATTCAAAGTTGGTGGGTAGATGCCTGATCATGAAAACTTGTTCATGCGTTTTTGCTGATGTTGTAGGTCAAAGGTTAGATGATTGATAAGGGACGAGGTCAAATGATAAATACAGAACAAAGGTCAAATTTACCCAAAGTTTGCGAAAATGTGTGTCGCCAGCCCCCACCCCTCCGCAACCATTTCTGATGAAGTTTAAAGACGGTGGGTTGTGCCTGACCGTAAAACGTTATGCATACGTAATGCATGACATCATAGGTCAAAAAGCAAGAGGTTAAAGGTCAAATAAGCTAAAATAAGTTTTTGTCATTATTTGATTATCAGTATGTTAGAAGACTTCATCTAACCACATGATATGTAGAGAGTGATGAGACATATTTTCAAGTAGTGCGTTCACCTTGTTTAGGATCAAGGGTTAAAGATCAAATTTCAAATGACCTTAAGGTAGTCTTTTGCCATTGTTTGCTCATCAGCATGTTTGAGGCCTCTAAGAGCTAAACAATCCCTGTTGTTTTACATCTTATCGTTAAATAGTAACAATAAAAGCCTCAATGAAGTTATTTTTAAGTTTAGGCGAGACTAGCAGTAAGGGGCCTAAGGGGTTTATACGGTCCTTTGTAAGCGTAAGGCAGTCGCGCTATCAATGAGCCAGTGATCATAGAAACGATCATGGTAGCAAGAAGCCCTATTTTGCACAAAATGTTTTTTATTTTTGTTATTTATGTTTTATATTATTTTATTATTACCACTGGTTTCTATTTTAAATCTCTGTTGGGTCGTTTAGAGTCTCCATGCGATTCTTTAACCAAAAATTTCAAAACTAAGGTTGCAATTTTAAGAGTTGGAGGAGAAACTGGCCTCTAGCTCCGATGAGAAATGGAAGATATTTAGTTGGCATTCGGCATATATAAACCTTGTTGCTTCATATAGGGCTTTTCAGACAATAAATTACGTCAGCTTTTTCTCTTGGATGAGCAGAAAAAATAACTTCCATTGCGTGGGCAATTAACGGACGAGACACAACAGACGAGACATTGTGGGGTATGTGACAGAGTCTTTCAAACAAACCAAGAAATAGAGTATTTGGCAACAATATGTTTTGAGTATTTCGCCTAAATAAGAAACATTCGATCTTATCTACAGTCTTCTATATGAGGTGACCTGACAGCACTAAAAGTGATTGATTTTCTACGAAAACTGCATAAAGTGGGCCCCATTCGTGTAACAGATAAGATATGCGAAAAGAGCCTCTCGTTTTAGAGATTGCCGGAAAGAAAAACTGTCAGAATATTAAGATTTTCATCACAATAAGTGACTAGCATTAAGGTGGTGTAGGCTTACACCATTTTAGACATGGGAGTGAAATTATCAAAATTCTGTTTCGAGTGTCATGTTAGCCTATTTGATAAAATCAGGTCACATTTGATGTTCAAAAAGTTATTCCTACTTATTTCAGCTTTTGAGACATACTCGTCGTATCAACTAACTGTGCTAAGTCTTGTTGGTTCCTTATTTCCCTATAGTGGTAAAGTTTTTACCTCTTCGACCTTCCAAGGAAAGTTTCAATGCACTATGCAATTATTGTGGATTCAACTTTTCTTTGGACGATGCGCAACACAAAATCTGATTTTACTCTTATAAATTTTTTGCCTTTGTGGCCTACGATAAACGGAAACATCTGTTTTTATTTTAAGCTCACTCTTCTTGTTGGACTTGAACAGAATATATGTGGAGGAGGTACAATGGAAGGAAATATGACGTCAGATATGGACTACACACATTACGTCAGAAATGCTGTCCAAGCCTTACAGCAACAGGTTTAAGTAAACAGTGCTTACTACAGCTGTTACCTCTGGGGCACTGAGATCAGGGCCTTTGCATTATAATCGCTACATATAGTTGACTGTTGCTCCGTCTGTTCGTCAAATTTTTAAGACGGACAGCATTTAGAATTTTCTAAGCTGCGTTTTCTTGAATTATTGATCACAAAGATGACGAAGGGAGATTGATGGGACAATTAGAAGGAAACTTACTAGGCAGTCACCAGAATGAGATTTGACAAGGACAAAGTTTTAATGTATACATCATTATTTCATACTGTTAGAGGACCCCGTTATTACAAATGTGCAATAGCAACATATATTTTTGGGGAATAAAGGCACGCTCCAGTGTTAGGTTTTATAACTGACGATGGTCCGGGCAAAGTGCAAATCGCATTTTAAACTTGACTTACAGGAAATATTTGATGGGTCGCGAGAGCTTTTCAGATAAAAAAAAAGCTTGAAAATTACCAAAAGATCCCATGGTTAAGGCGTTCCGATTGAAGAACTTTTGTGGTGCGTGAAACTACTTGTATTACAGTCTGCTTCCTGATGCCATGTGACAAACCCAATTGGCCCACGGTCCATCTCGACAGGTGTTACCCTGACTACACTTGACCCTACCCTTTCGTGAACAAAGCCTCATTGCACCTTTTTTCAATCGATAATAGCACAGGTCAACATGATTGCATGCAATATCACTTAAAGTACACATGAATAGTTCATGGTATTTGACAGAGTAATGAATATTTTGTTTCATGAGCGGATTAGAATGTCTGCCTTCTGCGGGTGTAGCAAAAATTAATCCTACCGTCAGACTGAGACAAAGGACGTATTTTTTTTGCAGTCATCAACCTTTTTTCAGAAATGAAACTAAATTTAAATGTCAAGGATCGGAGTCACACACAATGTACATAACAAATATGAAACCAACAAGAAGGCATTGTGCTGTCATTCTAGTTATGCAAACTAATGTACCAACCTTCAATTCATCTTACAAAGCAGCTACAAAACTAATATTGAAAATTTGTTGCAAGTCTCACGAAAAAAAAAATTGTAGATTTGCCTGATGAGATTTTGAAATAACCCTAATTTACGGATATGTAATACCATTTCGTTTCTTTTTTTTGCGGATTTTTTGTCACATTTTGAGTCGTCTTAAGGCCAGGCTTTATGTTAGGTAAAGGCAGGGTCACTAATGTTCCATTCCTTCCCGTGACCTTATGACAGGGTTTAGACAGGGAATGGGGCTATGTGGGTCCTTCACACTGCCAACCCATTTTCACGTACTCTGTGTCTCACTTGAATGTATTGGTCGTAAATAAAACCGTCGTGGTGAAAAGCATATGCCTTTTCCCCTCCATGCCACCAACCATTAGAGATCACTGTCCTTGCCTCTCCAAATGGAAGGGGAAAGACAGACTTATTATTGTGTACCTTAATTCTTTAAGTTATTGCAACACATCATTTGCGCAAATTCGAATCCTCCATAAAAATAGGCTACATGTTTGTCGCCACATGTGTATCGAGGAGAGCAGGGCTTTTTCTCCATCCTTGATTTAATATCACATTTGCATGTTCATTTTCAAATCACATTTTCATGTTCATGTAAAATGAACTTGAAAACAATATTTAATCTTGTTACATGACAACAATATTTAATCTTGTTACATGACAACAATATTTAATCTTGTTACATGGAAACAATATTTAATCTTGAAAAATTTTATGTTAACAAGAAAAATGAGATCTTGTTTCCTTTTTGTGATAGTGAAGTGGAAATAAGGATACATTGGTAAATTATTAAAATTGTAAAATAAAAACTACTATACATTCCCTTAGACGAAAACTATTTAGGCTTTTTACACATACAAAAAGTATTTTCCATTTTGGTAAGTCAGATTGGCGTACTGAAGAAAAAGACATCAAAAATAAAATCATATTTAACAATGAAAAGGAATTTTAAGTTAAAAAAATCTTTCAGTTTCAAGGAACGAGCTTCATTACACAGAGAGGAGAGTTACTCAACCATTTTGGTACACTGACATAGAACCACTTTATGCCCCGCATGAAAAATATCACGAACCACCAAAAATTAGGCCAAGCGACTGGCGGATTATCACTATTTTGAGCGAACCACTCACTAATTGGTCTGTGGACCAGTGGCGCTGCCAAGGTGGAGGCATTTCCCCCACTCAATGCATTTTCTCAAACTAGCCCCTCAGTCTGCTTCTGTAGAAGGGTGCACAGTATACACGATCAGTGCGCACTCATAACGTTTACCACTTAAACTTCTGCTTGATCCCACTTCTAAAACTTTGGTGGCGCTACTGCCGTGGACAAAAAGTTGCATAATACCCGTGTAGATTACTGTTTCAGGAGAGGATTACATACTGAAGACACAATATCATTATTCAGTCCAATTTTATCTAATTATTTTCGCTACCAACAGGTTCTTGAAATTTTTTTTTACCTAAACACAAAAACGAGAAACTAGTAATTTTTGAAATGATAACTCAGTGGTATATTTTACCTACCATAGTATTATTTTTGGTGTTAGCGAGAGATATATGAAAGGAACTTGCATTTGTAGAAGATGTAGGATTTTAGCAAAAAGTTCATTTAATCTATTAAATTACCACTGAACGAAGGTGTGGGGTAGTAACTTCATATCATAAAACAAAAGTACGGTCATCCTAGCTAGCTTCCATCTTAAATATTAGCAACTCAAATTACATGTCAATTTAATGGTCCTCATATCCATTCTTGTGTAACCAGGGAATGAGGTCCGGCAGGGGAAGGGAGGCTCGGAGCCTCGGACTAGCCATGTACGATACATTGTCTGTTTGACTGCCTGCAATGTGAATTTTGGTTATTTTGCCGAATATATTTTTATTGTTGCCGTCACCATTTCGGGGGTGATGTTCACACTGCCGTAAAGGTTCTTTGAAAACAAAAGATTGAAGCCTGTATCCCTATCATCATTGAGAGCCTTGGAGAATTTCGCATTCGAAAACGGCCCCTAGATATTTGGCAGTTCATTTTAGCTAGTGAGATTTCTAGTCACTACCAGTTTTCAACTATATTAACAAAGTTTTGGAAATTTCCAATACTACATTATTTAAGAGATTCATATTTGATTTTGCAAAACCATTGTCCGAGTACGGTATGTGACTGGGTGATTGTATTTGACCTCAATTCAAATCTCTTGTACATGCAACTAACAAAAGAGTTAAAACTTATGCTTTTTGGCAGGGTGCAATGTTTATTCAAGTCTTACAATATGATGTAAACGTGTTTGCTTTCGTTGGCAATAAATGCGTGTTTAAGCGAAATTTTATTTTCTGTTTTCGGAGTTTCATAATACAGCTTGGACCCCATAGTCTAAAGCTAGCATTGAACTTCCCAAGTTTTTATCAACAAAATATAGCGGTTAAGAAAGCTCTGTTTACACTGTGTATCTATCAAGTTTTTGGTCTATCTTCCCGTTTATATTTCTCTACTCAGTAACTCTAGAGGGACTTATTTTAACATAATAAAGTTAAACAGAGCTTTGATTCCGAAGAAAAACTTTTGAAACAAGTTCTTTTACTCAACCTCTTCCCATTCCTGGCTTTTAATTCATAGCTGACATATTTTTCGCCTTTCAGACCACTCTACAACAAAGTTTTAAAACCAAAAACTGTCTTTAGACGCGTGAATGTAAATTTCTGGGAAAATTTGGTGAAGCATTCGTAGTCTTTTGATCAGTCGTTTGGCTTTAAGCCTTAAAACACAAATATATTCTAATGCCACTGGGAAATCAAACGGAGGCAGTCGACACTTAAAAATCATTTTCGTGTGGTTTACACTTTCCCGCCAAAATGATTGGACTTCAGATGGTAGTCACACAGGCTTTTGGGGATTTAAAGAGATAGCGAATGTATCGTAGCTAAGACACAGCGTCTGGTATTGTCTTCCACAAGGCACTTACACAGTGGTATTTCCCGATACTCTGGTAGGATACTTTCATTTTTCACAATAACATGATACACCAAAATAGCCATAGTTGTATCGTACAAAGGAGTGTCAATTACGTTAAAAGCGTCTCATCTAGTAGGGTAAATATCCTAGCAACATTATACTATTGGTTTAAATGAACAAAATGTGTGGATTCCATTCGGTTGGCGTTTTTTGAAAAGCGAAACCAGATGAAAAAACTGTCTTTATTACAGTTTCAAAGGTAGAAATGGAGTTTTTCTCTACCATTGAAATCGCCGTTTTTGAGCGAGTCAGGTTATCAGCGCCCTCTTTAAATGGCAATTCGTCAAAGATGAGAATAATTTGTTCCGAGCGAAGGAAACGTTATCCTTGTTATGAGAAATTAAAGCGTGAGTAATGATTCTATAAAGGGTGAAGTAAGAGAGGGAATCTTGCTTCTCAATTCGAGGAATCCTGTGGAAGGTTAAAAACAAAAAAGAAAACAGAACAAGATGGAGACAACAAGGCGAGCTGAACGACCGACAAGTTCCTGGGTTACTTGGTCCGATGTCATCACTGGATTCCAATCAGTCGCCACTTGGTTTCGTCGATTAAAACAATACAAGAAAAAAACTCTAATCACAACAACCAGGTTGAACCAAGCTGGCATGTTGTTTTCAAAAATCAGCAAATGGATTTTTGGGAATGTTTGAAAGATAACATAAGTAAGCATGTTAATGTTTGAAATTGTGCACAGATTCAAGCCATTTACAACGTCTAGACATACATATGTTACATTTAATTTTTAATGAATTTTCTCGGAAATATGTCTAGTGAGCAAAAAAATCTGGAAATGACACTCGCTTGGGAAATTTCTGAGTCTACTAAGCAGGACGGCACGCATTGTTTATTTGACGTGTAGAGGGTCGAACAAATGGACTGACTTTGATTGGAGTTACATCTAGGGCCATTCGGAAGGCTTCAGACATGGGGAGGGGATAAGACCGTTCAGTTCTTGGATTTTAGCATTTTCTCAGGTAATTTCTGGCCGTTCTTAGTTACAACTAAAGATAATTTTGAAGAAAGATTCCGAACTGAAAAATTACTGGGCGCTACAGGCCCCAGCCCATGGCTCCGACGGTCCTGATATTGATGAAAATAATTGGGACTATTAACATTCTTTTGTATAAAAATAAGGACATTTCAGTAACATCTGGCCAAAGTTTCTAGCATCATGTTCCCCATTTTAGAGACTCGTGTGATTTCTCTTGGACTCTTGGCTCAGAATATTCCAAATTTATTTTGTAAACTAACATATGGTTTCAATTAACATTCTGACGAGTTCGTGTTTGTTTCTTTAGGTAATTTTATTGTTAAAGTTAATAATTACCACAGCTTCTGGACTTGACCAGAACTTGGCAACTACTGCTAATACTACTAGTTACTACTCATGAGTGCCCTTAGGGAGGGGGCTTTCATTGTAAGGTAAGTGCATGCGTATCAGGAAAAAAAACTCATCATGACAGACTGGCATTTAGAAAAAGTACACAAGTAACATTTCAAGTTTAGAGGAATGCACACTAAATGCTAGCAACAGGCGGAACACCTGTATTTACCTATATGTTTTAAACAATATTAATCGAAAACTTCAAAGTTAGGCGTCAATTCATTTGAAGTACAGTTAACAGAACCTGAACGTTAAACTAAAATTTCAGTAAATAAATAAGCAGTAAACAGGGGCGGATCTAGGGTCTTTTCTGAGGGGGGGGGTCCAACATAGAAAGGGCACATTCATTTTTTTTAAATTTTGGTTCCCATAAACGTCAGCGATTACACAACTTACCGCATATTGACAAAGAAAGGACAAACCAAGAGACATGCAAAAACTGGAATCAAAACCTGGAATCTAAACGGTGAAATTGCAAAGCGCGCGAAGCGCGCGAAAATTCTTTGGGTAAGCCTACACTTATAAGAATTTGTACTAATTTAAAGCTTATATAGAACAATTGAGCGGACAGTTGGGCCCTATCGGGCATAACTTTATTGTACTTCCCTCCTCGAGTCACTAGACGTACCGTACGACAGACACAAGTGAACGTTAACCAGGTTTAGCGAAATGAGATCCAATTCCCGACATTTACATAAATCCATGTATTCTACTTATTAACTTGAAAAGGTGGAAAGGGTTTGTACTATATTTAGCTATAAGTATAACTGAACTGAGGAAGAGTGGACAAAGCGTACCGAAAATTTTGGGTTTTATCCCAGAAATTACCCTTATGAAAGCCAAAATAAGTAAACTGACCATGGGTGGCGGCAGAATTTTTTCCAACAGGGGGCCGGACCATGTCAGCTACCACAAGTTCCGACATTCCCTATTTCGAGGGTATGATGAGAAGGGCAAATGTGGGAGCCTCATTATCCCATGCAATTGCAGGCATATTTTGCATTATATCACTTAATACTTCATGATCCGAGTTGCGCACTGTTAGTGTTCTTTGAATCTGGATCGTGAAATTGAAAAGCGCGCGAAGCGGGCGAAATTTTTTGATAGGCTTACACATAAAACATATGACGAAACGAAAAAAGAACTGTAGGGTTTGTAGACCGTATCGGGTGTAACATACATTGTATCGAAACCACCTGGACTACACGATGAAATAGCCAAATTTTGCTCCGTAAGTCGCTCACCAACTGACTGTACCGCATGACACACACAAGAGAACACCAACTAGGCTTTGCGATATGGGATGAAAGTTACGACCTTTACATAAACTATGTATTCTGCCCATATGTTATCTGTTAAGGTGGACAGGAATTGTGCTATCCTGCTATGTGGAATGGAACTATTAAAAAACTAGAGTGACTCTACAGCGCGCGTAGCGCGCCGAAAATTTTGGGTTCTTGTTACAGAAATTATCCTCTTGAGAGCAAAAAACAGGTAAACCGTCGATTAGTTGTCGTCAGGGACTGCGTACTTTCGACTAAGACTCCCCTACGAAACTGTAAAACTTCTCCGATAGGGGGCCAGCCTTCCCCGACGGGGGGCATGAACTCATTCCCCACCTGGCGCTACCGCTATCTCGACTGGGGGAGGAGGTTAAAATACTGTATGTTGTGTTCCCTATATAGTTGCGTCGCGACTGTCAAAAACACTCTGTCAGAACAGATGACTGAAGTCAAATGTTTGCTTTTCATTTGCGACAGCAGACCGGTCATCGGTCCAAAGACGTCAAAAAATTGAACCGACTGACACTGCGTTATTTGACCTGGTGGTGATTTTACATAGTAATTTTAAAATGAAACAAACACCGATTTGTCTATTGTGACTTCTGGTCAACTCTTGGCTGTGGACTTTACCTAAGACTGGCTTTTTATTCCCATCACTAGGGCAACAGGAGAGTAACTCCAGACTATAAATATCATAGCGAAACATATTTACCTACTCTCTCTTGTTCACGAGAGGATGGATACTAGAGGGTGGAGGGAAGGTTTCGTAGATGTAGCGTTTAGGGAGTGTGAACAGACCATTATTTTGTAAGACCAAAAGACTAGCAGTGACCTTTTGGAATCAATATTAAAACCCAATAGTAATACGTTGCATATCGCTAGTGAGTATGACGTAGCTGTTTTGTATTACTCTGAATGCCCTAGCACGCCACACGTGGTTCCAAGCGAAAATTGATAGAATGCCTCTGATTGTCACGCAGGCATACCGTAGTCACATTCTCTGTAAAACGATTACACTGTTCGGGTTTCGGGGCGGCCAATATAGGTTACCGTTGTCAAATATATTGCCGAAAGTTTCTGCGATACACGCTAGACTTTTACGAGTGGATTGATCGATACTGGATGGGGGTAACCAAAATCTCCTCGGAATTGGACAACACTGTCATTACCTGTGAAACTGTCTCGTTTTTTTTTTTTTTTTTTGCTAGTGTGAAAAAAAAAAAAACATTTTTTGAAAAAGGGAACATTGGAAAATTTGAGGGGGGGTCCGGACACCGGCGACCCCCCCCCTGGATCCGCCACTGGTAAAATGTGTATTATACTTAATCATGACTTTCAAATATTGCTTATTTACATATGTGAGCTAATCACGGGATAGAGAGACTATGGCCCCTAGGTCAAGCCCTTAGCCAAGGGGGCCAGGGGACGGCGTCACCTCCCAAGAAAAAGTTTTGCCCCCTATAATATTTCAAATAACCATTGTCTTAATGTATTTTTACACATCTCACACCTCTAAAAGGTATCCCCCCCCGGAAGCTATCTCGTCCCTTTAAGTAACTTGCCTGGCTATGGGCCTGAGCGAAAGTTGGGGTCCAGGCTATTTCTTTGGAAAACTGGAGCAATTTAGTCTCAACAAAGGATATTATTCAGGTTCTTCTCAGGTGAAACGTCCCAGTCTCCCCCAAACCCCCCTCCCGTCAAAAAGAAGTATACACCAAGTACGCCAATTGACCTCATCTTTAACATTTGCTCAGTCTTTTTAAATGTTTCTATTAATGTTTTCAGACAGACGGTAAATCTTTACACCTTCACATAAATTAAGTTTACAATAGTGTGACTTTTTTACGTCCGTTTTACAAATTTCACAGGAAACTGAGAAAATTCATATCTGATACGCTAGAGGAATGTATACACACAGGAGATACCCTTGTTAAATAATATTCCCAACACCAAGCAGACCAGTTCATACTCCGCAATTTATCTCTGCTATAAATAGACCATACATGGACTCATGTCATATATGGTACGCTTGTATTTCATAGTGGAGACAAATGTTGAAGTGTGAACCGTCTCTAAGTGTGTTCGGTAAACAGGCGCGGATCCAGACATTTCGAAAGGGGGGGGGGCTGAAAGCCCCCTTGAATATTCTCCTAGATTAACATTATGCTAATTTTTGCGTATTTGTTATTGTTGATGTGGCGAAAAAGGGGGGCTGAGCCCGAGGAAGCCCCCCTTGGATCCGCGCCGGTAAAGTATACGAAAAAGTAGACAGTACTGTAGTGGTAGACAAAGCGTCCCATCGTGTCATCTTCGTAAACATTGTAAATAGCTCGTTGTATCTCCCTACGCATTTGAAGGATACCAAAACTTATATACCAAATCTAAAAGGAGATGGTCAGATTAAACTAGGCAAATGCGATCCTAAATGAAGGGAAAATGCATGTCCTCATCCCCCAAATGGAAGGTTGTTCGCCGGGTATTTATTTTGTAGATATTACCTAAGGAATACTCCCAACTTCTTCAAAGTTAAAAATGTTATGTGATCAGAACCTTTTGGTATTACTATTTATTTTTATTTTATTTTACCATGAAGTTTTACATCACCGAAACTTAAAATAGCGCTTTTTGTAATACTTTTTATAATTTTCTTTGGCGGGAAATAAAGGAATAAAATCAAAGTGTGCTCATGTTTCATCAAAGTTTACATGATTGTCGAGATTGTTGTATTAAAAATGTTCTGTACACGATCAAATTTGCTTACTTCAAAGTAAGATATCCCATCATGGATATAAGTGAACGGCGCGAAGCAGAGGATAGGACTGAATCCGCCCTGTTTGAGCATAAATTCGCTCTTTTTGTGGGAAAAAATGTTTTCCCGACAGACGATTGATCGAAATCACTAAAATTTCGGGCGAAAGTCTTCAGCACCCCACCCCACTCCCTCTCTACCTTTACAAAAATAAAAAAAGGCCTGTACGCTTATGGTGAAGAGTGTTCACCTGCGAAAGGAAGTTCTTTCATAATTAGTTCATGTATAACCTCAAAGTGTACATCATCCTGTTGAGATATAAACAAACTATATGGTTTCTGATTGTAGGGACTTCTGTCGTGTTCTATCACTTGACTGTATCCTCAAGGTGCAAGCTTTCAATTAGTTTCATATAATGGAAACTGTTAACTCGATATTTCTTACAGAATTTGCGCATACATTCTCCCTGCATTACGCTACAATCCTTCGGATCTTTTAATTTCAATATTCTCTTTCCAATGTAAGGTTTTCTAAATATTGTTCAGAAAATCTTTATGACAATGGCATGAACCATCTCTACTATTTTTGATCACATTGTCAAGTCAAATAAGACAAACAATTCATAATTGAAGTATACAACCCAACTGTAAACTGTGATATTGGTTCTGTCAACTATTCCCTTTCATCAGCGACAAGGTTGATTGAATCAGTTAATTAAAGATATGTTTACACCTTAAAAAGAAATGATTCAATTCCGTTTAACCCTCTAAACAATGCCGGCTCTTTGATTTCGTAAATCTTCCAGGTAACTGAAATTATACAAACTTTTGTATTTAGGGTAATTGACCTGTTGAAATTTAAATAAAAAGAAAAGAAAAAAGGTAGGCTATAATACTTTCTCAAAGAAAAAAGTAGGATTTGTAGCTGTACTGAATCTTTTACTCAAAGCAAAACTGTGTGGGAGCAGGTAGGTAGAGAAACAGTTTAGATATGTAGGTCTATACATCAATGCATGCGTAATCTGTTCAAACGAAACTGCTAAAAAGGTAACTTTGAGTTCAATGAACCTGTTTGGTGACGTATGTGTGTACTGTAAAAGGTCATTCATTACACATACTTTCTTGAAGATCAAACCTTTCATGACGTCACGATTTCCAATCCTTTTTAATTGCACCTAAGTAGCTGACAACACGTCGTAGGCCTACTTTATTTTCTGCAATTTTTTCTTAATCTGTTGATGGTAGAGACTGGCGATATGGCGAAAAATAAAACACGGTATACCTTTTTGTCAAGACTGATAATACCGGATACTGAACCGATATGTTTGGAACGATCGCTGTTGTTGAATGCTGAATGCCCGGTTAGTGGGAAACTGTCCATCCGTCGGGCCTATATAGTGACACGTAACTCTGAGGCAGTTTAGTGACACGGGTTTACCTGCGCCCATAGGCATTAACCCCAAATACTGGTATTTTAGTAAATCGCTGTTATGTGGAATTTACATGACGAGGCTGACAATATCGAAGATATTGATATTTCTACTACCTCTAGCCATCCGTTGAGAATCCTGCGTTCTGATTGGTTAAACGCTGACTTGTTATTCCACAGCATACCGTCAGTAAACGTAAACACTGATAAAAATGAAGTTTTTTACACATTTTTGGTGGTAGAATAGGAGTAAACCACATTTGTCGGACTATTATTGTCTCATAAACCGTCTCGAGTCCAAATTTGCAAAATAACGGACTCGGCTTCGCCTCGTCCGTTATTTTGTCAAATTTGGAGTCTCGAAAGTTTATTCACTAATAATAGTCTGTCAAATGCATTTTATTCCTTAAATATCGGTATAACGACAGACAATTGATGGTAGATCGCGGATGGGTCAAGAACTACCTTTAAATTTTCGTAAAGTAGTATGTACAGTACTTGCAACGTTCGCTTCCTGTAGTTAATACGTGGTCCATGAAAATATGCCTTTCAGGATATAATTAAAAATGGAGTAAGTCAAATATTAAATGTTTACTGAAGTTTTACTTCATCATTGGCCAAAGAAATCTCGGTAGAAAACTGACTTTACTTTGTTGCTGTTGATAAAAGGAATATAATCAGGGGTATTCATGGCATGTACCATATAGGCGTCATAAATTTGATTGGTGGTGCAAATGATCATTGAAGTCCTGTGGGCAGCGTCCCTTTGCAAGCAATTACCAAAACTGTTCCAAGAGACGCATGCATGACCCGGAACAGACGCAAAACTTTACTGACCAACTTCTCATTCCCATCAGACTTTTAACGTAAAGTCCTGCTGGTTGTACCACTAGCTACAAACGAAGACCTGAACCTGCTTTATAGCTGCCTACTTAGCAGGCTGTGCCACACATTCCTTGTGCAGTCGTATCCCTGTTTGGGAAGCCTTAAAGAGGGGCTGAGCAAGCAAAGTCCTCTCCGCGGGGTAGCTTCATAGCAGCTATGCGACCTACATAGGAACATATTTTCAGCCACCAAGACTTGTGCATTTTTCAGAATCAAACCACAGATCTAACGTGATAATGGAGCCAATTTTTAAGTTGTAAGTACAGGTCTGTGTTCTGGCGTCAGAAGGTTTTCAAGGTGATTCATATGTACTCATGGAATGGCATATGTTTTTCAGGCAGCAGTGTTGGCAGAATTCTACCAAGAGTGGACTAATTCACATCCACCCTCGAGAGTACACAATTTGTGGACTGTTCTATTGCAATGTCGTAATGTAGTCTATATGGCGTTGTATTTACAATTCATATAGTAAAGGGTTGTTAAGTTTTCACCCTCAGTGGAAATCAGTGGTGGTTGTGGTGGTGGTGGTGTGGGAGGGGGGTTAGTTAGATAAAATTTTACGACACACCAACACAAATGTGTTATATAGTATCAAGCAAAGTGCAAATACGGTGAAAGTCCTTCCTTTAAGTCGCCTCTTACGACAGGCGGGAAATACCGCGGGCATATTCTACAACCCCCAGCCCACAGGGGGCGTGGGTGAGGGGGTGGTAGAGCAAAGCTTTTGTAAGTAATGTGAGCACTAGGTCGTAACATGATCGATGATCTAGGCTACTGCAGATAAAACGTGGGATTTCTTATCAAACATGACAAAATATAAAAACTTGATTGCTGTAATGTAAGTCGAGTTAATTTTTCTAAAATTTCAGTTTTTCACCTCTTCCGAGTCCATGACCCCATCATCTTCATTTTCTTGTCGAGGGCATGAAAAATCCAATGAAAGTTCTTTTTTCAATTAAAGTAGTCATGAATCTATGCAAAGTCGGTTTGTAATATTTTGCTCACGGTCTTGATACCAAATAAATCATTAAATTTGATGCTAATGATCAAACCGTCCAAAGGATTCAAGAGACAGGAAGCCAAAATCAATTCGAGCAGATTATCTTTATTAATTACCATTCGACGTCTTGCAAGGCAGCCTTGCACGAGACACGCGTAACCAGCTGCAGGTTTGTATCTTTCATGTGCGGCAACGTTAGTGCTCCGGAAATTAAAAAGACCAGATGGTGTGTGAAATTTGTTTGATTTTCTACAAACTTAAGAAAATGAGAGAAGTTTAAACTAAAACATGAAAAATGACAGATAAAACCGCACGAATACAAGGTCTCTCGATTTCTGAGTCAGTCAGACCTAACCCTGCGCCATCATTCAATTTGTATTCATAAACGTAAGGTAATGAGAACTGTTTCATCAAACGTTTGTATATACTTCTCACGAAACCGGTACAAAAACGTGAACTCGCCTTGTTAAATAAATTAAGTACCTTCAGTGTATACATGATCATTTTTCCTAAGTGAGTAAAGATGTGTTCGAAGTGTTCGTTAGCAATAGCGTATCCAGTGGGGGAGGGGGGTATGAACGTGCAACAAACGCACGGGACAATTTGTGAAGAAAACGAACTCTCCGTTACACATTCATTTGATTAGCAATACAAAAGTAAATATGTGGAAACATTTCTCGTCTTTTCTCTCTTTTTTTTTGGTATTAGGGAGGGTTAGATGAGGTTTTACGGCTCAGTTTCTAACCAATTGGTTTAAGTCGGGCCGGCCACGACCTTTTTTCCAGTTGTGGCTCACTGGCTTGTTTTCCCTACTCCATTGCTTATGCTGAGCACCAAGCACAATGGCAGTAGGTTCCATTCTTAAAGTCTTTAGTATGACACGGCCAGGAGTCGAACCCCAGACCTTCCGGCTGCAAGTCGGATGCTCAACCACTTGACCATGCAGTCGGTCTTAGAATAGGTAGTAGGATATTTTGGATATTTGGTATTAGGATATAGAAGAGCCCTCTAGAATATTTTGGATATTTGGTATTAGGTGTTAGGATATTTTGGTATTAGGATACCGTGGAGTCCCCGTTGCACTCTGCCCTGTATCCGCCACTAATTAGGACAAACGGCAGTAAGCTTAATTTACGAAAAGAGAAGGAAATCGGTGCAGAGAAATATAAAAAAGGAGATCATCACGTTTACGAAAGATCAGTTATTATGATTTATGTGATATTTTCTGTGATTGCTGACTGGTCCTACGAATGTCTAATTTGCTTTTCCAAGGAATTCGGATATTTGCTTTGTTTTGCCTGTTTTGCTTTCAAAACAGCTTTCAAATACGATAGCTAGTGGCTCAATTAAATGTTCAGATGTGCAAGGATATAGAATTAAAGTAGCCAGGACGGATCTAGGAGTTTACAAAAAAAAAAGGGGGGGATAATGTTGGGGGGGGGATAATGTTGAGGGCACTGTTCGAACCTACCAGCACGATCCTCCTGGACGGAATGGGGGGGGGGGGTGTTCAGGGAAATTGTTGAAATTAGACACTACTAAATGGTACTTCCTGGCACCTGACAATGATATAAGAGCCTGATTTTTTTTTTTGAAATCAGGCCCTGATAGATGCGATTTCTTGGCATTTGGCAATCAAGAAAATACCTAAGCAGGCATTATTTTCTTGCATTAACGGTGCTATGAAGTGTGATACTCTGATGTGGGAATAGGCCTACCAGCAGTCTTATATGAATCAAATAAATGAAATGAAATATTCGTATACCAGTAAGATGGTCAAGACACGGAGAAGAGTCTGGGAACATTTTTGTGAAATCGAGATGCGATTTCCTGACTCGTGAAAATCGATATAAGCAATAACTATACAAAAAAACATTTTGTATTGTGCACCAATATACACCATTGTTGTGCAGAGTGAGTAGTGCTGCAATTTGGGCTATCGAGTGAGCGTATTTAGCAAAAATTACCGAGAAAGGGGTAGGAAGGTCTTCCCACAAAAAATGTTGACAATGAGCATTATCACACTTAATTGTCTGGTATCTGGCATTCCTGTTACTTAGAAGGCTGGGCAATCCGGGGGAACAACGGGCAAGTTGTTGCACCATGGAGCTATCACCTCCGAGGTCATGGTAGCTCCATGGTTGCACTACCCCTTAAAGTCCTCATGATGGACCAAAGGTGAATAGGAGTAACTTAGCAAAAACCTTTTCGATCCTGGTAACTAAATTATGACCTAGTCACCAAACTTTCTTCACCGTCTGGAGAATGCATGCCTAACCCAAGCTTAGCATTCTATTTGAAGGAGATGTATTCTAGGCACCTCACATTAGTAGAAGTTTTTCCGGATGAAAATATCAGGTGAAACATTTAAATGTGTTTGGACTTCACTATGAACTATTCAACAGCGGCGAAGGAAGATGTTTGACATTGGGGGGGGGGGCAGACCAGATGCGATTTCTCGACCTTGATACCCCTCCCCACACCAAAACATCATATTTGCTCATTATAATTTTTGCGATTTTAATTTAAGCAAAAAAATAATATTCAAAGAAAAAGGAAACAACTACAACATCAACACCATGCAGCCGTGGTGTAGCTAAGATTTTTTTGTTTGGGAGGCTCTGTAGGACTGGAGTTATTTTTTTTGGGGGGGGGGAGGGGGGACTCCCGTTTACTATCTAAGCGGAGCTCCACCAAAGGTTGGCGTACCAAGAAAATTTGAGATTGAATACATCCCAGATAGCCGGAAATGGCACTTGCCAGGCTTGATAGCAGCCATCAAGATGTGCAATTGTTGTGAAAATTTTTTAAAGGTTGATTTGAATTTGTTCTAAAACACATTAAGTTTGTCGCAATCTATCCGACTTTATTCAAAATTATTCAGAGTGGAGTTAGCCCCATGGATTTCGGTGGATTGATTGGAATGGAAATTTTCCACAGCCAGAGTCTACTTTTATTAAGTTGGTGGCGCCAAGATTTGAAGAAAACCTGTGTACCAGACCATTTCATTCGGGGCATATATTGCATAAAATTTGTTTATACTAGAAAAGCATAGTTCCGCGTTGATTCAATGTTTTCCCCGGAATCTAAGCTGTAAACATTGCAAAGCGTGTGAAGCGCGAAAATCTTTGGTAGGTTTTCACAAAAACATATGTAAGCATTAGCATTGAGAACAAAAACAGAAAGAAAATCTGTAGGGTTCTAGACCGTATATGGGATAATATGCAATGTATCGAAACTACCTAACCTATGCGATGAAATAGCCAATCATTACCCCGTGAGTCCCTCACCAACTGACAGTACCGCTTGACACACACAAGAGAACAGTTACTAGGCTTTGCGATATGGGATGAAATTTGCGACCTCTATGTAAACTGTGTACTTTTCCTATATGTTACTTGGTAAGGTGGAAAGGACTTGCGCTATCGAGCGATGTAGAATGGAACTATTGAAGAAAGTAGAGTAGCTCTTCTGCGCGCGTAGCGCGCCGAAAATTTTGCGTTCTTATTAGAGAAATTGTCCTCTTGCGAGCAAAAACGGGTAAAACGAAACTGTAAACTGTCGCAGTATGGGGGGGGGGGCAAAATGACATTTGGCCCCCACAAATCATATTGGGGGGCCATGGCCCCCTTGGCTTTAGCCATATTCGTTGTTTTACAACTTGCCCGTATGTCCTGTTACAATGTGACCCCTCCATGTTGGGGTTCATTGCAACACTCTCACTCACAAATTTGTTTAAGTGTTTTTCTGTAATCTTTTGAAATGCAATCATGATATTACCTATTCTTATCAAGGGACACGTTACTGTCTATCTTTTAAGTATGGATCCACAAGAAATCCTGAAAAGTGTGTCAACATGCTCCGTCTTCTTTACGTATGCAACGAAACATTTTGTACGGAATTTTGCATTACAATGCAGTGTTACCACCCAAAAATCGGAAAAGCCCTCCCCCCCCCTTGATCCGTTCCTGGTAGCTATGTTGTAACCTTAAGTATAGAGGAAGAGAGTTACATAAGAGGACCACCCAGGGGTAGGAGGTCATGAGACTCGAACCTCACTCCAAAGGATTGTCATTCAAAAGTTCAAAATTTCACAAAAAGCTTTAAGGAAGGCCTATAACTTTTCAACGGGAATAAGAGAGGCTCATTTCTTAGGGCGTAACAAGGACGGAGAAATGTCATTTCTGGTCATCTTACGTAAAATATTCTTTGTACGTTGAACGTCAACCCATGGTAGCATCTCTTCATCTATATCGTCCATGCTGTGCCCCCAGTCCCTAAAAGTTTTTGGGATTGTTCAATTCGTAGGACAATCAGAAAGTTTCTTTGTGCACATCTCTTCAGCAACATGGTCTATGCTGTGCCCCCAGCCCCTCCCCAGACAGTTCATTTGGCCCATTTCGCAGTCTTTGGGTCCTTCTAGATGTTTTAACAGGTACAAGCTACCTTTCATATGGAAAACTCATACATTAGCCTTTTTCACGGTTTTCAAGTTTGTCTACAATGACTATTTTGGGCTCTTTCATGATAGGTGGTTACACTTGACTCTTTAAACAAATCATGATTTTACACAATCGAAGGATATAGTGCAAGAAAGTTTCACTGATTTTTGCATAATGAATAGCTTAATTCATGTGGTGTAATATTACTTATATTACAAACTGAGTCCTGACCCTTACCCAGAATCACCCCTCAGGGGCATGATCTACACTGAGTCTCCCTCCTCCGCCTTGCCTACGTAGCAGGCTGTAAGGCATATTCCTTTTTCAGTCATATCCTGTTTGGGAAGCCTTAAAGAGGACCTGAGCAAACAGAGTCCACTCCGCGGGATATTCTCCGCCCTGCCAATAAATTAATAACTGAATAAGTCATGTGTTACATTATCACCAAAGGAATTCCCTTCTCAGGGCCGTTTAATGACTCTATAATCTCACGTCAAACAGTATAATTCTCCCTAATAAGTTCACTTCTAACCCCTTCAATTTAAACAAAAACACCTATCTAGTACACCTCCAAGAAAGATCCACAATCACAGCCTGCACTGATTTTGAATTCCTAAAGGCCATATTGTCACACAACTGTGCGTGAGCTAAATTGGGATTACGACTGACTGTATACAGGTCATCATTGACCAACCAAAGTGGAGCAATTGTGTAAATTAATGCCAGTCAAAGTGCAGTCACCAATAGTATTCAGAACTATAGGGCTACTCCTAATTATGTTTGGCGATGCCACAGCCCCTTTAAATAATTTAGCACCTGATTCAGCTGAAGGCATCGGACCGAGCAATAAGCTACGAGGTGAAAGTCTTATCACAACCCTCTCTTGGCTCGCAGAAACTCCCTTTTAGCTCTCAGTCTACAGAAAGAAACCTTCGTGTACTTACAGACCAGTCACCGTGAATCAAGTTTCCATTTGTAAAGTGTCGTGATCTTTGTCGGTTATCTTTTGTATTTTTTGTGTCTATCAACACTTATTAATCTGATTTCACGCACGCCTTAATCGCAACAAATATAAGTTGACGTTTTATGGGTTCCTATTTGATAATCCTACTTCGGTACCTTAAGACCACTTGAATAACGGTACCGGGTGCATTTGAAGGTTCTTTCACGACTCAAATAGCAACTCCCTAGCTGCTCCAACTTACCAATAATTGACGGACTAAAATGAAGTCTATTCAGGGAGTTGCTATTTGACTATTCCAGATAGAAGCAGCCTATAGACAGAGAGAAGTTCAGCACTTATTCAAGAACGGAACGTTGTCTTAGGAAAAGGAAACGAAGGTAAGAATGACTATTTTTCATTCATTTAACGTGTATAAGTGAAATTTGTTAGGGATCAAGTTAATATTTTCGGTGCTCGGTAGCCTGCACAAAAGGCCGTACTATCTCAGCTTTTGATACATCTCATCCAAACAGGGTTTGCCAAGCCATGAATGAGAAGGTAAACATAATCTGCTACGTTGGTAGGTACAGTGTTGATTCACTTGAGGGACCATTGTGGGGTTAAGAGTCACCTCAGCCTTGCGGCTTATCAGGTGGACCGGGAACTAAACCTTACGTCACTTTCAAATTTTGAAAAAGATCGTAACTATTGCTACTGGGAAACATTGGTGATATTAAACACTTCCAGAGACCCTTTATTCTTTATCTGGAGGTGAGAGGGGGCGCACAGACGCAGACTGTCTAACGTCCGGGGAGGTCGCTTTCAAGTTTATTCTACCCAAATTCGCAGTTGAAGTTGTGAAATGTCAATAAATTATATGTGAACGCCTTCCTGGGATCATTGGCGTAGCCAGAAGGGGGGGGGGGGCATGGGGCCATGGCCCCAATCGAATTCTGAAAAAAATTAGAATTAAAAAGAGTGGTCGGCTCTTCAGAACTCAGTGACGTGACTAAATTGATGATATGTCGGGATATACAAGATACCTATAATGTATCCTAGAACCGTCAGTTTCATGTTATGGTAACTAAAATAGGAAATCAGGAAACCATGGATGGGTCTGGTTTAAATGGTAAAGAGTGACCTTACTTGGTAGTAAGTCATAGCTGGTATGCTAGACGCGTTTCGACCGTGGAAGATATACCAGGTCTCATCAGTAGCGGTAGGGTAAAGTCGGCGATAGAATGCCAACGAGTTGTCACGTAGAAATTTGGTGAACCAATCGTGAAATCTGAATTCTCGTATTTTTCGATAAGGTGGTGCATAACTAGCAATAGAGAAAAACAAATATGTTGCATGATAACAACAAGACCCCCTCCCCAAAGCAGTACTTCACTTGATGGAATGATTTAAAGAGTTTTACGATTCCATTCTTCTTTTCGAGTACTGTATCTAATGTCGAGTTTCTGTCAGTAGCGGTTAGAAATATCACGGGTGAATTGATATTTACGTAGCACAAAACTGCGTCTACGGATGATTTAGGCTACAAAGGATAAAATTGCGGTGAAAGAAGCAAGGATATAACTGGATGGAAAATTATTTTTCCAAATTAAAGTAGAGCTAATTCTTTGTAGGTGTGGAAAGTTTCCTGAATTTACAGAAGGACGTGTTTCTGTTTTAGGAAGTTTCTCGAGTGCAGATAAACCTTGATAGGTTATCTCCCTGATAAAGTGAAAAACATTCTTTTGGGGTTTTTATATTAGCTTTGATAATACGAATGTCTCATCGGTATGACCAGAGAGGCGAAAAATACTCATGATGTGAGTTTCTTCAGATAAACAAAGCACACCTCCGATGCCATTGATGTTCCGATGAAAATAGAAAACGCCGTTATTCAGTGTATTTGTATTCGGAAAAAAATTGGTAAAGTTGCTGTGACACTTTAAATGAAATTGTTACAAACGCATACTGAGACCAGTGTTCCGATGGGTTGGAAGCGTCGTGCGCGTAAGCACTTACAATTCTGTGTTGTAAAAAGGTAAAAGCTTTATATAGCACAATCGCTATAGCTTACTACTACGTATAGTCAACCAACTACATAAAACCAGATCCTACACTGGTTTCCTGAAAACTTACTACGATAAACCATGAGATATAGATTGACTATTTCTATATCTGATTATTTTATCCGATTTATCACTACTTTGTTCACGTCACTGAGTTCTAGAGAGCCGACCATTTCCTATAATTATGCCGGTACTCAACCCTTGGCTTCATTAAAATTCTGAAGCCGAAACTATTGGCCATGTTCCGTTATAACGCTAATGAGTTTAGGTAATTGTTTGAAATTTTCTTATGACTGAGTTACACCAACACCCCCGGAAAAATCTGCACATAGGCTAGTGCCTACCTCGAGAAAGGCCTGACTACACAACTACACCAATGTACTGACAACCTTTAATTTGCTTAGCATAATTTTTCTTTTGACAGTTGAGGTTCGGATCCAGGGTGCGTACGTCCCCCCCCCCCCCATTCTTTGCAGAACAATTTTTTGTAATGGAACAAAAAATGACTTCAAATGATGCTAAATGTGGCACCAGATTGCATTTGAGGGTACTTAAATATTCAAAAATTTCTCAAAGGGGAGGGGGACACCGTCCCCTTTGACCCCTCCCACAGGCCGGCGATCAGGTCTTGCGGTTGGCCACCCCTAATCAAAAATCCTGCTACGCCAATGCCTGGGATACTGTGTTTTTTAAGGGGCAAGGTTGAGAATTTTTACTAAAATGTCAACTGCTGCACCATTTTGCAAGTTTGAAGTCAATTTATCTTTAGGACTTGGTCTGGCAGAAGATCTTTACTTAAGCGGGAGGTGGGGGTCGGAGTCTATAAGTATGCACTGCTGTACGGTACCTTTACGACCTTCACATAAGCATTGTTTTGTTAATGGGCTGGTCATATTTGGAGAAGTAAAGTTTATTTGGAGGGGATCAATCTTTGTCGTCTGCAAATGAAACAAGAGGACAATCCATGGACTTAAAATCACATCTCCTCCACATTCTCTACAAAATAAGAAATTTTCCAACATAGTGATGACCAAATCATGACAAAAGACAACTTTTAGGTCATTTCAACTTTGATCTCGAACTTTAGCAACTAAAATGTACTATTTAAAATTATCTCTCATCACTTCGTACATATCACGAGGTTTGATGATCTTTTCTAACATACTGTTACGCAAATAATAGATAAAAAATCAATTTTGGCTCATTGGAATTTTGACCTCTTGATTTTCGACGTATGACGCAAACGATTACGCACACAAAAGCTTTTTTCGTGTTCAGATACCTATCCACCAACTTTGAAATTGATGAGATATGGATTAGGAGGAGTTAACGACTTTTTCACAAACTTTGGCAATTAAGTTAACTTTTTAACTACATATTGACCTTAAAACTCGCATCTTAGCAACCAAAATCATTGTTTTAAATTTTAGGCAAATGACTAAAACCAATTTTTAGCAAATTTGACATTTGAAATGTGACGTCATCAATTATGCAAGTCTTCATGGCCAGGTACCTACATGCCTCAGATCTGAACTTCACCGGATTTACCGTTTAGGAGTTCGTGACACACTTTGCAACGTTTAGGCAAATTTGACCTTTTACATACATTTTGACCTAACCTATGATCCCACCCTTAGCAACCAAGCACACTGTTTTCAAAACATCACATCAGTCATAGCATATCATGTGGGTTTTTTTTACTTTCTAACACACTGAAAGGCAAATAATGGCAAAAAAACCCAATTGTTAGGAAAATTTGACTTTTGACCAATGACGTCACAACTACGTATGCACAAGTTTTCATGGTCAGGTATATCTATCCTCTAAGTTTGAACTTCATCAGACTTACGGTAAAAGAGGAGTTCGCGACACACTTTTTGTTCACACACAATCAGACACGCAGACATTCCGACACACACACACGCACAGCTTCAAATTTCTGATGTTAGGTGAAGTACATTTTGTAGGGAGAAGAGATAAAAAAATAACCTTAGAATGGCTGGGGTGATAAATTGTTTTGAGGGAGGGAAGAACTGACCCAGAATGTCATTCGTGGCTACTAGTCCGCTGGAACTGTCGCTGGGGACCACGTCCGCCAGTTTTGTCACTTGTTAAGAAGTCTTTGAATGTCTTCTATACTCTAAATACTCGTTTGAGACACCAGATACAACTGAGATTTTTTTGCGAAAACGAAGATTCATGCTGTCACTTTTTGTGTATGTTAGCAATTGCCAAATATTACGAAGATGTTTTGCATTTAACTGCTTCCGACAAAAGGTAACTTAGCCGAAGTGGCTCAGTTCATTACACGGATGGTGCAAGTGGGTCATCCCTTCGATCGAGGACAAGAAGACTCCCCCACCCGTTGGGGGAAGACTGGCGCTTCATCAGTGACCCTGTTAGAAAATGATTGAAAATACTTATCCCCCCCCCCTCATCTATGAGAAATCCTGGCGCCTCCTAGTCATGTCCGGCAAATAGAGAAGATCATTGTGCAGTATTTTTTCACCCCTCTCAGATTTTCTGTCTCAGTATGGAATCTGGAAGAATAACATATCTCTTCTCCTTTTTACAAATCCTCAAACTCTCTCCTATTAATTGCTTCCTTTGCTGTCCAGGTTTCTGGTGCAGCGATAGCCTAGGTTACACAGGCCTAGTTCTTACCGTCCACTTTGTTCCCTGAACTAAGCCTAGGCTATAGGCTATTTATTACTCTACTTTTGACCGGTAATTACCGTGGCTGTAACCATGGAAGGCCATGAACATGGCACAGTTGAACAACGCTGCGTTTGATTTAGCTTACAGTGGTGTGAACGTCCTAGCAACAACATTTAGCAGCTTGAAACAATGTTGAAAACAAAACAGGATCGCTTGTAGAAATCACTTTTGGATGTTGTTTAGGATTAGGTCTACTAATGCGAGTATTCTTGAACAGAATGTCTTTAATAGGCCTATATAAAGGATCCGTACTGATCAATAATTTAGGAGTACATGTGAATCCGACTATCCGAGGAAGACTGAGACTCAGTCGAACGCTTTGAAGACGAGGTAGCCATGTTTATAGTGCCAGATGATTGCTGACCTAGTATGCGAAACCACAAAGTGACTAAATATTAAATAGGCTAGGTGGATCTGATGACTGGCGCTCGCGATGCGCGCCGAAAAATTGCAATTTGTGAAGGCATTTTAGTAATGTTTTTCTCCACTTTTTGTTACAAAAGTAATGATTTCTATAATGTTCAACCAATTCATAGGCGGGAAGGAGTGGTCAGGCTATTGCAATCCTTTAGGAAATAAGGCAATGTCCTCGGCAATATTTCTCACCGTGTTTCGTACTGTATGAGTGTATGTAGTAGGTCAGGAGTGCCCAACCAGTAGTCGATAGCGTTCTACTGATAGACCGCGGACTGATCCCAAGTCGACCGCGATGGGTGTAGGAAAAATGAAAAAAAAAATAAAGTTTTTCTATGCGTAACTGTTTGACAGTGTATGTTTTGTAGATCTCGGGAGGGTGGCAACTTGAAAAGTAGATATTGAGCCAGAAAAGGTTGGGTACCCTGTAGTAGGTAGATGAGGCAGCTGTGATACACTGTGGTAGCCTACTGTAAGTCAATGACATCTGCCTGAAGCCCGTCTTTCACGCAAAGCAACGTGCCCACCAATAGTACTTGAGTCCTGCATGGTTTATGCAGCGAGTTGCATCTCCTTGATTTATAAGTACATGTACGGTAAACAATGGATGCTGCATTGTGAAAACTGTGGGGTGTAGCAAAACAGTAGAAGTGATACGTAGCGTATTATTTACTTAACATCATGGCCGTACGCAGTGGCGGATTTAAACGGGGGCGCACCTGGCGCGCGCCCCCCTTAAAATTTTCCAAGGTTTGTTTTTTTACCTTCGTAGAACGGATCATTTCGCCTACTTGATTCTTCATCATGTTGTATTGTCTTATAATTGCTACAAAATAATAGCAGTTTAAAAGTATACAGTTTCAAGTTTTCCGATGGAATGGCAACAGGGTGACATCGAAGATCTCGACCGTATCTCGCAACTTATAGGGCATGGGAAGGGCCATTTCCTGCAATCTGGGAGGCTCATTTTGCAAAATTTCACTCTTACGCTACGCGCGAACCAATGATCGCTTACGGCTTACAGATACTGGGAAAGTCGAACTCCAAACTGGTCATTTGTCAAATAGGCGTACAAGGCAGGGGTAGAGGGCAGACTGTCCCCAAATTTCCACAAGATCTTAATTTCTGGCATGGGTTTGCACAGCCATTTGAGTCTTAAAAAATCTCGCAAATTCCACGCAAAATTCCTATCGTGCCCGAATTCTTCCAAAAATTTGCCAGAAAAATTGAAAGCGTCGAAAAAACTTTTATTCCTCAGCCTCTTTTTATAGTCTTGCGCAACACTTTGCCCGAAAAGTCCGAATCTCCCAGTTCTTTGAAACATTTGCCCGAAACATAAAAAAGCATCATAGTCAAAGTACAAATTTCATGACGAAACGAAAAGAACACAAAAATTCGCGACACATCCGGGTCGTTATGGAAAAACAATTTTCCTCAGTCTCACTTCATAGTCCCGTGCAAACTAAACTTTGCCCCAAATGGTAGAATATTCCCTCGAAAGTTGTAAAAAAGTTCTGGGATGTTTTCAATTGCTAGATTACACTGACAGACGGGAGGGTGTATATAGGTGTATACAAAGCCCAAAATTTTGCCCAAAGAAATTAATCAAAGACCATTTTTGACGTGTCATATTTCTTTATGACAATACTACCAGTAGTCATCATAAGGCGAAGATTCGGTTTAGTCGGGACGTATTCGGGCAGCTATGTGTGGTCACGATTTTGCATTTTTCAATCTGAGCCACCGTCAATTGTGCAAAACTTGCTACTTATAGGCTGCAGTGCTTTTAACCACAAATCGGGCAACGGTAAAAGTATCTTTTTCTTCAATTTCACATATGAATTTAGTGTGAGAAAATATTCCCATAAGTCCGCCTGAAAATTCTTCAAAGCCATCTTGGAACGTGACATACCGGTTTTTCTCAGAAGGTGTTAGTAGTAAACTCAGTAGCGTGCGCACTGGGGGGGGGGGGGACGGGTGGGCCATGGGCCCCACCTCTATAACTTGTCTGAGGAAAATCAACTGGTCGGGGGAAATCGGGAGCAGTCTGACCTACTCTGGCGGAGCAACAGGCGCGCTCTCCCATGTGTGTTTCAATATGCTTCAAAATGTTTCAAATATAGCACCATTTTGCATCTCAGCTCTCATTCTTAGGCAAAAGTTTCTAGACCCCTCCCCAGGACAGCAAAGAATCAAACCTTGCGCACCTCTGTTAAAACTTGTTTTACCTTCCAAAGGTTTACCACTAAATAAATAGCAGTTCTGAAAAAAAAAAAACGGTAAATCATCTATTGATCTGTAATTTGACGAGTATGATTTTTTTAATTAATCATCTAATTAATCATCTATTATAAGCCAAGGAGGAGGGGCGAAATGGACAGTCCCATCTTATTTCTAGATTCTATGTTTATTTTTTTACAATATTGCTAGTGTTTCCCCAAATTTATATGCGGTAAATAGGCCTGGGAAGTGCCATTTCCAGCTATCTGGGAGGCATTTTGAGCCAAAATTTCCTTGCGCTCCGCGCCAAACGAAGGTGGCGCGGAGCGCTGAGAGTCTGTCTATGGGCTACGTCTCCCTCTCTCCTCAAATTCCTGCGCACGCCACTGAGTAAATTCATCTATAGTTGGGAGTTCGGGCAGCAATATAGACAGTGGCATAAATTCAGTGGACCTTCAGTTCGGACAAGTGTCGTAAAAGATACGCAGTCATAAGCATGTTTCCAATTCCGTTGTGTGGTTTTTTTTGTCCCGGAAAGGTACAAGACCATTTCATCCAGTGGTAGTGGTACATGTTTTCACTGACCTAGCCAGCAGGGGGCAGAATGCCCGCACAGAAATTTTAGGGACGCGGTCGACGGTGTTGAAAAAATGAAGAGGATCAAAAATAAAACGGCGAGAGGAGGGACGGATGGGATGCTGTTCGGGTGGAAGGGTGAGGGTTAGAGGCCTAGAGCTAGAGGGAGGGTAACTGGGAAATATTTCCTTCACAACTGTGATCTTTTTATGATATTGAAAACTATGACGAAACAGATTAACAGAACAATGTAGGCGTCCACATCGTATTTCGTTTTTCGTAAAAATTATGACTAATATTATTCATTGATAGAATGAAAATCAAGACATTTTCAGCACATGGATCTAGTGTGAAAAGAAGCAAAATATAGCACGATTTTTTAAGCCATTCGGGACAGCAAAAAAAAAATTCAAAAGGAAAGGGGACACTCCATGACGGCGGTCAAGAACGGGAACTATGAATAGACTTTCCCCCTGCATTTTATTTGGTGATTTTCTAATCATTTTGCAATTTTCTCATTTTTAATTGAAGGGAAAATTTTTTGCAAACGAAAGCTCAAAATATCGACTGCTTAGACTCTACTTACAAGCCTGGGAAATGCCATTTCCGGCTATCTGAGGGGTCGCGATTTTTCAAAATTTTCTGTACGCTCCGCGCCAACCGATGGTGGCGCTCCGCTTAGATAATCGTTCGGGCGGATGCTTGGCCGTCAGCGCGCCCCCCCCCCAACGAAAAATCCTAGATCCGCCCCTGGTACGGGATTGTTTTCTCAGGGAGGGCGGTACGGCCATGCTTAACATATTCCGAAAATGGTAAGTAGGTTAAATGTTAGGGTAAGAGGGTTATTGATGTAACTTCATACATTTCTGAAAGTACATTCATAAATTGTCTCGCGGGGGTTGTGGAAGCTTGTTGCTCTCAAGGTCCATTTTGACAGTCACAACACCGCAAGCCGGCCAAAGGCGCCTTCATCGAGAGAGTGCTCAAAGTTCGCATCCCCATATAATGCGAACCAGTCGCAAGCTTGAGGGTCCTGTACGTGGCGTCCGGGGAAATATTGTACATGATACTTGTATTTATGACCTTGCTGTCAAATTCCGTAGTCATCGAACTTGCAGTGTGCCTTCTCTGGTTCAGTTTATTTTAAACCAGAATCATACTGGTGTCCATGATCGGGTCATCCCGTGCCCGTACTCATGACCTTGTATCCATACCTTTCCACTCGTGAACACTGGGGCCCATACTTGTACGTATTATCATGAAATAAGACCATCAGGCCCGTAGCCAGACAAGGTGCTGGAGGGGGGGGGCGAAAAAGCTTCTAGGGGGCGAAAAATTTCCCAGAGGGGCGAAACGTACTAAAATGCATTACGGCAATGCTATTTTTTGATGGGGGGGGCGAAAAAATTTCCAAGGGAGGCTTCGCCCCTTTGGTCCCCCTTGACTACGGGCCTGAAGACCATGCCCGTCCCCTCACCCGCCACGACCCATCCCTTGCGATCAATGTCTAGCTTATAGTCGTATCCACTCTCATGATCAGGTACCCGTACACATGCCGTGGTACCCGAACCCGCACCCATAATCTAGTACTCACGTTAACTCTTGTAGACACCTGTTGTTGTTATAGTCCATCGGGGACGTCGGAAACGGGAGTGGGGGACTGGGGGCTGTATCTTTCCTTCCATAATTTTCATTTTGAAGTTTCTCTTCCAGACATCATTATTATTATCTGTGTCTAAGAAGGCCAAAAATAGCCTTAGAAATAGCCAAAATCCAGGCAGCAGCGAGAAGGTTTAGCCCACTAATAGTAAACACCCGGAGTTCTTACTAAATTTAATGTGGTTTAATGTGGTGTACGTAAACATGTTTGTACAAACAAGTTTTATCGGTTGTGATAAAGTGTATTGACACAACATGATTGCCTAAAACATTCCCCGATGTGTCAATCATTTGTCCAATTTTGCAGACAGATTGTGTTCCTTATGGCCACACAAGCAAGAGTTGGACCCCTTTGGTATCAAAATACCCTGATGGTGGCTCGAGTATTTTATGGCTAAGTGTCCTTGCTATCTATCTTGCAAATAAAAGTCGAAAAAGTAGACAAAACTCTTGAGTTTTTTAATTTTCTTTTACAAATCTTTGCAAGCAGAATGAAATCAAGTGGGTCCTTGTGCTCTTATCAAACTCTTTGCGTAAACAAGTGATACACTCGATTGACCCTTCAAATGCCTTCGTGCTAAAAAAAAGTAATCTTCTTTTGTCCCCGCTTCTTCAGTACGGTCTATTCTGCATTTCCTAGGTCGACCTTTGATTGTAGCAGCGATCTCGCCGGGTGAAGGCGGGCAATGTTGATCGTTTAATTGACCATACTTCTATTACTTGCTTTGATTTTATTGTTTACCTCTCGGTAAACGGAAAAGACAGGTTTCTTAAAGAGTTATTTGAGGAATGTTTACAGATAAGATTAAATCTTTTCTTCAATCATTCCTGAATGTTTTATTCCCTTGTCCGGATTTACTATTGAAAGAAAGAGAGATATCCTCTTTACTTTAACCATATGTACGGACATTTGAAATAAAGCCTTTCAGCAGGGGTAGAAAAATTTATCTCAGCCATTTTTCTTTATCAGATTAATCCGATGCTGTGTGCTTGCCCTTAAATTAGTTCACCTAGATGACATATAACTTGCTTTAGACACCTGTCGAAAAGTATAGTTATCATGATTTGGACGAAGGCGCATGCCTTGTGACAATAATTTGCATATTAAAAAACATTCATTTTGATACAAAAACTACTAGGTAAGTCACAGGCTCGTAGACAGCATTCATGAAGGGGGTCGAAATGACAAAACGGGTATGAGAGCGTTGTGGAAGAGCGAAGCCATCACGTGGAGTCTAGGGGCAACGCCCCGCTTTGGGTTCAGAGAGAGAGAGGTCCCTGAAGCTATGGGTATGTAAGAAATTGTGGGCATTAGAATGATGCATTTAACCTTCTTCAAATAACATAAAATGTACTAACATACTAAACAGACCACAAAATTTTAAATCTGACACTTTCTAATTATACCCTACACCTTTAATTATAGCTTACTCCGACTGACTAACTGCCTGCCGGGGTCGATGATGCAGAGTGATTGACAGTGTAGGGGAGTAGGGGCGATGGTGAAGACGTCTTGAAGCTTTGGAACGATAACTTCATCCTAGCTTTCCTCTTCTAAGTAATAATGGCAAAACGTATATTTAGAAAGAGCGCCAAAAATCGTATTTTTAAGACATTTTAAGACATTTAAGACATTTTTGTAATATTTCACGGTTCACCTCATTTTACGTAAAGTTGTCTATCTACACACCAAAGTAGTAACAGTAAAAAATAAGGAAACTTTGTTCAAAGAGGGGGCGAGCGGTCGCCCCCTTTTTCCCCTTCGCTACACACCTGGTTAGTCAGAAGTCAATGTATTTTATATGACTGTTATCGCTTATGATTAAGAGCCACACTCACAGTGACCAAACAAAAACGCACGAGGAAGTAAGAACGCCCTAAACTAGGCTAGGTGACGGAATGGGGTTATGAACAAGGAGCCTGGGAGTACCCCTCACCATATTTTAGGTATTCGACTACGTACTCGTACTCGAGTACATTTTTTTTCTGTACTCGCACCCGTACTCTAACTAATGACTTTTGTACTCGTACTCAAAGAATTAAAAAATCAAAATCTTAAAGTTATGCGCAGGTCTTTGTAAACGTACTCGTACTTGGAGACGTGTTATCATGAGTACAGACACCTAACTCCATGCAGAATATTAATATTGGTAATCTACATTGATTGTTTTCTAATTTCACACAATTTTGAAAGAAATTAATGTTTCATGTGCTTATCAACACAGACTCTCATACCCAAACCACACTATATTGTGATCTTGAAAGTCTGTGGACGTGTAAATGCCATACATAACCATTTAATGTAAAAAGCACTAAAACGTTATTAAACAGTAAGAATTTCCATGAAAACCCATGAAATATTGACCATTTAGCAGGACAATTACTGTTCTGGTTTTTTACTTAGTTTATGAATAAACATGAGCTAAATAAGCAAATTGGTGACGTGAAAGATGAATTCATGAGTTATGTGTAATGTTATCATTTGTTTGTTTAACCTTCATTCCAAGGACAGTTATAATGGTGGCATGTCCTGAGGGATTTATTTTGGAAGTAGCTATTAACAACTTTGAAAATGTGCACATCAACAACCAAACTAGAATCTACGTGGTAAGAAATCAACAGATAATTTATTCAGGATAAACGAAAGAAATATTTGTCAGATACTGTGAAACACTCCACATAGCAATTTGTACATAGCTAATGAGAAATCTCAGAAATGGTCAAACTTTGAAGAGGTGTACCTTGAGAACGGTAAAAGATATTCAAATAAATGTAACGGATTTTTTTATAAGGGGATCTTAATCTATGATTGTTGAGTCAAACAATTGTTTTGGTTACATGTCTACAGACTTTTAAGAAGAGTAACACAGGATACAAAAAAAAACACACCGTTCTCGTAGATACTGAAGAAATTACTACACTATCAATCCGACCCTCAGATGCACTAAATTTGCTTTGAGTATCTCCCTACAATTTTGAGAACATTGGCCCCTTCTTCAAATAGAAAGTATCTTTCCTTGGTGTAGTCTTGAACTACAGTGCTTGCAATTACCTTTGATCAATGACGTAGTTAGAGTCTACCTCTCAAAGCTTAATGACCCAGTTGACATTACTTTAAGTTACTTGGGAATGCGCTCGGCGACTTGTAAAGTTTTGCGACCGGTGAGGTTGTGGAGAGCAATACTGTAGGTCTTAGAAGTTGAAACCAAAATGGCCAGTGTTTAAATGAACTACTTCGATCAATGCTTAAATGTGTAAAAACTGACAACCCAAGGAAAGAACAAAACAGAATTTGAAAGAGAAGCCTTTGTAAGTAAGTTTTCTCAACGGGCTTGAATAAATGTAAATTACTGTAGTCTCTTTTTGTTGGTAAATGCAAACCTTTGCCCTCTACTGAATTTGTAAACATGGTTTTGCTTTCGCGGTATACTGCAGTACACTCAAAATAATTGTTTCTTCTACAAGTTTATTTTGAAATAAAACTCTTTAATAGCGGGTTCTGTGCATATAAATGCATGATAACATTGAAATAACAAATGGCATATTCCCAATCCTAATTTCCAAAATATAACTTAACTTTCAAAGTGACGTGACAAGTTTTCACAATACAGCGTCTGCAAATTGTGATTTGTATAGCATATATAGTAAATTGTGACTTCTCTAATATTCATTTGGCTTCAAAGATTAGTCAATATTAGTGCTTTAGATCTGTCAAAGTTGAAGCAGATAAGCAGTTTTCATAGCATGGAAAATTTATTATAGGGCCTATACCAAGATTACAAAGTTCATTCACCTCTAGAGTCAGTTAATACCAAATGTAATATTAATGTAGTAGTTTATAGAAATTCAATGCAACATTTATTTGTTGTGGGTTTACAAAAAGTCCAACAGTTCCCTTCAAATATTACTTCAGCCTTAAATTCTACACATATGGTCATGAGTGTGCTCTGCTTGTACTCGAGTACATTCTCTGTACTCGTACTTAGTACTTATGGCTTTGTTCTAAAACTAGTGCTGCTACTCATGTCTTTGTATTCCTACTCGTACTCAGAAAATTTGAAAATCAGTTACTTGTGCTTGTACTCATGTCAGGCTCGTACTAGTACTCGGGGCTTTGCACTCGTGCTCGTGCTCGTACTTGTACTCAGGAGTTTGCACTCGCACTACAATTCTACCCCTCACGGCATCAAAAGTTAAGCTGTAAAAGGACTCCTCCTCCTTACATTTTAAGAACCAAAACTGCCAAAGAAAGTAAAAACAGAATACATCGATTTTCTTAAAAATTTCGTTTCGATGTGTTTTGTATAAATGTATTCTGAAAGCTGCCAAGGGTTTGTTTCATACTGAAAAACGGCTTTCCAGTTCAAACCAGGTTCAATACTCCAGGTTGCACTTAGCAATCACAAATATTTACGAAAAGTTCAGTTTAGCCAAAATCAATGTTAAACAATCGTTCCTTAAACATAGCAGCACAAATAGAATAACACACTACAGTATAGTTCCTGTCCTATGCTTACCGCTTTTCGAACACGGTTCCGCACTCTTCGAAATCTTCCTTCGTAACTCTATAACCATTATATATTTTGATACCTAGGGTATTTATCAATAACTACTCCTTTCCCAAATTATCATGTTTGTTTTCATCGCTGGCAGACGTGTGTGAAGTTTACTGGGAGTGTCACTTTAAACACCATATAAGCATTAGTCCTAACCTTATTTCAAACACCACCTTAACTTCATCCTCTTCTCTTGCTTTCCTAAATTATCTTTCATGATGTGTCAGAAAATAGGTCTAAATACTTCTTTTTCAAGCCCCCCCCCCAACACCAGGGGTATTCTGCATGAATTTTAAAACGTAATAAAAATATTGTCATTTGATTAATAACAGAGCCATACAAACATTAGGGTAAAGGGGTATGTATGTTAATTCAAATTTGGTTGACTGCACTGTCCCTTTAAGATAAATAGACTCCCATATAATGTTATCCTCTACCACCCTTTTATACTGTGTGTACTCGGGCACTTAAAACAAGGATTTATGAAAAGTACTTTGCCTGTGATATGTATCATAACTCTTCATCTTCATATATTCAACACTTACCCGGGGAAAGAATTTCGAGACGCGGTCTCGGTGTTGATTAAAGTTTGGGCCAGTTTCTGGGGCCCTTTGGGTTTTAAGTTTACACTACCAATGCGTCAGAGGCACATGGGGCTGGAAGGTATGTAACTAAATGATAGTATTGCTAAGCATTTGGTATCATAATCTATGTTTCAAGTGACACAGTTTCATCTAATCCAAAAACGTAAAAGAACATTAAAGGGAATGTACTGTTACCTCATCCAAACTTTGACACATCCGTTGAACCAGAGAGCTGTGGGAGATTGAGATACAAGGCCTGTCCCTCCTTTAAAAGTATGGTGACATAAAAATGACGTAACTGGTTATTTGATGTAAAAGTATGAAAACCCAGAAAATAGCCACAATTCTGATCATAATCCATCAGATATTGGACATTTTACAGGACAATTTCTACTTTGCACCTGAATCATGACTAAACTTAAGTTTACTATGCAAATGTGTGACGTGGAAGGGGGGACTCACTTAATGTGGCTATGTTATCTTTGTTTTTCAACCTTGGCTTCAATGAGAGTTGTAACATTGACAAGACCCGGGGAATCTGTTTTGTCAGTTAAAATGTCCACTCGAAAAAATACCAAAAGCCTACCTACCACTCATCAAAGTAAAAACTTAAGGGTACGTAATGAAGACAAAACTTATACAAGGTTACTGAAAGAAAGCATAGCAAGGTGCAACACTTTATATTACTATTTGTGATTCCTTGCAGAAGGCAAAGGGAATGTATGCAATCTTGGGCGTGTGCATGTATATACTAATGAATGTTTTTGTATGTATGCGTGCTTGTTAGAGTGTGAATGTGTTTGTGACGCTTAGCTTGCAAACACAATATCTTAAGACAACAATGATGAATACATCTCATACATGGCATATAGGTTCATCATATTAAAAGAAAAGATTTCTGTTGTTTTGGTGGACGTCAAAGGTCATTTGAGGTCATCAAAGGTAAAAAACCGAAAACCTCGTAAACGCGATATCTCAAGGTAGGCAGAATGAATACTTTCCATACTTGGAGTGTGGATGCATCATAGCCAGAAGAAATTGTTATTGTTTTTGGAAGGGGTCAAAGGTTATCTAAGGTCACCGGAGGTGAAAATGCGAAATCGTTGAAAATTGATTGTAAACACGATATGTCAAGATAGGAACGATGGAGGACACTTTTTCATACTTGGCATATAAGCTTATCACATTGAGAGAAAGACCTTTACTCTTTTTGGTGGAGTTCAAAGTTAATATTATAGAGAACAGCATATATCTTTTCACAAGAGTAACTGTTACATAAGTAATTCTAATTTTAATTACCTAATTATGGACACTTGTGAAAGATGTTGTGACTTTAAGTTGATTACAAATACCCTATGATCAACGTGTATGTTGATGTTGTAGTTGAAAGTCCTCGGTTTCTTACTCGGAAGGCCCTGGTTGGGATCCCATTCAATACACCTTTTCAGTTTTTATTTTGTATATTTAATTTGTCTTCTGTTTCTTACCTGCTTGGGACATAGATTTGTCACATTGATAGGAAGGTTCTTATTGTTTTTGACGGAGTTCAAATGTCATTTGAGGGCGTCTGACGTCAAAAACCGAAAACCTTGTAAACAATATTTCAAGGTACGAATGATGGACACACAGCTCTGCCTGGCACAACAGCCCGGTATAGCCCGGCACAGCCCGGCACCGCCCAACACTACCCTGCACCATACAAAATGGAATAAAGAAAAAAAAACTTGACAAGAACTCACTTTTTTGGCAAGGAATCTTCGGGCGTTCTACGTGGGTTACCGACTGCATTGTCAAGTGGTTAGAGCATCCGACTTGCAGCCGGAAGGTCTGGGGTTCGATTCCTGGCCGCGTCATACCAAATACTTTAAAAAACGGAACCTACTGCCATTGTGCTTGGAACTCAGCATAAGCAATGGAATAGGCATAGGCGTAGAAAGCTTTTCGAGACGGGGGGGGGGGGGGCTGAACCTTGTTTCGGATCGCCGTCCTGGTGGAGGGGTTCCCCTCCCCTCTGGAAAATTTTTGGGTATTTAAGGGTCCTCAGATGCAATTTGGTGTAACATTTTTGGACAAAACTTAAGGAAAATTACTGCAAATTTTTTACATTTCTTACAGAAAAGACAAATAAGGGGTTTTTGCCCTTGCATCTGGGGGGGGGGGCGGAAGCATACTTCATCCCCCACATTTTTGAGTGGGGGCTAAAGCCCTCCCCCCGTCCCCCCACTTCCTACTCCTATGGGAACAGGGAAAACAATCAAGTCAGCTACAAATGGAAAAAGGCCGTGGCCGGCCCGACTTAAACCAATTGGTTAGAAACTGAGCCGTAAAACCTCATCTAACTCTAACTATACTTCAGAACCGTCAAACTTTGAAGAGACATATTTTGTGAAAGGTTAAAGATAGTTAAGTAATTCTAACGGATCTGTCGTTAGAAAATCTTATTCTTTAAACGCTGAGCTAAAACAGCCTTTCTTGGCTGAATGTTGCCATAACTTTAAAACTAGGTGTTTCGCACGACCTTAAGCCCTCGTGTGCCTTGCTTTCAAAATTTCTACGAGAATTAAAAGGAATTACAAAGTGATGACAATGGTTCTTATTGTATGTAACATCTCGGAAAATACTGTGGGATAATTGCCCCAATACTTACTACCAGTTGTCAAGGAAAATATCAGTTTTATCAGTGCTCTGATAAAGATGCGGCCATGCAGCCTAAACGCATGGAAATCTACTTTGAACGCACTTAAAACTACGAACTAAAAACGTCAGTAAGAATATTCACGGAGGCAGGGTAAACCTATGACTTTTCTCGTGTTCTTCAATAACAACATGGACACACAAATTTTTCATAAATAAAAAAAAATCAGAAAGCAAAAGCAAAACAAAAATGACATTCAAAAGTGAAATAACTTATAAAATATAGAAGCAAAATTCAAAACTAAAAAATAGAAAATAGAAAATAGCAAATTAAAATGAAATTATAATGAGTAGTAACAATTAAAAAATAATATATATAATGTAAAACAAACAAATGAAAAATATAAGGTGAAAAACATAAAATATAAAACAAAAAATTAAAAGAAAATAAATCCGTCCGACTAACATGTAACCGAAAAAAACAATAAAATACATAAGCAAATTAAACGTCTAGAACGCACACTGACGCCACTTTAACGCCATATCGTTAACACGTTTATGCGTTTATTTCATTTTCATGATTACTGTAAACATCAAGTTGTTTTTAACTAAGAAAATCAATATATATATATATATATATATATATATATATATATATATATATATATATATATATATATATATGACATTTAAACGTGTTTGTGGATTGCACTTTAATTGACATCATTATCTTTATCATGTGTTAATATTCGTTCAGTCATTTACTGTGCTTATCCATTTTGTTGTTCGTTTTCTTATTCTTAAACGCCATAATATGTTAGAAATGAAGACGTCTCTTTTCAGAGTGCACATGTTGTGCTATTTCAGAAATAATCCGAAATCTCATCAAATGTCACTAGCGAAAGTTAGACTCTTACTGCTCTGCTAAAAGGAGATTTTCCTTACCTACGACAGACATTTGACTAATTGTGTCACTTAAAAATTTGCGTGCAGTCGTTTAAATTATTAAGATGAAGACACCTTGCCGTCTATGCAGATAACCTTTAAGTATTTCCTTTATTACGCCTTGTCTGAGGATTACGTTGGTATGAATAGATCAAGCCCTACTCGGGTGGGTTATATCAACAAAAGGAGAAAGGGAAACTTAAGGACTTATCAACCGGACTCTTATCTCCTGCAAAGAATTAAATTATTCATGAGTAGGCCTAACCTACACATTTGTCCTTTCACCATTTCACCACTATCATTGAAACTTTCAGCAGCACTATGATTTCATGTTGCAATATGTGTTTCTAATATTCCATTGGATCGACATAAGTAAAAACGAGCAGGGTGTGCTTCAAAATGATGTTTGTGAAGAGAGCAAATTTTAAATTAAAGATGACATGCAAACACGTTTTAATTAAATTTTCACAACCAGTACAACATTTTAAGCAGGACCGTAGCCAGAATAACCATTTTTTTTGGGGGGGGGGGGGGGCACATCGATATTGGAGTTTCACCGGCCTGGGGGATCTAAGGGGAGGGGTATCTCCCTCCCCTTTGAAAATTTTTCCTTATTTCCAGGACTCTAGATGCAAAATAAAGCGATATTTTCCATTTTTTCTTCTTATATTTGTATTAAAAAATGATGGCCTCGTAATAATCTTTTCCTCCTTCAGTGCAAGATCTTTTATTGAAAAGTGGGGGGAGGGGCACTTGCGCCCGGGACCCCAGTGGCTACGTGCCTGGTTTTCAGGACAACTGGTAACAACGTATAAACTATAAGGAAAGATGCATGTTGTCAGCCTTCACTGTATCAAACATACGGATTGATCTTCTTAACGCGTATCTTGTTCGTTGTATATGCCGATATAAATGCCTTGCGGTAAGTTTACCAGTTGTGTTTACCTAAGCAAGTTGCAGGATGGATGCCTGTATTTACATGCAGCCAGGCTAGCTTTAAATATTGATGTAGGTTTGACGATATATTTGAGTACTTCACCAAAATAGGGGAGGCCCGAATAAAAAGGAAACTAAACATACGGCATCCCTACACTGAAAGTTAGAACCGCAGTAAACAACATGATATATATATATATATATATATATATATATATATATATATATATATATATATATATATATATATATATATATATATATATATTTATATATATACATATATATATATGTACACACACCGTTGCGTACTTGGAACCAGTGGCGCCGGCAGAGGTTGGTGATGGTGGGGGGCACCACCACAAAAGGTGATGTCGTTAATTCATCCCATATAGACCCACAAAGTCGATGTTAATTGTGGATAAACGTACCTGTTGTAGTTTGCATTCATTGCCGATCCTTCCTTTGTCACCTTGTGCAGGTGACATCCTAAGGGAGGGGTATCCTCCCGGAGAAGTTTTGCTCAGATGCAAAAAAGATGCTTTCTTTGGCAAATTTTCCAACTGATCATATTTGGAAAATCTTTTATAAATTAGTGAAGTTATCTTATGTTTGGTTGGATGTATAATGGAAGGGTGTGTTGTCTAAGTGGAGGGTGACAAGTCCCCCCCTTGAGAAATATGTACTGATGTAAGGTGGCTTATATTCAAAGTAGTGGTTATCTTTGACAAATCTTTCATTTAATGACCTGCTCAGAAATTCAAATTATTTAGTGATATTTTAGCCGTGGTATATGGTACCCGGTAAACAAAAAGCGTATAACGACAAACATGTTACGACTGTTACAGTATATGCTACTCATGATATTATAGATTGCTCTAAGATTCTCTATTGATGCGAGGTCCGTACAGAGGTTGGAGATGTACCTCTTATTTCGGAAAAAAAGTGTTTTTGCCAGAATACTGTATTATCGCCCTAATAATGGTCATGAGATATGGAGTAAGAACCGTGACGAATGAGCGCAAAGCGCTAGGAAACTTTGCACTGAAAATCATTTCCATAACAAAAGGTGCGTGCGGACTCTGCATCGAGACACTTTCAATCCCCTAACAAAATGTATCCGCCAATAAGAGGGCGATTCTTCTGCCTGGTAATCCGTAAAAGCTTTCAATTCTCATAAAATATGTCTTCCCCTGAATTCCCCTGCTTTGCATTTTTGCAATACTGTGCTCATCTGTAAAGAGTTACACGAACAAATGGAGTAATTGTAAAACCTTCACCTATTAATAATGCGAATATTTTTGAGACGGTATTAATAATAAACACAACAACGAGGTGAGGCTGGAAGCGCGCGGAGCGCGCAAAAACTTTGGTAGTTTGCAAAGGATTTGTGAGAATTTTGATAGTCTGAGAACGACTTGTGATGACAGATGATTAAATTAGATACATCACTCGGTCAGAAACATACGTCACCCTAACCCTGCAAAAATTTATAACTTAAAAAAGCCTTTTGGGCTCATAAAAAACCGGGAAAATTTTCGGAAATCGATTGGGGAAGGCACGCCCCATACCCAGTGGCGTAGCTAGAGGGTGGGGGGCGGTCGCCCCCCACAAAGCCTTTGAAGGCCTCTGTCGGAAATTTCTAGTGTCTGTCAGAAATAAATTAAAAAAGTTCATTTGAAACACTTACAACACTTGTTATGAATTTAAGCAGAATTAGACATCAAAATGTCAAATTCAACGTGAAAATCAGAATCCGGTCTCAAATTGCCCGGAAAGCACAAAAAAAAAAGAAAAAAAGGTCCCCAGGTAATGATCTGTCGGAAATTTTTGCTTTTGCCCCCCCCCCCCACAAAAATGCCTAGCTACGCCACTGCCCATACCTCCTCTGCGTGGCATTCCATGCAGTACGAATAACATACGTTCCCCTTAGGTTTCCCGCCCCCTGTGAGCTGGGGGTTGTAGAATATGCCCACGGTATTCCCCGCCTGTCGTAAAAGGCGACTAAAGGGGAGGACTTGTACTGTATTTGAACTTTACCTTTTTATCTAGCTGACACAATATAACACAATGGTGTTGGTGTGTCGTTAAATCCCATCTAAGTAGCTAACAAACCTTAGGTTTACCCTTCCTCGTTTTGAGTCTTCACGTCATTACTTTTTTAAATACTTTGTTCAAAAGTCCCTTGACTGGATGCCCGAAGGGCGAAAACCAAATGTTGCACCGTTAAATTGCTCTGCTCCCCGAAGGAACACTAAGACTGAACTGACCAACCTCTTAACCTTCAGACATCTACATCATGAGTCTGTCATGCGTTGACCTATTCTAGACTGACTGAAAAGAACACATTCTACACATGTGCTTTCTACGTTCATAAAAAAGGACACTGCCAAAACGGTGAAACAAGTTATCCCCACCGTAAACCAAACATACTAAAACGAAAACTGCTCTCACAAACTCCGATTCACTTGCACTGCCACCGAAGAGCCAAGACCCGAAGGGACACACTGAAGACATTAACAAACCCAACATAACACAAATCTAACCACTGCAAACCCCAGACTCTATGCTCAGTATACACACACGTTATTTACAATGTTCATTACAGTATATATAATACACTAGGTATACAAGGAGAAAAACGAATTAACCCCCGTGTTATATGTGTATGTTTGTATGTGGGAGAGACCAAACGTCGCCTGGCTGACCGAATCACTGAACACCTCAGGTCCATCAAACAAAACCTTCAAGGTTATCCGGTCGTCACACATTTCAATCCCCCATCACCGTGCTCAATTAATGACTTGGCCGTTACGGCAGCCTTAATGTGCAGAGGTTCTGACCGTGATCGTCAGACCGCCGAAAACCGGCTTATCATGAAACTCGGGACCCTCTCCCCACACGGCCTTAACATTAGAATGGACCTTTTTTAACCTGTTCCCCTTTTCATCACTTTTTACCAGTTTTTTCAGCCTTCTTTCGCTTTTTTACACCGTGTTCGTTCTGTGCGACCGGTTTGTTCGTGCCTTTCTTCAATGTGTTTCTTCTCTATTTCTACTTCTTTGTTGTTCAGTTGCATTTCTTTGCCACCTGATGAAGAGTCTATACTCAAAACGTCGTGGAATTTTCCGCAAACTTTTAGCACTTTTTACAACCTTTATCGACCTACATACTACTATAGTGCTCCGCAGTATTTCTACCTTTTATATATATAGATATATATATATATATATATATATATATATATATATATATATATATATATATATATATATATATATATATATATATATATATAGGTGAATTAACGCTATATTGAATAGTCGCATGAAGACCTTAGGCCTTCATGCGACTATTCAATACAGCGTCGGTTCACTAATTCATATAAAGTCGCTATGTCACTCTACCTACTCTAAATATCTATCTATATCTATATCTATATTTATATCTTTATCTACATATATATATATATATATATATATATATATATATATATACATTACTATCTTTTCACGGGGAAGGTGCAAAATGATTTCAAAAGAAAAAGTTTTGGTATATGGCTAACCCGTAGGAGCAGGGTCTCTATAACTATGGAAACTGCAATATACCTCCTACATTAGACTGACTGGTCAATTTGTGCACAAGTGTGTAACTGTACATTGCGTTTGTCTACAACATGGCTGTATTTTGCCTTATAATTGCACACGCGGCGTGTTGAAATCTGTCTGTACTCTGAAGTGGATTTCGCACTAAATTCAGACTTGCGTCGTGTACATTCTTAAAGATGAGCATTGGATAAAGTTGATGTGACGTATAAATGCGAGTGACCTAAAATTATCATAAAACCAGATGGATATTTTATTTGCATCAACCTAAGCGTAAAGGCTATAAAAATATCCCCATATCTTTAAATTAACAACTGGTGAGTGCACCTTGATTGGCATATAGATTCAAACAGTAGCACCACTCTGATTGGTCAATAAGAATATGAATATCACTTAGTAGTGCCGGCCTTCCCAGTGCACAGCACAGCTAACATAGTAGTGTGTGGGTATGGACTTGAGCAATTTAAAGTTAGTAAAGACCATTGTAACTTTGTCCAGGAGATGCACTAGACAGGTGTTTTTCTTTTAAATTGGAGGAGGGACTAGAAATAAACTTCAATTTTCAGTGTCTGGGGAGAGATTTGTTGCCCTTTAACTTTTTCTTAATTATTTTATGTCTAAGATTGGAACTTTTGAACGTGAAGTCATAATGCGGAGATCGTTCAAAGTAAAAGGAAATAAACAGGCTGAAGACCTTCTAAGTTTCTTAACTTTAGACAAAACTACATTTGGATACCACTGAATTAAGAAACCAGTAATGCGTAAAATCGATCGATGTTTTCTCCGTGATTCCACTTTCATTAGACCACAAACTGATAATGACAGTTGTTAGCTCGTTCATAGAAAAAGCAATCCGGGGAATTGGCTTTAGTAATGAATTATGGCGTAAATTATGACACTGTAAGTAGACAGCAGCAAGCAACTTTAATCTTCGTCTTATGTTGCCAAGGCAACAGTCACAACTGAAGACACATCGACTGGCGACATTTGTAGTGTAACTTTCGCAAATTAAGATGGCGGAGTTTGATGAAGAGGATGGGAGAAGAACATTGTATGTTATGACAATAGTAATGATAAATGACATTCTAGCCAAATAGGACTATTAAATAACTCACTCGGGTATTTCTGTGCAGTAACTCGGCTACTGATCCGTTCATGTGATAAGATAATAATACAGTGGTATATGCCAGAAACACATAAAGCCAGTGTGTCTGTATATAATGGGGGTGAAGTCGCGTCGGTTTCTACGTAAAAGTCCCTTCCTATACTTTGTATTTGTATAGAGGTTCTTCACGTGACGTCATAATGGGCTAGATTTACCTGTACCGCCATTTTGGACGTCAAATTTAGTGTACGCGCACGAACTTCACTGTGTACACACAGTATCGGTGAAGTTGTGAAACGTTTTGTTCCTTCTTTTCAAAAAGTATTTTCTTAACTAAACCCTTAGCGATCGTTTGTACTTACGTGTACGTGTAGGTCTGCAAGTAGGCTACATGTTTTGGCGTTTAAATGCTTTATAACGATCACAATGAGAAATTCTGTCGTAGTATCTTTTGTCGCTCACCGGATATGAAGTGAGCACTAGGCAATTTAGTACGTGGACTCCCGAGTTCAATATTTCTTCCGACGAATTTCAGAGAACCATCATGCTCCACGTTGCATATTTGTTGGAAATCGATAATAAAACTGTAGGACCTGTGAATTTCTTGAGATTATGCAACAAACTTTCACCATCATCAAGGAAAACTTCCTTAAAAAGAAGACTCTAATCAATTTGAGCTTTGACCAATACTCTTTGTACACGGCGTACATGTTGCGCGCGATATGTTTGACGTTTAAAATGGTCGACTTTGTTGTTGTCAGATGTATTTGTGACGTCAGTGAAGAACCTCTGTTTGCAATATGAGCACATTTAAACACTCTTTTTACCGATATTCAGGGTACGAATTATTTGCGTATGACTTGTAGTACTGCATATTCAATGTATAGTGTTATCAATATTGTCAACATGATGACACAAGACCACTTGAAAAGCCAGTCATCAACAAAATGGTAACCTGAAATATTTTCCTTGCTAAGACATCCTTCAATTCTCAGAATCGATAACAACTTGCATTCCCCATTTAACTATTTGAGAGACTTTAGTTTGGAAACTAGTAGCCAAGTTTCATTGGTAATATTTTACTATACAAGTGGGATTTTATTCGATAACCTATTAAGCCTATATGCTTATGTTGCGGAGAGTCTTGTTTTCTACAACGTTTGCCCGTGTACGATCTCTCTATAACAGTATATCGTTAATATGTGCCCTGAATTGAGGTGTTGATGAAAAGCACTGTTGTTAGAGGAAGTAATTAGGGCCCATAGCCAGACAAGGTACTGAAAGGGGCAACATGGCTTCAGGGAGGGGTGAGCAAAATATTTTTTTTTTGTGTGTGGGGTGATGTTTAAAAATATGTTAAGCCAATGACAACTTGAAATTTTCTAAGGAGACGAAAATTTCTGTAGGGAGGGCTTCCCCCCTGCCTCCCCCCTCTTGGCTACGTGTTGGAGGAAGTTTGTCAAGGTATATTAGATTAGAAGAAATAGTAGAAAAATATCGAGAGGTTTTTCACTTTACGTCAGCGCGTTTCCGATTGCAATAAAGCCGGTCAGAGCTGATGCGCAGAGGGCATGCATGTTAACGCCATGTGTGCATAGATGGACTCTCAGTATGTACAAGTGTGATTCAATTAGTTGCACGCAATACATCATCCCACAAAGTAAAAATAAAGTGGAAGAAAAGGATCATATATCACCTGTTTCGTCTACTCAATAGACATGCATTGACGTTCCTCGACGTCATTTTGAAGGGTAGACGATGAAACACACGTAGACTTCGCAAGCGCACGTAGTAGTCTTACGCGCTTATCCGACCGGTACAAAAATCAGCTGTCTGCATTTGTTGGTGTAAGTTGCAATGATAAACGCTTACTTCTGCCGGGGCGCACTTTCTGTTCTGTGGCGCTCTACCAGTGCGCGCAGTACGCAAACGCCGTCGTTATTTCGTCTTAAGCTTTTGTCCAAAGGTTTGTGCTTCTTGACTTTCTTTTTCACTGAATAACGTGTTTCCAGAGATGGTCGATATTAATCCTCCTACTGGAGGATTAGAGAGGAAAGCTACTGATGTCCTATTCTTCGATTTCCTCGTCAAGATTTTCAGACGACGCTATGTTACTGTCCTGATGCACATGCGCCGAAAGCGCTAGCCAACTTTCAGCTGTCCCACGACCAGAACAAACTCGGCAAGTTCAAACAAAGATTACATTCTTACTTAAGTGCATGTGGCCTAGCATGTATGTACATGTTCAACTGCGCCAAAGATAAACTGCTCTGAATTCTACAGGTTTTCACCCCACGTCGTGTGTAACTTTTCACTGCCTTAAACGATTACATGTATACACACACCATGCAGGTTACTTGTAAAAAGTCATAGTGGACTAAATCATAACAGTTGGCGTATTTTAACTCACACGGTGCTGCTTCTTGTTCAGCACCGGAGTAATGTATAAGCGCATTGGGCTCTAGCATGTACGTCATTGGTTACTTTTAGCAGACTTGAGTAAGTAGAACGGATCCGTGAAGCCACTACTTTCTGTGTGCTTCAAAGTCAGCTTTTGAAATGACGTTATCCATCTAGCTGAATATAGGAGGGAGTTGCAGTGGTGGCGCCAGGTGGGGGCAGGGGGCCATGGTCCCCCGTCGGGGGAATTTTCCGGTTACGTCGGGGAGCTACTATGTATACGATAAAATATAAAGTCCCTGACAACGGCCAGTCGCCCCGATGATTTACTTAATTTTGGTCTAAACTTAGGCAATTTCTTCAATAAAACCCCTAAATTTTCCACTTGTCTTCGTAAAAACCCATTTAATTTTTTTGCAAATTTTCCATGGTAAAAGCCCGACTGTTTCAATTTTTTTCATTGAGAGCCCGAAATTTTCGGCGCGCTTCGCGCGTCACATGCAAATTTGCTTCAAACATCGTTTCGGTACTATATCGCCCTCATCGAGGCTTCGGGTTGCTGGCCCCCCTGTCGGGCAAATCCTTGGGCCACCCCTGGGGAGTCGTTACAACTCCCTGGGTATAGTTTGTCTATGGATTCAACGAAGATGAAACAACCTCTGTATAGGTCCTCCACGTGACGCTATAGTTGCTCGTTGGACAATAAAACTATGTGTATTTTATACGAGGTCAAGTAGACTACTTCGTATACGTGTGTGCGTTGATATACTGCATGACGTCATTAACTGATGACGTCAATGCAAGATCCTGCAGAGGACAAACGATTACGTCATCAAGTGCACACTGGACTGCATGTCTACACTGAAACATTGTACCGCGGCACTTAGCATATTTTATAGCAGGTACTGTGCTTTGTGTTTATAGAATATGTAGCTTTTGTTATCTGAAGTGGACTTCAGACCTACCCGTGACGTCATCTACACTCCCTCTATGCAACAGACGTTTAATTCATTGGCGCACTTATGGGTTCATGGGTCTCGAGTCCCCAACCCCCCCTCCCCCACCCCACCACTCTCGGCAGTCAAATGCATAAATTGTTCAAAATGCTCTTAAGCTATAGCACTTTCAACACTGGTAGGTGTCAGAGTGCTTTGGACGTAACAAGACTTCGATAAGTATTCTCAGGTAAAACTTTCTCTATACGCTGCACGTCAACTAGTGATGGCGTTTCACTAATAAACTCGGAGTTTGCAATTCCGACTCGTTAACACTTCCAAGATAAATTCCCGGGCGCGCCACTGGTAACACTTCAACAGTAGAGGCTGCTCTTTATTGCTGCTCGTTGTCGTAATACCTCAGAGCGACAAGTTTAAGACGAAATCATCGCAAAAATTGCCATTTGAAGTTGAGCTGGATGGGATAAGTTTATAGGTACATGGCTTGCATGATATAAAAGTGTGAACAACATTGAAGGGATACAGTATCAAATGATGGATCACCCAATCGTTAACTTTTCAACGTACTCCTACATGTACTGTCCACTAGTTAACTTCTATTGTGGACAATGATGAGGTGATGTGTAAATGGTGTGAAAATGATCCCTGTGAATATTGGGTAATTTTAAGGTGATTTATTTCTTCCCCATTTCTCCTGTACGAGCAAAGGCCGGGAGACCTGAACGTTGTGGTGTCGAACGACCAGACATTTTTTCTCATCCACCGGGTTTCAAGGTTTACTTTTAGGGTCTTAAATGCCAAATTTTGTAATATTATTTATTTCCCTATCCCTTCGTGTTTCATTTAATTCTTTAGTTATGAAAAAAAAAAACAGTCACTGAAAACGGGGGACGTCCCCCCTCGAGCCCCCATGACTACGGGCCTAGATGTATCTATTGGGATTTGATCCGGATACCTACCGAATTTGCTGTTTCAAACACTGCTGGTCCCATCTTTCCTCATATGATTTCTGTACCCCTTAGCCCCCTAATGCTCTACAAAACTAGGGCACTACCTTGCTCAAACACGGATTTTCAAAGTAGGACAGAATTAAAACAACAGTGAGTGTGACTGATCTATTATCTTTCAATATTTAAGGGCTTTTGAAATTTTAATAAAGTATCCTGTTAACTAAATCTCTTTTCAGTCTAAGATTTAGTGAATTACTCATGAATAAACGAAACGCTTGATAGACGTGATGGGGGAATTAAGTAAAACGGCAAGGGATAACTTGAATTTTAAGCAAAAGCCGTCTGACATCCTTTTCTTCAAACACGAAAAATCTCCATCAGTTTTCACCTGCAAACTTTGTAGATCTAGACTTCAACCTAAGGCAATATGATTTTACGTAATGATACATTGCTATTGTATCTTTCTTTTTCACTTTTTTCTAGGAAAAGCAAAACTGTTAACAAGTAAGAGGAATTAAGATATTACTGCAGTAATCTATTTTAACGATCTTCTTAAATTGAAGTCACCAGTATAATTATCAATGTTGGTTGACTTCTTTCAGTCCTCGTTACATATGCTATGCCAACGCTATCAGATCCTCCTCCCAGTTATAGACTTACAAAAATGACGTTACAATGCTCATGCAAAGAACTTTGGGCAGTTTTAATCTTTCCACTGAATGAAGTTCCGTCCCAGGGTAAATGAAGTATTTACACGTACCCATCAAAGTTAATTTGTCCATGGAGATTAAAGAAAAAGAATATAACCCGTCAACGTTTCTACAAGTAAAACCATCCGTGGTTCGAACTCCCTCCACCTTCAGTTCCTTGGAAACAATAACTATCAAGCCTATATATCTTAGCTATTCTTATTTTGTTTCTACGGTAAACGCCCTTTCAAATTATAGCTCTCTGATTGGTTGTGAGGTCGAACACTTCAAAGAAGCCCCTGGAGTTCAAATATTACGACTTGACTGTAGTGTTCGGCAGTCTTTTACGCGATCTTCATGGGACGCAAACGAGGCAATATATAAACCCGAGCCGCTCGACATCGTAGTTTAATTCTCTACCTGCGTTATCTACGTTGGATGGACACACGTGTAGTAGTAGCAGTAAACTTCATTTAATTTAAAGTTGTTTGCTGTAAAGGGAGTTTTACAGAAACAATTCGGGGACTCTGGTTGTGACGAAAGGTAACTTTTCGCTGAACGTTTTTTTATTGTAAACAGTAATGGGGCAATTTATCTTTGGACACACGTCGTTAATGTTGAGTACTTCCTAAAGGATATGACATTTCTTGGATTTGAACTAATTGGTTAAAAATTGACCTTTTTCAGGTAAGTGCCTTTTCGTTGTCTTTCATAAAAAACGCGGCAGAAGTTATCATAGGTAACAGTAAAAATATTGCCACAGCAAGTATATTACGTGTGTACAAGATTAGGTCGTAAGTGAAGAGATTATTTTCGTTGGCAAGTTTAATTATTCACTGATGACCGAAGGCAGTTTTGTATAACTTTGGTACTGACGCTTGGGAATGCGATAAAAATTGTTATCTAAAACGTCCCGTCAACTTGACCGAAACTAGGTCACTCTCTTATTCTTATAAACATGTTTTAATTTATGGATTCGAGAAATGTTTATTATCTTATTTTATAATACATGGTTGTAAAAATTTAATTTAAACAAAAAAAGGCCCGCTTGTTTGTGGTATTTAACCTTGTGTGAAAGGCTAGAATGCATGATAAATTGAAAGTAATATGTTATGGTAATTTATAAGTGAGCTGAAATTGTCCGTAGCCTCTACTATATTGTGTGTTCTGATTGGCTGTAGTAAATTTTGAGTTTGTGTCAATGAGATACTTTCTAAGATTACATTTCATAATTTTCTAGAAAAACGAAAAGTATTGGCATATAGAATCATTTGGCTTAGTAATTTTAATTCAACGTTAATTACAATCAATCAATGTTTTCCAGGCATAATTATGTAACATGACATGTGATACGTGCCTTTAATTTGACGAGTGGTGTTCATCCCTGACAGACAGTCGAAGTCTTAGAAATTAGATAACACCGTTTTAACAAGACTCGGATAACCATCTTTAAAACACCTTATAATTGCTAGGCATGAGGCAAAAGTAGTTTAATTAAACAGTTGGGAACTCTTCAACATCTGGAAATTCGTGGTGGAAATAGTTCAGATCGCTTTTGATGTCGAAAAAAAAATAATAATTTGTAAATGGTAAAAGTGTTTGCATAAAATTTCATCTTCTGTAAAAATGAAAATTACTTAAATTTAAAAGGGGCTAAAGACGACACTATTTACTAAACTTGGAAATCATAAGATGGTAAAGTTGTTTCACTCACAATTCAAAGTAAGAGAAAGAGTCACAGAAATTATTTCTGCACATTACGCGATGCAAATTCGTACTGAGCTACTTTTGAAGTGGTGGGGTGGTAGTGAGACTGGACACTTTCGTCCGCAATTTTAGTAACTTTGAATCACATTTTTCCCCAAAAAACTTATAATTTGCTTGAATGATGGGGCTGCATTCCCCGCCACTTCATTGGCGTGTACCTAAAGGTATTTTTCGTTAGTCAGGGTTGGAATGAGCTTTTCGAATATTTTAGACCGATTGTTCAAAGTACCCCCAAAATTGCATGATATTAACTTCAAATTACTCAACTGAAAAACGCTACTAACTTAAAAACTTTATTAGCTTCAATACATACATCTTGTTATTGTATTCCCTTTTCTGACAATGAAACAACAAGGTTTATTTATCAAAATACATACAAAACTATTATATTTTGTCCTTCCCAGGTAGAAGCGTATAGACGTGGTAATTTCAACAAGTGTAAAATCGCGTGAAAAAAAAAACGCCCCAGGAAAAAACTCCAGTAAAGTAACATGTCATTTGTGTCGGGTTTCAATAAGTTTTAACTGGTTTAAAAGGTGTTTTCTTATAATTATTTTCTCCCTACTGACTGCACCTTAAGTCGTAAGTATTCAAACGCTTTTCCAGGCCCAAATATTGCGTGACCATGTATGCGCACTTTGAGTAAGGCCGTAGCGTCAATCTTTATTCGAATGCGGGGGGAAATGGCCACTTCTGTCAAAAATTTACTGTGTAAAAACCTTAAGTCAATAGGTGTATTTCCAAAATGTGAGGGGACGTGTCCCCTTGTCCCCCAAGATTCAATCCATGGAGTAAGGGTTCCTGCAGTTCGAAATACCTATAAACAAGTGCGCAGGAATAACTTCTTTTGAAGCTTTCAAAAATTGTCCTTTTGACTGAGAGAAGCCAATGTGAGGTCTGAAGGGACGGGGGCTTACGTACCCTTCATAGAAAGGCTCTATTTAAAACTGAGGAGAAGCTTGGTCGTTCACCCTTTTGGGGCTTTGGAGAAATATAAAATTCGAAAATTCCAATATACTGTGACAAAACAGTTTATGGTCAATTGAGGGGCGCTCAGGAAACGCACAAGTAAGCTCGGCGCGTTTCAGCCACCCTTAAATGGATTTCCTGGTGGCATTTGTACGGGTCCTATATGAGAGACGACAAATCTTCGGTACAATTAATCCAAACGCAGTAGCAAAACTCAATTTCTAACTCAAGATTATCCCCCCTTTTGGAGTTTATTTTTACGCAGTTCTTCCTTTTTTTTCTTCTTCAATTTTTTCCTTCAAGATCACAGAATGTGATGCAAAGTGGGCAAATTACCCTTTTTATTCTTTATAATTGAATACCTTGTTTGTCTTTGAAATCTGAGGCTGTAGGGAAGTTAACATATCATGATATTAAGATGAGATTTTCACTTCTTAAAGAGCATTTTTTAAACATCAAATCTAGCCACCAGACTACCAGAGTACCGTACGCTTCTAAATCTGGCACATGGCGTTATAAGTATACGTGACTTCGTGAGGACGTGATTAGGTAACGAAATATTCATTTGCAGGTACGGATTTCCCATCAATTCCACATTAACGGGCATGGTAGCAACTTGAAGGGCCTGGACGCTTTTTGCAAAGCACAGGGTACAATCTGGCTCGTGATCCAATGATTGTTAGTTCCATTCCAAGTCTGTTCTTTTTGTTGCTTCCTTGGACCAGATGTTTTATGTCCATTCGCTCTCTCCGCCCAAGTGTTAAATATATCTCAACTGTCATCTATGGGTTACTTGTTTACATGATAACATATGATAGAGGGCATCTTCCTAAGGCAGTGTTTTATTACAATAAAGGTGATATGTGCCGTTCTTTTGTTTATTTTTAAGTAGACTTTTACACTTACTGAATTTATTTCTATCACATTACATGGTCCGAGTAGCATCAGTCCAGTGTTACTAGATTTACTAAACATTGCTGAAGGTCTTTTTTCCAACTTTTCAACAAAATTTGCAATAAAAGTACAAGTATTGGAATCTAAGTCTTTTCTTCAGGCGAGGATTTCGTATGAATTCGACATTTACCAGCATGATCTCAAGTAAGGGGTGGGGGCGTTTTTGTACAAAACCCAGGGCACTAACCTGTAAGCAGACTCGTGATCCAAAGATCAGATGATTGTTGGCTTCATTCCAAGTCTGTTTTACTGTTATTTCTCAAGGTCAGGTATGTCATTGCCCCTTCTACTCAGGTGTAAAACAGGTATTCTTGACGTAAGCAGTCATCTAAGTACCCTTTATATGCTAATACACAGGAAAGAGAATCTTTCTTAGACATTTTGTTGTTAAATAAAGAGACTATGCCGCCCTTTTGCTTACATTTCAAGTAGGTTTTGACACTTACCGTAACTTCCTGTAATGAATATATTTTTGACCACCTTATAGAAACTGGGTTGCATCAAATCCAGTGTTACTAGTTTTAATTAACATTGTTGAAGGAATGGGTGTTTCCAATTCTCTTACAAAACTTGCAATGAAAGTACTGTTTGGACCATCCATTGACCCTTTTTCAAATAGCGATTACAAAGGATTGTGGGACAGACTTTTGGTGTGCGACGTTGTTGTCAATGGCATTTTACTGTGGCCAAAAACAACGTGTATCAAAACTCTATCCCACAATCCTTTGTAAATGCTATTTGGAAAAGGGTCTATTTTCAAAAAAGTCTGAAGCTAGCACAGGATTCAGCACAGGATTCGCCAAGGATTCAGCACAGGATTCGCCTAGGATTCAGGACAGGATTTGAAGCCAGCACAGGATTCAGCACAGGATTCGCCTAGGATTCAACGCTAGTTTCAAATCCTGCGCTGGTCTCTGAATCCTAGGCGAATCCTGTGCTGTCTTCAAATCCTGTGCTGAATCCTAGGCTAGGCGAATCCTGTGCTAAATTCAGATCCTGTGCTGAATCCTGTACTGATGTCTGAATCCACGGAGAATCCTGTGCAGGCTGCTAGTTTCAAATCATGTGCTGAATCCTGCGCTGGTCTCTGAATCCTAGGCGAATCCTGTGCTGACGTCTGAATCCTAGGCGAATCCTGTGCTGACGTCTGAATCCTAGGCGAATCCTGTGCTGACGTCTGAATCCTGGGCGAATCCTGTGCTGAATCCTGTGCTAGCTTCAGACTGGTCATTTTCACATGTCTCTGACATGAGCAGCTTTAAACTTACAAGACACTTTGACCCCCATTCTACACTCTACCCCCATGTCTCTTTTCCCCCTCCTCGTCAACTATCCTCTGATGAGAATGCGACAGATTTAGATTTTTGAGTACGTACTACCTCTCCTTCTGATCACATCAACCGATAATAATAAATGTGGAAGAATTCCAGAAAACCAAACTTCATCACCTGTTTTGTGACTTCAAAGTAAGATTGCTGGTGGGGTCATCTTCTTAATATATTAAGGTTTGAAAGCCTATACTTAACTGGAGTTACAATCATTTAAATACATAAGCACAATTCACAATCAAGTATGTAATATAGGGAAAGTGTTTTTGATCGTTTAAATTCAAATGGGGGGGGGGAGGGCATTTGGTATAGTGGGGAAGGGATAAAGGCGATTATCATAAGAAGACCCAATGGAAGAAAATGCCCGAAATTGTCACAAGTTTCATTCTCGACAGAACATGTAACTTATCGAAATAAAACTGCAACAATGAATCATGGTTGAGAAAATCCACTCCAAGAAAAGAACAATCGAATGATAAAAGCTTATAATAGCTTTTACATAGTTACCAAAACGTCCCTGTTAAATGATCACCTTTAAATCTTAAAAAAAAAACATATATCCGCACCAAACGCTTTTGCTTTTAAGTTCCATTGTAGTCATTTCGTATCCTGCATTTTCTTATTTTAACAATAATTCAACTTATTTTTCCCTGAACAACAAAGCTTCCGTAGATTTTTTATTTTTATGGTTTTTTACACATTTCGGTGGATCTGCTGGCCTTAATTTTCGAGGTACAAATTGTACTGATTCTCACATTTATGAAAGATCATTTTATGACCCTGTATGGATTTATTTATACCTTACTTCAAATAAAAAGTATCAACGTTGACAGGAAGCGGCCATTCAAACACACATTTACAGACTGAGCAATTTAAAAAGGGGATGCTACATTGACTGGGAGAAAAGGGTAAGTTTGGCTCACTCCCAGGTGACTAAGATAAGTCCTCGAAAAGGATAGGAAAATGGAAGAAGGGGGTGCACTCTAAATGCAAAAGAGTGAAATTCACTCCAAAAGAGACTAGTTTGTGACCACTCCTAGTAAGAGTGAATTTCACTCGGGGTGGAGTGAAAATTCACTCCATATAGAGCAATACTTCACTCGCATGGACTAATATATCGCTCTACTTCGAGGGAATTTTCACTCCACCCCGAGTGAAATTCACTCTTACTAGGAGTTGTCTCAAACTATACTCTCTTTTGGAGTGAATTCACTCTTTTGCATTAAAAGTGTAAATTTTAAAGAGTTAGCTCTGATAATGCTATGTTTCAGCTTTCATTATAGTTTGTTAATCAGTGCTTCACGCTGCCAGGGTGTTTTGAAAGAGCTTGGGAATGGGTCCCTCCTTGTTTCGTGGGGAACCTCCAAAGGTGTACGAATTAGGTGAGCTAGGGGGCTGGGGCCTCTCCTTCGGGTTCCGACAAAACCCACTTCTTAGGCAGGTTTTTTAAAGGAAAAGATCAGGCAATTTTCTCCGGCAACTAAGGTTTTTTGGGTCAAATACGGGTCATTCGCCCCCCCCCATCGCCCCCCCACCAACCCGAAAAGTGAAATATCTCTTAAGCCTATGACAATCCCTCATACCCCTGAGTTTCGATAACTGCAGTTCACATAAGCAAATGGTTTTGATGTCACACTGGAATGTGTACACATAACATCAAGACGGATTGGTATCTTCGACCATGGAAGTACTACTACCTCCGACGTAGTATTTGACACACACAACATCATTACGTTAGGTCTGATTTATTGTACGTAGCAAAATTATACCGCCTTTAATAGGTACTTTGAGTAGTCTCAGTACTTAATGTAATGAAGGTTTAATCAAACCTAACACTAACAACAATCAAAGGGTCGACTGAGCGTATAATTTAGTTTACAAGGAAGAGTCGTTGGTGTTATTGGTTATGTAATAGGTGAGTTATTCATTTCATGACACTCAGGCTAAATAGTGTAAAGCACATATGTTTTAGAGACATCGGACCATTACGTAAAATAATTGTATTTCTTATTATACAAGGTAATTAAATCAAATTTTAATGAAGGCGCAATACTTTTCATGGTTATTACATTGGTCTTCTTGAAATATTGAAAGTATTCTATCACCATTTATACGGTATACCCAGGGAATTCTCAGAAAAAACTTTAGTTACCAAGTTACCACAATTTGTAATTTGACCACAATAGGCAGGTAAAATCACTCTAGATTTTTTTGTTTAAGGTGTGATCAATTGATGTGAATATCTCTTTTTCAAGACATCGTAAGAAATAAAAACATTCAAACAGCTATTTTGTGAGAACAGAAACGACTGACTTTAGTTAACCACGGGGTTAAACGTTTGAGACCGCCGCCCCACCCCAGGGGGACAAAACGGAAATATTTCAATATCTGAAGATTTATAGGTTTTACCCATGGTGCAACTCTGCAACTTTTCTCCTTGGGGAAAACCAAGGGGCTTTCTTCCTTGAGTCGTGCTCCAGTCTTTATCCCCCCCCCCATTTTTTCAAATCCCCCGGTCTGGATTCCATTGCGACATACATCTGTGGTTTCCAGTGTAAGCCTTTTGCTACTCATGAATAATTTGCGCTATCTATGTAGTAATGTTGTAAGAATTCACGTAAAGAGGAAGAAGGAATTAATCCGGAAACGTTTTTTTTTAAATATTTCTAGATGAAAAACAAAGTATAAATAGATAGTAAAGATGTTTTAGATAATAAAAATGTTTCCCTTTATTCAAGCATGTAAGTATTGATCTCGTATACAGAATATAACACAATTTATCTCAAAGAGTGGGTTTTGTTCGCGGTAACATTCTAATTAAGTAGAGCCGTGGGATTTTATCAAACTGTCTAACGCAATTTTAAATTCAATTACAGCAGAATCCAAACTAAGTACATTTTAAACTTTGTTCTCAGGTGTCATCAAAGCTAAAAGAAACTGATTTCACCTTCAATCGTTGTCAACAAATGTTTGCCCCTCTGCTATCAATTTAGCATTTTCTTAAGGAAAATTATCCTGACGCCTTACACATTAAATGTTTATCACACAGTTATATGATTGTGATTTACAGTAATGCTAAATGCGTGTTTTGGGAAACTCTGGTGGGACTATGGTGATCAGTGTGGTATATTTAGATTTCTCTTTTCTCATTTTGTTTTTAGTATAACCAAGGAAAAAGATTTATATCAAACGTATTTTCAGCATAGGACATTTTTCTCTAGAGGGTTGAGGCTTCTTTGCTGGAGAAAAATTCCGGCTAACCAAGAAACTCGTTCGACTTGCTTTAATATTCTGCTTCGAGAAAATGCTTTTGCAGCAACTCTAAGGGGGGGGGGGTGTCAGGCAGCCCCTCAGCCCCCCGGATCGTACTCCTACGTTGTTATGCATTAATAAATAAAGAAATCTAGTCATTTTAAGAAAGGTTTGCTCAGTGGATGTGGTTATTACAATACAATTAATGCCTTTTGGAATTGTTGGCTTTTGCTAGTTGAGAGAAAATATTAGGAGAACGCTAGAAAGGAAATATCAAAGAGGAAAAGGATACAAGGGGCGTAGCCAGCTGTGGACTTCGTGGCGTCTGCACCCCACAGCTTTTGCCCTACAAGCCCTACTGCAATACTTAAGAGTGAAAATGATCCCTTTCCGTATTTGAAGCTGCTCATGAAATGGTGGAGTTCCCCTCTGAACCCTCATGAAAGTTCTCTGGCCAAGCCACTGGGGAAAAGAAAGGAATGGCACTCGTGTTTCTGCTTCAGATTATCGATATCTTTAGTTTATTTCTCTTTTCATCGTCAAAGGAAGTGTAAGAGCCAGCATAAAATGATGTTACAATAAACAGACAGACAGATAGATGGAAACGGGAAAAAGATGAAAAGTTGCTCTTGGAGTCAACTTAAGAGTATTAGAACTTTTTCTAAAATAAGGTTTTATGTTCAAATTTTCAATTAGCAGAAAATAAGTCATCCCAAATGCAACGGCATTAGTCCTCAATATTTTCCCTGTAAACAAAGTTTAAATTCTATCTTATAGAAAACAATATTTCCAACTTTTCAGAAACGCGGGTTACATGTGATATTCCCACAACGAAGCTTGTACAGGCATATTCGATCACTTATGCTTAGTAGTTTAATACATTCGAAAGTTACAGTTTTTCCTTAAAAATCTTGTAAATCTGTAATCTTTTATGAATGGCAGCTGACAAGTCTAACTTTTCGAAGTCAAAGGTTGTCATGCCGTAACGTCAGCAGGCAGGAAATTTTTTTAGCTGTATGAGTTGTCGCGAGGCTTTTCTTTTTAAATACCTCATAAATTCATATACTGTAATCTTGAATATTCACAGGGACATGATAATTAACCTGTACCACTACAGCTATCCTTTATTAAATGTGAATCATAGATTTGATAAGATTTGATACAATTAATCCTCAAGTCCATAGATGATAAACTGTAACCACTGGCAAACACTTGTCTATATGGTAGGGAAAATGGAAATAGCAGATAAGTCAAACGAAGGAATATTAATTTCCGTTGAATAACATCGTGCTTGAACACAATCGTAATAGACGTGTTGAAAGGAAAGAGAAAAGCTGCCTTCTCTCTCAATGAATGGAAGTGATGAATGCGTAACATAATGAGAACATCTACAAAATGTACCATTTGATTTGTGGCACGTTCTCTCTGTCCGTGAAACTACTTCTCCGCTCCTTCGAGCTAAATAAATCAAAAGTTATTTATGGTATGGACCAAGATAACCATGAACGTACTTAACAGAGGCGGTACCTTGACTATCTCATAACAATAGGTGTGTATTACGATGTTAACAAAAAGATTCACAAGCTGATTCGGACAGGGAAATGCAACATCGAAGGATAAACACTCTGAAGCAACCACAGTAAAATCAGTTTATTGTCATTTCGCCAGTTTTAAATATGTGCCACTAGTATCTTCCAAATTATTGTTTCTTAAGGTAAACATTCCTCCTTGGTCTGAGATTAAATGTTCTTTCTCACGGGGACTGATGAAATTTATGACTTTTATTTCACACATTCTCAGGAAGTACTTCAACTTTTCACTGGTGTTGTACTGAAGGAATGATGTGACAGTATGAATTACCTGCACAGCGAAAGTGGCTGTAAGCAAACAAGTCAAGTAGCGTACTGGCAACCCATGGCTACTAACTGATATTAAGGTTAAATTAACTTATGAAGCATAGCAACCGGGAGGTTCCGGGTTCGATCCCGTCCGGGTTATAGTAAGGTGGGTTTTCCATCCAAAAGCAATCCACGACTTTCTCATCTGAACTGGCCTTTCAACAATTCAGAAGAAACCAAATTTGACCTAAATTGTTGAGTTGGTTAGCCACCCGACGTGAAATTTTAATTTATAAGTCATAGGCTTCTTCCACATTCGTGGTCACTTAGCGTCGTAAAACAATTGCCCTTCAAGGCCATAATTATATATTCCAATATGAAGTTTCTATGGTAACTAATGTGGGCAACAGATAGTCAACTAATGATGTACATCCATTGTACTACAAAACTTTGGTAGCAATTTCATGAAGTAACTAAAACAGGACTAGTATGGTGATAATACAGACTCGCAAATTGGATGTGAGCGAGGCTGAACGTTGGAAACTTGAAGGGGGTTGTTGAACTACTTATTACAGATCACAGAGCGATGTAAAATGGCCTAAGGGCTGTGGACATGTTCTAACATTTGCGAGTGCAAAAAAATAAAGCTCAGAAAGCTAGTAAGCATACTCGCTTCAGGACATAGTCCCGCCGCTTTGTGTGTAGAATTAGAATACTACAGAATCGTGCGATTACTTGCGGTTAGTTGGTGTCACGTATTTGCACAGCACCCGCGTCGTCTGAGAGAAGTCGTAAATGGTCTCAATCGCAGCCGATGAATTCATTATACCTGCGGGCGATTTACACCGCGACGAAAAAAAACCTGTGCAACTTCATAGAATCACTCTTAGATAAATTTCGTAGGAGGTTATTTTAGTGAATGGTATTATCTATCATGTATTATCATGTGAATAACTCTAAGGTTGCGATTTTATCTTCACTGACTCGACTCTGACATTAGTAAAAATAATATTTGCATTCTATTGTGCCAATATCTAGGCAATCCTAATCAGAGGCGGAACACAAGATTACCCCTGCTCAACGACAATTCCTCCAGTGAGGCAGCAGCTAGATGACAATTTACCTCACAGGTACCCATTTAACCCCTGGGTAGAGAGAGGCAATTGGGATAAAGCGTCTTGTCCAAGGACACAACGGAAACAACGTAATGGCATTATAGAGTAGCTTCTGATAAATCTTCGTTGGTTTATCTAGGATATCTAACTATATGGTTGTTACATTTATGAACACCGCCTAACTCCATGATGTCAAGTTTCACGTAGGTTACTCAGTGCAAACTTAACCTAACAGGAGAAACTTTCAAGTTACAAAAACGGGAATACCCAAGAAACCGGTCATAATAACATTCTCAGGGTGTATTGCTTTGTTTTAACATTTCTGATGGTCAACTCTGCTTTTAAATTAAAATTCTGCTTTATTCTTAGTTTGCAAAAACACCAGCTCAACGTCTGAAGCTAAACAGCTTCTGAAGGTAGAGAGCATAAGAAATACACTATATTCTTATCATCTCCAAATTAAAACTTCCCTTTAACTTAGTTTACTTCGATCAAAACAAGCAAAGTTTTAATCACTTTTCTGCATCGTTGAGATCAATAAAAAACAAAGCAATAAAAAGTACCTTCTTATGATCTTAAAATCCAGATTCAAACTTTTTTCATCAATAAAGAGAAAATCAAAAAATGAGGGAATTTAAATATAATTAGCTCCATCGTCGACTTTTGTTCACCTGCACTCAATTAAATTAAACCCACCATTTTTTATCTCCCGTTTGGGAGGTGGGACAAAAATCGATTGAAACTTAGGAAAATGGAAGAAAAAACATATATTTTGATGTGTCCGTTGTATATTACTTTTCATTTGACAATCCCTTTCGGCTAAAGATTTTATCAGATGTATAGGAATCAGATGAAAGTTAAAGGAAAGGTTGAATCTTTATTGTTTTTACTAAAGCATTGCAGTACAATCCTATACCTGCAAACGTTTGTAAAAACCTTATAACTCATAGTATGAAAGCGTGTTACCGTACCTTCTTGGCAAGGCACTTTGCTCTCTCAAGTTATTAATTTTATCAAAATGAACAAGGCAATGTGAAATTATTCCCTCTGAGTTCTAACTGTAAAGGATAACGAAACCTTTACAACCGACTGACACATCTGTATTATTAGTCTAACTTGTCATTGTATTATGCCTTTTAATGTAAAAATTAGGTCATTTGAAGAACCACTTCTATGTTATTCCCATACCTTTAGGTTCATGCGAAAAATCAGCAATTGCGCCGACAAACGTGAGGGGGAGGCTCATAAAACACACCGTATGAGAAACATTCACCTGTGAAATAACAAAGAGACTTGTTCAAATTTTTTAATAATAACGGTCAGCCATGTGCAAAGGTGTGATTCCACATTAAGTAGTTTGAACCATACTCGTCCTACATAATATATGTCATTAGGGCAATAAAACTCCAAAAGTCTATAGGTTAGACGTATCACCATTTCGTTGTGAAAAGATGATTTCAGAGAGATAATATGGCCAGTTCGGTATGAAAAAGTGGAACTCAAGGAAAATAAATACTTGATAAGACTAACCCTGAATTCAGTTCTTCGATGTTGCCAGGCAGCCAGGTGCATTTTCAAAAAAGTCTCATTACCAAGATTTTGGACAATGTATTCTCGTTTAATTGTAATTCTGGAAGGCTGAAACCAGACACTTCGTCTGCATCATTAGGTTCTCTTTGTTTAATACAATGTTTGTTTTTATTTTGGCGTCGGAGCGGAAAGCATTAGATGGAGTTTACCTCATTGGTAACATTTCTTTTTAGTATGTCTCTTCGAAAGTATCTTGCCATAACAATCAGAAAATAAATATTCATTGCAATGTTACATCACATTATGACTGGCTCATGTTTTGATGGACGTGTTCCTGCTAAAGACTGTAAATCTTACGATTACGTCAGAGTTGACTGAACAGTCGGAAAAACGCAATCGCATTTTGATAGTTAGAACCGAGTTGAAGGTAGGTAGCTTTCTCGATCCATCATTCATTCAGGCATGTCCCCACATAATGGACGTACGTCAACAAAACGCCCTTAAAGTGCGGCAAGTTTGAGCCGAAGTACAATATTTTTGACACTTTTGTTAATATCATGAAAATCTCGAAAAAATGAGAAGAAGCGACAAGTTGATCGCATGAGACCAGAGGAATCTCTTGGGGAAGATACCGTCCAATCAAGCAACACCGGCTTTCTTTGGGAGAATCGTATTCTAACTTCGATCACTCTTAAGCGTCACTTCAACCAGTAATTGCTTGTTCAACATACACTTTGAGGGCTAGTGATATTTTCAAGCAGAGTCAAAATATCATGTTATGATCATATGTGTACTTTTGTTCAATGAGGGGAAAATCCTAGCCTGCTTTCTACGAATGTTAGTTCGCAGGATGAAAAGGTGAGAAAACACTCCTGCCATTTATGAATTTTATGTGAGTACAGCCTGGAGCGGATCCAGGGTTCAGAGAAGAGACGGAAGGTAGTCATGAGAACACGCTAGGTGTGTCTACGGCGGAAATTTTTGTGGCCTTCCCAGGGAAAATTTAGAGATAAAAACCCGCTTTAGGTTGTGTTTGATGTCCCGTAATCTAAACGGACCTGCACAATGCGAATTTTAATATTTTTGATAAGCAATGATTGCCATCTTATGCATATTACCTGACATACAAATGATACTATAGAGTATGACGCTGAGCACTTTACAACTATCGTATTTTTACTAATTTTGAACGAAAATCCAGACGAACAGCTTCCAGCAATGGGGAATGGGAGGGAGTGAGAGTATAGGTGCAGGGAGGTGATAGACCTTCCTGATAGGTATAGCAAAAGGGGTGAAGGACTAACAAGCACGTTTCAGGAGTTGCTATTGGAAGATATTGATAACAAGAACAACTTTGTGGTAAGGTTTGAAGCCCGAATGATTTGCGAAAATTCTGACAGTTTGAGAAACATTTTCTGATAGAAAATGATTACAATAGATCCATCACATACATACAAACATACACAAATATTCCGTGGCAAAGAACAGTTTTGATTCGATTAACGTGAAGAAAATTACGTTTGGTGTTATTTACACTTGATCTAATTGGAAAATATATACAAAGTTCATAGGCTCAGTCGGAAAAATGTGCTAGACTGAGGTATCAGAAATTCCAACTGGTATTTCAGATTTTCCGACTATCGTCGCTCTGACGAACTTTCCTATATCTTTCGTACAAAAAGAGAAAACGGAGAGACAGTGCAGTACAGTACAATTTTCTTTTACGTTTTTGATATAAATTAGTAGTCTTTATATATGTAATGTAAAGGGAAAAATTACAGTTACCGTTTACTTCATAAAAGAAAATTGTAAAGAAAAGGGAAGAAACTTCACAGCGCGAAAAGCGCCAAAAAATGTTTTGTTCTTAATAAAGAATTTGCGTGTTTGAGAGCAACAAAAGGTAAACCTTCGGGGCGACTGATTGCAGTTGGGGATTACAATTTTTTATCCACTATCTTGACCATCGCTAACAAAGAAAAAGGAAAGTTCTCAGACTGGGGTATCGCAGACGCTGTCCCTTTCTTATGTCAATACTGGCGCAGGAGTAGTTGTAATGTCATTTAATGAAATTGCAATACAGAAGTGTCTAACAGGCCACATCAATGGTCTCTTCAAACGTTACATAACGCCTGCGGAGCGGGTGTTCACCATGCACCCCTAATGAACTTGGTAGTTGCAAATTTCAGTTACAGCGAAAAGATACTGAGATGCCAAAAAGGCAACAGACCAAATGACAGCATAAAGCTTTGTTGGTAAAGGGATATTTTCTAAAAATATGAAACCTTATACTCTTTCATCATAGAGAGTTTTTATTAGACACATGAAAGTTACACTCATCTTTCCTTCTTCGTACAAAAAGAGAAAACGGAGAGACAACATATCGTGCTCGAATATTTCGTTTACTGCTTCGATATAAATTAATGGTCTTTATAGGTAATGTAAAGGGAAAACATATGAATACCTCAAAAAGCATTATATTCCCGTGCATGCAATATGAATTACGGTGTGTGGGGGTCTCCCCTCCCCCCTTTTTCCTACGTCCATGCACTAGGATCAGTGCCTGCTAAACATTGCTTGCATTGTATAGTCGTTCAAGTGATCAACGTAGGCAACATTCAATGGACAATGTGACAATGACTTGTCCCTTGACCAGTGAAGTAGCAGGTAATTTTCATGGTGGGAACACCGGGTTAGGGGGCTGAACATTTTCATAGCTGGAGGGTAGGGCTGTGAGGAATTGCTTTATCCGATTCACTGCAGTTGGCCAGGGGATCCATAACTCGGGAAAGGTGTAGTTTTCAGTTATGGAACTTTCAAACGAAGATTTTGTGGAGGCGTGATGTCTCGAAGCCCCCAATGGCATACGCCACTGCCCATGAAAATCTGCTACCCCTATATTGACAGTCGTGAAAAAAAACGATACCACTGATATCTGGTTTGGGGTTTTTGACAAAACGTGAGAGTTCCAGATGTTAGTCTAGAATCCTTTGCAGGTTCTTCTTCATAACAAGATTCAGTGGTATATGGCCACAAAAACTGGTATATCGTTTTCTGAATGGCGATGGTACCAGGCAGAAAATTTGTAATGAATCTAGTGATGACTTAGGTTTGATTGGAAAACCATCCTTCTAGCCTTCCGTTATGTTTATTTGGGGGCAGTTCTATGACATGGCATTTGCTAACGACATAATTCAGCAAACAGGGCTGGCCACTGCTCAGTACACGTATTGGTGTGATGTCGGTAATTCAGAGAATATCGATACTCGATTAATCGTTCTTAGATGTAAACCCCATACAATACCGACTGCACTCGTATCTATCAATACATCGCTAGATTCTACTTACTCAAGCTATACAATGGAATGATATGTTACCCCAGCCTTTGTAACCGTCTCAAACAGGAGTTTCAGTAGTTGTTGATTCCTTGCCGAAGGCAGGCAAGGAATCTATGCGATGGTGATGTTGGTGTATGTGTGTGCGTATGTATGTGTGTGTATGTGTGTGACAAGAATCTCGTTAGCACTCTAGTTTTTGAAGGGAAAGGGCGAGACACTTCAAAGTTGCTTTGTGGGTAAAGCATATAAAGATCTCAGCTGGGATTGGTTTTGGTGTGGTTCAAAGGTCATCTGAGGTCAGCAGCAGGTGAAATATGGACAAACCATGTTTGCAGTGTCTCATCAGCTGTATGTTGCCTGAACTTTAGACATGTTGGGTAGAGCAGTACCTCTTGAGTTATGAAAATTTCCATAGATTTATTGGAGGTCAAGGGTCATACAGGGTCATGACAGGTCATGAAATTAAAAGTTTGTTAGTACTCTAATTTTTGAAGGAAACATGCAGGATACTTCAAGCTTGGCACATTGGTGTATTATGCAAAGACCTCCTTTGGGATTGTTGTTGGTGTGGGTCAAAGGTCATTTGAGGTCACTGTGAAGCAGAAACAGAAAAGTTCAGAGCTGCATTTTTCTCAGGCACTACATGTTGCATGAAATTCAAACTTGTTGGGAAGTTGCTGCATTAAAGTTTACTAGTGTTTTCGTTATTCTTGGAGGTCACGTGGGGTCAGGAGCAGTCATAAAGAGAAAAGTTTGGTTAACTCATGAAAAATTGGTTGATAGTTACTGTTTTAATGTTTAGTAATATTTTTATTTTCCCTAGAGGTCACATGGGGGTCATGTGTGGTCAGAGAGTGAAAAGCTTGGTAACACTAATTTTTTACATGGAATATATGAGATACTCCGCAGCTGGGGTTGTTTTTTGTGTGGGTCACATAGTAGGTTACAGTGTTATGTTTAATTCAAACACTATATATTTTCTGACTTTCACTTATCCTAACGATTTTATTGCTTTTAATATAGCCATTTTGAACAGATCCATTTGCAGTTACTTGGTTTATATTATGATTTTACAGGTTCTAAGCTCTTCTTTATTTGTGCCTCCCACTTTGTTGAGAACTGGAGACATTGCTATTGATACAACATATACCACTTTAAGAACCAGAGGTAATAACAATTCCCCCTCTTCTTGTCCACTGAGGATAACACTGTCACAGCTCACAAAGACAAATCACCTTTGTAGACTGATACCGCTGGCCCCTGACCCAAACTTGTTGGTGGTGTAGCTGTTAGAGTCACACCAGATTGACATATGATTGCCTATGGACCAGGCAAGAGAAAAATTTTTGACAGTTTGTCCAGTGCAGTGTTGACAGAGATTAATGTCAGTATAATGACCTAGTTTGTGGAAGGAGGAAATATCAGGCAATCCCTTGCTGTGTGTGAATCCCTGCTGTAAATATGCCAGCTCACTGGCAGTCATGTGGACCCATCTTTTCAGGGTGAGCTGTGTACTTAACTGTAATTGCTAATGATGGTAATTGTTCTTTAGCCTGAATACAGTACACCTTCCATTTCCCTGACACCTAACCTCCTAAAATCATAGTCTTGACAGTGGGGCTTTTCGACTGGCCTGAAAGCATTACGGAAACCTCAATATATTTTGGCATTCTGGTTTTTGTGAAGGATAAGAGTGGCACACTTCAGAGTTGATGTGTAAGTTCAATGTGTAAAGATCTCAGTTGGGATTGCTTTTAACAGAGGTCAAAGATCATTTGAGGTTACCAGCTGTCAAAATATAACATTTTTTGTAACCACATTATCTCAATAAGGGATACATAAAGAAACTTTGTCATACATTTACTTCCATTGATAACACAAGCCTACCATGATGGTCCTCATTGATTGCAAGAAAGATTTAAACTTATGCTCTCATACCTACTCCATCTCTCAACTTGGCAAGGAATCACTACGCCTCTTGGCGTTCTTGTTAAACGTTTTAAAACGGCATGTACATTGACTTTCTGGTCACACGACGTCAGATTTGACAAAGTGGACCAAGCTTACACTGGCATAGGACAAACATTGTATGACATCATTGCTTTAAGAAGGAGCATTTGAATATTTTTGCAATAATATGAGGAATAAGACAAAATAATTCAATGCCATGGGAGATTTCAAAACTGAAGTTTCAGTTCGATATTGTAGACTGAATGAACAGCTACCTTCTTGGTTACTTCATATAAATCTTCAAAATGTTTTCAAGAAAAGGACGTAATGTTCAAAATACAAACAAAAAGCAAAGTTTACTTGTTATCTGTCGGTGTACTATTTCTCCTAGGCTTCTAGGAGGATATCAAAAATCTTAAATTGCAGAAAAGTTAAAAATACAAGTTTGTCCCAAAAGTTCTGGTCTACCATTTGTCGGGGGTGGGTATGTGGTAAAGGGCGGGTGTGGATTCATGGGACACTCTGCCACATCTATGTCGGCCCTGGTCCTTCTCCTCGTACGGTGTGATCACCGGTTTGGTATATGAAGCAAAGAACACGTTCAACTGGTGAGAAATCTCATGTCTGTGTGATTTATTGAGCAAAAGAGAGACACATTGAATGCTTACAGTTAATTACAAAGCTAAGAACAAATCCTGCCACTACTGGTTGCATTAATCTGTGCCTCGTAGTCTGACAGTCTGAGGTGGAGTTTGTCAATCTATTGGCAAGCATTTTGTGAAAATTACTTGCGTTTTCAATTGTCAAAATGAAACAACTTTGGACAGTTTAATTTCTTCAAAGTAATGCCTTTGTTAAGAGTTGTCAAATGTATTCGTTTCTTTCTAGGCTCAGTTTTTACAAGAGAGAATATAAGATAAAAACCGCAGGCAGACTGCCGCAGTAGGCGTTCAGGTATTGATTTTCAAATGAGAAAGAGACTTAACAAGATGAGAATGGTTAAAAAGACTCTTCACTGTCATTATGTCTTGACTCTGCAAACTCATTAAAGAACCTTATTGTTAGCTTTTGGGCTTATGAACCGCTCTCTGTTATTAATTGCAGTAAAAATGTGTGGACTTTTCCGTCTCAGCCTTCACTGCAAACTTCTTTAATTACTTTCCGTAGGCGCAATAGACATATTGTAGTTAAATGGCAATTCTGATAGTAACTATTGAAAATTTCTATTTACCTTTAAAGCAACAATGTATCAGCTAGCAACATGTAGGGTATGTGAAATGTGCAGTTAATACAGTATGATCATGCGCATGCTCAATTCACCAAAGATAATGAGAATGGGCCGAAACTACCGAGATGGGATTACTTATGTACAATTATGAATTGATGCTTCATATTAGCCAGGGCCGTTAGAAGGTTTCTAAGACTGGAAGCCGAACCTTTAAGCTGTTGGTGGTGGATTTTGGCCTTTCCTAAAGCAATGTTTTGGCCATTGTAGAACACAGCAATAAATTTTAGCCGAAAATATTCAGACTAAAAATTATTGCGGGGACCGGAACACCCCCCTCGTCGGCCCTGCTATAATTATACCAGTCTAGTCAAATACCAGTTACAATTTTGCTCCGTTTTGGGGAATATGCATGGACAAATTTAAGAAGGAAACTTAGGTTTACAAAACCAATTAAGGGAAAGGACATAGTGGTTTAGTAACTAAGTTAAGCCATGCGTAGGTTGTAGGATCTTGCTCTTACAACAGTGACAGTAAATAATGGACAAGCTTAAATACGTTTTATTTACAAAAAAGAAATATTCCGCCGACGTAACTAACTATACCTTTTGGGTAAGCTATGTTATTATAAGATAGCCTACTAAAATGGTGGAAGTAGGGTACTCATATCTCACCAACATTCTGTCCTTCCTTTTACTTTATTATCATTTTGGTCTGTGTGATGGTGGTTGGGGGTCACTATTTTAGGTCGGAGTGCTTCCCGCTCCCGCTAAACCGTCGTGAAGTTTGTTCCTTTAGCTCAGGCCTCAAGCCCCTAATTTGCCCCAAGTACAAGTGTGAAGATCACGAACCGCCTCTGTACACGTCTGAACTCATTTCAAGAAGGAAAAGTTTATTTGATGCGGTTTATAACGATGTATTGTTACATTCTAAATGATAACTTTCATTTTGACACATGTCAATTGTTCCTCTACAGCCATGTTTCGTTGCTAAGAAAGTAAACTTGTTAGGCAAAGTTACATTGGCAAGTGATTAGCAACAGTCGTAGTGTGAATACAGGTTACCCTAACTACGTAAATATTTTTTGGCAAAGTGTCGATGGTTGACGCTTAAAATATGTCCCATCAGCCAATATTATGCAATGCAAAGAGAATATTTTAAGTATGCTTACATAGGCTACCAGGTATGTGTTACCGTGGAAACGTGTGAAGTCATTACACAATTCATACGGGTATGAGTCGAAACTTCCAAAAGTCCTTAATACCTGCAATAAACGCCTCAATTGGAATTAGATAAATCTTTCACTGAAAAGTTCTCCTAATTTTGCACGCCCCAATTTGTGAAAGCGCCCTTCCTCATTTATACAAACAGATCAATTCCAGGTGACGTATTGTTTTGTTTTACACGGCTAGGTTGGAAGAGCACTTGGAAAACTTGGAATAATACAGGCTGCAATTCTGAACTTATGGTCGTAGGTTCACACGGTATGTTGAACGCGCAACAGTGGAACCATTGCTTTCAACTTTTCTGTGATTACTTACTGCATACACATGTGTAAAACTGCGCATTCTTCCAACATGGCGGATTTTTGCGTCAGGAATGAGACAAAGGTGTAATGGTACTCAGTTATGGCTCTGCTCAGAGGAATTTTAAGCTTAGGATTTCTTTGATTCTGATTTCGGGTGACTTCAGAATCAAAGAAAACTGCCATCAACATACTAAATTGGGTTCTTTTCACGCTTAAGCACAACGCACTGGCAGCGCCCCCCCCCCCCCGGTTATTTCGGAAAATTCCCTGATGGCAAAACGGCTCATGGAATCTGTGATAGTGTAACCGAAAAGCATACATTTTGGAATACACCCAGCAACAGGCGTTATCATGCTTATGTTACCTAAGTCTTGAACTACATTATTCAAATGCAATTATTGTACTCATATACCTTGGATTACTGCATTCATACAAAGAAAAAATCTTCGATTTTTGATAATTTTGATGATTTTTTGTCATTATCTACTGCAGAAAAAATTGAACCTGAGAAGTAAAATATTTGGCCGCTATAAAAACACACCTGCTTTGGTTAGAGTACGTGACTTTGCGATGACTACTTAATAAGATAATTTACGAGCATTACTGGTTAGTTGACGTCAATGCAAATCCCAATCTTACAAGAAGAATTTCATACCAGACAAGGGAAATTACTACGACCTTTTTATCAGTCACAATAGAAAAGATCTATACCTACAGTGGACCGACTTTCTCGGAGCTGTTCATTTGTTTCTTGTTTAGCATGTCATCGAAATGAAAACATACTTTTTGGAATATCTGTGAGGCGAACACAAAACGTGATTATGACTCACCAAATTTGAGCAATACTATTAATGCGCAGCGAATGCTGTTTGTGAAGGGCGCATACGAAATAATAATATTTACAAATAGAACTAGACAGACAAAAATCACACTTTGTCTTTTTGGCAAAACAGCCCATTTTGGACTTATCAACAGTCGATTTCCTCATGGTGCAGAAGGTTGGAGGGATGGAGGATAGGAGGATGGATTATCTTGAAAGACATTGTTGTAACGTTTTCCTATAAATTTTACATTGCAAGAGAAATACCTTTTACTAAAATTCTCAAAAGAATTGTCTCATAATTACTTGTCTACTTGTTAGGAGGTTCTGCAAAATGATAGTTTTGTCTCCATTTTTTGATTTGGTGGTCCTACCTCCTTGCTCCCCCTCCCCCCATGTGTACCCAGGTTTGTAGGACTCGAGTGTAGGTGCATTCATCGTCCTACCACTTTATAGCAAACAGCATACTAAAGTAATGTATGGGAATTCGAGGGCTCCAACTTTTACAAGGCACCAATGTGGCGCTCGGGCTGGCCGAATGTAACTTGAGTTTATATGTTACGTAACACACTCTGAGAACAGCTGTGAATATTAAACCCCTGAGGCCACTCACATGAATCTTCAAGCTTGGTGGAATGGGAAACGTCTGCTTAAATTGGCCTGACAGAGATTGCCGCCTCTTGGCTATTTTACTCCAAAGAGTGAAATCAGATTTATTTTGTAACAGTGGTGGGGGAATGTACACGATATTGGCTCAGAGATTAGTATGGATTCACTCCCATCAGGGAGTTGCAAATCCCTGCTCCCATCTATAACTTTGTCTGATTCAAGCCAACAAGACAGATATTTAGGATTTGGACTTCGACTTGATCGTCTGGACTGATTCCTGAAATAACTCCTGAAATCCCAAATATATTGAATGTGATGTCGAGCTTTGCGAATAGAGGTGTTTTCTACACGTCACTCTCAACAGTCTCTATAGCATAATTGAACGAAAGTTCGTATTGAACTATAGTGTTTAATTGGTTGTTTCATACCAATATCGAATTGTGACGTCAGAATCTTATCCAATAACGCCCACACTTTGTGAAAGCTCAGATCTTCCAGGGCTTCTCTTCTGGTCACCATAAGGGGGTTACCACTGAATCTAACCACGCACCCTTAGGCTCTCTGGAGGGGCGATTTGCGCTTCAAAGGCGTCTTTGTTAGCACTGCATGGTGTTTGGCACCCACTCTCAAAGAGACTGCCTTGCTCACTTCGAAATGGTACCGACAGCCGTGATTATAGGCTAATTGCGAAAGGTTTTATTCATGAGTGAACCAAAAATGCTTGTCATGTCAAAAAGTGGACACTTGCTAGGCCTTTTAGCTACGATAATGTGTAGTATCTGTTCTTTTCAGCCATTCTAGAACGGGACCACGCATGACAGACCCCATGATGAAGAGGTCAGGAGGTTAGTCAGTTAAGTTTGTTGTCGTTCGGAGACGTAGCTCCTTTGGGGAGCAGAACTTCGGGAGTAACGTTTCTTATCGCCCCTTGATTTTTGGCCAGAGAGTCGAGGGGACTTTGGAAAAAAGTACTTGCTAGGCTCAGACAGATGTCTCAAAGAAAGGCTAGGACGAATGAGCATGGCCTGTACAAGTAAAGGTGCTCTCTGTGAAAACGTTCACCCTTCAGTTTTGATTCGAGGCCGTGTTCCTTTTATCATGCTTCTACCATTTCTATCACAGTAACTCTAAAATGTGAAACAAGTTTGCTTATCTCTCGTAAGGTCCCGGGTCCAAGGGGGCGAATTTCTCTGCCCCAGCCCCGTTTTTGTCCCAACTTGCTTTATGAGACGATGTGTGAGCTGCATTACAACTTGATGTAATTCTTTCGATTGTCAAATGCCAGCAAATCTTATCTAACGTTGCTTAACTCATATGTTATCTGAGGAACCCCAGACCCCCAATCGAGGCTTCACATGCACGTTTGGTTGTCCCACAATTTATCCCCTCCTGTTGTAAAACCATGGATCAATACCTGCAACTAGCTTGAAAAGTTTCATATACGATGTATCAAAGGAAGTATCGCATCAAAGCATACGAATCGTATGAAAACAAGTTTACTAAAGGCCCATTTACACGATTTATGCATTTGTTGAAAACTTCATCATACGTTTGTATAACGATGTGCTACTTTTTCCAAAGTCTCATCGATTCTCTGGCGAAGAGCCGAAGGGCGAAACCACATGTTATTTCCACCTCGACCTTTTTTTCCAGCTGTGGGGCACTGGATTGTTTTCCCTACTCCATTTGCTTATGCGGAGCATCACGCACAACGGCAGTAGGTTCCATTTTTAAAGTCTTTGCTATGACTCGACCTGGGAATCGAACCCAGGCCTCCCGCGTGAGAGGCGGATGTTCTACCACTTATGCAAACATGCACACGGTATCCGAGATTTGAGAAGAAGCAAGTGACGATGTTCATGAGCAAATGTATGATCGTGCGGATGGGCTTCCCAACAAAGTTGAACAGAGTGCAGCATATATATGACGGTGTTCACAATTTAAGCTGCATGTTTAATCTTTCTTACAATTGTTCAAAGTATTCGAAAATATCGCGGTCTTTTCATATCATTCGTTCATAATTTATGGTCAGTGTAGGAGAAATCATCCCCTAAACTTGCGCTTTACCCGATTGTAGGGATAACTCATCAAAAACCAACAATTTAGGACATTTTATGTCCCAGAAGTTTAGGGCCAAATTATATCGCGCATGAACATTTGATTCATTCAATTCATTCAGTTCCTCCACACAAATACAAACACAACTTAAACGAACAGTGGTGTAAGTATAGACAGGATACTAGAACAAACAAAAAGTTTAACGAGCTAGTTACCTAACGCAAATATAAATTTATGTACACAGATAGGAAACTCAGAAAAGAAAGGGAAGCTTAAGGAAGAAAGGAACAACTAACGGAGTGTCCTAGACCGACATGTGAACGAAGTAGGAAACTAAAATTTCCCCACGAGATAACTCTTCCTGATTCTTGAAGGATGAATACGAATTAAGTTTAGGCCTACTTATGCCACTTGGGAGTTCATTCCATAATTTACGGTAGATGTTTAAACGAAATTTACTGCACATAGAGAAAGACCGAGTGACGGAAAGAAAGATCGTTGTGCCTGTTACACATGTTCTTAGTCAAGTTATACTTAGGCCTATGTTACGAAAAAATTGCGTAGGTCCTATGTAGTGCAAGATGCTGCGTACTCCAAGTGGGATCTGTGAAATAATGTAGTACTTTTGTATGACGATGTTAATGAACAAATTTATGATCTTTTAGACGGTCCCTTTAAGTAATCATCCGAAACATGTGAGACTTGAACGAATATGGGTCCAGTCGGGTACAATGCTATATTAGTACCATGGGCGTACGCATTTGATTTAGGGCTGAAACGATTGCACGAAAAATGTAACCAAGATAGAAAGGCGTAATAGTTCCTGAATGGGGACGTTTTTGGTATCTCCTTTACGCAAATAACTCTTTGCAAGAAGCAGTGTCTTGAAGTTCAAGTCTCTGGCTACAGAAAGCAGCCGACTTTCGGAGCTGTAATCAATTTATCACGTGATGTATCTGATGTAATAGAAGCTAATAACTCACAACAGTAGGAAGGTGCGCCTCCAGGCGTTACACTGTTTAGAGTATAATAATGGATGTCTGTGAAAATAAATACACCAAAGTTATATTTCTTTATTGTTTGTAATTTATCATACAGATATTTCAGTGATACGGTACAATTCATAATGTATGTTTCTCAGCAGTAACCGCCATTTCACAGAATCGAGTGGCAGAATTATGTAATATAAAAAGATTTTATTACCCTCATCAGTCTTAAAGAATTCTTTTATTAATTATTGTTCATGTTCAACGAGATTATATGACTAATTGCAATCAGGGTGAGAGGGGGGAGGGGGAGGAGGGAAAGGAAGGGCTAAGTTCTGTTTTCATTTTATGTATAGTCCTTTATATAGGTTGGTGTTTTGCATCATCGACCACCACTCTGACAAGATTTCACCTATTCCGTGTAACCCTGATCCAAACGTGAAGGATGAAACCCTGAATCGTTTTCCGAAGCGAAAAATTAATTTTTTATACAAATGAAAGACGAACTAAATACATGCAATTTGGTGAAACGTCCATTCAAATCGGACAGGTAGTACTTGAGATATCAGCAAATGAAGTTACAAGATTTGTGAGCCAAAAAGAGCTTGAGGCAAGCAGGGGTTATATCACTTCCTCACATTGATGAGAAATGCTTTGTTTTCTTTGTTTTTTTTTCAGTCTGTTGCGCTGGCCTTGAAGTTAATAGGGACAGGACCTCCCCATGTGGAATGTAAAGTTTGTAAAATTTGTATGCCTCTCATGCAATTACATTCCGATAACATGTGGTTTTGGAGGAGAAAATTGAATGTAAAGTTTAAAGAAAAACAAAAGAATGCTCATTAATATGAGACTATGACGTTATATGTGCTTGCTTCAAGTTCACTTTGTGTTGAAAATGTGACAACTTTAACTGCTAATATCTTGAGAACCACACATCAGGTTTCAATGTAAATTTCACCCGAATGCTTGGAATAAGTACCCCTCTAACATATCAAAACTTGATTTGAGCTTAGACCCTACTTTTTAGTATAGTGTGTGTGTCACTTTGCAGTTTAATGAACTACGTAATGACACACCATTCATGAGACACTGCTTTTACATGTTACTAAACCCGTACGTTTACACCACGTCATATTATGTGGCACACTGTGATGCGTAATAACCCAGTAAATTACTAAAACAAGAACTAAGAAAAAGAACTAAAATTTAATTTGTCAGGCAAAAAAGGATTAACGCCCTCTACAGGCTTCAGAAACGTTTGCCGATTCCCAGATTTGCTTCACATTTATTTTTGTGTTGGCCAATTAGGCTGCACACAAACTTTCGTGCAACATGTCCATTTGTATGCTTCTGATCTGATTTTCAATCTGTTAATCGCATTTTATACGATTTTATGAAAATGGATACTGCCTCAACGACGAAGTTGTGCGCAGAATGTAGACCAATAACAATTGGTTATTGAATTATCACCATAGCACCAAAATAGTGAAAGATCGGTTGACTATCATGCGCATGTATATTTCATCCGTTATCACTAGACATGCAATCTCATGAATTGTAGGTTTTTAGAACATGTCAAACTGATGATTATCACTGAACTATATGCTAGGAAGGATCATTCCACACTAATGTTTTGAAGCCATCATGGAGGGTCACGTGATGTAGGTTAGCTTACTCAAGTCGCCACCGCCGTAGAAACGCGTACCTAGAAGTGAAAACGCTTAGGCAATGATGTGCATGCTAACGCGCCGTAGTCGGCCTTAGCGTCTCTTCAGCCTCTTGGACGCTAATTCCACGCGTTAGCATGCACGCCATTGCGCCAAGGTAAAGTTGCCTTAGCAACTTCCTGACAAGGCATACATCACAATAGCCGTATAGCATACAGAGCTCACCGTGTAGGAAGCTTTGAGGCACATCATTGGCCAAAAAGCACGCGTGGATGTGCGCGCGCGTGGTACTTTCCCTTCGTGCTTTTTTGTCAAGGAGGACGCGTTCGACGCGTTGTACAGATTATCTGTGGACAGGTATGGACAGTCAGTAACAATCGCGCTTACTCTGTGTACTGTTCAGTGACGGTGCTATCGCGAATGTTACGCAGCCATCGCGTCTCGACGCACCATACGAAATGCGGTCACACGCGCTGTCCTTCAAATAGGCAGGACCACTCCTAAGACAAGGAAAGTTTGTAAAAAAAAAACAATTTTTTGATCACACAATTATGAATCATTGTGTACAGAGGTCCTACTAAGTAATTACAACAAAAGCACTAGAGACGTAATGAGTTAGTTAGATGGAGTTTTACGGCCCAGTTTCCAACCAATTGGTTCAAGTCGAGCCGGACGTCATGAGAAACAAACGATTGCTTTAGCGTGTACGTCAATGATTCTGCGTTTCATTATTTTCACTTGTAGCGGCGCGTTTCTAGGGCAATGGAATCGACTTGAGTAAGCTAACCTACATCACGTGACCCTCCAGGTCGGCTTCAGTTTCGTCGCGTATTCCGCATTGACGTGCGTCCTCCAGTTATATAGCTCAGTGATGATTATGCATATGACGTCACAGAACACAAAGTGCACCCCGTTGGAGGCAAGCGCGTATCAATGCAACTAGCACCAGCAAATGCAGACCGCTGATTAGGTACTGGTCGGATATGCGCCTAAGTCTACTAAGTGCGCGTGCGAAGTTTACGTCATGCGTGCCGTGTGCTTCATTGTTTGCTTCCAAAATGACGTCACGTGACGTCAATGCATGAGGCCTATGGACAGATTTTGGTACATGTCTCATTCCATTGTACTGATGATAACTATGATCATTGGTCAAAACTCGTGGTATAGAGGGATTTCATGTGACGTCAAGGGATTGAAATTGCCCGGCAGTGAAGGACAAACACACATGTAGTAAACGTACTTACAGCACACGCGCACGGCATAACCATAGATACACCCGTTAATACACTTACTGCGCGTGTTGAAACACTGGACGCTTACCCTTTAAAAGCAAAGAGACGCGCGATCACGTGACGTCGGTGAAATCCCTCTATAGATAGTTCTCAGTGACGTCACAACTGGGGGTTGGCAACCGCCATGTCATAGGGCAAGCTTGTACGTACATGCCGGGGTTGCCCTATCAGATGGCTGACATACTACACGTGAAAGGCTCCTATGACGTCATGTGAGAACTATCTATTGAGAAGTTAACCTTGTACACACGGTTAAGAAATGGGAATTTCTAGAGCAACCCGAGTGCTCATTTTGTGGCAAATAGGGGATACAGCCACAGTGGGTGATTGGTCTAACTTTCTTCTTATTTACGTTTCAGTCCAGTGACCGCGGAGGAGCTACGGGGCTACGAAGCTTTAGCTCTTGCATTTTTTCTGCCGTGGGCATTCTGGGCCGTCCTAAACTGGAAACTTTTCTTGAACATATTGGGCCGCTTCGATGATTAGCTCTCCCCACCCCCACTTCAAAATTGGCTCCGCGGTCCCTGCAGCCTAAACGGAACATGTAGTTTTTGTGAGATGTTCACTCAACATTAACATTTTATCAAAGCCCACCTTTTACTGCTAAATTCACTCACAACAATCGCTTTTATCGTTTTCTCTGCTCTGATAGTTATTGTTGAAGTCATTTTCACGTTCTTTCCAGTAACTTATACGTAAGACCATATCAAACTGTCTGAAGGTTATTGTTGGAAAATGCATTACCATTCATTGTAAGACTGTGGTGAAATGCTTTGAAATACCGAGCTCACGAATATCCATGTAGTGCTAGAGCTTGTTATCACCTTTTGATGACAAACACGTTATGCAATGTAAACAAAGGCTACACTTGATCTTCAAGATTTAACTTGTACAGACTTACACGCTGGTGCCACGGGTGTCTGCAGAAAAAAATTGGGGGTGGGGGCAAAACTTTCAATTGATCAAATCAGGGGAAATTTTTACTCCCAGAAAAGAGTTTAATTGCTAAATGCTGGCGCCCTTTACAGGGGTGCAGCCAGGAATTTGCCGGGGGCGAAACCTGTAAGCAAACTATCTAAGCGTAACGCCACCATAGTTTGGCGCGAAGGGCCCACAAAATTATGGCCGAAATGCCTCCCAGATCGCTGAAAGTGGCACTCCCCAGGTCTTGTGAGTTGCATCTACTCATTTTCTGTTTTCAAAGCTCATGTTCTGGCAATGTCCTAGAGATATCATAAAAAATGTTGATGAAAGTTTTTTCAAGTATTTGATTTTCGGGGGAGGGGGCAAGTACCCTTTCCCCCCTCCGGACGCCCATGGCTGGTGCACAAAGTGACTAATCAAGGTCATACAGAGGGGCCATTAGCGTGCTCGCAACGTACGTGCACGTACCATAATACGTACAAAGGTGTAGAGTTCTTAACACGTTCACAAATTTCTACGTATCCTCTTGTATGGCGACGTATACGAAACGTTACGTCACGGTAAATGGGTCTGTTAATACTTCATTGCCTGCGTCATTGACCTGGAGTTTTGAAAGACCTTTTATCATTGATTACGTCACTTGTATTCTCTTTGATGGGTTACAGAGGTGTCGTAACTATTCAAAACATGAAACCGAGTCAGGTGGTGGGTATTCATTAATAACCTGTAGAAACTTTTAGGGGACAATTCACTCTACTGTACACAGGGGGAACAATACGACTAAATTACCTTGACCAAGTATTACTGTATCACAAGTGGCTTGAAGAATGCCAACGGCGTTCTAATATACATCGTTGCTGGTACCGAACGTACTCTTTAACTGAACAGGGTAAACGGCTTACAAAAATATAGCAATAAATCTTGTGCCCATTTCTCCGTCATGAAAAGTTCCGGTAGATGCTTTGCTCCACTATATAAATTCCAGGCTACTATTCTTCCGTGATAACGGTCTAAGCCATACGGAAAAGCAAAAGTGCTTAAGTCTGTTTCTGTTTCAACTCGCGCGTCTGCGAAAACAACAAATCAAAAGGCCGCACGTAAGTCTCTAGTCTACCACGGCTCATTTATCGTTTGTTTTATGTTAAGAGACTCCTCAAAGCCCTTTCATTCCTGCTCCACGTCGCTTCTCACTAACCAGGACTCGTTTGATCAAGCAAAGTGTAGTATACATTAGCAGGGATATCCTTCCTAACGACAATCTTCATTTAGTATATATAGCGGCCCATTTGGATACAATGCGTGATTTACAACAACGTATTAATTTTGATGTCAACGTCAATGAACCAGAGGCGACATTTCTTTTAGCGGGAACTCTATGGACAAATTATTCTAAAATGAAGCTCTCCGAACGCCTAATTTTGCTTACTTGACAACCTTAAGAACGTTTTCGAATTTGTTTTTACTTTCAATTTTTTCATTATTCATCTATGTGCAATGAATGCCATTCCTTTCTTGAAAGGGAGCTGGTCGTTACTTTTTGCAGACAGCGGTCTCAGTGATTATTATTCGAATTATGTCAGCGCTCTTCAAAATATTTTACATATGGATCACATGAAGTTTTGTTAAATTGTTATATTTTACTTTACCTGATATCCTTATACCAAGTTGCTGAATTTACGGTAAACTAAAAGAAGGCGAAACTAAAACCAAACTAAAAAAAAAGAAGGGAGAAAACTGTATGACTTCTTGCACTAGAGTGTGAGTACAATGAATAACGTCTGAAGAAAGAAGTATAAAAGTCTATGGAAGGAATCCTCTCTTGAAACACTCTCATATAATAAAATATGGGTACATGTTGACATGAGTAGTTGCCGTACATTGCAGAAGAGATACCTAAAAAGCACGGGATACAGCGCAGGCACGGGCCGCGGAGCCAATTTTGAAGTGGGGGCTAATCATCGAGGCGGCCCAGTATATGTTCAAGAATATAAAAGGCTATCGTCCCAGTTTAAGGAGGCCTAAAATGCCCAAGGCAGAAAAAGTGCGAGGCTTAAGCCGCCCCTAGCCCCCAGTCTCCCCGGACCCTGGCAGGATCAATTGCTTCGTCGATGACGTACACACCCAGGGGAGGGGGCTCCTTTTCAATTTGTTTGGAAAACTCCCCAGCTGAAAAGTTTACGAGGCTATTTTGGGATACACATGGGCTATTTTCATTGCTTTGTTGACAGAAATTCGGGAAGCGATGTTCGTAGCATCTGCAATTCTTTTGCTCTCTGCAACATATTTTTGGAGGTGGATCTTGGCTACTGCAGGGGCGCCAACTGCCAGTCCCACCCGCTTATTTTGACTCCCGCTAGTACTTAATGAAATAGGCTTATTTTGGATCGTCTGGATCCTAACAGAATTGTTCCACAGAAACACTCTAAAGGCAGAAGAACCTCAGTAGTGCTAGCCTTTGCTATGGTGATTTCATTATTCTTTCAAGTCCAGCAATTGCTCCTTCAGCGATGGTTTTGCCTAGGCTGTAACCTAGCCAATGTCATGTCTCTTTTTCTTATGTTTACGAAGAATGCAAGAAAGAAAGAAAGAAAGAAAGAAAGAAAGAAAGAAAGAAAGAAAGAAAGAAAGAAAGAAAGAAAGAAAGAAAGAAAGAAAGAAAGAAAGAAAGAAAGAAAGAAAGAAAGAAAGAAAGAAAGAAAGAAAGAAAGAAAGAAAGAAAGAAAGAAAGAAAGAAAGAAAGAAAGAAAGAAAGAAAGAAAGAAAGAAAGAAAGAAAGAAAGAAAGAAAGAAAGAAAGGAAAAGAAAGAAAGAAAGAAAGAAAGAAAAAAATGAAAGAAAGAAAGAAAGAAAGAAAGAAAGAAAGAAAGAAAGAAAGAAAGAAAGAAAGAAAGAAAGAAAGAAAGAAAGAAAGAAAGAAAGAAAGAAAGAAAGAAAGAAAGAAAGAAAGAAAGAAAGAAAGAAAGAAAGAAAGAAAGAAAGAAAGAAAGAAAGAAAGAAAGAAAGAAAGAAAGAAAGAAAGAAAGAAAGAAAGAAAGAAAGAAAGAAAGAAAGAAAGAAAGAAAGAAAGAAATTTTTCAAAACTACAGCTCCCAATAATTTTAAGTTTGGAGTTTTTCTTAGTTTTCCAAAAACTACTATTAGCCGTGCCTGAGATCGACCAACAATTATCTGAGAAATTGACAAAGTCTTGGAGCAAACAGTACCAGCCCCCTCCCCTATCTAAGAAATCTTCTAACTGTTCTCTTGGTGGGTATTGGGAACTAGATTATCATGTTATGTCCATACAAACATTTTTTTTTATTTAATTTAGTTACCAATTCAATTTGAGGAGGGAAGTTCTGAACACGTTTTTCTTTGTTAAGAGACTATTCGAAGGATGCATGTAACTCTGCGAGCAAGGTAGCTTTGCATGTGTCTTTTTGTGTGTGGTGTTTCCAGCCTTTACAAGCCCACCTCAGAAGCTTCAATCTATTGTGAAAACCGAAAGTGGACAATTTAATGACGGATCGACAATTAGCTAGGGAGATATGCCTCAGTTCTACATACAATTGTAGGTTTTCGAGCTATGCTTCTTCCAATTAGGGGTAAAGTTTCGAAGAACTGTAAGAATACAATCCGCAAAACGAACGGAAATTTTTTGCACGTGCGCATTGAGCTAATGTCCCTGTACAGGGTTTTAAAAGCATGAATTGTTATGTGCATCTTTAAGTTTTGTTTATGTTTCTTGTGTAGTTTGTGATACACATCCATATTATATGGTACCCCTTCTATCTATTAATTTTGAACTACCGACCTCTCCATTGACAAGTTTACCGATATGTCCTTTGTCATTCTTTCAGATAACTGGAAACCTTTACGAGAATACTCCGACATCTCCCGGGGCAGGTGAAGTATCCACGAAGAGACATTTACGAAAGAGTAAGACGTAAAACGGTATCCTTAGAAAGAAGATGTCGAGGACTCTTGAAGGTGTCGTTTTCATTGGTAAGTGGCAAAACTATTTTAGTACTTCACAAGAGATACTTTACGCCTCTTTTGCAGGGAAGCGGGAAAACTGTTCAGAGGTTCTTTGGAGAGAACCGTCGTTGTGCGCTTTTTTCGAAATTACGGTGTAGTGTTTCACAGGAAATAAGAAAAAGTTCCGCACTAACCTTTTTGCTACGGCTGGTTGCGTTGAAACAAGAGTCGGAATGGTTTCAAAACTGTAAATACATGCAGACCTTGAATTGGAGAGTTCGATGGATAATAGTTCATTACTTATACACACACGTGTAGATGTGCCACGGTTTCCTCGAAAATTGTCAAAATTTGATATTTAATTCGAGATGTCCAACTCCTGTCGTATAGGCCTCACTTCTAACATTTTTTCAATGGCAAAGTATCTGGCAACACCGTTAAAATAAGTGCACCGCATCCAACAGGACGTCTGGGATTGGCACTCTATATCATAAACATTAGAAAAGAAAACTTAAACACGGTGGGGTGGGGGATGCACTGATGTCAATAAAAAATGTACAATGTCAGTTATGCCGTAAAGACTTCCATTCTCGGTTCTTACGAAAACGAAGAAACACAAAAGCAAACAAAAATAGTAAACCAAAGAAACACACATGCAAAGAAACACACGTGCAAAGAAACAAAGAAAACATTACACAAAAAAGCAAACAATCAAACAAATAATATTGTACGTTATAAGAAACGCAAATGTAGACTGAGGTGCTGGATCATATGACCTATTGTTAACTATGGACATATCAAAACCTTGCTATGGGCTGCCTTCTTATACCATAAAATGCTTTTGGTTACTTTTTGCTAATTATCTAATTCCACTTTCCATCAGGGTTACTTCCAGGTCTCGGTGTAAATAGAAGCTTCTACCATTACCACCCTGAGTGGTTAGTAATACCTAGCGCCTCCACAATGTTTCATTGACATATCTACAGTGACACACCCTATGCAAGTCCTCCATTGGTTTGCACATTACGTCGTAAAAGTGAATTGGCCTCTAAAAGCCTTGAAGAAATTTTCGCCAAGTAAAACCTACCCCTCACAAAGTAGCTGTGAAGTTGGTCATTCATGGCAGTTTCAATTAACCATACCACTACTTTAAGATTGCTTCTAAAAGAGCTCAAACTTTTCTTACCTTCTCCATGACCTCACCATTCTCTAGTGGCGCTGCCAGCTTTGATGATTTTTTTCTTTTATGGAGAGAGGACCACAGAAGTAAAAGCGGTGAAACTCCTCCCCCTTGAGAAAACTTTTGTTTTTCAAAGTTGGTTTAGATGCACTATGGTGTTATCTTTCAATGTTTTGAACTGATTACATGTTAAGGAATTACCATGGCACCTCTCCAAGGCTGGTATTATTAGACCTGCACAAGGCTTCCTGGAAGGTCTGGTGTAATTACAAAATGGGGACATTAGTATGATGCTTTAAACTGACATCAAATGACACTATAAGAGAGCACACTAATCACATCAACAAAATTGTAAGTTTCACTAATTTTAAATGAGAATTCAAATGGAAATGACAGAGAGAGGAGAAAAGGTATATCCATGGTATTATCTCTATGGTATAACAAAATGGGTAGAGGATTAATAAGTATGTTTCATAGTGCTTATTCCCGGTCAATGCAGTTAATGACCTTTGAATAAGCTTGTGTTATGAGTAATTTAGTTCAACTCATGAACACCACACTACAAATAATGTCGCCCATAATATATGCGGATTACCACATAAGCGCCTGATGTAAGGTAGAGGTTAGACTTGTATCTAGTTTACAGAAAACAGTTCTCGCCAGTAAAATTCGGTGTATCATCGTCCTAATAATGGTCGTCAGGCATGGAGTGTAAACCGTGGCAATTGCACGCAAAAGCACCCCGAAATGTTGCATTAGAATTTTTTAAAACCCGTACCCTTATACATTTGAACAAATTCTTTGGGGATGGTATTAAAGACAAAGAATAAAACCGATATATATATATAGAGCGCCGAGCGAGCGAAACTTTTGATAGTTTTCGAAGGATTAACGAACATTTCGATAGTTTGCGAACGACTTGTGATATAAAAAGATTAAAACAGATCCATCAGTTACTCGAAAAGACACCTTACCCCAGAAATCTATAGCTTAAACGCCTTTTAGGTCCATTTTAAATAAATAGAAAATCTTCAAAAATCGATGGGAGGGGGCACGCTCCCCCATCTCCGCGTGCCGGCACCACTGTCATTCTCTTAAGTTTAGTTATCCCAGTCAGATTATTAGCCCATAATCCTCCCTCCCCCCATACCTCAATATACACATTTCTGGCACATCTGAGACTACACCTTGTCTTTTCATATCAAATTAACGAAAAAAAAATCTCACTTCGTAACGTATAGAAGACGTTGTCTCAATATCTCTTTTTTATTGCTACATCTGAAAGAGAACAATTGGAACGTATCAATATATCTTTTTCAGGGGGCGTGCTACCCTATTCTATCAGACCAATATAAGAATATGCAAGTACGTGCACTTTATACAGTGTCTCCACATAGCGCCCTCGCTATACTTCATTTGCATTTCCTTGCGTATTTTTATATTCTGTTCTGTCATTGAACTTTCACCCTCTTCTTTCTTAAGTAATTTCTCATTTTGATATTATCCTCCAATCTATGCATTGGACAACTCTGCTTGGTTAAGCAATTTCATCGCGTCTCGCTTCCTACATTGTGTTCCACATACTAGTGGTCAAACTTATGTGGGGAATAAAAGCGAGCGTGTTCGGACTAAATTTGATGGGATTATTGCATGTGTGGCCCAGAAAAAATAACACCATTACGTGTTAAGAATGACAAGCAAGTCAAAATAAGGTGACACGACGACTTAAGAAGATTTCACTGCTTTGTACCTCGTTAATAATTTATTCACCAAAGCTTTTCACTTTCAAATGCTTGATCGACATATTAACAGCCAAATTTCGCGGCTCATCTACGGTCTGCCTGTGCTAGAGCATCAGTACTGTATGCCTAATTTTCCCCGGACCGTTGGGACCATCTACAACTGCTCCCCTAATGCTTGCTCTGGCCATTGCGTGAGCGTTATTTTTCACTCCTCATGATTTCTGTGTTAGCGCTGAAAATCACCCTATCAAAAAGAAAAAGAAAAGGAATACATGCGCTCATGCAGATCAGTAATTTACATCGACGGACGTTTGAAGGTCAAAGTGAAGGAATATAAAGAAATAAGAAACTTAACGACGGCTTTTCGAAGAACTTTTACATTTTTATCTGTTCTGTCAATTGTACATGTGCCAAAAATTTTGAAAACATTTTCAAGACGTTGAAAGGACTAGCCCTCCTATCTGATACATATGTGACATGTGTACTTAACCAATAGAGCCATTGCCATTATAGCAATTACAAACGATTATGGGACAGAGTTTTGGTGTGCTTCGTTTTTGTCAATAGCATTTTTCTATGGCTTAAAACAACGCACACCAAAGTTCTACTCCGAAACCTTTGTAATTGCTATTTGGAAAATGGTGTATCGTTTATACCTTGACATGTAGATACCTTACGGTTTTTGCGCTTTGAAATGTTCAGAGACTCAATGAGTTGCTTCAAAATTGATGGTTTTTTTTTCCTTTTAAAATATCGGTTTTGTAAATCGATATGATCGTTCCTTCATTTCCATTACGATCTAACTGTAGAGTGTATGTTCAATAAATTCAAGTATTATTAAGGGACGGACTCAAAGATATTACAAGCAATATAATATCTTTGGACGGACTACATTAGAGCGCCACCTAATTGTCCAGTACAGTGTTACGTGCTTTCCTGCGGCTCTCATTGAAACTAACCTACCCTCTGTCCCTCCCACAAAAGTATGGAAAATTTCTTTACAATGTCTAAAGACTTCTTTAGAGTTATGAAAGAAGTAATACAGAAATCAATGTATATTCCTACAGAATTTCTAACCACTTTCCTCTGGAATCTCTCAAGTACTAACATCTTTCATTTCTTTCCATATCTTCTGTGTGATTTCAGTTTTCTTATAGATGTTAAAATTCGCGAATTTCATAGACTGATAGATATGTTTGATGTAAATTCGGTGGAAAATTCAATTCAATGAAAAATATTTCGATTCTTAATTTAATCTAAAAAAGATACTACAGAAAAATTTGTAAATATTAATTAGAATGTAACCAGAAATTATTAAGATTGTGAATAGATTGATAAATATTTGAAAACAGAAAATCTTACAGAAACTTGTCGAAATTTTGAGGACTTTTCTGTATAGAATTCTACAGAATTTTTGCTAAGGTTATAAGGAGTATGTCAACTTGGCATCATATCGCTATCAAAACTAAAGTTAGTACACTCTTGAAACGGTCGGCTTGAAACCACCGGGGTCGGAGGGGCAACTAACAGGAATCTAGTCAGATTTCTAAAAAATCTAAAAAATAAAATCAATCCAATTTCATTCAATTTCGAACCAAATCTGGTCAAATATTTCGACCAGATGTCGGTAAGTTGCCCCTCTGACCACGGTCGGTTCAACTTTGAACCGTCTGTTTTTAGAGTGTAGTAATACATTTCTTCTGTCATTACGCCCTATCGTTTACCAAAGCCGAGCAGCAGCCAATAACAATTTTGATGCCACTGTCAAATATGACTGAGATTTTCTACCCGTTTCTCTTGCTTCAGACTATACCTCTGTTACGTATGTACACGTTCAGGTACGCCGAGTCTTTATATAGACAGTTCATACCAGTGTTTCCTGTAGTAGATCTTTTTAGCATAGATAGAAGGTATGAATTGTATACACTATTGTTCAACTTTAAACGGTAGTTTTTATCAAAACCATTATCACTAGGTAATTCTCGTCACTAAGATGTAATCATCACAGCGAATTAAACGTTCTCAACATTGCTCAGGTAAAGAAGATATTTCGTTACATGCCAGTATGGCTGACTGTTGGACTTGTTCGAGCTGTGTAAATTATGGTTTTGTGTACTCTATTGCTTTTGGGACAATACTTGCTATACAAATGACTATGTCCAAGGTTCTGATAGACTCTTTTGACCCTCTGCAGATAAATTTTGTGAGATGTTTTGTTCACCTTTTTTATATCCTACCGTACTCTTCATGGCAGGAAACTGAATCCTACACATTTCGAGAAACTATTTTATACATTCTCTGCGGCACCATTGGTCCTCTGTCATGGATCACTACAATAACGGCTTTCCATTATCTAGAGGTTGGAGATAACACAAGCATAGAGTTTGGTGGATCTGTGTTCTTCACTGCTATTTTGGGACACTTCTTCTTGTCAGAAAAAGTGGATACACTTGATCTGATACTGTTGTCGGTGGATATTCTTGGAGTGTTTCTAATCGGTAAACCGGACTTCCTTTTCGCTGACAAAGATCATCAACCGTACGTTAAAGATCGTTTTATTGGAGTTCTGTTAGCGTTAATATCGGCTTTGTTGATCTCCATATGGCCGCTGTTTCTGAAAAAGCTTCAGGTTAACGGAAAGCTTAACTTTGTCCTTCTTGATTTCTTCATGGGGTTTTGTGGTGTCCCAATTACGTTAATATTTTCATCGTTCCTTGGATCTTGGAGACTTCCATCTTCTTTTTTTGTTTGGGGGATACTCGTGATCTATTCCATCGTTTGCTTCGTGCAGAGTATTATTTTAACCATAGCATTTTATTTAGAAGATGCCAAAAACGTGGCTGTCTCATCCACTATCTCCACTGTCCTGACGTTCGGCGTCCAGCTTACAACCTTCAACGCGCCTTTGGACTGGGTCATCTTGTCTGGTGCCATTATAGTAATCAGCGCCTTAATTCTTTTTCACTTGAAAAATTACTCTACTAGATAAATTTAGCAGGGCTGTATCCGAGTCCACCTAACCCAATTCTGGGCCAATTCCGATTCCAGTGACCACTATTCGAGGCCTGTTCTAAGTCCAGTACCCTCCGATTCCCAGCCAGTTCCGATTCCAGGTTCCCATTCCTTGCCAAATCCGAGTCCGGTCATCTGAAAATGTAGCATGTCATACAAATGCTTTTTGTACTATTTTGCAATTACACTTACCTACAACTGACGTTTTTGGGAGTAAATTTCATATTCTGGCTCACCCTGTAATTTATTTGACTCAGGCCCGTAGTCAAGGGCGGAGTCAAGGGGGCGAAGCCCCGGTTGGAAAATTTTTCGCCCCCCCTAGAAGATCAAAAATTACTATTGCCGTAATGCATTTTAGTATGTTTCGCCCCCCCAAGCTTTTTCGCCCCCTTCAGCACCTTGTCTGGCTACGGGCCTGATTTGACTGTATGTGGCCTGGTGACCATTCACTTGTTAAAGTATGCACCAATACCAATATAGCCTTAAATAACATTCATAAAACTTTCATTTTTGTGGACTCGGTTGGAACCAGCTCCGAGTCATAGTCCAGCTGCAGCCCATTCCGAGCCAATTTCGATTCCGGGACTTCCCATTCCGGGTCATTTCCGGGTCCTAGTGTGGAATCGAGTCCGAGTTCGGACTCTGACGTTACAGCCCTGTAAATTAGCAACATTTAACTCAATGACCAGGGGAATTAAGATGACAAGGGTGGCGTTAGGGTGGGGTGGGAGAAACCAAATGACCAATTTACCGACCCAACATTTGGGACAACAAATACCGAAAAGATCAGCGAACATACCGACATACCTCATGGGGTCCAAAATTGAGAGCATGCTATTGGTTACGTTCATGGTCTCCTGAAACACCATAACCATTGAAAAAAACTTTCAATTGTATTAATCCGCCTGTAATTATTAGCTACAAGCAAAGATGACTGAAACTGAGAAACTACATTTAATCACAAGAAGATTATAAAGATCACTATGACCATGAAATTTCTCCGTAGTCGCCCGTCGCTCAAGTTACTCGAACCGAGGTGAATTTCACTCGCTATAAAGCTATCAAACACCGTTAACGCTCAAAATATATTACCCGTTTGCAGCATTAACGGACAAAGAGGACGGTTGAAAATTGGTCAACTTTTCTAGCCTGTAGGAAGACATACCAGCGAAATAACGTTTTTGATAAGCTATTTGATAAGTGAGTTGTACGGTCTTCCAGTGAAAGGAGCTCACAATCAAAGCGATAACAATGGATGAGCCTCTTCAGGTAACGTGTGGTTTCAAGTGTTCAGGGTCTGTGTGACGACTAAGTTTACATGACACTCAATGAAAGATATCTTGAGGAAAGGTAACCGGTACTGTTGTCGCTTCCCACAAATCAGAACGTGAAAGGTGGAGCTTAGGATATCCATATTTCACCCTAAATTGTGCAATCAAGTTTTGCGTAAAGCCCTTCGAGATGTGGGCACACTGCATGTCGAGTTTGCATCTTAGCCGTTACTGCATTTCATGGTACTTTGGAAGCAAAACTAAGTGACAAAATATAAGTGTGAGTTAATTACATTTGCGAAGTGCGATCTTAGTAACCGTATTTTTATTACACAGCTTTCTAGCGTTCTACTGGGAGACGAACAAGAATTAAGAAGCATCGAGGCACCATATCCGGAATGTCCACCTAAAAATCCACTATTAACGTAGAAACTTTACCCGATAAGGGTTAAGTCGCATCTCCGGAAAGCAAAACTTATTTTGGAATGCCTTTTAGAGTTGGGTGTCGTTTGTAAAAAATCTAGCAACAACTTTTTCAAATTTAAATTGAAACCATTTGTTCAAGACTTTCTGTTAACAAATGTGCTGCCGTATTAATTTAACCTTTTCTGACTCAACATCAAGCGACAAAGTTCTTTCTTTTTTTTAATAGTTTAAGTGTAAACCTCATCTACATATCTTAAGGGTGCGTCTTCTGAAGTTCCAATTTCACGCTCTATAAAGCTATCAATAACCGTATAATATACCGATCGCAACATCTCTGCCGTTCTTTTTAATCCTTTCTACATATTATGTTAAGTTCAACCAAACGTTACCTTCTATAGATGATGTGTAGTATTTGTTCTTTTCAGCCAGTCAAGAACCGGACCACGTATGACAGACCCTCGTGTTACAACCGATTATGTAATAATTTACTTATAACGTAACAACAACCGATAATGTAAAAAAAGTACTGATAACGTAACAACAACCGATAATGTAACAAAGGAATCAACCTATTCTTTTGAGTGAGATGCCGAAACAGGGCGAAGTAATGCTTGAGTTTGTCCGACCAGGGGCCGGATTCACAAACTAGAACTCAAGCACAAAAAAAAATTGCGTAAGTCAAGTTTTCGAAGCGTATCTTGCTTGTTCGGTGTTTACGAAGGAGAAATTTCGTTTAGCGCAACTTTACGCAAGCATTAGGGTTGTCGTAAGTACAAAAAACTTTTAGCAATAGACCTTATGCATGATGATGTCACAAAGGAGAAAGTGCGCCCTCCTTTGGAGGAAGATGGCGGAAAAGCGCGTATCATATTACAAAACAGGGAATATGGAATATAGTACGGGTAAGAATAAAATTGAGTTTTCCAGTCTTTCTGAAAGGGGTGAAAACCATTTGGGTAGTCAGAGCTATTACACGGCATACATATTTCAGAAAGTTGTACGATAAATAGTATCGGATCAAACTTGGTCAACCTGCGCTTTACACCAATATAAAAGGATAGTAATTTGCTTACTTCATTTGACACAATGAAACAGAACAATCTGAAAGCTCGATCCCAGACTGGGTAAAATGTTTTGGGTTATTTATTAATGGGTAATCTTTGGTTTTCTTGTCTAAATAACTGATAATTTCTAAGTTAATAGAGATTCAAAGTTGCACAGAAATGTTGAGTGAGACGTGAACTCAGTTCGATTAAAACCACTTGCGGGTTTGCACTAGCTAATACATTTTGATCATGAGTCCAAAAAGCAGTGATGCCTCCTTGTGCTGATGAGATGCTGAAGAAGGAAGGACGATAAATTTTTGAGCAATATTATCACCACGGTTGCATTCACGCGGAAGTTTGGTTGAAAGCTTTAACCATTTGTGAACGAAAATACTCTCTTAAAAAGGTTAATTACATAATTGGACATGCATTTACTCGGCATATTAATTGAATAATCAATAGATTGTGAAAATAGTATTGTAGAATTCATTTTACTGGAGAATGTGAGACGTGAACAATAATTCTTATTTTTTAATTAAATGCATTGTAATTGTTTGCTTTGTTGAATATTATACATCTGGTGGATGTCACCCACAGGGTGGACTATGGATGACTGGGAAAACTGGAGTCGTGCAATTTTTGTTAAACATTTCGTTCAAAAGTTTCGCTGTTCATTAGAAAAATATAGGGTGGTACAAAAAATAACCCACAGAACTGATAAGAAATGAATTTTCAGTATGTATATACTATGGAAATGTTTTGCAGATATTCAAAATGGTGATAAATGAAGAGAATAAAAACATGAAGAATTGGTCGAGTTAAAAATGTTCAACTCTTCCTCTTCCTTTCTCCACCGCACCAATTGCCTCAAACCATGACATCTTATGAAGGTGAAGTGGAGATAGGCATTCTATCGACACAAAGTACTTCCAAACAAATGAGTAGCGTTTCTTACATCTTACAAAAGTATGCAGTCACGAAACAGGAAGTTTAATCGCAATCTTCATTTAGTAATTGAAATTAAGTGTAAACGGAATGAAGACTAGGCACACTGGTATCTCTGTGTAATTTGCCATACAATTGTTGGCATTCTGAGTGAAAAAGAATCGTTCTTCGGCGACAAAGATGGTTTTAGACAGTAAAATCGACAGTTTACACTTTTTCGTTTTGCATTCGCTCTGATCATGTTTAAAAAAAACAACTTTCTTAGCGCATCCTGTACAGTCCGCTGCAGAAATTACAATTAATTTATTATTGACAAAGAAAAAAACTTACGTGTATACCAGTATTTTCACCAAAAGCAAACATTTACATACTCTTGAAGAACCCTATTACAAAAGTAAACCGGCCATCATACTATATGATTGTTTACCCTTTATCGTAACTCTACCTGATAATCATTTGTTCGAGCTGTAGAGTAAATGTAGAAACTTTTCGGGTAAACAATAATTATGCCTAACTTTCAATTAAGCCGGAAAAAATTATGCTGTATAATTGTTTACACTCTATATTAACTTTTACTTGATGATCGCCTCTTTTAGGTATTAGATTAATAGCATTAGATTAATTAGAATCCTTACTGTGTAAACAATAATTATGTCTAGCATTCAGGTAAGCTCTAACAACTCCCGGCAATTTGGCAGGTATCCGTCTTTTATTTGTAGGTACCGAGGTTTTGAAGAAATATCCAATCTTTTATGCAGGCTCATACTTTACTTGCAGGAATACGTCTAGCTCTGAAGAGATGTTCAATTTACTTTCAAAACATTACTTGGGGAAACTATTCAAAATGAAACCATAATGAATATATGAGTTTGTGGATTATATGATAATTATTGGAATTTACACTTTCAAGGAACGTTCCAGTATTGATCACTGGTGTACACTTCCGCTCTCTCAAAAGTATGGTCGGCGATCCTGGGGGGATAGGGGATATATACCCTCCATGGAATTCGATGGGGATACTGTACACCATCTCCCCCCCCCCCATGTAATCAACCCCGCAAATCGGAAATCATGTAAAGAAGTTAGTTATAAGGAAAATATTTTTTAGGAAATACTTCTGACAGTTGTCATAGTATCACGTCGCAAAGCCTGGAAAGGGCCATTTCCGGTGATCTTGGGGGTATTTTGGGCCAAACTTTTCTTTGTACGCTAAGCGCCGACTAATGGTTGCGCTCTGCTTACATAGTGCTACTGACTATTCCCCCCCCCCCCCACTTTCAAAGACGGATCGCCGCCCATACTCAAGAGTATCCTGAGCATGGAAACTTTGCAGCATATGACAAATAAAATGGAACACTTTTCTGGTGAAATAACACTTACCTTTACGTCTATCATTCATCGTGTGGCCTTTGATTTTCAAGACAAAGCCTTTCAGCTTACTGCTTGAATTCCGTGTGGTGATTATTAAGTAAAGAAAAAGTTTCGTTTCTTTCTCCTCCGTGAGAAATTTAGGATTCTAGGTAAACATTGTACTTTGTACGTGTCAATGAAAGTACACAATGAGTGTGGCTGGAGAGGACGCAATAGCGGCCCCAATTAAATCGAAAGTGAATTACCTATGTTGTGCCTAACTGAAAACATTAATTTTACTTCGAAATTCCCAGTTTTCAGGAACAAACAGTGGCACGTTTGATCATCATTATATAAACTATATCCAATGTAGACATACTACTGGCTCCCAAAATTGCATCCAATTTTCTATACCTCATTAAGACACATATAGGCCGACAGGCCTACTGCATATGGCTTGCAGGCGATTTTTTCTTTTTTATGAAACCATGGACTTCTAACAGTCTAAGTGTCCGCATTTTGAGGATGTGTATCCTTATCGAAGTGCATGTTGGCATATCTTTACGCACACACATACATCTGACACACACAGACACACACACACACAAACAGACTAAAATGGCAAAATTCACATAGTTCAATAACATCGAAAACGTGGATCAATCTAAGATAGACTGGAAACTCAAATGGCGCACTTTTTTTTTAATTTCAGACCAGTGATTCTCAAACGCGACCCTTAGAGCTACATGCGGCCCCTGGGCCCTGTCGGTGAGGCCCTGAATTGATTCAAGTTCATTCAACATTTGTATTCGACAAGAAGAACAGAACGTGGCAAATTAGGGTAAGGGGTGGATAATCCATGCTGACATGTGTATTTACATCATGTAATCAAATTAAAAGTCACTCCTTCCCAAGTTTTCTCTGCTGAAGTGGCGGGTGCTAGGTTGACTACGTAGCAGCTGTACGGCACGGTTCCTTATGCAGGTATATCAGTGAGCTGTTAAGAACCCTGGTAATATCTTGTCAAGACTTATGTCGTGTGCTGCGGTGTAATCCTCTTATAAACACGGTGACATATAGTTATGTAGTGGTGCACTGCGGAGTGGATGTATTTGCAGTGACAAAGCTTGTAGCAAAGTTACATCCGCGAAATTTAAATGCCAAGTGAAGTGACTGTACAATTGAGAAACGTGTTGTGTTGAACGTGTGTTGATTGGTAACTGAAATTAAAATTTCTGCAAGTCATCTTTTGGTACTTGTAGAAACTAAATCAAATGTGAGGGTGGCATCCCTTAAAATGTGTTTGCGACGTTTTATGTGAGCTCGCTCTTTCCACTGTTTTGTTAAATGAAATAGAATCGTTCAATCAACATACAGTTTCTTTTTCGACTTTTGGGAATGCGACCTGCGAACTCAGCATACCAATTTCTCTATCTGACCGCGTTTGAGAATAACTGATCAAGCGCTTCCTCACGTGCTGGCCCCTAACGCAGGATAACTGTTGTGACTTCATCCGTTTTAAGTGCAGTTTTCGTCCGCAACCTAGTTAGTTTGAAAACGGACGCACGATCAATATCGAAATGACCATGGGTCACTCACGCACACTAGTCGCAGAGCTATGGACAGGGCGTCGCCAGGGGAGGGTGGGGCAGGGGACCGCTTCCTATGCCTCTGTTTTCCATAGAAACAGCTTCTTAAGTATGGATTTCCCTCTTTCCAATTATTGTCCCCTCTCTTTGCTTGAGATCCTACCCTGCGGCCATCCTCGACCTCATCCCAGCCACTCTATCTGCATGGCCCTCACCCTCAAAAAGTTTGAGAATCACTGTTTTAGACAATATTCCTGCAGGTCAAGATTGCAGCCATGTTAACCATTTATGCTCATGTTTTAGGCGTTTCATACCGTTGGAAAGTGTGTATCCAAGTCAATGTCCTCTTTTGCATGTCTGTACAAACGACTGACACCAGCAGTTGATGTAACATAACATTTCACACTTTGCTGGAAAGTAAACAACATTGTACACCTATTCCCCATTCGGATCTGACACTCCATTGCAATGAACTATCTTTTTAAGAATTTATTGCTTTGCAAACAATTTTTGCCTGTCAACTTTTAGACGTGCTCTTACACAAAACAGCTACACGTCTATATTTATGAGACTAGCAATTTCAAACAGGATGAGTTAATGAAAACCTCTTATAAAAGTATAAATTCTGTCCAGTGATCTGATATTTTTCCTACACTAGTATACTTATTTACACTGATGCACGGACAACTATGACGAAAACAGTTTAGGCATTGCACGAAGGTAAGGAAATTTCAATTTTTGGTGTAGGTCGAATTAAATATATTATATGCATATGTGCAAGTAGCTATGACCACATGTTGTTATACTTTGCCACTCTGCAAATGTATTTTCTACACATAGACCAATACAGCTTGCATAAACTCCAAACACTTCTGGATAAATTGAACCAGGATCTTGTCACAGATAACAACCATTTTCTGGTTAAAAAAACGAAGGAAGTCTTTCCGTAGTTATTCGTGTCTTATTCGGAAAAGCTCTTCTAACTTTATTTTACCCCAGCTGAACAAGAGGAGTTTACTAATAGCACCATTTCATTCGGGAAAGGCGCTCACATTCGGCCATCTTAAATGGGAACGGGGCATAACACAGGTTGTTCAGATATGCCTCATGTGCTACGTTTTTGACCATCTTGGGAACTTCTGTGCCAAACAGTTTAGCAGGAGGCATGCTTATCCAAAATGCAGGGAAAAGATTTACCTTGCGGTTTTACAAAGTATATTTCAAAAGATGATTGAAGTTTACTCTGCAATTTGTGTTGGGCATGTACAGATGTAGGCAAGTATGAGTGGACGGCTACTCGTATACGTAATGAAAGCTTTGATGATAAAAAATATTCACGATATAAATCATATTTCATGTGGGTATGCGTTTGTTACACATGCCAAACAATGGAGTGTAGAGTTAGAGTTAGATGAGGTTTTACGGCTCAGTTTCTAACCAATTGGTTTAAGTCGGGCAGGCCACGGCCTTTTTCAGTTGTGGCTTACTGGCTTGTTTCCCCATCATTGCTTATGTTGATCACCAAGCATAATGGCAGTAGGTTCCAATGGAATGTGAAGGCTTGAAGGAATCGGCACACAATTTAAATGACATGCATGTACTAGATGCTGATGGTTTCTCCTGTCATTAGATGTACCCGGTTGCTATTTATCACATAGCAAACCCGATTGCTATTTATCAAATAACAACTCCCGGGATGTACCCAAGCTACCAGCATACTTCATACTGTGTGTCGTTTGAATCATATCTCCGAGAATAACTGAGGCAATTTGCTATATGTTCAACTGCATACCCGCAAAATTTGAAAGTACTGCAGTGCCTGATTTACATAACGAGTCCACACATAGGTGTAGGCGTTTACCGCAAATTCTATATGCTGTTCCCTTAACCGTACAACTTTCAACAAAAAAAAAAAACCCCAGAGCTTTGTTAAAACACTGTGCCAAAATTTTTAGCCTTGATCTGAATTTTCTAATGAGTCAAGTAAACTGTACATTGAAATGGATCGGTGAAACATTATGAAATATGAGCATGATAACACTCATTTTGCAGACTTGCCAACCTCAAAAATGGCAAACCTTAAGGTTCTCGTAAGAAAACAGGCTGGAAGTCACATCTCGAACCTGGAGATTTAAACAAGTCTCATACCTTATTATGAAAAGTGTTTTCTAATGTAGGAAGATTTTAGATATATTTGTTCACCCTTTTAATAAAGTTAAGATGTGATCTACAAAGTCGACTGTTTTTAAAAATTGTTGAAGTTTAGTTCGACATGTATAAGCCAAGAAGCGATGTCACTCTAAGTGATTTTTACCGTCTGGCATTTTCACCGTGAGACGAAGCTCAAAACCGTTTGACTCACGGTGAAACCGTGGGAGTTGGCAAGTCTGCATTTTGCAGTTTTGAACAAAAATTACTTCTACAGCAATCCATCTACAATTTATGGAACAGAGCATTCACTCCTACGGTTAGCGTTACATGCTATGAACATTCCTTTGTATACAGAAATACGACCCTCTTTATTCAGGGCGGGACCTTGCAAAATTGACTGTGAATTTATCAACTACGGATATATTTATGTTCTTAGTCTCTTCTCCTTTTATGCCTTTGGTTTGCTGCTTCTTAATATCTACTTTGACCATTAATTAAACATCATTATTTATATTGTCCTATTTGGAAATATGTTTTTGCATATATTTATACTGTTTTTCATAAACTTGAAACTTAAAGTGACTTGAAATCTGTCCGGCCTTTACACTTTGAAATTTTGGTGGAAATAATTAATATTTTCTAATTAAGGTATGATCATTAATCATAACTGCACATAATTCAGCCGCACATCTACAGAAAATAGCACAAATGACAAATACTAAACTGCTCAGTCCATTTGCCTAAATATTTGACACACTTTGGAGATAAGTTCATCAAACTAACAGCTTAAAATGAGTGAAATAATGTCAAGCTCGTCAATATGTTTAATTAATTTTGTGTCAAGAAATATCTTTTCAGTACTAAACGGTTTGTGGTAATACTTTTTCCTGAGCTGCAATTTTACGTAATAATGTAAAGTGTATGCAGGGTTAACAGTCCAGTCATACTACGGTGCTTCACATCATAATCACGTGATGCAGACACATTATACATCTGGATAAGATATACTTTTCAAGGTGTCCATTTAAAAGATGTTTTAAAATAGTCTATAGTTCCAACCAAACCAGTACACTCGGAACCCTACGAAATCACTCACATGAATAAACATTAATATACGTATACTTACACATATATGCTTTTACATGTTTACGCAGCGCGAATTCCATAACCACAAGCTACGTCTCATTACTTACATGTACACGGTGTTATGATTTTTACAGTAAAAAGTAAAACATTCCGTTGTATTTAGAAGTATGGATATAACAGGGGAACAGCCTGCCAAAATTTAAAGGATGCTGTGGTATTGTCCGCCAGGTGGACGTGTGTTATTCCTGCACCTATGTAGGCTGCACTTGTAAGACCACTACTGCACTCGTTAGAGTATGCACGTAAAAAGAGACGTACACATTCGGCAACCTGCTACGAAGGTGAGCTTTGACAAGGCTTTCACGTTAAAGTGATAAAAGTGTTATTTCAACGTCTTTATATAATTTATGGTCAGAGAGCTACTGGGCTAATCATGGAAGTAGTACTTCTATGGGCTTATCAATGACCTTATGCCAAGTTGATGGCCGAACACTGGTGTCGATTCTTCATCTCATCTCGAGTATTGTTCAGAGGATGACGGCTGTGAGGTTTACTTATCGCCGTACTCCCGCGATTGCCAGTAAGAGTTCTCATCCAACAGATGAGAATATGTGCTCAGTCTTTCTTAAAAAAGGGAGTAAGGTCGATGAGAGGACCCTGCATAACAGACCAACAGTTGTGCCCATTAACCTGATTAACGATAGTAGAAGACTTGTTGAACACAACACCAAACCACCAACATAGGGCAAACATTGTTGTGTGACGTCATGAAGGTAAAGCATGGGTAACGGAAGTGAACTCGGCTTCATTTGACGTGCAGTTATGGTACTAAGATAGGAGTGTCTCAACCAGCAAAACACAGTTTCAGTCGGCACTTAGAATTATAAAGCTACTTTTGTACAGGTCGTTACAGACGAAAAAAAAAAAAACAGAGAAAACTTTAAGAAAAATGGAGCTCTGTCGATAGTTGTGCAGCCATGTCAATAAACTAACCTCATCCACTTGCATAGTTGTATCAGTAGGGGGATATTTTCTGGCAAAATATCTGCTACTGTCAAGCAAAAGTGCATAAAAAAATTCGAGGAAAAGTGCTGCAGCCCTCGGCCTCTTATTTTGAGTGTTCCCATGTGGTTTTGGTCACCGGTATTTTGTTACTTTTAGCCAATAATTACTTTACATTACTTTACACTGACTCGAAGGTCGTTGAATCAGGAAAGTGGCGATACACTGGTTGAGTAACTCCCCGTACAGAATCCTTGCATACAAGCACCCAAAAGGGAATATTCAGTGTCACTTTAGCAAATTCTTCATCTTAATGGAAAAAGTTTTTCGAAGATTAAAGAAAATATCTGATCATGACAGGTAGGTGTAATCAGTTAACGTAAACACTTTGTAACTGGACCGACCACGTAAGTCCTTATCTTGTGGCTTTCTGATGTAGTGAAAAGACAGATGGAAAGGAAGCAAATTAATTAGAAACAAACCCTGTGAAATGTTGCTACGATAAAATGATGACACTTGTATTACTGGGATAAATTTATCACATTCGTAAATGTTTCGTTTTGAGTGGATGCAAAATGACTGTGTCAACTTACGAAAATATTGATTTTGTAGTCGGTAGTATTAGATAACTTCTGTTCAGCTGACAAAATGTTTGAAAACATTTTAAAAAAAATTGGAGTTGTTGAATTGATCTTATAGGTTGACGACCTCATTTACAGCTCTTCGTGCAAACGTAGATCAAAACATTGTAGCCTACCACCATAAATACGTTTCAACATCGACATTATACTCTGAACTAGCCTACAGTATCACTGCACACTGTGAAATTAAAGCGGATAAGCAGGACAACATGACCTGCTGTTCCTCGTGTTCAAGTAGTCGGCGAGTCGCACAGTGAAGACGCGTTCGAATAGACGTTACGCATGCGACGTCACAGAACAGAAAGTGCGCCTTCGGTTGGAGGCAAGCGCGTATCATGGCAAGTTACGACAACAAATGCAGACAGCTGATTTATAAGTCTATTACATGCGCTTGCGAAGTCTACGTCGTGCGTGCAGTGTGTTTCACTCTGTTTTGCCCAGAGAAATCCTAGAGCCTAGGATTTCTCTGGTTTTGCCTCCAATGACGTCGCATGCATAAGGTCTATTCGATTTAAACATCACTGTACGTTTACCTTGCTTTGCGCCACGCGATTGTCGCGGACGTAATTTTTACTCGACTGGACGCACTACCCTACAAGTACCTGCAGTACGCGAACAATGGAATAATGTAATGCCCAAAGATATTGCAAGCATAGACTTTAGACCTTATGCATATGATGTCGCAATGAAGAAAGTACGGTACTCCATCTTTTGGAGGAAAATGGCGGAAAAGTGCGTATCATTGCAAGTTACACCAACAAATGCAGACAGCTGATTTGTCAACCAATCGTATACGCGCGTAAGTCTACAACACGTGCGGCGAAATCTACGCCGTTCGTGCACGAGTGCTTCATTTTTTTCCCCAAAATGACGTATAGTGTGATGTCAATGCATAAGGTCTATACCAAATATAAAACGGCCCGTTGACTACCCACGGAGCGTAAGTGCTGATCACTGTTCAGTTATTTTTCAAATTCAGGTTTCCAAAGTGGTGGTGGTCATGGATGGAACCTTCACTTTGCCGTTATTTCATTATGTTTGTGATCCACCAGTCCCCGAAACTCCCGTCGCGAAAATCCTGGGGTAACCCTGACCCCTGCTTTTCTGCCGTGTATACTAATATCATGGAGTTCCTATTTGAAATAAAAACTAACCCTCCAGTAATAATTGTGTAAGGCAGTTTACAACAAAAGAACGATGACCCGAGCAGGGTGAAGAGGTATGTCACGATTGTAATAAATGAGGTAGTGTAAGGTGAATCAGAATAACGGTGAGACTTGGGGCAAGTCTGACACTTACTTCATGATCCTCTTGCACATTAAAGGAGGTTGTTGGAAAGAAAAGAAAGATCTTCACTAGCTCTGTTGGTATTTAAATTGCCCTTCTGGTGATTGCATACTTACTTGTAAACACACCTAACAACAAGTTCCGGAGGAATAGAATTTTGATGATGCTCATCAACCACTCTAAAATCCAATTAGGCACCATATAATTGCTTGAAAATCTCTCTTATACAGTCACATGATTCTAACCATTGCGTTCTTCTTGTTCTTAGAAAAAAATGTGTTGTATAGTTTACAGATAGTAATAATACACCACGCAAATCACATCAGCGTAGTTACTTACGGTTATAAAATTACGGTTGATTTGCATGTCATGTTTCAATTATCCAATAAAAAGTAGTCCATCCTTAGCAGTCAGATCATTGAACTGGTAACCTCCTGGGATTCCCAGCAATCAAGTGGTAACAAAAAACAAACAATTGGTATTTACTATGCTATTATACAGTCACACTATCTACTATTAAAAGTTTATTGAAGATTGCAGAGAGGCGTTATGTTTGGGGGCTATACGCTGACTGTAAGAATGTACGAATGCGGTCTCTGAAGGGATTTGTTGCTGTACACGAAGACGCTGGTGCATTATAGCACCACAACTATTCGCGCCCCTAACGACCTACATACACAACAGGCTAAACCGCCAAAGGATGTTTACAGCGGGTGTCGTGTGTACAACTCTGGGTTTTAGAAAAGGGGTTACGCAAACTTGTTGATGGACGAAAGACTCCAGGAAACATACACCACAGACTTACTGTCACCGGAGACGAAAAACGTCAGAGTTGGCTTTGAGGGCCAAATTTGGCATCATTGGCATAATTGGAAGAAATGAACTTTACATCATACTCCACATCTTTGATATACTGTAAAAGAAAAAAAATGATTAAAAAGCCTTTAGCTGTCTATGTAATTTCATTGTTACCAGCATACAGATAATTCTGTATGACGACCACCCCAATCTTGGCAGCTTGGGTGAGTCACGTCAGTTGCAGCTGTTCTAGCTTCTTGTATCACTATGAAGATAGGAAAATCCTCTTTAAGTAAGTCAGTCAGTCAGTCAGTCAGTCAGTCAGTCAGTCAGTCAGTCAGTCAGTCAGTCAGTCAGTCAGTCAGTCAGTCAGTCAGTCAGTCAGTCAGTCAGTCCATTAGTGTAACCTTCGCAGCATGTGTGAAATATGTTCGGGATTTTTTACGTACATATTCTAACAATGACAGGGATCATCAAATTTTATTGAATTGATGAGAATAATTTTAAGTTATTTCTCGACTGCATGGTGTTTGGTTCCGATATATGAATATTCATATTGCAAGGTGGAGCTAAGATCTGCGACGTACTCTCTTTTACACAGTAAATCAATGGTGCTTCCGTTTTGCCGAGTTGTAAGCCAGAGAATCACACACACAGTAAAACCCCCATTGACTTTTGTCGGCTGAAATGTATGGTTAACCAGACTCAATTCAGTCATATGGTTTCCAGTGGGGCTATATCCTTTACGAAGACTTTTTCGCATCTGGAAGGGGATAAGCACTAGTGCCTCGGCGGCGCGGGCTAGGGGAGTTTGAAAAAATCTGAGATAAAAAAATTCAAATGGTGCTAAAGAAATCGACTAGTTTCCTCCAGCTGAGTTTTCGGTAATCATAAAATGGAGATCACATGAAACAAAGACAAAATCGAAGTGCGTGAATTATCTTAATTGACAGATGCAAGGCAATAGCATCTAATAGTGTTTAATTTCAGACCTCGATTAGGGAGGGGCAACGGAAGAGAGTGGAGGGTGAGGGTGAGGGGCCTTGGCTCCGAATGGTCCCGCTATTTTCAAGTTAACCTCGAATGCAGTTTTGCCTTGTTGTTCATTGTTCACATACTGGTAAGAATGATAATTGTAGATAATTGTAAAAGAATACGTTACTTTTGCAGTGCTAAATGGAGTAAATCTTTATCAAAACGTTTTCAAATATGCTATTATTCTGCCAGAGAGAATTCCGGCTATCTTATTATTACTGGTCTATTTGTAAGACAGCTTGAGTGACATAAGTGTTCCCAAGTCCCATGTAATCCCTACCGCTCTTCTTCCTCTCCACCCACACAGTACAAGACCCCTGCAAATCAAAAGGACCAGTTGCTAGTTGCCACCGTAATGCAGTGTAGAAGGGTGATTTAAGCGGTCTGGTAAGTGCGCGGCATTTGGGGCTAGTGGATAGTTAGAACTTCTAACTTAGAAGATTAGTCAAATGCTGCGTTTTCGTGCCGACAGTTTCGAAAATATCACAGAATTCCCGGGGCTTCTCTCCTGTCCCCTACCAGAGCATTGCCTGTAGACCCCATCAAAAGTCCTTAATCTGGCCCTAGACTCGGTGTCACTGGGAAAATGTTTCACACTCCCGTAGAGCTTCCGGCATCTGCCCACTTCCAAAAACGTTTCGCAGTCCCTGAACCCAATCAACGCTTCACGCCTCGGTAAATTGCCAGATTGCGGGGTTAGGATTCACCATCACAAAAGGAAGCCCCTCGCCGCTTTTGGACTACCCTGGGCCGGACCCACACTTAAAAGCGATGTATGTGTACCCTTTATTTTAAGATGTGCTTGTATTCTTTACTTTGATTCATACATCGTAATAGTATGTATAGGTATGGGGCGTTTCGTGAAAGAGGGCGATGAGCGGAAAAAGGTTGGGAAGGGCTAGCTTACGTTGGTTTTTGTTGAATATTTATGATTTATTCATCGTTGTGATCGCATATGAATTTTAAAAGTAGGCAGGTTTTACTCATATTGATGAAGAAATTTTGGCGAATTATTTGCCGACGTTGGCATTATGAGTGCAGCCAATATAGTTGCAGCAGTAACATACGCCCTCCTGGCAATGTGAGTCCTAGAAAATTTCCCCTAAAAGTAAATTCAAGTATAAACATGACTTATAAAATGTTTGAGAAGGTAACAAGATGTAAACTAAACATATCTGTAAGTACAAATAATGAGATCAAGTGTAAAAATGTCAGTTTCAACGAGTTAAGATGTCATTAAAAAATCATCACTGTATGTGTGATGAAGGGATAGACCTTTTTCCAAATAGTAATTACAAAGCTTTGTGAGGCACAGTTCTGGTACGCGTCGTTTTTGTCAATGGCACTTTACTGTAGGCAAAAACGACGAGTACCAAAACTCTGTCCCATGACCCTTTGTAATTGCTATTCGGAAAACGGTCATTTGCGATGCCTGTTGGTTTTGAAACACCGGGGTCTCAGACTACCAATGTCTTCCTTTATTTTCTTAACTTAAAGTAGAAGAAGGGTGGCTGGAATCATCTCATATGTAGTCTAATCGTACACTGTAAAAAAAATCTCTGTTTTTTTACAGAGTTTTTCTGGCAGCAGAGTTTCCCGACTTTTTCTGTAATTTCAAATTGTAGAAATCCTCGGTAAAATTTACAAGAAAAAAGTGTTATTTTTACAGACTTTTTCTGGCAGCAGCGTTTCCAAGCTACTTCTGTAATTTCACATTACATATAAACTCTGTAAAAAGACAGTCGGAAACTTTAATAATTTATAACTACTACAGTGTTTGCCTGTAAAATTTTGATTGAAACTGCCGCTTTATATATAGACCGTGGTATACAAGCATGTACGGGACTTCATCGTCCACGCTGCATAACTACCCTTTGGAACATCCCCCTTTCTCTGGCGAGAGAGATTTGGAGAGCTTTTTAAGTGCATCGAAACGGCACATACAAACAAAAAACAAAAAAACTCAAACCGGATCGGACAGGAACATAAACGCAAAACTATCCACACACCACCAAATCAAACAGAAAAGTATGTTCATTACAACAATAGAACCACACACACACACTGACAACCCAATACCCCACAAACCAACCTCCCCCGGTCACCCTAAACCAATATTACTACATACCGCCAACGAAAGACAACACCAGAACAAACCACCACCACCCAACAACAACCAAAAAAACCAAAACACCAGACCAAACAGTCATCACAAACTGCCCCAAGGGGCCACGAGGGGTCCGGGGCGGGGTCCACCTGCCACGAGGGGTCCGGGGTGGAGTCAACTTGCTATATTTACAGTATGTACACTAAATAAACTATTTACACAAAAACAAAAACACTGAACAAAACTGGGCCAAAAATACAGGCGCACCTTGCCCAAGGGTGTCCCGGAGGCAGTTGTGGCAAAGGGTAACCTCATTATCCCCACGCTTTAACAAGCTCCATAACCGGATGCAGTTTAACGTCCTACCCAGAACATTAGAGATTTGGAGAGAGAGCCGGGGGAGATAGCCGTCTATAATTCTGAACATATGCGGTGTGCGATATGCGGAGTGTGTTATGTACCACGTTTACAACACGCTAGTTATAGTGAAAAATGTTACTACATATTTTTACAGAAATAAAGTAATATAACTTTTAATATTCTTTATCGGTATTAATGAACTACTTATCTTTTCACCAAAAAGTGTCTTTTGTTACAGATCTGATAAGTGTAGGCCTGCTTTTAGCGTCAATTCACAAATTTTATTTCAAATTTTGGCCACGCCCACTTTATTAACTAACTTTCCCTAAAAGTGACTAATTTAGTCTACACTCAATTCAAGGTTACACAATGATTCATTAAGATATTTCTAATAAACTACACCCGCGGAGTGTTTACACTGTTATCTCTTTACCAGTTAGATCTATTTCTAATTTGCATTTACAAAACAGATTTTTTCAGTAAACTACTGGAAATACGTAAAACCTCTGTTAAATTTACAGAATGTTCTCGTAAATATGAAAAACAGATATTTTCTGAAAAATTTAACAGAAATTATCTGTAAATTTTTATTCGTATAAAAATACAAACTTATTCCGTAAACCATGTGACATACGGAAAACTTCTGTAAATATCACAGAAATTTTATGTAAACTAAGAAATACAGAAAAAATCTTGAAAATTCTACAAAACTTTACTGTTAATTTACAGAAATTTTTTACAGTGTATGAGATAATTCTACATGCAAGTTATTGCATGCACCAACTAAGGTTAACGCACTTTTTACGTTTGAATTATTAACTTGTCTGGCCAAGCTAGCTTTGGCTAAATTTCACTCCGATTTGGACCATTCTGGATCAATTTGACCAATAATTCTTTGAATTTGGCAACAAGTTCACTCCAGTAGTTTTATGCAATGATTTACAGCTGCAAATAGTTTCTTCAGTATCTAATTTCTATCGAAACGTAGTTTGCGGGGCCCTTCAAAGCTCTCAACTGTCAACAATGTTTGATAAAAAACAAATACACCAAATCCTTTAGCTTGAACGTTCTTGCTTGCAGGTTGGGTGATCTAAACATTTCCAAAATAAGAAAAATCCTTGACGTAATTTAAAGTATTCTGAGTCAACAATACGTTAGCTGATGGTAAATGTATCTCATTATTGACTTGACAAACATGCATTAAACATAAAAATTATTTAAGCATTCTCTCTCAGAAAGTGTATACATTTATTAAGATAAACTAGACCATTTAATAAATCTAGAAGAAATAATTGGTCATAGAATCAGCCTCTTGATTGTTTCAAAGCCATGAACTACAGCAGAACTCTTGTTTATATTGCTATCGGGACGCCCTTAAAAAATAACGAGGGATCATTTGGCCAACATTATCAGTGACGTCACGGTTTATTGACTTAAAGGCTTTTGATAGAGACCGGTTGGTCTCCTAGCAACAACGTGTTAAAATAGTGTGACCGAACCGTACTAGGCCATTGACCTTTGCTTGTGTTGAAATTGTCAAAATGTGAAGTGATGGAAACGTAAAGCTAATCACAATTATTGCGTCACAAAACTTCACTTTGAATAATTGAAGCACTGAGGGTGAAGAAAGTGCAGTGCATCTATGTTGGCACATAGTAACGCAGTCAGACAGAGAGAGGCTGGGGCAGAAAAGTATTTTGGGATAAAATGTGGACGACAAAGCTTGGCAAAATATGCCTCATTTTCCGGCAATGTACATTAAAATATTATACATTTTATATATATATATATATATATATATATATATATATATATATATATATATATATATATATATATATATATATATATATATATACTATAAGTAGTTCTTGTAAATTCTAATCAAAAGTAGGTTTGTTGCTCACAACCCCCCTTACACCATTCCACCGATCAGAAGTTAGAGTTTGACTATTACAACAGAACAAATCAAATGGTTCTTGCATTATGTTTAGGGCACATCTATTGTTATTTGATGATAGTTGCATGTTTCATCCTACTGTTCATAAGTTTGTTACAACCCCTTAAATTGCGGAGGCTTCTCCCCTGGTCCCTTGCAGGGAAGTTGCATCTAGAACCCAACAGTGGCTCTACGTCTGCACCTGGACCCACGTTTGGAGTAGTATGGAGTATGAGTGTTTGACTGCAGAGAGTCACTTACAGTAAATTCTTGTTGAGGGGTTTTACCTGTTTAGGGATAGTAGAAATAACCTTATTGCTTTTGTTTAACTATCGTGCGTTTGTCTCCTTTGATGTTACTTTAGGGAGTAAACTCTCGACAAGCCCTCTAGAATTTTTTCGCTTATTTCCTTCACATCATGTTTACGTATATTCTTATCTGGCACTACACTGTTATAACACTGGAATCACATGTTGTGGACAACAGATAAATAAAACGAAACAAATGACACGATGTCAATGAATCCAGCTCTGTTTGGTATGATATGACGTAGTCTGCATTAAGCACGTGACCTTTTCTTCTCCACGTGATTGGTCGGATTCTTGAGTCCTGCTTGCGATTTCGCAAGAATTTAGAACTTGTGTATAGACCTTATGCATATGATGTCACAGAGCAGAAAGTGCTCCTTCGCTTGGAGAAAAATGGCGTATTATTGCAAGTTACACCAACAATGCAGACAGCTGATTTGTACACCGGGGGAAACGCCCGTAAGTCAACTACACGCGCGTGCGAAATCTACGCCGTGAGTGCACGTGTGATTCATTGTTTTCCTCCAAAATGACGTCAGGGTGATGTCAGTGCATAAGGTCTATCAGTCAATGATGTGCTGGCTAACACGCAAGTGCTCCTTAGCGCCAAAGGCTCGAGATACCTGACTTTGCGTCAAAACTTCTTGCAGCCATTGCCTTCTTGACATCCGACGACACCCTACATGGGGGCCGCCATGACACTTGAGAAATGGCAAAGCAATTCCGCGAAACAAGTATCAACGGGATGTTTAGCGAATGAAAAGTCCTACTATGTGAGCAAATGCGGCATGTAAATATGTTTGACATGTTCCAATCTCTTTGGCGGAAGCTAATCTTTTGGCCTAAATCTTGTGATCTCACCGGGCGAGACTTTGCAGTATCAAATACGTAGGCCTAATGTAAACTGCATTCAAATGGTACATTATGACGTCACCAAATGGGGCACGTTTGCCGTATTTCAGCTCATACAGTGCAGTTTCATGTATACCAGTAAAGTCAGGTATCTAGCGCCTTCGGCGCTAAGGCGCGCTTGCCCGCGTTTGCATCCACATCATTGGTATTGGTGCATTCTTCATAGTTACGTATGTAAAATTCTGTCGTAGGCACACTCTGAACCGGGCGTTTTGGACGCAAGCGTCAGATCCTTACGACAGATGCAAGGAAAATCGCATGGTGTGAACAGGGAGGTAAATATGCAAAAAACACGACAAATCTTTGAACCAATGCAAATAAAGCTTTAGATAAAACCTTCCTCGCGGCAACCGTGGAAGGGGCCCCGAAGATTGACTAAGGAGTGTAAAAGTATCATTATTCTGAAAATGACTATCACAACTGTATATCTGTCTGACGTCACTGGATTTCTTCTTTTTTATATTTCAGTTGCTTTCATCTTTGTGTCAGCTAGTGAAGATATGAATTCACTCGAATGCAACAAACCGGACATACAGTGTGATGGTTTGTGCGTAAACACAACACTACAGTGTAACAACGAATATGATTGCATTGACGGATCGGACGAAAGCTTCGATATTTGTGGTAAGTTACACAGAATACAAGGCCATTGTGAAATTACCTACGTAGCAGGCTGTGCGGTATTTTCCCTGTTTCCCTCATATACCCGGGGAAGCTTAAAGAGGGACTGATCAAACAGAGTCGCTACGCGGATTAATCGTGACAATGTTAGGAGTCACACAGTTCCACGAAAGTACAAAACCGTGCCATAGTGGTATGGGCGGGGTAGCACATGTTCAGTGAAGGCTTTTTAGGAAGTAAGAAAAATGAGGATACAAAATATTTTTTCAACCCATTAGAATATTAAAATTTACCTTCATTACATGATATTTTTGACAAACAACAGCCTTTGTGGCCTGGAACATATTCTATGATTTTTGTAGCGTAAGACTGCATTTAGGTTGCCCTGGCTAAACTTTGCAGGTTTTGTCGTCATTTGTTACCTAGGTTTGTACGGTACCTTCTAAAGGACTGGCAGGTTAAGGAAAGGAGTGCGGTTTGTACGTCATGAAAATGATAAAACTGCATGAATGCATAAACAAATGAGAAGAAATTTAAACAAGTTACAAATTCCAATAAACAATAAGGAAAGATAAAGTTCAGTTTCTGAGATACGATCTAAATGAAATGTCTTGGAACAGGACAGCAATCGGGGTAATTCGCACTACCGGTATGGCTTTTTCAATGATTTTTCTTGCAATAAAATCAATAATTTTATGAATGTAAAGATCATTCCTACAGTTTTTCGCCGAAAACCGAGTTTATCGGCGAGTAACGAAGTATAGGGGTCGTGTTTTAGACTTGTCACAGTCATTAAGTCCCATATGGTGGTATTTCTCTTGTCTTGTTCTATCCTGTACTTCTTGCACAATATTGTAATTTTTTTTTTAAACTAAAGCCTGTACAAGTTAAGTAACAAAAATAAGGTTGTAAATAATCTGAAGAAAGAAATTATGCTTGTCTTGCTCCTGAGCGACTGGCCTAAGCCTAATTTGAAGCTTCTAGGCTTCTCTGCCGTTTTACAGACTGCTGTCCTAAACAAATTGCTCACTCTCCCCCAACAATACGATTTAAGATTGAGAACTAAGCAATGATATTAAGGGACTAGTTCCAAAGTATCCAGTGAACACAAACATAAGCAAATAATTAAAATTAAATCACAGTAATCACAAAATATACGGTTTTGGTTTAGATTATTTCGTACAAAACTAGGGTTTCCTAAAGAGTATGTTATGTGTCCGTAACAGTAATTCCATATTCATATATCAATGATAGCAGCATTGGGGAATTTTCCCAAGATGTTGGGAATCTACGGATTGATTTAATTAACTTGGGAATTGGAGTAGATAACTTGGGAATGTGGAGAATTAACCGTGGAATTAAGACAGAATATCTTGGGATGATAAGCCAGTTTCAAACATTTCGCCCTTGTAGAACCTCCTTGATTACACCATAAGTTAATAGGTAATTGTCATGCAGACGGAGGTACATGGCCCTCTTTAAGCTTCAATGAAATTTCTCTTTGATTGCTACCTAATGCTGTTTTCATAGTTCCAAAGCACGCAGTTTGGGTACGTTTAAGTCAACCTTGGGAAATATTGGGACTTTTAGGCAGATGATCTTGGAATTTTGAAAACAAGCTTGCACCTGTGAATCCATGATGCATAATGGGTCTTGAACGATCGACGTACAGTGCAAGATGAGCTCAGCTGACTGCTTCAAGTATGGTGTGGCACAGAGCAGGTTCGTGTATCCTGCTTTCTGTGCTCCCACACAGGAATATTTTTCAGAAGCCTCAATACCGCCTTAGCCTACATCCATGCCAGCCATTAGGCTGCCGAAGTCTCCACACTGTGTGTGTTCGTGACCACCAAATGGCGATTGCCTAACTGGTGAACGATCTCAGTTAAAACAAGTGGAAGTAGGCCTACTAACTTCGAATTAGCCTTTGTCATGGTTAAAGAAAATAAAAATAACTCTCCGAATGCAATAATCCATTACATTTGTTACCATTATCATACTATTCACTTAATAAGTACGAACGATGCTCTAGACAGTTTATATATTAAAACAATGCCATCATTGTAGAGAAGCTGTTGTGGCTTAGTTGGATAAGGCACTCGTCTCTCCTTCGGGAAAAAGCGGGTGTTTTAGGTTCAATCTCTCTCTCTCTCAAGCTCCACGCGGGTTTTTTAATTTTTTCCCCTTCGATTTTTCCCTTCGATTCGCGAGTGTGAATGTCTCGCATTCTAGTTCAAATTATTGGACAGTGGGCCTGCCATACGCGCAAGCATTTTACCAGTCGTATGCACAGATGTCTGCAGCAGACGCGTTCGCCTTCAAATAGGTGCTTTGTTTTCTCTGTTCTACTCCAAACTGTCTACTCAGTACAGGGAGGTGATATTACAATCACCTCCCTGCTCATTTAAAGTGGTAATTTTGTACTTTGTGGGGGTTTAAGGCTCTTAGCCTAGACTTTATTTTCCCAACGAAACACTCAAAGGTAAGTGCCTATGGTGTAGGGAATAAAATTGCATCAGTGTCATGGGCGTCCGGAGGGGGGGGGCAAGGGGGGCACTTGCCCCCCGGAAAATCAAAAACTTGAAAAAATGAAGAAAAAAATAAAGAAAAAATTGAAGAAAATATAACATCAACATTTCTCAACAGTTCACTCAGTGTGAATTTCTACTCTCAAAACAGAAATTGAATAAAAATATCAACACTCAGGCCCCAGCAGCCCCCCCCCCCCCCAGCATATTTTTGGTATTTTTTAAAGTTTATTCTGTTACGGCTTGGTCGCAAGTCAAACCAATAACAGCGAAAGATCACAGAAGAACGAGATTAAAATTCAACAACTTAATTATTATTTACGATCTTCTTATCTTACTTAAATTTACAATAATTAATTAGATTTACTCACAATCCTTTACTTAATATTATTCTGGTCTGGTCCAAGGGTTGGTAGTGCATGCACGTCGACGATGGTACAGTAGTAGACCTGCAGCGTGCTGTAGCGTAGGAACTGGTTCCACGAGCGAATAATGACAAGGCTAGGAGATGATGGATGATAACGATCTCAATACACAGTGTAGAAACGGCGTAAGGCAATTTATCTCAAGTATGCAGTGTCAGTGGCTGGCTTCAGGTGATTCGGTCAGAGAATAACTTCTCAACAAACGGACGATGATAACACAGCAGTATGACAGCGTCTGATCTCGACGAAGTATTATGATATCTCTCTCCCATACAACAGTCGTTGACTCGTTTTTATACCCTAGGCTTTCAATCGAGACATCTCCGGAATTGAATAGAAACTTCCAGTGCACAAAGTCGAGCAATTACAAGACTGTTCCTTGTGTGCACAGTAGTAGTAAACAATGGCAATGTTTCTTAGAAGTGTCGCCAGGCCGCTTCTATAATTGGCACATTACGTAGACAGTTCTCCTTCTACAGAATTCTGGAAAGGCTGCGTTGAAGGTGACATTGTTGTTGTAGCTGTTCTAATTCTCTGGAGCTTTCCATTCGCTCGTCGACGGATTCAATCTGGTGTTCCTGACGAGTCGTCTCGTAACAATATTTACGATATTGCAAGTGTTTCCCCTTTTAATATGCGGTAAATAGGCCTTGGAAGTGCCATTTCCAGCGATCTGGGAAGAATTTGGGGCCAAAATTTTCTTGCGCTCCGCCCCAACCCATGGTGGCGAGGAGCACTGAGAGTCTGTCCTGGGCTTCGCCCCCCCCCCCCCCATGACAAGTTCCTGGTTACGCCTTTGTCAACACTATGTGAAGTAGCATCTAAACTCTTTTCTGGGAATAAAATATTTCCCATGAAAAAGTTGGGGCCCCTAAAAATTTTTACCCCCCCTGATTTTTTTCCGCGAACGCCCATGATCAGTGTATTGTTGGAATTTATTTGTACTGTTATATTGTAATTCTGTGTCACCTATTAACGTTGTATTATTGTGTTACACCTGTTGTGGAGTGAGTGTGCTAAATGTTTGTACCAAGAAGTGTATTTTATATGTTAAATTTAGAGTAGTTAGGCTGAACTTCTATGTATGTGGTTAGTTAGTCTTTCTTCGGTCTTAAGAGACGAATCAACTATGCTCTTGGGATATTTAGCATGTTCTTTCATAATCCGGCGTCAGAAGTACCAAAAAACGTAGAGAAACTTTCATTTCGGGAGTAAGGGTGTGGCCAATTTCCAATTTCCAAGAAGGTGATTAGTCCATTGACATCATTTGCCCATAATCTCGCCGGAAAAAAATTGCGCGGCCCGCAAAGCCAAGTCTCGGGCCACGCTACTTTTCTGGTGGCAGCGGTGTTTTAAACTTTATTTTGGTCAGCCCACACAGCATCGACTTTTATGCCTTATTTCTTGTATGTTTAGACTGACGAGATGGGCAACGCCCTTATGCTCGTGGAACAGTCCCCAAAATTCTTTCAGTAAGTGAGCCTTAACTTCAATGTCCTGAATTTAACTGAGCTTGTTAATTTGATGCGTTCACAAATAAATCGGAATCTGCTGCGTTTTGCTGGAAGGTAGCCGCAAAGCAAACGACTTGTACGTATTTCTATAGAACCGTTCACACAGAAATGGAATAGGGAAAACAAGCCAGTGAGCCACAACTGGAAAAAGGCCGTCCGTGGTCGTCTCGACTTCAACCAGTTGGTTGGAAACTGGGACGTTAAACCTCATCTAACTATCTAACACACAGAAATCGCGATGTAAAAAACGTTTTGCGGGAAACACAGCGGCTCCCGCATCGATCCATCTCTGACTGTTTTCAATGCGAGAGCCGCACGATTTTTGTTCGGAGAACAAAGGCAGCTCGCCATCGTAAGTTCTTTGCACACAGGTGTTAAGATATTTCCTGTTGTGCAGTGCAGACTGCAGAGCGTGATGCCTGAGGACGTAGGTGAGTTTAATGTTTGATAGTGGAAACTGAGAGAAAAATTTGAATTTATATGACAAAATAAGTTCTAATTAGGAACGCAATGGTTTCTAGGAATTCCATATAAATTGAAACAGTAGCAAAACGAATTTTGATTTCAAGATGTTCAACTGGATTTGGCTACTGTAAAGTACTATTGTACCCTTTGACTGCATGATTTTTTACATGTTTCTGCAAGGTGGTCCTATTTTGGATCGAAAACCACATCATTTCCATTTCTGATAACTATTTGGGAGATAACTTTGCCAAATAAAAGTTTGCTTACTTTTTATTGACAAAGATGAGACGTGCTAAAAGTGATGCAATTACGAAGGTGAAAGTGAGAAACACGAGTCTCCATCGACTTAATGTGCCCCCACTCGCATGGAGCAGATAAACATGCACCATAGAGCACTCAGAGCACATGAACATGGGCAATGGAGCACACGGAGCAGAGGAGAATACGCAGGGGAGTAAATGGAGCATGGGGAGCATGCGTGATACACTCGGGCAGAGGGCTGAGAGGCAGTGAGACACGCAGAACAGATAAGCATGCGTATGTTGGACAATCGGAGCAGAGGAGCATACCTAGTGGTGTGCCCTGGAGCAGGAGAGCAACGCATGGAGCGCGGAGAAGAGAAGCGTACGTCGGTGCATTGCAGGCGAGCACGTGTGTGGCAGTCATAAGGCAGTATGAACTTGTAACATCAATGCAGAAGCACATTTGACCCTGCGTGATGGTAGTATCGGCAAGAGTCTCCTTTTTCTTCCTGTGTTCTGATAATACTCAGCTTTAATCGTTGTCTCAGTCATAATCTTTTGCTTAAAAAAAGACAGTCATCACCCCAAAGTATATTTTTAGTGTATGTATATCAAAATTCTCAGTTGGTGACTGCTCTTTGATTGACATCAAAGTTTGAAAATTTGAAAGATGCAGAGTAGCTCACATTCCACACAAGGCAGAGAAAGTACTTTTATTACATTTTATAGCCTTGTATGCTCACCAGAACATGGCTTTAAGCAATAAAACAGGTTTATTCTTGCACAAGGAAGAGGTTCATACAGTTATGGGAGGAGCTAGAAGATGCATAGTTGGGAGAATTGAAACTGTCTGGGATCATGAAAATTCCCCTTTAAGCTTTGCCAATATTTCTCCAACCCAGACCTACGGATGAGCTCTCAGCACACATGCATGATACAGAGGGCATGACCAAATTGTCATGGCATATTACATACCGAACAATAACATCACGTTAAGACTTCGATTTGGGCTAGCTGTCTGCACAGAAGCTTTATCGAAATTTTGTTTACATGCTCGTCTAGACGATTCGTGAGATGTGCTTTCTTGCGTTTACATGCTATCCAATTCTTTGGCTCATTTGAGTGGACGAGTTTTCAAACACCTCATCAGTACACACAGTAAACAGGCATCTCGGCCATTTCAACCCTACCTTTCCTTGTTCGATAGTTAGCAACATGGAACAGGGACACTCACTGGACCACATTGGGTAGCCATTTCATGTCCAGAAATCGCATCGGGGACTACTACCCTCGGTCATACCCGACATTGGATCTTTCTTGGATCGTGTCTGCATCGGTCAGAGACACAACAAAGTTACCTTACACGGGCTGCTTTCTACCGTAGGGACCAGTACTTAGTCTACTGTATTTGCATTGAGTACGGGAAGCGTGATTCACTCGTAGCAGATGAGCGTGCTTCATAACATTGGGGCACACGACCATGGTCAATGGAGCACACGGAGCTGAGCAGCATGCGCATTGAGCACATGGAGTACACGTGGCACACGTCGGGCAGGGGCAGATGCAGTGAAGCACGCAGAGCGGATAAGCATGCTTATGTGGGACAATCGGAAAAGGGGAGCACACCTAGTGCTCTTCTCGGAGCACACGAGCATGGACAATGGACCACGGGGAGCAAAGAAGCATACGCATTGGAGTACATGGGAGACGGAAGTCTGCAGCCTTATTTAAATGTGTCCATACATTAAACAAGTTTCGACATGGTTAGATGACGTCGTCGCTATGTAAACGCAGTTTCTGACTGGTCACTTCTTTGCCTTTTACGCCCGAAGTACAACTCCAGCAAGACCGATGCTGGGTAGCGTGAGGGACCTAACCACGCTCATCACCATAGGGAACAACCGATAAAACACTCTTTCCGCCCAGCCATCGGACTTCCTAGTTCTTTCCCTCCCTCGCGGTGGCTATACAATCGTAAATGGCCCTCATGATTTGAACGTAAATTCCTCTTCCTCTTCTATTTAAAGGTTTGTATGTTTTTCTCTGGTAATGGTGCCAAGAGTTTTAATGTGCTGTCCTGTTAAAGGGAAATACTGCGTTTGTAAGACTTTATATTTAACCTATCCTCTTTTACATACGGTCAGATCCCGTTCGATGAAAGAGAGGTAACTGGGTAAAATTCTACCCCAGTGAGCACTGATTAACAAGTAATTAACCTTTTTTGTGAAAACTGATAAATTTGTTCACCCAAACAATTATGCATGCAAAACCACACCTTCTTCACCCCTGATTTGAAATCCACCAATCAAATCCTTTTTATCACGTACGTCAGACAATAACAGACGCCTTCTACGGCATGTGCAAAATTTTCGTAGGCCTAAATTATGAACTACCGGTACCGAGAATTATTGCTACATTGTCTGTATTAAAATACAGTAAGTATTTTACCACATCCCTGGTGCACTATTCACAAAGTAGCCTACTGCAATTCGAACTGAAGCCCTTCGTCCTAAGCAGGTTGTTTCGACCTCGAAAGAGTAGGATGTGAAAGAGATTTTTGGTACTTAACTGCTACTATCGGTTCAGGCCCTAGTAGAAAACGAAAACAACGAATCTGTGCTACCACTCGAAAAACATTACGAAATAGCCTTCAACAGATCATGGAGCTTCTGCTCCGAGGTAGTACTTCCATGGATAAAACACAATTTTTGAAGGTTCATGTGAATAGTGCTCACTGTGTAAGAGGTGAACTGTATGATGAACCAGGGAGATGACACTGCATCTCCCTGGGTGGGCTGCAATATACCACAGTACTGCACAGGCCGTCCGGAAACGGCTGTGATAGTTTGTTGTGAGCATGAAGCACAGGGTTAGCAAGGTCATCACGTATTACGTAATGAGTGTAAGTATGACCAGACCCCGACGTAACCGCTCTGAATATGCAGCAATACAAAACGTTACAATGTGGGCGAGGCTTATCGTTGGATAATGAGCTGGTTCGATCAGAAAATTGTTGCTCCTTGTTATCCATATTTCGTGAGACTAGTGTTGATATGCTGCAAGTTATTTGTGATTCATGGTTGGAGAGTGGAAAAGATCACAATGGGATTACACTGGCGTCATTTTGTGATATCTTTTCAAACGCAATATTTCCCTTTAAATAGGCATATGCAACATATACCACCGCGACATTTTTTTTACTTTGGATTTTGATGATGCTGGAGCTTCTTGGACGTATGAAACTGGGGTAGCTGCGTACACACTTTTCCAGATAGCGATGACAAAGGATTATGGGATAGAGTTTTGGTGTGCGTCGTTTTTGGCCACAGTAAAATGCCATTGACATTAACGGCGCACACCAAAACTGTCCCACAATCCTTTGTAATAGCTATTTGGAAAAGGGTCTATTAAATTTTGACATAACAATTGTACACAAGCTGTCCAATGAGAAGAAAGGCGTATACAATTACAATCATCTTATAATACTGTCGAAGAGTGCGTAAAGGGCGGGTCACACTACAGCGATTTTCAATCCGAAATCCTATCCAGACTCTTCTCAATCTGTCAAATGGCAACTCGCTGATCTGACCAATAGTTTTGTATTCAGACGGCTTCAAGGGATCGCCACGCTCAATCGATAACTGATACTAGTTTGTCTCACGATAAACTGTTCCGCTACCTTCCATGTTTACGAGGTTAGGCTATATGCACACTTACTTTCTCGGGTGCACACCCATTTTCTTGTAATGACTGAGCTGGTTCTGTTGAAACTTCCGAGGGATGGCCACCATGGTTTACGTTTATTATTATGATAGACAAATGGATGATTAAAGGACCGATTGCGTCAGCTCCTAAGAGCCCTGATTCCACTTCATTGTCTCTTCCCACCATATTTGTGGCCCACGCATGCAGTTATAGACTGCGTTGAACTATAGTGAAAAACTCGAGCGAACTTTCTCGCAATCTAGAGCGGTTGTAATGCCAAATTTTCTCTTACCGGCTTACACTCTGGATATAATGTATAATAGACGAGAAAGTCTACAATGATACTCTTGTACTTTATAATAATAGAATAAGTTATTCTGCAGTCTATTCTGTTTTAATTGTTTAAGGGAGAATGCAGTCACCCCAATAAAGAATTGTGTAGTAGACTATCCTATTTCCTGAATGGATCTTGAGAATCACGTGACAGTTTTTTTTTCTCACTCAATTGTAAAATTTACAGGGAGCAACTGTTTGGGTTACCTTGGTTATGCAACATTTATGTCCAAAAATATTATGAAAGATACTTGGAAGAGAAATTAGAAGAAATATAGGACATTTAGCTATTGTTTCAAAATAAGTTTGGGACGACTGCTTTTGACCTTTAAGCCTCAGCTCAAACCATGGTGAGGTCAGAGGTCAGGTCGGTCCAAGGTGGTCAATGGGCCATAGTCACGAATGATGCGATAAAATGTGTGTAATCCCCTTCGGCGGACAGTCTCCCCCCAGTTTACTTGTCCGTCTAGTCATCAGGAACCAAGATTTGCATAGCTTTCTATCTTTTCCCTCATATTTGGCTAAATATTACAGCACAAGTCTCACCCTTACTATAATAATGGTACAGAAGCCTTAATCGCCTAGTTCTTATCGTATCTGTCTCGCGGTACTGTAAACGAGTTGAGATAAGGCCATTTCGTCAGCCAGACAGTTGATAAGCTATTTTTCATGAGCGCTGATTTTGTGAACTACCAAACCATACCAAAATTTTTGCAAATGCTTTAAAAAAAAAATCCAAACTTCAACGTGCTTACAATGTCATGGCTATATGATTATAACTTATATACCGTCTAAAACGTATTAGCATCATTCAACGGCAAGGACTGTCAAACTTATGCGGGTTGTTTATAATGTTTATGCGTGATTAAGGAGGAACACAGGCGTTGTACTTTTGGAAGACATATTTTATGATAAACAAACTAATTCACCATTGCCCTCTTGGTAGACATATTTTGTTGGGAACCTGAAAGTCTATGTGCAAGGTCTGGATGCAACTTTTGTAATGAAATATGATATTTTCAATTCAAAATTTCGGCGCGCATTCGTCTCTGTTTTCACTCTGCATCTAAGGGCAATAACATGCAAGGAATAGTGCTCTCGGTTATTCCTATTTCACCCTTGCTTACTCACAGTAGAAGGTGGTCTCTGAATTCTCGTTCATGTCATGCTCTGTCCCCATTTGTAATCAACCCAGAGCTTCCAATCAACAAGGGCCCGCCATAAGGCCTACGAAATCCATGCCTTACGAAAGGCCCTCCAATTGCTAAGCCTAAAAGGGATCAGTTTTCCATCAGGGTCTTTTAAATCTAAGTCTCTAAGACATGAGATCTCCAAATAAGACAATATATTAATGGAACATACAGGGTGAAGAAGTGCCATTTTGCAACTGGAGAGGCATTTGGGCGAAAATTTCCTAGGTATGTTACGCGTTAACTTGTTGTGCGCTTCGCTGAGATATTTCACGTTTTTCCTTTTTTTTTCAAACCACCAGCCCCCCCCCCCCCTGCATCTCAACTGAAAAACTTCCTATAAAAGGACCTGCTTCCTGCGCCTCTAGAGGGTTCTGTCAAGATTGCTCGCCCGTTTTCCGCGCATATGCAGCTATCTGGAGCTATCTGGGATGGGTTTACGACATTCTCTTTGGTCACAACTAATGACCGACCCCTTGTAGTTCCCCTGCAGATGAGGATTCAACACCTACAGATCATTTTCACCAACGCCACGTTTTTTTTCTTAAGACAGCGCAAAATGCCGCTATGCATGTTGGGGTAGTAAGCCAGGCGCAGATATGCATATTCAAATGGTAAATCAATCGAAGTCAGCAATCACGCCATAGCTGCGTGTAAAATATACTGTACATGTACGGTGTAATCAGCAACTAGTGTTTAGTGGAGACAGACAGTGTACAAAATAATGTGTTCCAAGTGTGCCCCCAGCATGGCAGCGTAAGCAAAAGATGACGACATGTGATACAGTACGTCTGTTCGAACCCCCTCTTGGAAAATCCTGCGTACGGGCCTGCATCGAGGTCTTCTTGATAGAACTGTTGTGTACTATACTGCCATTATGTAGCAGTTGCATACATGTATTATAGGCCTTGGCTGCTTAGGATTAACTGTTAGTACGTATAGGTCGCCTTTTGTCTTGCCTTGCACTTCTCAGTTTATAGAGGGATTTCATGTGACGTCACAAACGTGGGATTCCCAAACACTGAAGGGCAAAACACACACGCAGTAAACGTATTTACAGCACAAGCGTACGGCATAACCATAGATACTACTGTGACACAATGGACGCGTGCCCTTCAAAACCAAAAAGACGCGCGATCTTGCCCTTCAAAACCAAAAAGGCGTGCGATCACGTGGCGTTGTGAAACCCCGCTATATGAGCTAAAGTATCACCTACATTACTATACTTTTCGCTCCTTCTCTTTGCCAATATTCTTCTATACAATTCTGGTGCAATGCAAATAAAGCATATAAAATAAATGAGGGTTTATTCATAACCGACACAAGATTATATCTACATATATGGAATTCAGATGCAAATGTAATATATTAATAGAAAGAAAATAACAATAAGGAGTAAGGGTGGACTATGTAATATATTTATAGCATTGTTAGGAAATTTAGGAGAAATGTAAATGATAAATGACAAATCTTAACTACAAAATGATGTAAACTGTTTTGAAAGCTATTTCAAGAAATGAGGACATTTCTCAGGGGGATGGAGGTAAATGTAGGGAATAAAATTGCATCAGTCTATTGTTGGAATTTATTGGAATTTTTATCTTGTATTACCACGATAACCAATGGCGCCGCCAGGATTTGGTGATGGGGGGGGGCACCACAGTAGATCGTAATGCCACCTCAGTTACCCCCAAAGTCTGCGTAAATTGTTCCTTTTATGCTCCTCTTCGATTGTATACAACAGTGTGGGATCCTTCCTTTGTCACTACGTGGGGGTGCCGTCCTGGGGGAGGGGTCTGAGGAGGAGGTTGTCCCTCCCCTTTGAAAAATATTTCTTAATTTAAGGTTGCTCAGATGCAAAATGGTGCTGTCTTTGGGATATTTTGGAACTGAACATATATAGTTGTAAAATATCCATAATTTAGTGGATTCTAAATTTTTGGTTAGGTGAAAGAGGAGATTATGTTGTCTAACAGAAGGGTGTTGTCAACTAACCTCCTGAAGCCAATTTTGGCTACTTTAATGCCTTCTATTCGGGGAATGTTTTCCGTAAAAATACGTGGGTTGAGTCTACAGAAACATTCTTGAACAATTACCAAAATTTTCCTTTTCTTCACTGTGAATCATAAAAGGGTACTCTAAGGCTGGCAGACACCGGCCTCCTGGAAGCTCTGGATTAGATATGGAAAATTGGACACTGACATGATGCTTATTACCTGACATCCAAATGATACTATAGAGTATGATGCCCAACACTTTACAACCACCCTATTTTTACCACACATTTCACTATTTGGTACCTCCAGTTCTTATACATAACCGAACGGAAGGTAAAAGAGACAAACGTACGGCAGTTCCTTTACTCGTCAGGAAATGCAGGGGAGAATATACTCTCTTTAAGGTACGAAAAGCACCAAAATGTCGCCACTTTTAGTAATTGGTGTGCACAGGGCAACGACTGACCGTTGGAGAATAAAACATTTTGGACTTACGCTTGTTTTCATATTGACCGAAATTTTGTATTTATATACATACACGGCATGTATAAGACCTTGGCCTCGAATTAATAATACTTTGGGTTCATTGTGGAAGCACGCCCCCAAATTACATGATAGATCATTTGAAAAGTAGAGACACTAGGCTTCATTCACTTCACTATTTTTCTACACGCTCTTCAGGTTGCAGGGATGATGAATTCGCCTGCAGTGACAGATGTATTCCTTTAGTTGAAAGATGTGACATGAATTGTACTTGCGGGGATTGTCTCGATGAGGATGACTGTGGTAAGCTACGCAGACATGTAAATATCTTTCATAAACCTTAGTTGTTAATATGTTTTTTTAAATCTTACTTCTTCCCCTTTACATTTCGTATAAGCAACCCACGGGCGTAGGAAGCAGGGACATGGTTAAGGGACGGCGTGGGAGCCTGGGAGGGGTGCACAGGGCAAAAGCCTCTAATTGAAATGTAGGGGCTAACGCATGCTCTCGCCTCTTTTTTAAGAATGAAGACCATCATTTGTTACCTTATTTGTGAAATATATGACATGCTTTCAATAATATATCAAACTTTCTTCGATATATACACAAACTTCAAAAACTACAAACAGCTTCCTAAGCCTGTGCTATTATTTTTTGAGCAGCATGCAATTTTGTACCACACATCTATAGCTTGGAAGACATTTTCAAATCGTTTATGGCCTTCATTGTAGAATGTATGTAGTTATATCATAAAAGCGCTGAAATATGAAACTGTCGAGGGTATAGGAAAAATGAAAATACCTGTTGGTGATTTAGGCAAGCACTTTCATCTATTGTATTGCCATATAAATGTATAATGGAGAATGTACATACCTGCCATGCCAACAAAGCTAGAGTGGAAGCAGTTGACTGACAATTTGGAAGGGAAGGGGGTGGGAATCTGGAGGGGAGGGGATGAGACCAGTTGTGGTTTTAAAAGATTTTAGACGAGCGGGTCTTACGTCAGTTACAACATCACGCAGAGATCTAGCTGGCGCTGTTTTATATTTCCCTATCTTTTTCTTATCCTACAGAATCGTTTGTGTGTTTACCGTATTATGATCAATGTCAAAACCATTACTGCATTCCAATGTATAAATCCTGTAACTTCATCGATGATTGTGGTGATAATTCGGACGAAGAAGAATGTCGTAAGTCATTTTTTTTTTGTAAGCGTAGTAGTGGCGTAGTGAAGGGGACGGAGGGCGGGGGTGGGTGGGATTTGCCATTGACGCAAAGGGCGCTCAATTGAAATGCTATCATTTTGTGTGTGTTATATAGAGCTGCCATAAGTTAGTTTGCTCATATGCGTTGATAATTGTCACTACTTCACGAAGAAGCATGAGTTTCCGAGAGTGATAGGGCAACAACCTTATACTCTTTTGATGAGTACATTAAAGTAATCTGCCTGATAATACGTGGGGTGGTGGATATGTTTTTCATTTGAATAAATTGCTTGTGCTTGCAAATTTGTATAAACAAACTAAATTGGGATGAGTGATCTCATTCAGGGAGATTTTTGTCCCCCCTATTCTGTGGTTGTTCATTCTATGGTAATGTTTTGGTCAAGTTTGGTTAAAAAGAATCATAATGGATTCTAAGATGAATAAAAAATAAGAGAAACAAACAATACACTTGAAACAACTCTTTTGTGGTAGCAATACAACGTGTCTATAAAAATACAGCGTATTTCTCGTAAAAGGAAAAACTGGGAGATTTGTGATTAAACGTCTGTAAACTGACATATATTTTAACAGTGTATGTTTAGAGTGAACATGTGATAACCAGAACCACTGACGATGCTTACATCTACAAATTTCTTATTATTTTGCTAATATCATTGCGAGGAACTCCGTGCTTATCCTTTTCAGGAATGAACCAGACCAGAGTCAAGAAACATCTTGCTCTAAAATCGGGTCCCTTATATAGACTATATAGACAAATCTACTTAATGTCGCTTACGACAGTTGATTCCTTTATCTTGGGAGGTGCTCATGCAGATTTCGGTTGATGTAGATAGTGAAAGTGAACGATGTAGTCAAAGTATGGGGAGCAACTCAGATATGGATTTACACAGAAATGAGTTACCCAAGTACGATTTTGTATCTACATGAGTGACTCAAATGTGATTTTGTACAGAACTGAGTCACTCAAGTATCCCTTTGTACATAAATGAGGCCTCCTATGGGCTGGGGGTTGTAGAATATGCCCACGGCATTTCCCGCCTGTCGTAAGAGGCGACTAAAGGGACGGACTTGCACCGTGTTTGGACTGTATTTAAAACCGAACTTGAACTTGAACAGTATTTAAATTTTACCTTTTCATCTAATTGACACTATATAACACATTCGTGTTGGTGTGTCGTTAAGTCTTATCTAACTCACTGTACATAAATGAGAGAGGTAAACGTCATTTCGTACCAAAATGGCCCACTCAAATATCTTTTTGTGAAGAAATGAGTGACTTTAATAAAATTTTGTACAGAAATGAGAGACACGCACAGGATTTCACATGGGAGTGATCGTATAAGGGATCGTATAATCGAATACTGCTTAACGTAAGCCTTGCTGAGTTCACAGACATACGCATATAGAGGAATTATTGATTTCCGATCATCCTGTTAAAGCGATTTCCAGAGGATGAATTCCATGATTTCAAAAAAGCAGAAAATTTTCCTGCACCAGCAGAAGAAAACCCCTTCCCAATAAGATGTAACATTCAGAAGATGTGAATTTTCAAACTAATGTAATTTTCTCCAGAGATACAGGGCACGATGAGAAATTTTTGACGTAATAGCGACAAATTGATTAGACATATAGGACTTTATTTCTATGATCATGCTGACGTCAATGTGTGAAATACTTAATAAGATTGTTTGCTATACATTACATATGACAATTTTGTTAGACATACATGGACAGGTGTTCAAATCATTCCAACAGTATCAAATATCTTGAGTTATGATTGGAGTATAGACCTTATGCATTGGCATCACACTGACGTCATTTTGGGTGAAAACAATGGAGCACACGTGCACGAACGGTGTGGATTTTGCCGCACGTGTAGTAGACTTACGCGCGTATACGAATGGTTGACAAATCAGCTGTCTGCATTTATTGGTGTAATTTGCAATGATACGCGCTTTTCCGCCATCTTCCTCCAAAGAAGGGCACACTTCTCCTTTGTGACATCATATGCATAACGTCTATTGCTAAAGGGTTTGGAGGAAAGGGACAATTCTTTTTCCTTTCACATGAGACCCGTAGCCAGACAAGGTACTGAAGGAGACGGAAAAGCTTCCAGGGGGAGAATTATTTCTAGGGGGGATAGACACAATAAATGCATTAAGACAATGGTAATTTTGATCTTCTATGGGTTAAAATTTTTTGAGGAGGCGTGCCCCCAGCTACGGGCTTGTTTCACGTACAGCACTCCTGAAATGTCAGAGTAAAATGCCTTTAAACGTACTGTGGCGATCACTTAATAAATGATAACTAATATCAAATGCAGGAAACTAAAAATTCAGTATGTAAGACATATACAGAACAATTTGACTTCACAAAATTTCCTTCACCCTATCCATGTTTGAGTGTTTTCTACAAGGATAAATCCATTGGCGTCTATCGTGTTTGAAAAGTGGGGGAAACCGGACAGTTCTCCCCGGACAATTACATCCAAGACAATTTCTCCCCGGGAAACTCTTCCTCAATTACTACCCGGACAATTCCAAAGTAGCCTACGTAGCGCCTCTGTGGCTGCCGCCCCTTTTTAGGCTGCCGCCCTTCAGTTTGTTTTTTCGCAGCGATGAGCTGAACGAAAAAACTTCGTCCGCTCCGCGGGGTAATTCCAAAGTGGACGAATCCCATTAAGCCAAGTTCCACCCTGGAAAATCGGAAATTTTGCGGTGAGAAAAGTGAGACAGTCGTCCACAAGATGTTTCTGGGGATGGGGGAGGGTTTCGAGGTGCGTGGGAATTGTCCGAGGAGTTGAGACGAATGTCTGGTCACGGGAAACGGGACATGAAAAGCAGTGTAGGAGTGCATGTGGATTTGTCCTCAGATTTCAAAAAAGTGTGTCGGGAAGCACGTTCCCTGTTCCACATGATTGACGTATGCATGCATGCAACCATTGAATTCCGTTACGTAAAGTGAACTTAGATGATTGAAACTCCCACTTTGGCTCGTTTTAAACAGATCACATGAAATGCGATAGTCTCTTCGAGTTCAAGTGTGATAATTTACAGTGCATACCTCTTGCCTACGTTTGTGACGGGATTGAAGACTGTTTGGACGGAAGTGACGAGTTACGTTGTGAAGAAGGTGAGGTTTCGTTGCGAGCCCATAGCCAAGGCCATAGTTGCAGAAAACCCCTCCCCATATTGGAATCACTAAGAAATCTTTATGAAATAGATACAGTAATACTTTAAATATAATTTTCAATGGTAATACATATATGTTCTTGGTAAAACGTACAGATAATATCTACATTAACACATACTTCATTGAGATGATTGTATTACTTGCTAGTCCCTCCCACCACTTGCCTACGAAGCAGACTGTAGCGAATATTCCTTGTTCAGTCATATCGTGTTTGGGAAGCCTTAAAGGTCAAAAGCAGTCGCTCCAAACTTATTTTGAAGCAATTGCTAAATGTCACAAATTTCTTCTTATTTTTCTTCCAGGTATCTTTCATAATATTTTAGGACATAAATATCGCATATTCAAGGCAAACCAAGCAGTTGCTCCTTGTAAATTTTACAATTGAGTGAGAAAAATACTGTCACATGATTCTCAAGATCCATTCAGAAAATAGGATAGTCTACTATACAATTCTTTATTGAGGTGACTGCATTCTCCCTTTAAAGTGGGACAGAGCAAACAGAGTCCGCTCCGCGGGGTATCCCACCATCCCAGAACTTCCAATTAACGCATCACCACCATTTGCTACCTTGAAGGTATGTTTAAATCCTGGAAAAGACAAACTATCTAGGATCAATCATGTAAAATCTTGTCATTTTTGTCATCGACAGAAAATTTTCACTCTTGTGAAGACGGGCATAAAGTACACGAGAGTAGACTATGTAACATGATAGCTGATTGTAGGACTGGGTCTGATGAACACGGTTGTGAATGCGATCCGGTACAATGTCCTGTAGAAAAACGTTGCTTTCTGCACGATATCAGATGTAACAACTTTTGCGAATGTAACGACTGTTCTGATGAAGAAAACTGCGGTAAGTCTGTCCTTAATGTCTGCTGAGTGAAAGTGTAGACCACTTTACCCAGGGCTGTATCCGAATACACCTAACACGAATTACCCGATGCCTAACCAATAACCAATTCCGATTCCAGTCCCTCTAATTTTGAGTCTGGCTATATTTAAACACATGTAGGGTATTATGTAAATACTTTAACACTATTTTCCAAGTAGTTTAGCAGTGAATTTCAAAGGTCACAACACTGCTGGCTATACTTACGTAGGGTATCATGTAAATATTTTTACACTATTTTTCAAGAAGTTTACAGTGAATTTCAAAGTTCACTTTCAGGTATCTTTGTCATGGTCTGGCACACCATGTGTAAGTTGACCGTGTGTGACCATTCATGTTTTAAGCTATGCACTAATGACAATGTAGCCTTAAAAACATTTTTGTAAATTTCATATTTGTAGACACGGCTGAATCGACTTCGAGTCCGAGGCTTGTTGTATAGCCCATTTAGCCTGGAGGCCATTTCCGAACCCGTGACCTCCCATTTCGGGCCAATTCTGCTCTATTGCATTCGGTTTGCAATATTTGAACACTAGTGACATGAGATGACCTTTGACCCAAACAAAAGCAATAGGATAGGCCTACCTATACTCAATATAGCATGTCTGTACGCCAAGTTTGAAAAGTATTCATGCTTTCTGTTCATTTCCCATGCAGTTCACAAGTAGGAAGAACCTCGTCACATGTAGCAAGTAAAATAGTGGCGCTAGTTTGATCAATGTATGCTATTCCATATCAGTTAATTGAAAGTAAATTTTCAATCTTGAGCTGTCAAGAACATGATGATTGTTTTAAACTACCTTATCTAAGAGCAATTCATGTAAATAACACCCTATTTTCTCACCCTTGCTTGTAGGAAATCCGTGTGACGTCAATAATGGTTTGTATTGTCCTTTTTTGGACCATATGATAGGCAGTTTCAGGCCGAGTGGCTGCGTTCGATCAGAGCGCATTTGTGATGATCGTCAAGACTGCGGAAGACGGGAGGATGAGATCATCTGTGGTAAGATAGTGTTTTGTGGTATTTTCTCTCAATTGAACAAACTCTGAAATAGACCCTTTGCCGAAAATGGAGTAGACGTCCAGCCTCTCCTTTTATTTTTAAAACAAGTCAAAACAAAAGTTGAACATGTTTCAGAGGGAAATTTTGTGTACCAGCAGTGTACGTCATCATAAGGTCGATTCCCATATAACAAAAATGTAGTGTTTTAAGGTACACTGAACGAGCGTCAGTCTCTCTTAGCCCGCGCAGCAGGACTAGCTGAAGCTATCTCTACTCAGTACTGAGAAGTATCTGAAGTGTTAACACTAATTTGGTAGGCTCATTTTAAGTGTGTATCAGTTCTTCGCCTATGCCGTTTGCATCAATGTTGCATATGCATAAGCTTGCAATTTCCATCAGTGTCACGTTTGCATTAATTTAAACATGCACACGGAAGTTCGGACTTTTCTACGAACCTTGTTCGGTACAGATGCTCAGGTTTTTTGTTTTTTATGTAAATGAGACTTCCCGCGGAGGGCAACTTGCTTCTTTGAGGTTCTAATCCACAACACTTGAAGAAGTCATGATCCTGCTAAGCGCAAGGTATGTTACTACCTTAGAATTAACCCTTCTAGACTATCAGGAAAGATGCTGGCCAGACTGAGGGGCTTGGTTGACTCAATCAGCCAACAAACCAACCCAGAAGGCTTTACTACATCAGAAATTCGGCTTTCGCTGTTTTGCCCGATTTTGTATTGTTAATCTGGCAAAAAGAAATCGCTGGTAATAAACTTTCAAAGGAAGACCTCTGCCGGCAAAACGCTGAAGAGATGATTTGAACGCCGCTCCAGGGACATTTACAGATGTGCTGCTGTACGTGTATTGTTAAAAGCAGGTGCCCCCAGGCCGGTTGCAGTATCTTCTGAGGGTACGGCTACCCGAAAATTGGATCGTTACACAAAAACCTACCCACATTGGAACCTGTTCCTTAAGGGGCAAAAAGTCTTATATGTGAGCTGGTGTTACGGAAAATATTTGCAACTCCTGTCCTCTTTTTATGCCACACTTGTTTTGTTAACTACCTTTTAACGTAAAAAAGTGGAACTTACCTTCGGAAAGTAGACCGTTGACAATGTTGCGGCGACCCTTCAATTCAGTGAAAACCGATGCCTGTATACAGGGAAATCGCGATTGATGATACCGGGCGGAATCTTAGTCCATGACTACATGCATAAAGGAGATGGCAGTGAAAACTGATGCCTCCATACCGGTAGACTCGGGAATGATGATACCTGACCGAGTCTTAGTAAGGTAGTGAAAACCGATGCCTTTATACCAGGGAATCACGATTGATGATACCGGGCGGAATCTTAAGCCGCGGTCACACTCCAACGATTTCGGATCGGATTCCGATCCGATTTTTGTGAGTTTTTATTAAAATCTTCTCCATTTCGGGTCGGAAAGAACCCAAAATTTGCCAACCTGTGTAATTATATGATTTTTATCGCATGACTACGAAAATTTAATTTATACGAATTATTTCGTGACGTCACATCGACAGACAGCTTTTATCGGACTACGCGTGTCCGATAAAAGCTGTTTGTCGGTGTGACGTCACGAAAAAAATCAGTTAACATTTTATTTTCATAGACCTCTGATGCAAATCATATATTTACACTGGTTGGCAAATTTTGGGCTCTTTCTGGCCAGAGATGGAGAAGATTTTAATAAAAACTCACAAAAATCGGATCGGAATCCGATCCGAATTCGTTGTAGTGTGACCGCGGCTTTAGTCCATGACTACATGCATAAAGCAGATGGCAGTGTAAACCAATGCCTCCATACCGGTAGATTCGGGAAAGATGATACCTGACCGAGTCTTAGTAAGGTGGTTTACTTTCCATGATTAATCTCAAGGGACTCCATTTGAAAAAAAAAAACATGAAATAATCTAAACTCGATCGAAACTCTTGGATTTGTTATCCACCTAGCATCAAATAAAAATTTGAATGTCGTAATGTTTTTATTGGTGTTTGTGGTCGTTCAGTGTAGTGAAAGAATACATGACAATGGTAAAAGTGTGATAGAAATATGATTCTAAAATGAAGGTGATCTTTTCATGACCCTTAAGGAAGGGTTTCGGCTTAAACCAGTGTATGATATGTTGGATGTGTACTCAATATAAGAGGGACGTAGCTAGTAGGGGGCAGGCGACAAATGACCCCCGAGATTTCCAAACCCTAAATGAAAAACGACCTATTTGAAAAAATACTGAAAAGGCTTTAAACTCCATTTTGATTATGTTTTTAAGACCCTCTGACCTGGAAAAATGCATAAATAAAGTTTCATTTTTCCAAAATTTTACCAGGGAGGTACCCCGACCCCGGCCTCAGACGGGCTCTTAAGCGAGTATCTCGCACTGACGAACGAACCTCTTTCCTCATGCATGTTGCACACACCACAACCGAAGCCTACTCGTTAAAGAACTGTAGGAATGTTTCTCACGCGTTTGCTCAGTTTGCTCATAAATAACCTATCATTACCTCTTAACTTCTAAAATTAATCGAATGCAGGTACCATTTAGTCCTTTTTTCTCACAGAAAGTGCCATTTCCGCCAATCTAGGAAGCATTTGAACAAGCAATCAACAGCCTGCGCAACGCACCCATCGATAATAACCCTCCAAGTAGCTCACTCAGAGGGGAAAGGTCGTCACTAGCTGTGGCATGGCACCGTGCCATAGGCATGGCACCTCTGCCATACCAAGCCCGATAAAACAATGAATAATGACAAATTCTAAAATATATTATCAATTCAAAGGTTTGTCATTGTAAGCATCATGTTGCATCCAAACTACCTTACAACGGCAAAAATTTCTAAAAGGGGAAGGGCCTTATTCAGCACCCTCTCCCTTACACCTTATAGGAAAAGGCACCAAAATGAGAATTTCTAACATGTAACCATTTCAAAGCTTTCCCAAGGATAGGCTTGTGCCATTTTGCACCTTGCATATCTTATGTACATATAAAATTCTCAAAGAGTAGATGCGTCACACGGCACCTTAGACACCCCCCTCCAAAAAAAAAAAAGAAAAAAAAAAAGACACTAAATACGATCAGTTCGAAACTTTGCCAAAGGAAGCACCAATTTGCAACTAAGCGACCTTACACAAGTGTCACGTCCTCCGATTGACCCCTCCTCATAGACCCCTCTCTCAGGGCGGCAGTGGGAGACAAAGAAAGGATCCGCTTGGGTGTGAACTATCCTGGGCACGCCACTAGATGCTATCATAAATTGCTCCCTAAGGATTTCGCTCAAGCTACTGCCCTGTATAACCATTCTGGTTAAATCAGTGCATTGAAATCCAATGTCAGCAGATGAAGTTTTCACATTCTCAACCCCAGGTGAACTTGAAGCAAGCACGTATGAAATCATAACCTTACTTTAAAAAGCTCTCTTTTGTTTTTCTTTAAACGTAACAACAAATTTTTCTTCTATAACCTGATGTTATGGTACTGTGAATGCATGGGAGGCATGGGAATATTACAAACTTCAAATTCCCTATGGGAAACTCGAATCCCTATCAATTTGAAAGTTAAAACAATAGATTGAAAACAAAGAAAACAAAGCATTGTCCATCAGTGTGAGAAAATGATATAACTCCTGCTGCTTCAAGCTCACTTTTGGTCACAAATCTAATAACTTCATTTGCTTATATCTCAAAAACTACACGTCGTAACTGAATGAAAATTTTAGCAGAATGCTTAGATTTAGTTTATCTTTCACGCTGTAAGACATAATTTTTCTCTTAAACTCTCTTATGATACTAATAGAGGTATTTCATGTGACGTCAATCTATTGGGATTGCCCGGCATTGCCGGGCAGCTCACACGCGCAGTATGCGTCTTTACAGCACACGCGCACGCACACAACATAACCTTGGGTGCTACTGTGGCACGATGGACGCTTGCCCGGCAAAATGTCTGACAATTAAAGAGGAGAAGCCCAATGACGTCCATGAAACATCTCTATATGCGACATTAACACGTTATTTATGATATTAATTTTTATCTGAGACATTAAAATTTCATTTCTTTACATAATTCTCACATGGTATTTCCATAATACTTGAATGATTTTTTGTGATCTGAATCTGACATTACAAGACGTTTATTTGATTTTTTTCATGAAATTTACATTATCTTCTCATGAATTTACGTGAACGTCAAATTATATGTACATTTTTGTGCATGTTTATGTTATGTGTGTATGATATTTACATGACATTTACGTGCTCTTTACATGACATTTACATTATCTTCACATGATATTTACATGATCTTCACATGATATTAACATGTTTTCTTTTGCAACAGAATCTACATATCATGACTATGAACTCTTGCCGTGTCCTCATGACAAGGATAAACGTTTCATCCCTAGCTTCGCTTTTTGCGATGGACAGCCTTATTGCATGATGGGATCAGACGAACAGAACTGCAGTACCGGTAATAAGGAATTTTCATTTAAAAAAAAACTTTTATGAAACATGTATAGTGTCAGGTTTTTTGGTCAGAGCTTCAACTTAACAAATACAGGAACATGATTTTCAAATTTTCTGAGTACGAGCACTTACAAAGGCTTCTGAAGTACACAACTGGGTACACGCGTGAAACGAGTGAAGGTAGACCGACAGTGATAGCAACCACGTGACTTATTTGAGATTATTTTGACTAATGACCCATCGGCCTTTTTGAGTTTAAGGTCCGGGGATCTGCGGAGGTAGTCATGACGTATTGACCTCCCAAGACGTTGTCTTCTGTCTCTTCTTCTCTTACTTATGGTTGTGCAGCTTAAATGAATCAGGTTTTGCCTACGTAGCAGGCCGTGTGGCATACTCCTTGTTCAGCCATATGATAAAACTTACAGAGGGAGTGAGTAAACAGAGTCCACTCCGCGGGGTACCTTAGGCTATGCGGTTAGCATTATGATCTACCCCCACTTAATAAATGGAATGGCTGGGTGTGAAAAATAGCTTTTCAGCCCAGCCAATGTGTGTCGACTGTGTACGAGCCGGTATAAAAGGAGATAGTGTCCACACTGTCCAGGACAATTGATGCTTGGAATTCTTGAGGCACAAATGTCTCGGACTTTTTCTACTAGGCAAAAGGTTTCCGGACAAACATTTTTATCCCAGGATATCCAGCCTGGACACTTTTTCCTCAAGGGATATTGCCTCGGACGCCCCTGACAGTATCTCTTTTTACACTGACACTCACTCTTTGACACAGATAGACATGTATTAGAACTCATGGGAATGAATTTTTACTCATAGTCTTACCAACGGCAATTTTCGAAGGAGATATTTTAGAATCAATCAGACTTGTAGTGAGTATGAGCTCACACTTACCTTAAGATACACATCCCTGAACTTGTCCTCGTGGGAATAAATCTGTAATCATACTCGTGCTCACAGCTTTCGAAAGTAAAGCATTATACTGTTAATAAAAACCTAAAAAGTTTGCACTCGCATTTGTGAGCAAAATGTACTCGTTCTATGAACAAAATGTACTCGTATACTCATAATCAGGGATGCTTCAAACGTAGCGTAAAATTGCATCTAATGACACGCAATATTCAAGGAAATGTCTAGAGGGAAGGGGACACTCAATATTCAAGGAAATGTCTAGAGGGAAGGGGACCTCTTCTCTCAGAGCCCCAGGATGGCAGCTTAAAACGATCATCCCCCAGCTGAGAGCAGCTTCCTACGCCTGTGATTCCACACATCATTGACATTGTACTCACTCTTGCAGTCTGTAGACTTTTACTAAGCAAACGTGTTCGAAGAAGTGGTTATATACAAGGTACAATTTAATACAAACTAACATGATATTTCTTATTATGTAAACTGGTAGTGATTCTCTACTGCGATATCGGTGGATTAATAGTACTATTACTTGCTTGGTGTCTCCATTTAGGTATACAACTAAGAAACGGCTGATTAATATAGCCTATCACAATAAGCGAAAACCTTGGCTTCTCAATGTTAGTTTCTGGTTGGAGTGTTGCGATTTCTAAGCCTGCACAAAATCTATACTTTTAAGAACAATGGCCCAATCTCCAGCTCGGAGACCGGGATACATGTCTTTAACGAACCCCATATCGAGTCATGGATGTCCCTTGTGTTTCAATGGTTATCATTAAAAAACCAAAACTGCACAGAAAGTAGTAAATTTACATCAGTAAAACTTTGCATCATGATGTGCTAGTTGTTTCAAAAAAAAAAGGAAAGAAAAAAAAAAAAAAAAAAAAACAAGCCGCGGACCTTTCTCCATCATTCGTCATTCACCGTCCTGGGGGAGGGACGAAAGGAGAGGGAGTGTCCCTTCCCCTTTGAGAAATATTTAAATATTTGAGGGTCCTCAAAGGCAGTTGATGCAACATTTTGTGCAAATTCTAAGGAAAATTACGGTCAATTTTTGGCATTTTTACAGAGGGAAAAAAGAAGGGGTACTCTTCCTTGAAAATTGGAGCAAAAGCACACTTCCCCCTCGCATACTTCCTCCCTACATTTTTGACTGGGGATTAATCCCCACCTCCTCCCGCTTACTACGCCTTTACATTTTGGGGTGAAAAGGGGCTATTCATTTCTGGTTGTTGCATTTGCAACCAAGCTAGTTTCAACTAAAAGAGGTGTCGCTATATGTAAATGAGTTCAAAATGCGTGGCAAGTAAAAAGGTCGCCATTGACTAACAAAGTCACATTTAGAAGTATAGGCATAAATTTCTGACAAACAGAGTGGCATGAACTAATACCGTGGGATTCCAAAGAGCGCATCCCCCAAGTGATGGAAGTCCAGCGTCTGTCATAAATCCCCCGTGGGGTCGAGGAAGGACGTCCAGGTTGGGGAGCTAGGATGATGACAATGGGCGAATCCCCGGAAGTCCTTGGGTTTTAAGAATAATGGTAGTTAGAATAACAACAATCACGATAGGTTTCGAAAACTTCAGTTTACTGTTTTTTTTAATGATAGGCTAATCGGGACTAACGGGCGGTTGATTGATGACGCAAGGGACTTATGGTTAGTGTGGATGGGTAACGGTTGGGATCTGATATGGCTTGGGAACCAGGTAACGAACCTTTCTTGTAGGCACAAGTATTCTGATGTCAACCCTCGTAGTTGGAATATACAGAATGACGAAAGAGGAAGGTATGGAGTGGTCAGGAGGGCCACGGGGTCGGGGTGGGAAATCCTTTATCAAATAGACGGCCATGATTGAAATAGGTTTATTCGGCGCAATATGCATACTTGATGTAAACAGTTTCGTGCTGATTTAGGGTTTTCGGGGATGTCTAGAAGTGCAGTAGTGCTGTGCAGTACACCATGAGCAAATGGAAACGTTCGCATGAAAGAATATGGACTAACTGAGATAATAGATGTATGTATGTATGTATGTATGTATATATATATATATATATATATATATATATATCAATTGCTAGGGGGAACTGGCCCAGACTGGGATAATATGCTTCGTTTCGCATAGATACAGTCAACCAGAGAAATTGCAGAACCTCTCGAGTCGACACCATAACACAGAAATATGCAAATTAAACAAAGAACTTTTTTACCATTTTCATTTTAGAAGTTTCCACCTGTGGTCCTGGTCAGTTCCAGTGTGTGCACCTACAGACAATGTGTGTAAGTGAGACTATGCGTTGTGACGGCTTTTGGAATTGCCAGGATTACTCAGATGAAGAAAATTGCGGTATGTTTATTGTAATACTTTAATGCTTCTATTAGGTATCTCACATTAAAGGTATTTAAGCTTATAATTAACTACGACCAATTTAATAGCACCTTTAAACCTTCAGTATAAGGGGTTGGAGAGAAACTCCCTCCCCCTCGAAGGATGAATCGTTAAACGTGGTAAAACCATTTTATATTTTAGACTCTTAACAAAGCTTATTGTTGAACTGTTTCATCCAGGACCGTAGCCAGAGAAAATAGGGCGAACAACCCTTTCTGTAAACTCCTTTTCTGGAGTATTTCAATCTCCTGTATTAACAAAATAACATTGGAACATGTTCCTAATTTGTTCCAAAAGCCAGTATAAGTGAATGCATGCATCGTATGAGATATGAGCTTAAATTCCCTCACTTGAAGAAAATACACCAAAAGGTTTCACCAAACTTGAACATATAAATGCCTTATTTAATAATGAATCAGCAAACCATTTGAAGGAGGAAATAGGTAATTTGTGAACTTGTTTGGCAAATCAGGAAAAATAATTTAGACAGGCACGGATCCAGCATTTCATATCAATTTGTTTTTTACTTAAACCCATACAGCTTGTGTTAGCGTCTCCCACGCAACGAAAATGCGCTCTGTGGAAAACAGTACGGATACGAACTTTCGATCGCTCGTGCTCTGTTGCATAGCAAAATTACAGTGATGTTCATTCAGTTCCATGTTCTACTATGTCTCAGCTTCTAAATAACATAAAAATATATCGATATTATTTGACTTTTACATAGGGACCAGGACAGATTTCGAAGGCATCTTTTTGCATGGCAAGCAATAGCTATGAACTTTTGACCTACTGCTGTTTGTACAAATAAGCTTGGATCGCCGATGTTCATGCATTGCTGAATTGGTTATCATGTAAACTTTCCAATGGTAACCTTTGTTTTCAAATTTTCAACACTCCCCCATAGGGACCAGGCCAAAATACGTACAAACTACAAACAGACACAAATATGAATATGCATAAGTCTTGCACCAATGAAAAGACCCCAAGCGATGTGTAAACAACGCGACCGTTACCCGCCACAGACTTCTACACCGTGCGCGCGTTGTACAGTATGTACAGCGAATACGTGCGTGCAGTGGTAAACAAAGCATTTGGTCACGCCCACACGACCAATCAAGTGTACGGGATGATCGTGTGTATGAATTATACATAGCATGACGTCTCCGTCACCCAATCCTCAGTTTAGACAGAAAAGTGTTTGACAGGAAAGTGTTTTGAACAAATTGATATGTTGTCTTACGGGCTTAAGAGGAGATCCGGATAGGACCAGAACCAACTGACCTCAGTTCCACCATGGTTTAGTCTAAAGTCAGAAGGTTTGGCATTTGAAAAATTTTAGATTGCAGTTATGCGCCCTCTAAAATAAGCCTTCACAACGCTTCTTATTTTACCATGCGTAGGTCCCCGTCATCTGGTCATGTTAAAAATTGGAATGGCGTACGTTCTAGACTGCAGACTGATGACGCAACTTATTTCAAAAAAATAATTTGATCGCAATACAATTCTGCAGCTACCATGCCTGGGTGAATATATTTTCACTATATGTTTGAAAAGCACATCATTCTGATACTGATTCTTTATTTCCTGTTGGTTGAGGGGCCCTTAAGCGATAGCGTATCGTATAGACCTTATGCACTGACGTCACGCGATGTCAGGCGAAACAGTGCAGCCCTCTGCACGCTTAACGTAGACTTTGCAAGCACGTGTAGTAGACTTGCACGTATCCGATTGGTTCACAAATCAGCTGTCCGCATTTGTTGGTGAAACTTGCAATGATACGCGGCTTGCCTCCAAACGAGGAAGCACTTTCTGCACTGTGACGTCATATACATAAGATCTATTCAGCGTGCCGAAATCCGGGCCTGGACCAGGAAGATCAGTTGTTCTTTCGAGATCCAGTCGGAAGAGATGCTTTAATATTAGTGTTTTAAGAATATCATAACTCTAACGCATACTTCGAATGTCTATATGCATAAGCCTACGGACTTACTTTCAAGGGAGGGGGTGTAGTAGTGAACGTTTTTAAAACTTTTTAAGAACATTAACTCCGAAGACAGGGGATATTTCCCCCTCAAATCGCAAACTTTCTGCTTAAAGGGGTAGGGTAGCTGTAGCCCCTATCCCGCCTGGTTCACCTATGCTTTTAGGTATGATTGATCGAGTCGCTCAGAGGCAGGTAGGCTTTTTAAGTTGGAGGGGGGGGGATGTTGGAACCTCTTTAAATTTATAAACACTGTCTTGTCGCCACAATCGGCACCATTTTTGTTTTTAACTTCTATTCTCTTTCAGAGGATTATGAATGCCCCGATGAGAGACAGTTCAAATGTCGCGGAACCGGTCAATGCCTAGCTTTGCATCAGTATTGTAACGGAGAGGTTGAATGCATGTACTTAAATGGAACAAAAGATGGGTCTGATGAGGAAAACTGTGGTAAGAACCGGTGATGCCAGTTATCGTCTATAACACACAAGTTTAGAGTTCGCCGCGGTGTTGTCGTGTTTGAAGAAAGTGGAAAACACTACAATTTGTCTAAGCCAATTTCGTTGCCACTGTGTTGTTTGAAGAGAGAGGAAAATATATATGTCCCTTCAGAACTATCACAGGGCTCAAAACAGGCTGTTAAATACAAACTTATTATAATTCAAAATAACTTATATAGGCCTCGTTAGGTAAAGGGCATTTTGTGGGAAGGGAATGCCATTCAATGCATAGGTAGCAATGAGGGGAAAATTTATCAATTTCTATACATCACCCCAATGTTAATTATAACGTACCATTCTCCTCACATTTTTAATGCCACATTTTAGAGGAGACACAGACGGAGAGTCGCCCTCTTGTGATAAAAATCTGAATTAAGAATAAAACCCCACGATATGACTTTGGCAAACAAAATTTACCCTCGTATGCAAGATTTTCACCCCTGGTTGAGGGAAGGGCGTGACTTCAGTTTGACAAACTGTGAGTGTAGCAACCTATCACAGAAGTAACAACTTATTTTTTTAACCCGAGAGGCGTACCTATATATCTTGGTCTTTGGGCTATTGCTTTAAAAGGGTAATCTTCCACTGACTTGAGGAACTGCCATAATATTGACCATAATGGGGGGAAAAATTACAATGTATCTTTTTCCTCTTCCATATGAGTGAAATTCAATTGTATGACTTATCTCATTATTTCCGAAAATGTCCATCTCTGAATATTAATGGTTTGCATTGTAACTTTACAGCGCTAGCTGTATCAAAGCTTTATACGAGAAATTGATTAATGAAGGCTATATCAAACCAAAAAAATACAGTACAAGCTGTTGTTGATGGGTGGCATCACACCAGACTTGCTACAAGTCATCGTTTTCCGCCCACTGACTCTTCCTGGGCTCAGAAAAAGAATGGAACATGATATGATTATGTTGTTCTCTTTTTGAGTTGTGTTGTATTGTTCAATCACAGGACTCAATTTTCGAGTAAGGGTTTGTATAACCTTTAAACAATTAACGTAATGAAATGAACATATTTTTTTCCAGTTTTCAATGAATGCAAACTAGGTGAATTTCGTTGCCATAGCAACCACTGTATTGACGGTTGGAGGCGCTGTTTTAAAGCTCCCGATGATTACTTGTTTGGATGCAAGGATGGATCTCACTTATGGGACTGCGGTATGTTACGTTTTGTTTCGAATTGAGCAATTGCAACTTTGTTATTATAATACACATCAATTACTTGAATTTAAAACTAAGGAACTATAGTTCCAAATGTTACTTGCTACCACAGTCATAAGAGTAGGGGGAGTGGAGATTGCAACCTACCCAAGCGGTCTGAATAGACCCTTTTCCAATTAGCAATTACAAAGGATTATGGGATAGAGTTTTGGTATGGGTTGTTTTTGTCAATGGCATTTTACTGTGGACAAAAACCACGTACACCAAAACTATATCCCACAATCCTTTTTAATTCCTATTTGGAAAAGGGTCTATGTTTGTTTATCATGTAAAATGTGTAATTAAAACAATTTCAAGCAAATGTCCTCATTGACTAACCGGCGTAAATCCATTGTTTGAATTAAAGTCAATTTAAGAGCAGTCACAAATTGTATTTATAGATATACCAATATTCCCAAATATGTCTTGGACGAGATTGTAGAGACTTTAATTACTATATTCGTGATGCATTTTTTTCAGTGGATGTTCATAATGAGTAATGAACCCAGCTGCTGTACTTTGGTAGAGGTGAAAGGTCATATGAGGTCAGCAGAACCTCTAAGTGTTACAAAAATGACCTGTTCTCAGTTCTCACCATGCTTAGTGTGATATAGAGTGGTCCTCAAGCGGCAGAGTGGTGTACGCCGAATGTCGTGCACCACGTGTTTAGTTCCAAGTGGGTGGATTCGAGTTACGTGGGTTTTTCCCGGATATCCTGGCTTTCCTCCCGCTTGGCATAGATCCTGTATCAAGTAGCGATTACAAGGCATTATGGGAAAGACTACTGGTGCGTCGCTTTTTGCCACAGTAAAATTTCGTTGACAAAAACGACTCATACCAAAAGTCTATCCCATAATCCTTGTAATTGCTATTTGGGAAAGGGTCTATTGGCTTGCCATCAGAATCGCTTGCCTTGGCCGACGAGGTTGATTGCGCCCCGTACCGAAGGGGCCTGCGGCGGACCAGTTAACTAGCCGACATTGCATGCCCTAATGTATAATCGTGCAATAAGTGCAATGGTTGGCTGCAGCGCATTTATTTAGGGTCTTTATCGGGGACTGGGGATGGGCAGAAGTCTACTGAGTTTTTCTTCATATTTAGCCGCGGCAACCATAAACGATTCCTGTATCCCTCGCTGAATTTGATTTATGGAAGAGTAAGAGCTGTATTGTGCATTGTCCGTCGCTTCTGTAAGTTTGTTACTAAGGCAAAGAGTCAGTGAACCTTGTATGTCGCTATGATTTTTATAGTGATTATATCAATCTCTTTTCCAGCAAATTGGACCTGCAGTGACGACGAGCAGTTCAAATGTCCCAGAGATTATTGCATTCTGAATAGTACAAGATGTAACATTTATCCTGATTGCGAAAACCATGCCGACGAAGATAACTGTGGTAAGCTATAATGAGTTGACGTCCTCCCAAACGAAGTTCCCGTCAAACTAGTTTTGTAAGATTGATTTTCTGTAGAATCAATGGCAAAAACTGTCATCTTTCTGACTGACGTCTTAAATTTTACAGAGGACGTGCAGTTACGTCATCAGTCGAACAAACTTACGAAGGTTTCCCGACATTTATTGTTAGAAACATGGTACATAGTGTGGGCGGATTGTATTTAATGTCAAAGGGTCAAATTCAGTGACCCACTGGTTGTCCCTGGAGAGCAAAGAAAAGTCGTGCACTGTTCTGTAACCTGAAAACACAGCGAATACTGCCGTGAGTTTACGCACGTAGATTTGGCAAATATCAGAACATGCATGGGTTTGCTCCCTCTCCAACTCTTGGTTGCCTAGCAGCATTTATGGAACCCACATGACCGTTGCCTTATAACAGGCTTTCTCAACTAGTGGAGCGGGCCCTACTGGTGATCCGCGGCACAATTTCAGATGGCGAGTGTCGGGCCAGCTGGCGAGTTTTTTTTTTTTTGGTTAAGATGGAAATGGAAGAATCATGCCAATGGACGAATCAGCTTCTTGGAAATCGGTCACACCTTTGATTCCAAATTAACAGCTTTTCAGCTAATGTTTTGTAATTCTGTCGCCGGATTATGAAAGAACAGGTCAAATATCCCTTCTCCACGTAACCCCAACCTTAATTTTAACCGTAACCATGATTTTGAAACAAATTTAAAAATTTTTGAAAAACCAATTTTTCCATCGCCATTCAACGAAAAATACAAAACAAAACAAAACACTAGCGGCCGGCTTGCTGCATGACAAATGGAACGATCGGCGGAACGTACAGACGTTCAAACTCTCAACCTGTCAATTGGGCACACTCACAAGTATCCTGGTACTGGTAGCTGCAGTTACTTTAAGTAGCAGGTGCAAGTCACACAGTTGCAAACTTCACTACAACGACGGTACACGGAAATGTTACTATGCGAACGCTACCCGTATACAATTTATTGTGAGCATTGTGATCAGGCAAGTAGCCACGGGGGGGGGGGGGCACGTGCTCCCCAACAATTTTTCAATGAAAGGTCTTGCACTAAAGGAGGAAAATTATTTTACAAGACCAGCCTTTTTGGAATACAGATATTGGAAGAAAATGGGAAAAAACGCACCATATTGCATTTAGAGTCCTTAAAATAGGCAAAAATTTTCAAAGGGAAGGGGACACCCCTCCCCTTAGACCCCTCCTTTAGGCCGGCGAAAGTCCAACATAGATGTGCCCCCTCCCAAATTGGTTATTCTGGATACGGGCCTGGTTGTGATAAACATCGTTTCGATATAATTACTGCCACAGGACGAACGGTCACCGGGCTGGATGGTGGCAATCCTTCAATTTTTTTTCAATCAAGTGACACTTCACTGTATAGTTAAGAATGCCTGCCTTATAGTATAAAGTAGTACGTACATGCATACAACAATGAAACACTATGCGCATACCGGTACTATACCTGTATACAGAATACTTCATGTAAGAAATATGTTGCGACGGCCGTCCAGCGTTGACTCAAAGCTGCACTCTTCAGCGTTACCTGCACATCTTGTAAACCCGATATGAAAATAAAAAAACAGTTTTCTAAGTCTGGCAATTTGAAAATGTTTTACTTGTCCCATGTGATCTTTGTCCCTTTTCAATTAGCTGCTCCTTGTCATCCGTATAAATACCCAGGCTGTGTGTGTGATGAGAAGAGCTTCAACTGCAGTGAAAAAGGTCTCCCGACCGTCGACCTTAACCATTTCGAAGACGACATGGTGACGTGGATGTACGGTATCTTTCATGTGAACACAATAAAAGTTTTGAATGTATTGAGTGAACATACTAATTTTTAACTGAATAAGTGTTACCATACTTAACTGTAAATGTGTTATACGAACCAAACTGGGTTCTAAATACGTCACCTAAGTATTAAGTTTAATATGTCTTTATTACTATCATATTTTTTCGATGAGTCACGTCAGGCACTGCGGAACGGAAAAATATTGGGGCGGGGGGGGGGGCTGAGTGGCAGGAAGACTATCTAAACGGAGCGCCACCATCGGTTGGCGCGGAGCGTACAAGAAAATTTTTGACTTTACAAACCCTCCAGATGGCAGGAAACGGCACTTCCCAAGTATTCTTAGCTGCATGTACCCAGCCTCGAAACATGGATCTCATGTCTGCAATCTCCCTGCGGTCCCCACTTCTTGGAGCACTTGGCAAATATTGGGGGGGGGGGGCTTAGCACCCTCACTTTTTTATTGGGGCTGACCCCCCAAGCTCCCCTGTTCCGCCGCCACTGAGTCACGTTAACAGGCGGAAATGGAAGATTATCATCTGATCCACCTTTTAAAGAGAATGATAGAAATAACGACAAATTTGAGAATGTATTTTGAAAAAAAAAACATTAACATAAGATTTATCATATGGGATACAATTTTTATGCCATCTTAGGGGTTTCATTACATATTTACAGTACAGCGTGACTAAAGGTGTGCATAAACAACCAAACCCGAGACCAAATCGAAACCACCTGCAACTGAAGTCGGTTAAAGGTGGCCGACTGACATTTGGGTGGTCTGACCCGTCATGAGACCGACATCATTTCCGTCCCGGGTGCTTTGTTTTCTATCCAACCGAGGAAAACCGAAAAATGCAATTGGTATAAATTTAATACCTTTTCTCAAGGCCCAATCCGGTACATAAAATTCTGTAACCTTAGGTTATAGTCTCTGTGCACCGCTGCAAGCCCTGTTGAAGGTCTACATAAAGTCACTGGTTGTGTTTCAATGTATTTTATATACTTTTAATTTAACATATCAGGGAGAAGATTTTATCAGCTACAGGCATATACTTGTCTTTTCATGAAACGTTGCATTGGGGTTTCAGGGTTGGTACCACGGTGGTCTGATGCCAATATGACCTGAGTGCGGTTTGAGTGGGATGTTTCGTTGGTCTCAAGAGGTCTTCGTTGTGACCAAACCTAGGACTGGGTGGTCTGGACATCAACACCAGACCAAAGCACACCTTTAATTCTGACTATCAAATTAAGTGATTGACGTTTTGTTTTGTTTTTTTGTCAGGGATTTCAGTCATAATATTCTCAACGTTTCGCAACTAAAGACTGGATTTCAATCAACTGTGTCTATGCGTCTGATTCATTTGTAAGTAGAAGTTAAGAAGAAGCTGCGAATAGGCGGTTATCTTTTTGTTGCGCAGGTGTGATAGGTTATCTAATTGGGGGTTGGTTACAGAGAGGGTCGGGGAACAATTGGGGCGAGGAGTTAGGTTAAAGGTTAGGTCAGGGACAAGTCAGTCTAGGGGTCAGGTAAGGGTTTAATGACCTTAAGGTCACGTGAGGAGTAAGTCAGTGTAGGTGTCAGATATGGGTTCAGAGGCTGCGAACACACTGTCAACGAATCGCTCCACACGGATGCCTAGAGAATACGTATTCTTTGTATCTCCTGGGGGTTTTAAGATGGCGTCCTCTTCCTTACCACACGTGTGTAACTAGAGTGAATGAAATTGTTCAAGTTAAGTTAACTGTAGGAAGGAGATTAAATTGCCAAAACCTCTCAATATCTCGTTTTGTTCTTGAGATACCCCATTTTCATTTTGATACGGTATACAAATTTCAAAACAGGGCGCTCGAAACAAGTCCTTCTATAACCTTAAAAGGCAGTTGTTTTACGACACTAAGCGACCAAAATGGTTTATGTATTAAAACTTCACGTCGGGTGGCTAACTAACTCATCAATTTAAATCAAAGTTATTTTCTTTTGAAAGACCAATTCAGATAAGAAGACCGTAGATTGCTCTTGGATGAAAAACCCACCTTTCTTTGACTCGGCCAGGGATCATGCGGGGATACAAATGCTTTGGGATTTCCTTTGTTGTGGGGACCATTTTTGGATATACATGAGTTATTTTTATTGGTAGGTTACATTGACAATTATCTGGGAGGGTGAAATACGATTATTGTAACAACTGTCATGTTTGCGCCCTTCTCAACGTCTTTCTGGGACAATTCTGGCTGCTGCAAGGGCAATATAACCCTCTCTCGATGTACCGTATCTTGTTCGGTTGTAGTTATTACCTACACTGGATGGGAGCAAATGCAATAAGTGAAGCTTCACTATGGCACGTAACGTGTAGAAAATTTCGGCTAAACCTACCTCCTAGATCACAGAAAACGATCCTTCTCACTATCATACATTGCAGATAATGACCGCTGTTAGTGAGCATATTGTTATCTAGGCCTATAAACACGATTAAATAGTGTTAGTTTAAACAGTGTCATAAATAACGCAAGAGTGAAGTGCGGTGAAACCTGAAAAGGGCGTCGGCAGAAAACTAGTCAGTCAGGGGGAAGGGGATCCCCCCTGACCATATGGAAGTTTTGCCACTACATAAGCAATAATAGAGTTTTTCTTGACCAACGTCTCAGTGTCACACATAAGGTAATTTGCTGGACATGATGTCGGTCAAGCATTCAATACTTCGCAAATTGTATCCATAGCTTTTATGCGTAAGACGTCACACGGTCATAGAGAACAACCCTTAGCCAGGGGACAGCTTCCCCATATATTTTGAGCGTGATAAAGCTTTGATATTTCTTTTGCCAGTAACAGTTGTGAAATGATGAAGTTTTACTATATGGCTGGTTGATTTGTCTTTGTAATGTAGCCTACGTTCATAATTTCAATTATCAAAACAACATCTCTGTCTCAGCATAAGGGCAACTGCTGCGCTTATGCCCCAACTTGTTAGTATTGCATCCTATAACTGCTGAATGTACCTAACGCGCGAAATTTTGGTAGCATGATCTCTGATGGGCAAAACGGACCGTTGCCAAGTAATACTGAAGAATGTTTCAACGAGTACACCGGCGGAGGGCGGGAGGTTTGTCAAGCTTTCGTCAGAAGTGGTTTTAGCTTCTTCAAGACTGAAACAAGGAAAAGCAAAAGCAAAGTTGGCAGGTTAACTGGTCCGCTTGAGGAAGCTTCAGTCCTGTTGGTAACTGACTTCTTCGGCTCAGCATCCGATTTTGACTGCAAGACAATGCCAAGTGGGAGGAAAGCGGGAGTACCGGGAGAAAAACCCACTTAATCTTCTATGGGGTATAAACCCACGTATTTGTGAAGCACGTTGGTGTAGGGCAGATGGAATAAACCGCCCTTCCACAAAAGCACTACTCTGCTATAAAATCAAAGGAGCAAACTCATTGATAGCGTTGCGCCTGAGTGAGCAGAGTAGTCCTAGGGTCACATTGTCTTCAAGTGCGTTGATCCATCACCAAAGGTGGGGGATTTTTCACCATTTGTGGATCGCCGTCCGGGGAGGGGTCTAAGGGGAGGGGTTCCCCCTCCCTTTAAGAAAAGGAAATTTGAAGGTGTCTATATTGTAAATGGTGCCATATTTGGGAAGAATTTAGCTTTTAAAATGTATTGTCAATTCGTAATCTATGTTATATTATTGAAAAAGTGTGGGGAACTTTTTGGAGATGTCCCCCTCCCAAAAAATTGAGGGGGACGCGTCCCCCCGTCCCCCCATGATCCACGCCCATGATTGTCTTGTGCGCCCGCACCGTAAAGACACCTTCTGCGCATGACCCGTGACCGGCAACTAGAAAACTAAGACGTATTGCAATGTATTTTGTGAGTGAAGCTGCCACTTACCAATTGCACAATGACTTCAACAATGAATGTCCCAAGAACAGTATCTTGTAGTTATATGAGGATAAATTCACCACTTTTGTGAAAAGAGATAAAGAGAAACATAGATACGAATCTTTTATCATCATCATCATCGTCATCGTCATCGTCATCGTCATCGACATCACCATCACCATCAACATCACCATCACCACTACCACCACCTCCACCACCACCACCACTACCACCACCTCAACCACCACCACCACCACCACCACCACCACCACCACCACCATCATCATTATTAGTATTTTTAATATTTCAGGGATCTGTCACACAATAACCTTCAAGATCTCCCGACTGGACTCTTTGAAATGATGATAAGCCTTCGTTTTCTGTGAGTACAAAACAGATTAAACATTTCTGTTCTGACAGAGTGTTTACATCACCCTTATGGCATACCCAAGATATATCATAGACAGGTCGGGTTAGGACTTTCTGGGACTCCAGTTATTGTTCAAACCAGCAATTTTGCGCATCAGCTGGCCTAGTGTAGACTATCCTTCCTTAAGATATTCAAAGATAATGTTACATCTATGTGCTAGGCATATGTTTTTACTTTAAAAACGTCCGGATAAAATTTGAACCTAATCCGGATCGGAGCGCCACCGACCCAATTCCGTGTCATTTGCAGTAACCAGATATTACCATCTGCGTTAGTCACAGCTTATTAAACTTTGCTTGCTTGAGATGTGATTAAGTGTCATCTCCCTTGAGGATTGAGACACATCTGTTTCATTGACTATATAAAGTAACCACCTAGGAATAACTCTCTCAGAAAAGACAATTGAATCTTCCTGCATCGGCGTTAAAGACATGTACGCACGGGGGGTGGGGGCGTTTGCTCTCATTTTCCGACAGACACATGTGTGACTTGCCAAATCCCGAAAACATGAGATCAACAGATGTGGGGCAGGGAAACATGCCCTGCCCCCCACTTTTGAAAGTGGAGGCGATATTATATCGCTTCCCCACATTTTTCAGAACCTAATGAAATTAGCAGACGCATGTTTGATTCCATAGCTAACAATATAGCTCTTTCAATGAAATCAAAGTCGAAAATGGTGGAAACAGCCATTTTTATTTATTAAAATCGAGGGAAATGCCTCAGATTGCACCACAGATAACATGGACTCTATTTTCCGGGTTTGCTTAAGGGCCCTGAATCCCTCGTTTCTATGGCTTTGCAGTTTGCACTTGAATAAGTTTTGGTAAACGTCATGCCCCCCCCCCCCCACTTTTGGGAAGCTGTTGACGTTCTTACCCAAAAAGTATGAACTATGATGCTGTTGTCCCGTAGCTGGATTTGGAAAAGATAACGCATCGAGTGGGTACAGTGAGAACTTTCCACTACATCATCAGCATACACAGGTGGATACACTAACCTTTACATGAAATCCTGGTTAATTTTATTATCCATTATTTTCCCGTATTGAGTAGCTCCATAAAGAGGAGCACTCCAAACATTTGTAATCCTGAACCAAACACTAGATCCGGTCCTATATGCTCAGTTTTCCGCCAAGTTTTTATTCAAGACTTATGATGCGTTAGCAAATACCGCATTGTTTACGCAGAGCTCAACTGCTAATACAATTTTTCAATTATATCATTTCATCGTAAACAAGTTTCATAGGTCTTCTTTTGGATTTTTAACAGAGACGTGGGATACAATTCTATAAACAAGATCGAGAAGGAAGCTTTTAGGGGACTCCATAACCTGAAGACACTGTAAGTACAATGCTAGGGGCGTTGTCTCTAGTCGTGAATATTGAGAATATCAAGGAGCCAGGGGTTCCTCCTCATAAAAAATTCTCACACTCGAAAGTTTTTGAGAACAAAATTACCATTACATCTCGCCCCTCCCCCCTCCATACCTTAAGTGGCTATGAATGTAGTCTGTGGGTGTACTAGTACTGATTAAAATAGGACAAACTTTTTTGAGTGTCGCAACGTTATATAGTAAACTGTCGATAAATTAAGAAAAGAACCATTGATTGATAATGCCGAGACAGTCGACTGTTATTATTTCACAAAGCTGATTTCATCTATTTACATGGGGAATTAATAAATGCGAATTCATAAACTTAGGTCTGCTCCAAAATGAGCAAAAAGCTTTGTCTTTTGTTATTAGCTTGCAAATGAACTCACCTACCTATGCAGTATATATTGTAACATCGCTCCAAGTCAGACAAACAAGCTATATTAAAGTTTGTTTTAAAAAATCCCTTGCTTCTAGTGTCAACGGATATCCAGTTACATGATGTTAACATGCAAGTAGTAACATACAAAGACTATATGATGCTACATCACTGACAACTGATGTAGATTAACGATTAACTGTGTAAGAGGCGAGAGAGAGAAAGACTTAGGACAAGTCTGAATTAGAGTATGGCGCGCACCTGCAGACCACAGACAGCCTAGAGAGAGAAAAGTTATTAAACTTTTTAGAACGCTTTTCTTAAATCAATTCGCCTTGACAACAAGATTTTGCGTAATAATTGAAAGAAAAGTTATTACATGTGTAAAGATTATAATTTAAACCATTTTTTGAAGTAATTTACCCCCGATATATTTGTTTAAATTGCACACAAGCCCGGGACTCTATAGCATCGTGAATAATTTAGTTTGATGAAATCAATAGGCCTACGCTGTAAAATCGTTAGACACCTTAAATATGTGTTACTATGACAATTGTCCGATAATATCCCGTTTGAGACTGATCCAAACTATAGTTAGTGAGCATGTTAATTCAATTAATAATTTTCTGCTTCGAAATATAGCAAATAAGACGAGGGGTAATACAACGATGATGTCATCAGTTCCATTTCTTATATCCATTACAAAACGTTTGAAAGAATTCCCTAGAAAAGTCCCTTACAATCTCTCAAATTTTTGTAGAGATGTGATAGAGTTTTTAGATGAACATATACACTTTCTTCAGGATTTACAAAAACGTTTCTGAATAATCTCTAAAAATCTCTAAAAAATTGCTAAAGAATGTTTACGACACCTATTAAATGTCAATTCAATTTTTCTGTACAATGTTTCCAGAATGGGAGAATTGCACATAAATGTTTGTCTGCTCTAAATTCTGCCCAAAGACAGAACTTCTATGGAAGCTATGGGAATTCTTTAAAGACTTAATTCCCAAACGCGGCCCTTTGGGCTGCCTGCGGCACTCGGGGTCTCTTGATGTGGCTCAAACGTATTTTACGTGTAAAAAAACCAAATCATCTCCCGCAAGAGAAGATTCGTTACAGAGATTGGGAATTAAAAAGTGTAACATTTTATGTTTATTTGTGTTTTGAATTTTGCATTTTAAAGCTAACGCTGCCACCGCGGATGGAGCGGAGGGGGAGGGGAGGGCTATACTTCTCCCACAGACGATATTTTTCATATTTATAGCAAGATGAAAATAAAGAAGATGTCATTGTAATGTATGGCTTTAAGGCACTCAGAACCCTAGAAATTGTATGTAAGGGCTTCTTTTCTCCCATTTTTCTGGGAAGCTTCCAAACCCCGTCGTAGATGTACCTTTGCCCTCTTGTTTGAGGACTTAGTTCTCTAAGCAAAGTGGCAACGGGGTAGAATCTGACAAACAAAGGGAAACCCTTTCGGCCCAAGATTATAGGTAAAAATATTTATCATGACTGAAAATCACAAGGAAAAGAGAAAAAGGAACGGAGAAAATGGAATAGAGGAGAAAGCGTTAGTATGATGGATAGCTTTTACAAAATTAAATGGAATAAAAATTACTAAAAAGTCTTAAAATGAGGTTATTTTGCCCCACTTTGCAAGCAGCTGTCGTACATGGTTGTCTCTGGACCAGATTTGAGTAAAATGAATGATTTTTGTTATGTCCAATACTACCCTAACATCATCCACTCACATCCTTAAGCCCTCTTCGTCATTCATATGACCAGCCGTTCGTCCGAGTTAATCTGTAACAGTCCGAGTTAGGTTGTGACAGAAATATTCAAAAGGGTGATTTTTATAATCTGTTGATTGGGCATGAATTGGGCTTTATAGATATCATATTAAAAATCTTCATTCTTGTACCCAAAATTTGTAAGTACTACAAACGAAGCTTCTCACTAGTGCCCAACCTTGGAATTGCCCAAGACTTCATCATGGGCCCTAACCAAGTCACTGAATCCCTCTGTAGAAGCCCTCACGTTCCCGAGCCCTCCTTTAAAACGTTGGGACATTCAGAAGTTTTACGTTTTATGTGAAAATCACGACTGCGAGCTGCTAAAGGACCTCTTTTCCCCCAACCCTTAATCTCCTTGTACCTGATGTCTTTTCGTCCCTTTAACACCCCAAAACGATGTCATATCTTACCCTGTGTCTCTCTCTCTGCTTGGCCTTACCCTGCAAAAGTTTGAGAAACAAATTCCATAGAAATTTAAAAAGATCTTACAGGAAAGTTTACAGAAATTAAACAGTTGATAGAAACACTTTAGAAAGTCTATGGATGTTTAAAAATATTCTAAAAAAATCCGTGCAGAAATTCGTGTAATTTGTAAGATTTTTTTATTTATGGAATTCCATGGAACATTTGCAAGGGGAATTGGGCATAATAACAGGAACGTAGCCAAAACATTACACCCCCTTAATATACATTATGTCCCTCCCTTGTTGACAAGCTGGCTAAAGGCCCTTAAATGGTGCCTCAAAGATGAAATTTTTAGAATTAATGCTTGACATAAAAAGGAAATGATGGATTTGTTCTATCAGCTGCTCAGGTAAAGAGAGGCGCAGGTTGTTGGTGTTGGGTGTTGGGTGTTGGGTGTTTAAACATCAACGGGGAATTTTAAAGGCTAATCCAGTGACAGAAAAACCCAAAAGTTTCCAACAAAATTGAAGGCAAAGCAGAAATTATTTAAAACAGCTGCTAAATAGTGTTCTATATCGTGACATGCCAAGATGATCGCACAAAACTGACGGTAGTAAGCGTTGGCAATGAATTGGGGAAGTCTGGCAACGAATTGGGAGATATGCCCTTCACTGCCACTTTATTTTATGGACTTCTAAAGGTTGACTGGTAGTGGGTATATTATGACCCAGGGGTTTCTTCAAAAGAACTCCTTTGTCACTAATATTATTGAAAAAATCAGATTCTGTGGAAAATTTACACCTTCCTTGATCTAAAGTTTATCAAATTCAAGCCCCCGGAACGTTACAAATGATATAAGAAATGTAAGCACTAAATCACAATAACTTTACACCTGTTCGACAGCTATTAAACTTACTCCCTGCCGTCAAGAGAATAATTGGTACCACAGAGTTCTTTGGTTGCAAACGACTTGATAAACCAGAAAGCCCAAAGGCTTAGTGATTCCTTGCCGAATGGGGATGCTTTGTTGTACTGAGGTTTATCCCTCAAATTTATCTTTCTTGGCTACATCATTTTACGATGCTTTAACAATTTGACCTCTGTTGATCACACATGAAATTGAACCCCACCAAATGTAGCAAAAAAGAAAAACGGAAGTGTCTTGAAAGGTATTCAACTCCAATGGATCTTAGATCTTGAAAATTCTTGGGAAATTTTGCTTTTTGACCTCTGGTGACCCCAGATAACGATCTTAGGAATACTTGGGATATTTGCTTTTTGACCTATGTTGACTTCTGATGACTACCTTGGAAATTCTTGTGAAATTTTGCTTTTTGACCTCTGGTGACCCCATATAAAAATCTTGGGTATTCTTGGGAAATTTTGCTTTTTGACCTCTGGTAAACCCAGATGATTTTTGACCTCCAACAATATGGTTCTTCCTTCATGACAAATCTGTACACCAAATATAAAGTGTCCTTCATTCCTATCTTGAGATATTGTGATTACAAGCTTTTCGGTTTTTAGCTTCAGTGACCTCAAATGACCTTTGACTTGGGTTCTTCCTCTTAATATGACAAATCTATATACCAAATATGAAAGGTGTCTGTCATTGCTAACTTGAGATATCGTGATTACAAGCCATTTACAAGGTTTTTGCAGTTTAATCTCCGATGACCTCAGATGACCTTTGAAATCTACCAAAAACAACAGCATTCTTCCTCTCAACATGACAAATCTATATCGGCCATTTCTATCTTGACATATCGTGATTTCAAGGTTTTCCGTCTTTGACCTCTGATGACCTCAAATGACCTTTGACCTCCACCAAAACAATAGGGTTCTTTTTCTCAACATGGCAATTCTATATACCAAATATGAAAAGTGTCGGTCATTCCTACCTTGAGATATCGTGATTAGGAGCTATCCGGCTTTTTACCTCCCGTGACCTCAAATGACCTTTGACCTCTACCAAAAACAATAGTGTTCTTTCTCTTAATATGACAAATCTATGTACCAAATATGAAAAGCGTCGGTCATCCCTATCTCGAGATATCGCGATTACAAGTTTTCAGTTTTTGATCTCTGGTGACCTCAGATGACCTTTGACCCCTACCAAAACAACAACATTCTTCCTCTCAACATAACAAATCTATATCAGCCATTTCTATCTTGACATATCGCGATTTCAAGGTTTTCCGTCTTTGACCTCTGGTGACCTCAAATGACTTTTGACCTCCACCAAAAACAACAGGGTTCTTTCTCTCAACATGACAAATCTATATACCAAAGAAGAAAAGTGTCGGTCATTCCTACCTTGACATATCGTGATTACGAGCTCTCCGGCTTTTTACCTCCGGTGACCTCAAGTGACCTTTGACCTCTACCAAAAACAATACTGTTCTTCCTCTTAACACGACAAATCTATATATTAAATATGAAAAGTGTCGGTCATTCCTATCTTTAGATATCGAGATTACAAGCAGCGTCACAAACACACATACACACGCACACACGACATCACCATCGCATAGATTCCTTGCCTGCCTACGGCAAGGAATCAATAAAATGGAATATTAAAAATGATCTGCTAGGTGAATAAAACTCAAGTGAGGGAGTAAGTGCAGCTAGAGAACACCTCGTTTATGAGCTCTGCTTTATGACTAGTTACATTTTAGGCTGACGGGTATTTTATTGGTTTGTGCGACTGTGTCTTCTGTTGGATCAACTTCTCATGGAAAGTTTTCTTTGAAATTACTTCTTAGCATTTTGAGAGGTAACGTCATTCAGTTCATTGAAGATGGTTCATTCTACGGTCTTAACCAACTGACACATTTGTAAGTATCTGAGCATCTTCTATGTAAGTACATATTTTTGTTTGCATTTGTTTTTCAAGTGCTTTTTTGTAGGTGTCTGCTTTGAAAGCACAGAATCCGTTTCACGAGCCGCTTGTATGTTTTGTTTTGAAGTTATATTACAATATTTATAGTGTTATTGACTCTGTTTTTAAAGTATTTCCAGTAACAGCAATTATTTCTTATGTAAAAGTTTGTTTAGCATATCTTTTAGCGGTATCTGTTTTATAAGTGATTCTATTGTAAACGTAAGTATATGTTCTTAAGTTGATATATTGTATTTTAAAGTATCTATTTTGTTAATATCTCTTTGCTTAATGCAATACCTGCTATAGAATAATCCTTACGTACATTTTTTGATAGCATGTTTATGTAAGTAGTCTTCTTTAAGTATCATTTTGTAAGTATCATTTTGTAAGCATCATTTTGTAACTTTCATCTTGTAAGAATCTTTTAACAAGTATCATTTTGTAAGCATCATTTTGTAACTTTCATCTTGTAAGTATCTTTTTACAAGTATCATTTTGAAAAGGTTTATCAAGCAATCATCAGAATGGTACGGTATTTTAAGAGTCACAACCGATTCCTGGCAGATATTGTTTAATAGTTTAAGATATTAATCAAAGCTCCAACACATTTTTCATTTTGATTTTCCTATTAGAGACCTGAGCCATCAACGTCTAGTGTATCTGGATGCGACCCCGTTTGTTGGACTGTACAAAATTCACACTCTGTAAGTTCAATTAACCAATTTCAAGAACGAAATCTAGACGGATTCATTTTTTTTATTCTTCTGATGGTTAAGTCGCATTTGTCAATACATCGGTATCAAAGCCGCATTAAACTCTCGGGCATGTGCGTCAACAGCTTTCCAAAGTTGTGTGTGTGTGGGGGGGGGGTGGGGGGGTATTTTGAGCAAAACTGATGTCAGAGCAAGGCCCTTACGGCGTGGGTGGGGGATTTGCGATCCTAGATGCTCTTGTTGTCAGCATAAGGCTAGGCTAAGCAGCGACTGATGTTTGTCTTAGGTATATAGTGATAACATTAATTGTTGAATGTTTGGCTATGTCATCAGTGAATGGTAATACAGCGCTATACTGGCGTGAACTTGCAGGTACAAAAAAAGGTAAAAAGCTAGTATCCTACGTGTTTTGAAATGTGTGTCTTTTATTTTTCTCAGGGACATTTCGAACAATCCTCTTGAGACAGTCCCTCCGAGTGCCTTCTACGGTTTAACAAACATCAAGACCATGTAAGTTCATTCATTTAGACTTATCGTGGTTTTTCACCGACGTCCCTTTGTTGCGCGTCTCTCTGTTTGTTGGAAATTTTGACGGCCAGGCGCTCATTGTATCACAATTATATCAAGGGTCATGTTGTGCACACATATCGATAACACACCTTCTGCGCATGAGCTGTGACCTACAGAATGTCAAATTAAAACGCGCTGACGTCAAGTAAAAAATCTCTATATTTAAAATATAAATTCAAAGACAAATTAAGTTAAACACCAACAATCTTATCTCCCGAAGTTTTGTACTCCCGATGTCTCAATCATGGAATAAAGATGTACTCGTATAGTCAAAATAAAAGCAGAAATCCCGGTGATTGGGGATGATATATCCTCCAACTTATCCTGACATTGACCTTCACATTTTCACACTGTAACTTTACCCCAAGGGCCCTCCCTACCCCCTCATTTTTTCACACAAATCTGTGCTACTGTTCATTATTTGAACCGGGTCTTGAATGCTTCTTTTATGACCTTGTACACGTAACAATAGTCTGATTATTGTAATTGTTCCAGAGTTTATTTTATAGTGACTGGAGGAGGGTGTAATTAGATGATGGAGCATGTTTTACCATGCGTGGGAGGATGCAAAGGGGGAGGGGTTTACAAATTTACAAATGATATCCACTCTCATCTCTTGCCAATTTAATTATTTTTCATCTACAGAGATTTGTCCAAGAACCAAATCAAGTTCATCCAAGAAAACACATTCAAAGGTCTTCCACATCTGAAAAAAATGTGAGTGAAGTATTAGATATTAGCAAAGGAAGCAAGGGAAAAACTTACCGATTACTTACGACTTTCTTACAAAAAAAGTTAGGGATTTTAAAGGTGATTTTTTGCTGTCCTTCACTAACAGTTATGTGCTTATGTACCCCATTCACAGAATTACAGATGAGTTTCGTTTCTGTTGTGCCGTGAAAAACCTGGCACAAGACATAGAGTGCTTACCGGAAGGAGACGAATTCTCATCTTGTGAAGACCTTATGAGAAATACATTTCTTCGACTGAACCTTTGGATTGTTGGTCTTGTTGCAACGCTCTGTAACGCTGTTGTCATAGTTACAAGATCTGGTAAAAGAAGGGATAGCAGGGTAAGTATATACAAGTTCTACTTTTCTCCAAAATTCACCAGGCTGCAAACAATAAACTATTGTTAAAGAATGCTCGAATTATGCGTTATTCACATGAACGCAGTTACTCTTCCACTTGAGAGCAACCTGTGTACTTGCCCTAAATCTTTAAATTTGTGTCACCGCAGAGGATGACATCTTAGCCAACCCTTGACAGCCTCAAGAAATGGGTTTTATTTGTGGACAAGCATGGAAAAAATCACCTCGCTTGTTGCAATTTCCCCTCCTCTTGCAATACAGAGGCGTTGAATCCCAACAAGTGAACGGAAGTAGAGTAAAATGATGCTTCTACAGCTCTGCAAGCGCAATTAGAGCGTAGAGGGCTATGGGACCAGCTATCTGTCCTTGGGTCGGAATAAATCCCTGTTGGGATTCAAGGCACCCGAAAAATCCCCCGGAAGCTATGGCACGAAATTGGGACACTGGCATGACGCTTTCAGCTGACCTTCAAACGATGCTGGGAGCACATCAAGCTCTTTACAGTTATCTTCTCAGTTTCATCGGTCTGAAAGATAAAGTTGCAAACGGAGATTATCTCGTATCTGTAACCACGAGGTCGATGGCCACTGGGGCACGTGGTGTCAATGTCTCCACCCCCTCCATTTGTACTCAAATTTTTCATAGGTATCATTTCAGTTAAAGATGATGACGATAGATCCCCGTAAATGTCCCTCCAAACTCTACCGTACTCTACCCCCACCACCACCTTATGATTATAAACAGCTGTCTACGGGCCTGATGGGTAGTGTATCGGAGGGGTGATTTGTCATGGAGCATGTTGGCCCAGATCATTAAGATGTACAGTCAAACAGTCCAAGGTAAACACAGCTTGCTTCTGGAACATTCTAGTCAAATGTTTGTAAAGAGTAGGAGCCTATACCTGTTCACTAACAAGTTAAAAGCTTTTGTCTTTTACACATGTAATATTCCTACGCTTTTGTCCATATTTAAATTATGTTTTTTTTTTCATTCTTTTTTCCAGGTCCAGTCATTTCTGATCACTAACCTCGCTATAGGTGACATGTGCATGGGAATATATCTTCTCATCATAGCCGTTGCTGACTTCCATTTTCGCGGTCGCTATGGAGTCTACGACTTCTGGTGGAAGCATTCAATCTTATGTAAACTTGCCGGTTTTTTGTCGACTTTTTCCAGCGAACTGTCCGTTCTGAGTTTAACATTTATCACATTGCATCGTGTTTCTAGTATAGTGTTTCCCTTCCGGACAAAGGACATGGGATTTAGCCGAATTGTTTGGATTATGACGTCAGCGTGGTGTCTTGTTTTCGCTCTGGCCGTAATACCTTTACTGGGAATACCTTACTTTGGAAATTTCTACGGACGTTCTGGGGTGTGTCTTGCACTCCATATTACTCCAGACAAACCCAGTGGTTGGGAATATTCAGTGTTTGTTTTCTTGGTATTAAACTTTTTCTCTTTCATGTTTATTGCCGGTGCATACCTTGTCATGTTTTATGTGGCAAGACGGACACAACAGGCTGCCAAGAGAAGTTTGAGGAGCAACAAAGGAAGTGACGCAATGGCCCGTAAAATGACGTTGATTGTATTCACGGATTTCTGCTGCTGGATGCCAATCATAATACTGGGCGTGGCGTCTTTGTGCGGAGCCAAAATTCACCCTCAGGTAAAGAATCAAGACTGACACCGGGTGGATACCCGTCACAACAGTAGTGGTTCCAGGGTGTGCACTTCCAGGGTGTGCCCTTCCTGGCTGTTTTTTTTTTACACACGATGGTTGTTGCCAACTACAATCAAGCGGGCGTTTTTATGTATGTGTGCGGCTTAGCATGTAAATACGATATCTCAAGATGTGAATAATAGATCTTTACATTTTTGGTGGATACATTTGTCATATGAATAGAAAGAACCATATTGTTTTTGGTAGCGGTCAAAATAATCTAAGGTCAAATCGCGAAAAAACTTGAACACTGCTTGTAAACACTCTATCTCAAGAAGAGTAAGATGTGGGATCTCATACGTAGCATGTGAATGCCTCATATTAAATACAAGAATCCATTTGTTTTGGGGGTCAGAGTTCATATAAGGCCACTAGAAGTAAAACGGTGAAAACCATGTAAACATGTACATATCTCATATATGGGTAAACTTCTTACAGTTACTATGTAGATGATTCCTCACAGTCAGTGCACGAGGTCTCTTGTTTTCGGATAGGTCAAAAGTTTTGTTAGGTCACCGGAAGTACGATTGTAAAAACTCGTAAACACGATATTTCCAGAAGAGTAATCTAAAAGAATCTCATTCTAAGCTTGCAGATGCCCTCCTTTTATTCAAATGCCTTCGTTTTTAGTGGAGGTCAAAGTTCATTGAGGTCACTGGAAGTCGAGTTGTGATGACATAGTGAACATGATATCTCGAGAAGTGTTTATCTGAGGGACTAGCATGTTGATGCTTCACATTGAGTTCAAAAAGGATGGTGTTTACGGTGGAGGTTAAAAGTTATTAGCACTATACGTTTTGTACATAGTACATGTCAGGGACTTTCATTTTACCACCACCCTGCGACGCCCGGCACCCGGCAGAATGAAAGAACTACCAATACCAATACCAATACATGGGCGTCAGCAGAAAAAAAAATAGGGGGCAAAAAAATAGGGGGCAAAACTTTTGATTGATCGAATCGGGGGAATTTTTACTCCCAGAAAAGAGCTTAATTGCTAAATGTTGGCACCTTTTACAGGGGTGTAGCCAGAAATTTGGTGGGGGGGGGGGGCCCTGTAGGCAACTATCTAAGCGTAGAGCCACCATAGTTTGGCTCGAAGGGCCAAGAAAATTTGTCCAAAATGCCTCACAGATCGCTGAAAATGGCACTGCCAGGCCTTGTGAGTTGCATCTAACCAAGTTTTTCATTTTCCAAGGGGGGCAAGTGCCCCCTTGCACCCCTCCTGACGCCCATGGACAAATAATATTTGTTTCGCCAAGGAATCATACCCGACGTCCTGGTTCATTTAGCCTGAACATTGTTTCTCCTTGACCATAATTTTAATGAAATTTTGGAAATCACCTCGACTTTTCCCAGAAAAAAATGCTGGACTCTCCTATAGGGGGCAGAGGAGGAAGCAAAGGCATCGGCCGAGACGAGGATAGTGGTGCAGCCCTCATATAAATGGGACAATAATGTAATGTCGGTTCCATACCGCAGGCGACGATGGGGGTGGTTCCGGTTCCGGTTTCAGCTCTCCACTCAATTTCTTAGAATGGCTGAGTAGTAACATTTTCATGTAATACCCTCAGTCGTTAGAAGTTTTTTTTCTGTGGGTATACACAACCGTAAGTCACATACCCATATTTTCTCCTTTTTAGGTGTTTGCGTGGATCGCGGTCTTCGTATTACCTCTTAACTCCGCAGTCAACCCTCTCTTGTACACGTTGTGGACTGCACCGTATGCCAGACAAATCATTAACCGAGCCAGGGAAACCATTCTCCGTTCCACTGCAACAACCGAATACAAACTCAGTGCAAATCTTTCCACTTCAGGTAAATAGTTAATACTCTATTAAGTGCCAAGATGTTGGCCTCATAGTTTATAAAAATTTGTCAAAATAACCAAAAGAATCACCCATTTTTGCTCATATCATAGGACCTAACACCTCTCAGATTTCTTGCACATACACGAAAAGTTTCAGAAACAACCCATTCTTTCTGCTGAAAAGTTGGGGTCGAGGACTGATTCTCTCTGTCATCTATAATATTACACTCTTAAACTACAACCACGATTCTTATATTTTCTATAGAAGAGGGCGATTTTACAGTAAAAATGAACCAATAACCCCCTGAATAAAAGAAAAACAACTTAAAGACAGATTTGCACCACCCCAAGTATGACTTTTACACAGGGGTAAGCAAAAGTCTCAATGGTGACTACTCTTTGATTGACATCAGAGTTACAAAATTCAAAAGATGCAGAGCAGCTTATATTACACATCACGCACAGAGAATGTTTTGATTACACACGGGGTCTTTTATACTCACCAGGATGTGGCCTTGAGCAGTGAACAATGTTTGTGTCTGCACAAGGAGAAGCAGTAAAGACAATTATGGGCGGGGCTTACCACAAGTAAAAGTCATACTTGGGGTGATGCAAATCCCTCTTTAAGTTCCACCCCACTTGACAGTCTCTGAGCTCAAAATTTTCGTTTACCAGTTCAGTAGTCAACTTCTTCCCAACTGTTTCGTTAATCTCATTACTGTTCGTAACACTACTGATAGCTGCAATGCCAGACAGAACATTCAATTAACCTCTTAAGCTATAATGGTCTTCACACTACCTTTTGCTACGGGCAACCGGGTTGACAATCTGGCAGTCTGGAATTCGCCACTGAAAATTTGCAAAAGACTGAGTTATCCTCGTTTGTCCGCTGTAAGGACGACAATAAAAGGAGCTGATCTCCAAGTCTTCTTGGGGACTAAGTAAAGTCATACCAGGGTGTCTTTAAAAGCACAACCTCTGAAGGATAGAGGATCTCTACAGGCCTGTAGCCAAAAGGAGGAGGGGATATCCTCCAGAAAATTTCATCCTCAGGAAGATTCAGAATTACTATCGCCTGAATGTAGTTCAGTTAATCTCTCCCACCTAATATAGTTTTCCCCCATAGAAGCTATCTCGTCCCCTTTAGTACCTTATCTGGATACGGGCGTGGATCTCTAAAAGAAAGTCCATGTACACTATTTTGAGAGGAAGTCAATTCGTCAATGAGAGATAATTGGAAGATAAACTACCGAATTTTGTTGTTCAAGTCTTGAACCTTCACGAACTAGACTTAAAAGTTATATCTTTGGAGATGTATAGGGCCAATGTACCATTCCCACATAAAAACCCATGAAATAATCCCCCTCTACCATTGAGCAATTTCAAGACACGGGAATGACACAAGTATCTTACTTTTGAGTCCCGCCACTTACTTTCCCGTCATTTTTCATTGGCGAGAAATTTGCCCTTGTCTTGGAATTTCATTATTCAAGCAAAATCCAACTTTGAACTAAGGTTAGGGACCATGATGAGGTCACAAAAAAAATTATTCCGGGATGCAGTTCTTGACCCTGAGGTTCCCAAAGCAGGGAGCATCGAGATACTCGTTGTACCTAAAGTCTAAAATTTCAAAAATATGTGTTACAAAGCTTGAAAAATGCAACCAAATGGTCCAACTTCCATCTTCACAGGACATTCCTGAGCTGAGATATAAAATGTCAAAGCTTATTCAATCATTTTAAGATGGTGGATTGCGGAATAATTTGTGATATCATTTTTGTACTACTCAAATTACAGTCTTTGTTGTTCTTTGTTTTTTCGAAAGCCACTGCACCTTGTGCCAAAATGTGATCACTGTCTTACTCAGGCGCGGATCCAGACATTTCGAAAGGGAGGGGGGGGGGGGGGTTAAAGCCCCCTTGAACATTCTCCTTGATTAACATTATGCTAATTTTTGCGTACTTGTTATTGTTGATGTGGCGAAAAAGGGGGGCTGAGGCCGGGAAAGCCCCCCCCCCTTGGATCCGAGCCTGTTACTGTTATAGGGTGACTTGGCTATATAAGTCCTCTCCGTACAACATACCATGCAAGGGAACTGTAATTGTTTCAAGGTCCTATAAACAAAAGGAAACAAAAGCAGTTCATGTGAGTTGTACAAGAAGGACTTCACAAATTATTGCACAATCCATTATTTTAAATTAAGTTAATTAATTTCAACATTTAATATCTCAGCAATGGAGTAAGCTATGAAAATGGGAGTTGTATGAATGAAATTCATTTTCCAAACTCCAGAATATATATTCTTGTAATTCTAGACTTTAGGTCCACTCATGAACTCATGAATATAATGTGAAGTCTAACTGGACCCAACAAAGACAAGAAGAGTATTCTGTGTACATGGGCTGATGCGTAAGCCGTTTTAGGTAAGAAAAGGGCTGCTGTGTAGGCACTTTGTGTAATAATGCCAGTTTGAACACAATTCCTTTCAAAAAGTGGAGAGTTCTCTAGCAACTGAAGAATGCTATCTTCAACACAACAGTCAAGCATTCTTTCCGCAATAGGAGTCTTATTTTTTGAAATCCGTTGTTTCCGTCTCATTTCAATGGGATGCCCCTAAGACACTTTCAGGTGGCAGCTCCCTGCATGGACAACCTTTGTCCTCCATGCAGTGAGATGTTCTAAGTAGTTTCGTTTTGCACATCCTTTCAATAGCCACCTGTTATTTGGGAAGAAGGTCCTCCTGCAAAAATCTTTCTGATGCTAAGTAGTTGCGAAAAAGAACCTTGTTGTTGGTTTCAATGAAAAAGAAACTATGCATTCGTGATGGCTTGTGTATGTATGTGTGTGTGTACATATGTGTAGGTGCGTGCAAATGTGTGGTTCAGTAGATAGATGCGAGTGGGCGTGTATGTGTGTGTGTGTGTGTGTGTGTTTGTGACGCTGAGATTGTTAACACGATACCTCAAGGAGGCAAATTTCGACAGTTCTCATATTAAGCATGTGGATGTTTAATATTGAAAGAAAGTACTCTATTTCTTTGGGTGGAGGTCAAAGGTCGTCTGATGTCAAGCTCTAGAAGGGTCCAGGCTCAAATCAAGTTGAGATATGTTAGAGGGGTACTTATTCTAAGCACTCCGGTGAAATTTGCATTTCAATCCGATGTGTGGTTCTCAAGATATTAGCAGTTAAAGTTGTCACATTTTTAACCCAAAGTGAACTTGAAGCACGCATATATGACATCATAACCTCCATTAATGAATACTCTTTTGTATGTCTTCAAATGTTACAACCAATTTTCTCCTTCATAATCCCATGTTATCGGAATGTGAATACATGTGAGGCATGTGAATTTTACAAACTTCGATCCTCATGGGGAGTCCTGTCCCTGTTAACTTCAAGGTCAGCACAACAGACTGAAAAACAAAGAAAACAAAAGCATTTCTCATCAATGTGAGGAAGTGATATAACCCCTGCCTACTTTAAACTCACTCTGGGTCACAAATGTAGTAAGTAACTTTATTTGCTGATATCTCGAGAACTTCATTCCCGACTTGAATGAAAGTTTCACCAAATTGCTGAGATTTAGTTCCTCTTTCACATATAGAAATTAATGTTTTGATTAAACCCTTCTTTTAATACAAACATCTCAAGATCAAGTGCATGGATATTGCTAATTTTGCAAATGCATGTCATTGAGTAGAAGAATCATATTGTTTTTATTCTGGGTCAAAGGTCATCGGAGGTCACTAGAGGTCAAACACCAAAATGATTGTTAGCACAATATGTCAAGGTAGGAAGCATTGGTAATTATCATACTTAATATGTGCGTGCATCGGTTGAGTGGAAGAGTCCGATTCCTTTTATAGAGATTAAAGGTCACCTGAGGTCACCAGAGGCCAAACTCTGAAAAAAACTTGTTAACAGACTGTCTGAAGATAGGTGGCATGTATACTTTCATATACTTACCACGTGAATATATCAATCTACCTAAGACTCTAGCAGCTTTTTTCTTGAGTTCAAAAGAGAAGTGTGAGTACATTAAAGGTCAAAATATGAAAACAAAAACGTATGGCAGAATATTCCATTCTAGGAAGTATGAAAACCTTTTGTACATGGTAAATGTATTTCTTGTATGGGCTGGAAGCAAGCATCCTGTTGCTGTTGCCGTGTTTACTTTAAAACTAGAGTTCAAATTCTAAAAACCTTGTAAGTAAGATATCTCAAGAAAAGGTGAGTACAGACCATCTATAACTGGGCGGATCAAACCGAAACTGAGACTACCTGCAACTGAAGTCGGTTTTGGGTGGTCCCGGTAACCTCGGACCGATGGCTGGGTGGTCTGCCTGATCATGAGAACTGAACGTCATTTTGGTCTCGGTTGGTCTGTCCGTTTAACACAACGACCGAGAAGAACCAATAAAATAAAAAACAACGACTTGCCAATTGAGGCTAATTGAATGCCTAAATTACAAGGTAAACTTATCAGCCTCTCGCGTATTAATATGCCAAAAGTTAGGTCCAATTTTCAGTGTGAGCTTAAGTTGCAAGCGATTAACATGAATCCTACCCTTCCCAATTATTGTATTCTGTACATTTCCAATTTTGTTTACTAAACTTTGCTTCCGTTTTATTCGGGTTGGTCTCGGGTGGTCCGAAGCGAGACCGTCGTCCACCGGGTGCTTTGGTTCACCCTCTCAAACCGACGTCGGTATGGTCACGAGTGGTGTGAGTGCAAAGTTTAGTCGCTCTCGTGTGGTCTCGGTTATGTATTGTCCAGACCAACGATAGAGTGGTCTGGACAAACAAACTCAGACCAACGCACACCTTTAATCTGAAGGTATGTATGATGAATAATGTACTGCATATACTTGGTGTGTCAATGCATCATATTGATTAATATAGTGGTGCATGACATGTATGTATAAGGAATCAGTTTTGTAAAATGTCCATTGTTTTAGTGGAGGTCAAATGCCATTTGAGGTCACCGGCAGTGTTGTAAAGAGTCACGACTCGAGTCACTTCTCCTCAAAATGATAGTGACTCGAGAGAATTCAGGAGTAATTTCCCCATTGAAATAATACAGTGACTCAGTCAAAGTCACTTAAAAGTTTGACAATTGGTGACTCGAGTCACGATTGTAGTGACTCGATTACAACACTGGTCACCGGAGGTCAAACTCATCTCCAGGTAGGGATCTTAGATACTGTATTTGTGATACATGGTTATGTTGCTGCATAGGGTGTTTCAGAATAGGAATTGTAGGAACGAGTTCTAATTAAAAGGCTGAAGTTTATTCATGCATAAATTACTCCAAAAGTAAATGAATTTTGCATTCTGGATAGAGGAAGGAATTAAACACAAACGGCTACGTCGTCTGTCATATTTTGATTAACATCTACGGTAATTCATGGTGAAAACATGATAATTATTGCTTGAACAAATAGGCTGTTTTAAAAATAGGGAAAATACCTCTATAGTCACTGCAAAATTGCATCTTGAACAAACGAATTGAAGTATTTTACCCGAAATTTTACCATGATGCAAAAATATCACAACTTTGCCCAAAAGCTAACCCATATTTTGCCTGAAAACAGCCAATATTTTATCCCAAGAGCAGGGGTCTGTAACCCCTGTCTTGTACACCAATGAACATCACAATCTTCTCATCTCCTTTTGGAAATTTAGAGTGGTTAGAGCATCCGACTCGTAGCCGGAAGGTCTGGGGTTCGACTCCTGGCCGGGTCATACCAACGATTTTAAAAATGGAACCTGCTGCCATTGTGCTTGGTGCTCAGCCTGTCAGCATAAGCAATGGAGTAGGGAAAACAAGCCAGTGAGCCAAAACTGGAAAAAAGGCCGTGGCCGGCCCCACTTAAACCAATTGGTTAGAAACTGAGCCGTAAAACCTCATCTAACTCTAACTCTTTGGAAATCTATTGTTCACATCTTGAAGGGATTCTGGTCCGAAACAATTTGCATGGACAATAATTGCATTCCTCGTGGTATCGATAATTCCCTATGTAGCCTAATATGAACAATCTATCTACTAACTAGAGTTTCAGAAGCACAATTTCTTTAGTCGGAATTGTTCGAATTACTGAGTAGTTCAGTAAAGGCTCGTAGCCAAGGGGGCCATCGGCGGCGTATTCTAAAAAAAATTCACCCGTCTCTAGAAAATTAAAAATGACTTATTGCTTCAACACATTTCACTCCTTTCCCAGTTGAAGTATTTGTATTTCCCCCGAACAGTTTTCACACAGTACAAATAGACAAATAGAAACGTTTACTTAATAGTGAGAAATTCTAAACAAAGCGTCAGTGCAAGGCTTTGTCAAAGATAGCACTATTTTGCAATTACACCACTTAACATTTACACAAATTTCTCAAAGAAGGACAGTAAAAGATACTCCTTCATAGACCCTGTTGCAAAAATATATTCACCAATTAATGATAATTTCTAAAGAAACAATCACTTCAAAACTTTTCAAAGCATAATCTTGAATATAAGCCACCCTACACTGACAATAATTTTTCAAAGTTAGGGGCACCTCCTTTTAATTGATCGAGCTAAAACACCCCTCAGCATTCAGATCCCATCAAAAGATAAGAAGCATTCTGTGCAAAACCAAATTTTGCGCACACACACACACACGCACACACACACACAAATTTTACAGCTTTATACTTCATTTTCAACAAAATCATCAACCAACAAATATGTTGGGGGCATTCTTTTAAAACCTTCCACAGAACATTATTCCTTGCATGGGGTGACAGGGGAAGGAAAAGCCCAGGTTTCAGCTACTCTAAGAGCTTCGTTGGATGTAGGTGTACCAAGGAAGAAAGCAGAGTACCCAGGAGGGGTCGAGGTAGTGGATACAAACAACCCCTCTTTGCTTTACAATTATGTGCCATTTAAAAGTAGTTTGGATAAATACATTTAACAGTAATCACTCACAAAAGTTATAAACGATCAAAAGATGAGATGTAATTTGCCTGGTCCTATTATCATTTAGTACTATACAGCTCTCGCTTTCACACCATGTTTGCATTTCACAGAAAAATTTTCCAGCGCCCCGAACGGACGAAGACGAGGAAACCGTGCGCTGCCCGGGACATCGAGCGTTAGACTCCCTCCAGAAAAGTCAACGGGATCAATGAGATCCAGTGACGTAATTCATGATCCGGAAGAAACCATCCGAATGAACGACATGTCACACTCTAAAGGCAACGTGTACGTTAATCCAAACAATAACCAAGACGGTAAAACTGCTGATCGTGGAAACTATGAAAAGTTGTTGGGCGACAAAGGTATGGAAGTCCAAGGAGGTCATTCTTCTGGTGAAGAGTGAAAACTTGACATCATATTGTACATTATCGTGTGTGATATTGTACAGAATTATAAACATTATATTGGCTACTTATTCCAACCGTTCACGCACAAGATGTGAAATTAAAGTACATGTGTTGACGAGGAATATTACTTGATGGATCTCCTCGAAGCAAACATATAGCAAAGAATTATGATTTCACAACACCATAGACTTTCAAGGACAAGTGCGATCCTCAAAATGTGAATCAAGACCACAGCAAGGAAAGGCACGAGGGCGTTTCACGAACTGACCATGGTGCCCCTATCCTCATTATGCAAATTGATCGCAAGAATGATTTACTAGCTACAAAAGATAACATTCGTCAATACTACCCACGTCAATGATATTGCTACCCACCCTGTGTCAGAGTTCCTGGACAAGAGCCTGAGAGGAATTACTCCGACACGATCAGTTAAAATATTCTTCTATTTAACATGCATGGTAAACATCTGCCTGTAAATTACCCCTAAATGTCTTTGGTCATTCTGTGTAATTTTATGAATTTATAGCTTCGGGCAACATGCTGCACATTTCTGGGGCGGGGCTTGCTTTGCTGACAAATACAATACATTTTTAAGGTTCAGTGAAATTATCCGTCCGCAGTAAAGTTGGGTATGCTTGTGGTACCGTCATTGCTACCTTATATTCTGAACTTAGCCGGCTCGGACTGAAGTGTATAAAATCCCGGTCAGTAACCCTGCCCGATGTAAGAGAATGGTATAGAAGTCCTAATCTTCATCACTACTTTAAAGTACAAATGTAGGTAGAAACAAGGGGGCGTGGACTCCAGATAGAGACGCACTCCGTGTATACACTGTAAAAAAATTTTCTGTTTTTTTACAGATTTTTTCTGGCAGCAGAGTTTCCAAGCTTTTTCTGTAATTTTATATTACCGAAATCCTCGGTAAAATTTTACAGGAAAAAAATGTTATTTTACAGATTTTTTCTGGCAGCAGAGTTTCCAAGCTTTCTCTGTAATTTCACATTACATATCATGCTGTTAAAAAACAGTGTTTGCCTGTAAAATTTTGAATTGAAGCTGCCGCTGTATACGTGGTATACAAGCATGTATGGGACTTTTCCATAGTCCGTGCTGCATAACTACCCTTTGAAGCATCCCCCTTTCTCTCGTGCGAGAGCTTTTTTTCCAAAAGTCCCCTGACTCTCTGGCGAAGAGCCAGGGGCGAAAACCAAACAATACTCCCGAAAGAGTTCTGCTCCCCGAAGGAGTAACAACGTCCCCAAGGGACAAACTTTGACTTAACTGACACCACCTGACAGTGGTCCCGTTCTAGACTGGCTGAATAGAACAGGTCCCACCCTGGGAGCTCCGCTCTCGTGCGAGAGAGCCAGAGGCGGTAACGGTCCATAATCGTTAACATATGCTGTGTGCGAAATGCGGAATGTCTTATATTAATTAATTTGACCGGTTAGTTACAGTGAAAAATGTTACTACATATTTTTTACAGAAGTAAGGTTCACTGATCTTATTATTTTCTATTGGTGTTAATAAACAACTTATCTTTTCACCAAAAAAAGTGTCTTTTGTTACAGATCTGATTAGTGTAGGACTGTTATTAGCGTCAATTTACAAATTTTATTTCAAAATTTGGCCACGCCCACTTTATTAATTAACTTCCCCTAAAAAGGGCTTTAATTAATTCTACACACAATTCAAGGTTATCCAATGTTTTATTATGATATTTTTTAATAAACTACACCCGCAAAGTCTTTACAGTGTTATCTCTTAACCAGTTAGATCTATTTTTAATTTGCATTTTCAAAACAGATTTTTTCAGTAAACTACTGGAAATACGTGAAACCTCTGTTAAATTTACAGAATTTTCTCGTAAATATGAAAAAACAGATATTTTCGGCAAAATTTTACAGAAATTATCTGCAAATTTTTATTCGTATAAAAATACAAACTTATTCCGTAAAAGATGTGATATACGGAAGACTTCTGTAAAAATTACAGGAATTATATGTAAAATAAGAAATACAGAAAAAATCTTGAAAATTCTACAGAACTTTACTGTTAATTTGGAGAAATTTTTTACAGTGTAGGATGCAAATGAAGCATAGAACAATGTTTTACATGGAGTAACGATATATTTAACAATGACATAAAATGATTTATAACATAATTTAAAAAAGAAAGAAGAGGGTTGTATCGAAGGACTACCCCTCCCCCAGCCATGGATGTGTGAATGGTTATCCATCGGCAATGGGTATTCTTGAACGTGCGTGTAACATTTTATGCCATACCTTTAAACTTGAGCGTTGTTCATACGGGTGAAAGTTTGCACCATCAGTTTGTGAATTTAACATGTACATAATATAAATGACGTCATTTTTATTTATTGCAAGTGTTCAGTTCAGTATGGTGCATTGATTAGTTGTATTCAAAATGTCTGAAAAATAGTTGATTTTGTTTATATTTTATCCGATAGTAGAATATTTCATTGTTACTACGTGAAATTTGAAATTTGTTGGTTTTTATAATTGAAGGTGAATAAAATCTACTTTTTACCAACGTTTTTATCCCCATGATCCCCGTGTATCAAACATTTTGTCAAATATCAATTACATACAATAAAGTTACCAGGGACCGTGTTCATAAATGTTACTTATGCAATTTATGTGTAACAATTTAGCTTTTTACTTAAAAGCTATTGTCAGTCGATTAACCTGCTTTCCATCTGTCGAATATTTTACTTAAATTTTGCTTAATTCCCTAAGTATTTCTACAAATGCAAGGGCCACCTTGTCCACATTATGCACATTGTAGTATATGTATAGGGGGCTGACCGGCATGGCGGGCAAGTGATCGCTAGTATAGCCTACGTAGCTTACACCCAGAAGAACTGATAGACTGGTTTCTTAAAACAAAATAGTAGCTTTTAGTGCATTAACATACTTGAAAGAATGAAAAAATAGCTCCATTTCGCATTTTAGCCGCTTTCTGGGTGAAAACGTTTCTCAAGGGCAGGGAAATACCCTTTCGCTTAAACCCTTCCCCTAGGAAGGCCACTCAGTTACGACGAGCCCCATGTTGAAATTTGTCAGAACTTTTTATGGCTTGCGGATGATTTTGTAAACCCCAAATTGGCTCTTGATGGGGAAAGGGTTCCACACCCCTGGCCAACGCAGTTCGAAAATACTTTGTTATTTTGCATCTTCATCCACGCATTTTGATGATGAATCCCCCCCCCCTACCGTGACGTTCTCTTGGTAGTACCATTACAGACATCAAGAAAGAACAGCGGTGAAATGACCACGGTGGGTAACATTTAACTTTAAACTGTTCCATATTTGAAAAGACCATGAAAATGCTTCAAAAGCGATATGTGTGCAATGTCAACTGTGCACAGGACTGTATAGGTTTGTCCGTGTTGACTTTTAGGGGAGGAGTGGTGCGATAGTGTTATAGCTTGTGCGTTTCAATGCAAGGTGATAGCTGTCAGTGACAGTAGTGTACACCCTAATTGAGGAGTGGGGGAAGGAAAGACATCAACTATGGAACGTTAGAAAGTACTTTAAGAGTATACTGGATTTGTCTTCAGCCTTCGAAAAGTGAAATACGGAATAAACATGTCTCTCTGCCCCGACCCCATCATTGACCACCCAGGTAACATTCCAATATGGGACCCGTATGGGTCCCATATGGAATGACATATGGGGCCCATATGAGTTTGCACCCAAGATTTATAAGGGTCCCATATGGGTCAGCCCATGTGACCCATATGGGATAGTTCTGGGGCCCATGTGGGCAACTGCCACATATGGGCCCAGAACTATACCATATGGGTCATATGGGCATATGGGCCTCTTATAAATTTTGGGCCCCCTGTGGGCTGGGGGTTGTAGAATATGCCCACGGTATTTCCCGCCTGTCGTAAGAGGCGACTAAAGGGAAGGACTTGCACTGTATTTAAACTTGCTTGACACTATATAACACATTTGTGTTGGTGTGTCGTTAAATTTCATCTAACTAACTAACCTTATAAATCTTGGGTGCAAACTCATATTGGCCCCATATGGATTCACCTATATGGGGTCCATGTAAGTTCGCTACCTTGGGACCATGATCAGTGGCAACAGGAAAGATTTAATATCCATAGGACAAAGTTTGGATTAGGTGATAGGCTGTGCAACTACATGTATTATTGTGAAAAGCTGTTCAACAACATAATTATAGTAATGCCACACGCTGAAAAACTACATAATTAATGTATGTGACAGGCTGTGCAACGACATAACGACGTAGTATTGTTAAAAGCTTACAACTAATTAATTGTGATTATGTTGCAAGATTACGACTACATAATGATGGTAATATGACAGGCTGTGCAACTACATAATTCTAGTAATGTAACAGACTATATTACTACGTAATTATTGTAATTTTACAAGCTGCAAAACCACATAATTACTAAATGTGACAAACTGTGCAACTATATAATTATAGTAATGTCACAGGATGTGCGACTACGTTTAGAAAAGACTCTACTTAAGTAAATGGAATTTTGTACATGAAAAGAAAAGTATATACACTTGATAATATTATCCACGACGGATGGAATATTCTCCTTGATTAATAAACGAATAACACAGTCTAAAACTGCCACTCACTGTGAGTTTTGTCGTTTATTGTTCTCCCAATAATTCTTAAAGATAAAAAATGAAAGAGCGTGCATATCTCAAAATGAACCAGAAATAATTGTAAAATAACGCGTAACATTCAAAACTAATGAAAGTCAAATGCTCACTTCGAGCGCTATTGATTATAAGGCACTGTAGAACATACATGGAAACTTTTAAAGCTCTACGTAAAAATCATATGGTATTCAATCAGCCCTCGAAACCCCAGGCAGTTCTGGCGAGGTGGGGATGAGGTAAGTGATCAACCCAAAGAGGGAGGGACTTTCCCGAATGGTTTAGGCCTAATTGACATGACCTTGGAGATGCTTCACCCCAGAAGCTCAATCGTTGTAACGAACCTTCCCCTTCCCCTCAGTGCCAGCAAGTTAAAAACTACAAGTAAAGCCTTCAGTGACGTCATTACAAGTAAAAATATGAAATTTACGTCGTAAAAGCATTAGTGACACAGAGGTTTCCCTTTGTCAGGACGAATCGTACTCGCTTTTATTTTCCAGAGCTTTTCAATGCCTCTTAAATTTACTATATATATGGGTGAAACTTAATGAGTTTTTAGATCTCATAAATAGTAATGAGCCTCCCCAGGAACGTTTAGTGAAACGTAAAATGGAGTTTATTTGAAAAGCAGGACGACTCTGAAAACATCATCAGAAAAATAATTAAAATCTTTCTTACAAGAATTAATATCATATTTTCTGTTTCATGTTGCGATTGTTAACCATAACAGAAGTTGACACTATAATAACATGTCTGGATATTGACCTAATCTGGTTAAAAATGGCCGCCCCCTGACCATGAGCTTCCGTCTTCTTTCTATTCCATTTCGTTTATAAGTATGACAATATTTTTTTTAAATGACCAACGTAATGCCACTTGTACGCTACTTGTACGCTACTAGTGCAAAAAATGTATGGAGATGTGAGGGCAACGTAAGATTGCATACGTCGGAGATATCTGACATTTTACCAGGGATATTTTTTTAGTATTGAGGCTCTTTTGAACGTGGTTAGTTTTAATACTTTTAGTTCATTGTTGTTTTTATTTTGTCACTATTCATTTAGCTGTCGCGTAGTAGCGTCAATCTTTACTCGAATGTATGTGTGTGTGGGTGTGTGTGTGTGTGTGGGGGGGGGTATGGCCACTTCGTCAAAAATTTACTGTGTAAAAATCTTAAGTCAATGGGTGTATTTCCAAAATGTGGGGGACGTGTCCCCCTGTCCCCCCAGGATTGACGCCCATGCTATCGCGCGAAAATGGTAAGTCCATTTTCGGTGGAGGAGTTGTCTTGAAACAAATGTGCTGTAACGCGCCGCAAAATGTTAATGCGCCGTCCGTGGATAGGCTATAAAGTGAATATTGCTTACGCACACACACAAAAAGGTACAAAACACAATTTTCTAAAGTTTCTCTAATAATTATTCGTGAACTCTGGTACTGTAATTACAGTCGAATCATAATAAAGGATAATGCTATTTACAACTTACAAATGGTAGAGCGATACAATTTTAAAATCGGTAACCAGTGGACCTCATATCACCCGACTGACTTTCGGTGGGTCCAATAGTGTGAACTGGCCCCAGCCCTTAAGTTGCTGGGACGCCTTCGTCCCCCGGCTTCAACATCTGGGTCACACTTCTCACTATACGGCGTCGGTGAGTGGTCCCGGGAAACTACGCCCTGGCTCCTCCAGCATCCCCTTCTCTAGCCGAAGGTCCAGCGTCTAAGCGGACTGCCCATCACCCAAGTGCCTCGAATGCTCGTGCTCCTCTGCCCGCTAGAAATCCAGCCTCAGTACGCCCCCTCAGTCGGCCAAGTCCAGCCAAAGGTTTAGCCCCTCCGCTTCAGAGCCCCTTACGCTCCAGCATCTCTGCCCTTGGCAAGGATGACGTCAGCAGGTAAGTCTTCAGTTCCTACGTCCGGGCTACGAATTAAATACGCTGGTACGATAACAACTCACGGTACGCATCCGCTGTCAGGCTTCCCCTTTATATTTGTCACATACAACCCAGTCTACCCTACCATAACACCTATGCTAGCTCCTGGGTGATATAACACAGGCGTACAGCCCCTACGATATAGCACATCCGCCAGTTCTTCAATGGTATAACACATACGGGGTAGTCCCTACGATGGAACACATAGGCCGGTTCTTCAATGATATAACACATACAGGGTAGTCCCTACGATAGCACACATAGGCCGGTTCTTCAATGATATAACACATACAGGGTAGTCCCTACGATAGAACACACAGGCCGCTTCTCCAACGATATAACACATACGGGGTAGTCCCTACGATAGAACACAAAGGCCGGTTCTTCAACAATATAACACATACGGGGTAGTCCCTACGATAGAACACATAGGCCGGTTCTCCAATGATATAACACATACAGGATAGACCCTACGATAGAACACATAGGCCGGTTCTTCAACGATGTAACACATACGGGGTAGTCCCTATACGATAGAACACATAGGCCGGTTCTCCAATGATATAACACATACGGGGTAGTCCCTACGATAGAACACAGAGGCCGGTTCTCCAATGATATAACACATACAGGATAGACCCTACGATAGAACACATAGGCCGGTTCTTCAACGATGTAACACATACGGGGTAGTCCCTATACGATAGAACACATAGGCCGGTTCTCCAATGATATAACACATACGGGGTAGTCCCTACGATAGAACACATAGGCCGGTTCTGCACGTAGTTTACCCAATAGCAACTCCCTGCCTGGAGTAAATATTTCCCCTCCCGGTTAACCTTTCTAGATACCAACCTACAGGCTCTACTACCTAATTCTAATAATTCCACGCCTTTCCGGCCCTCCCTAAGGCGTGGATTAAACTACTTCTCCGGCCCTAGCGATTATTTATACGACTTAATCCTAGATAAGTTCTAACACAGCGGAGTACCGCTAGCTTAACTCTTGCCCTCTTAATTGACCGCCCAGCCCTTCGATTATTCTTACCAGAAAGTACCCCTAGCCTCCTGCCTCGTTTCCAGCGTCTTTTTTGAGTAAAAGATTCTTCGTTATTATCCCGCCTTTTCCTAGTACGTCCAGCAGTAGCTTTCGTTTTCTAATTAATTCCTATGACAGCGCGAGGGTTAAAAGCATGGTCTGGTGACCAAATTTGATGCTTTCAAAAAAAGCAGAAAAATTTTCTGTGTTAGGCAGTGAAAACCCCATTTCAAAAGCATCTTGCATTCGGAAGATACAAATTTTTGAAGAAATACTACATTTTCAGTTTCCCTAGTGCATGATGGGAAATCTGTGATGTCATCTGGGCAAATGGATTTGATGTAGCTTTTGTATTTCTTTATAATGTTGATATCACTATATTGAATATTCCATAACTTTATTTGCTGTACCATAAGTATGGGACAGTTTTTCACTATATCTACACGGAAAAACATCTAAAAATTCCAACGGTATCACATTTCAAGGACAAACAAGGTAGCCAATTATAAAGAATAACAAAAGGAATCTGAGGCAATTTGCCCACTTTGGATCACATATTGTGACCTTGAGGAAACTTGGAGGTATTTCTTATTAAAAGTAACCAATCTTTAGGAAGAGATATCTTGAGTTAGGAATGGAGTTTTGATATGGGGTTTGGATGACATTTAATGAAAATTTTTTATCTTTCATAGAAGACCCCTACAAAATGCCACCAGACAATGCCTTTAATGTCTACCGGGGGAAATTCTGTCTTCAACTCTCCGTGGTTTCCTCCTCGTGGTAGCTTCATATGCGACCATATGTGCCCCACGTGCTCCGCGCTAGTTGACGGTTACCCAATCAGTGGACTGAAATCCTGCAACTCCCACCCCCAGGTTCGCGTACACTGTGTGCTTCAATGGGTACCACGGACCGCCTACCCGTGGGGGAAAGAACCAATGAGGTCCGGGTAACAGGCTTCTCCAGGAATTCGTAAGACATGTGCATACCGCGGCTTCCGATTTCATACTAATGAGGGCGACAAATAGCCACCAATGCAATTTCGTTACAGTGCTATACCATTAGCCAGTCTTCAAACGCAGACGGACCGTCATAGATCTATGATTTAAAGTCGTACGGCCGACCTCACAGTCAGCTGGCATTACGCGGGACAGGGAAATTACCTCTTCCCATACCGAAAATATCCTTCGCAAGTCATTGCCTCCATTCATCCAAATGTAACGTTTAGCAAGAGAACATTATGGTAAAAAGAGAAATATTTCTAAATGTGGATGACAGCATTCCTTCCATCTTACAAATGTCATATATTTTAACTGGGACACTCAACCTCTGCTCATATGAATTAATATCTTGCGAGATGTATTAAACTGTTTAAAATTTGAGATGTTTTCCCAAATGGTTTAAATGAAGTGACCCTGTAAAGGTCCTGTAAAGCCACCGACCTTGTTTTCGATACTTTCATTGACCGGGGAACCTAGAACAGCTCCCTGGTTTAACCAATCGTTTCACCAAAACCTCCGCTTCTGCTAATTTTCCCATAAAACCTATGAAAGAAGTTTTCAGTGACGTCATTACAAGTAAAACTGTGACGCGTAAGTCTTAACGACGTTAGTAACACAGTGTTTCACTTTGTCAGGACGAAATGTATTCGTTTTGGCATTTTCCAGACCTTTTAACGCCTCCTAATCTCGGGACTATAACTTGGAGTTTTCTAGAAACTTCATGGAAATAGGTAAAAACAGATTTCAGTGAGTGGTGAAGTGCCGCCCCAAAATTTTGAGGAAATTTTTGGCAGTGAATGAGGTTTCTTTGAAAAACAGATTGACGGTTCTTTCGATCATCATGAAAGAAATAATTGAAATTGAAAATAGGTGAAGGAAAATAATATCATGTTACTTCAATTTTGTCTTGCGAATTGGTAACCGTAACCTACCTTTTATACTATCATAACATGTCTGAACATTGATCAAGTCCGATTCAAAATGGCCGCCCCTGTTGATTACCATGTGCTACAATTGTCCACCTTTTATTCCATCCTTGAAAGTGTGACAGTTTTATCTTTAAATTCATATAATGTTGAAGGTATGTGGGCATGTAACCAAAAGACCGTTTTACTCAAAAGCGATAAATTAAGATACTCTTATAAATAGTCTGTTAGAATTATTAGAACACATTTTACCGATTTCAAGATATACCTCTTCAAAGTTTGACAATTTCAGAGATTTCTCATTTACTGTACAAAAATTGTGATGTGGAAGAGTTGCATAGGGTCTGAATTTTTTATGTTAACCATTTATTCCTTTTACATTACCTCTTTATTACATACCAGCTAGTTTCTATTTTAGTGTTAATGTGGACATTTTCAAAGTAGTCAATAGCTCTTTACAAGACTCCTATGGGCATGCCAACATTACAACTTTCCTTAGAGTTAAAGGTTAAACAAACACAGGATAACATAAAAAAATTTATGAGTCCCTCTTTCCACTTTACAACTTTGCATATGTAGCTCATGTTTATTCATGATGGAAGTGCAAAAAGATCATTTTTCTCTTTAAATGATCAATACTTGATGGATTTTGATAGGAACTGGTACTTTTTTATTTTTAACGTTTTTAATGCGTTTTATACAAGGTATGACATTTACATGTCCACAGACCTTTGAGGGAAAGGTACACTACTAGTGTAATTAACGTGGGAGATGTGAGGGGTATGCAAGATCGTGTACGTAGCAAACATTTTAAATTTCACTTTGTATGTTCGTCTAATTATGGTGCTATTTTGAACATAATGAGTTTTAGCCACATGTTAGTTCATTGTTGTTTTTATTATGTCACTGATTAATTCGATAACATATCGTGAGATAATCCAGGTACCATTTTCGATGAGTTTTCTTGAATTACTTGTGCTATACCATAAGCCTCTCTCGAAAGAAAACGGACCGTCACAGATCTATGGTGTAAAGTCTGACGTCATACTGCACAGCATCTTGCAATAGGATAGGAGGTTTAGGAGAAAGGCCTCCTCCCCGAAAAACTTTGCAAATCATTGCCTCCATTTTTCAAGAAATAAAGTATAATTTTAATGAAATCCTTCACATATTTAAGTGTAATCAAGTCTTCTTTTTGGAAAGAAAACTATTTCTTGTACTTAGTGTGACTTTTTTCTTGGTTCATTATCCTATGCTTTGGGCATAGTAAGTTACAATGATTGGTTACTGTTCATTTTCTTTACATAGTTTGTCAATTTAAATGTGAATGTTTAATAATTTTTGATCTATTTATGTTATGAATCAAATGCAAAACTGTTCATCCATTAATTTGCACATATACTTTTTAAGTTGGTTGAAGTGAATATTGAGATAAAAAAACGAAATAACGTATAAGAGAAAATTATGGTGTAATGTCAAATAATGCCATATTTGGAGTATTTCTTCCATCTCACAAATGTTATATATTTTAACTGGGCCACTCAACCACTGGTCTAATATCTTGCTGGGTGTCTTTAAAATTTAAGATGGTTTGCCCTCAACCCCCCCCCCCCACACCCACAAACAAAATTTATCACAACCGCTATAAGGCCTATCATAGTTTGGTTTCCCAATTTTCCGTGAATCCGCTAGGACATGGTTCCACTAGAGTTAGTATGATTTTCGCCTTTCTTTCTTGGTAGTTCCGACTTTGAAACAAAAGATTAGGTGTCAGTCCAACTTAAGAGGAGGACAAAACGACTTCAGACACTTGAGTTTAAATGCCCAATTTTTTCATAGCAGGCAGTGGAACTTTTGTCAAAAAGTTTACCGCTAGCCTCTTCACCAGTTTTCAAAAGATTAGCGCTTCCCAGACAAAGGTGTATAGGTTAATTGCTACTCCCATATGTTACCCATTACCCTACCCGACCCTCATACTTCCATAAGCCCATACACCACCCCTAACCCTTTCCCAACTTTAACACTAACTCCACCCAAACTCCAAACTCTAAACCTAACCCTAAACCTACACCTAAGCCTAAGTACACTACTGTGTGTGAAGAGCACAAATAATTGACCAAGCAGGTTTAGATTTGAAGGGTATGGTGTAAATTCATGTCAAGTAGCTTAAAGACAGACAGTCATCACCCCAAAGTATATTTTTAGTGTAGGGGTATCAAAATTCTCAGTTGGTGACTGCTCTTTGATTGACATCAAAGTTTGAAAATTTGAAAGATGCAGAGTAGCTCACATTCCACACAAGCCGCAGAGAGAGTGCTTTTATTGCATTTTATGGCCTTGTATGCTCAGCAGGACATGGACTTTAAGGGGAAATGCAGTCACCCCAACTTGAAGTAGTGTAGTAGACTGTCCTGTTTCATGATTGGCTCTTTAGAGTCATGTGACAATATTTTTTCTCCTCAAATGTGAAATTTACTAAAAGTAACTGATTGGTTTACCTTGAATATGAAATACTGAAGTCCTAAACTATTATGAAAGATACTTTGAAGAGAAATAGCCTAAGAAGAAAATTGTGAGATTTAGCTGTTGCTTCAAAAAAAGTTTAGGGCGACTGCTCTTGCCCTTTAAGCAATAAAACAGGTTTATTCCGGCACAAGGAGGAGCTTCATACAGTTATGGGAGGAGCTAGAAGTTGCATAGTTGGGAGAATTGGAACTGTCTGGGATGATGAAAATTCCCCTTTAAGTGTAGTCACCAATTTTGAATGAAGATCCCGGAGCTCCTTAATCAGTTAATATATGTGGATTGATGCAAGAGCCACGGCTTTAAGAACCCATGAAAAATGTCAGTGCAAATCTTTGCAAAGTTCGCTTCGATTGACGGTTTGCGCAGAACTATTTGTCCTGTCTAAATTAACCGCAGGAAAAATGAATGCCTCTGTTTAACGCGATCTTATTCATCATTGTAGGCAAGTAATTTGCACTTAAAAGCAGTCTGCTAACAAAGCCAGCATACATAGTTACACTATACTTGTGTACGCTCTCGGCTTACTTGCCGAATGCAATATATTGTGTGGGATCGAATAGCCCTTACATGCAACACATGTGGCATTAGGGAGACTATTTACAATTTTTTTTTTATACAAGTACCTGTGTATAGTAATTATGAGCGCTGCAGGCTTCGAGACCTGGCCTGGAGGACAATCCTGAGGCTAAGTTTGCCGTTAAAACCTCGCCCGAATTCCAAGGTTCCACCCTTGTACATTCTGGCCTCGGAAAATTTTAACCGAGGCGTGTTTAAGGCCAATCCGAGACCGGTTCTTAAATGCAACCTACCAAATTCCTCATAAAACCCTCTAAAATGCAGGTGTTACATTGTTGCCCGTAGCGTGGCAAGGTACTGAAGGGGGGGGGGGACGGGCTAGATAGTTTCCTGGAAATATATTTTTAAGGTACTAGATATGCTAAAATGCATTAAGGCAATAATAACTCTTTCTTTACAAGGGCGGAGAAGGTTTTTCTAGGGGGCTCGGCCTCTGCTCCCCCTCCCTTGGCTACGGGCGTGCCTGAAAAAAAATGTGTCACTTTTAGTTAAGGCACCATTTCAACTACAAAATATGGCTATGAAAATCGTAACCATACCCTCCATGCAGATTGCTTTTCCAATTAGATATTGAGCAGTTTCGAAACTTTTTTGACCAGTGACCATGGAAACGTCATTTCAGATGAGTTGAATGGAAGCCATTTGCCAAGGAAGTTAAGGCAAAGAATTTGCTCAGTTTGAGTTCCAAGCAGATTTATGCCTAGTATGTTTATTATTACGTCTACATTTCGGTATAGTAAAAAAAAATGTGACCTGATGACGATCAAAGAAGGACCCTGAAAGCAAATATGACTTTAAAAATTCATCTTAAAGAACTTCAAAAGTCTATCAATAGGGAAAATTTCAGTCTGTCTTTCAGATTCTGGACATAGGCGTAGGAGGCGGGGGGGGGGGGGTGGGGCTGCAGTCCCCCAACCAAAAATTTTTGAGAAAATTCGGGCAAAATGCTGAGAATTTTTCGGGCACCTACTAAAAGAAAAATAATACAATGAGGTAGCTAAAGGGTATTAATAATTTAAAAACTTTTATTTTTACTTAAATTACGTAAATGTTTTAACACAAATTTTACTTCAAAGGTAGCATATGTGGCACCAGATTGTACTCAAGGACACCTAACTTTTCAAAACTTTTCAAAGAGGAAGGGGTAATGCCGATTTTTTAGTACCTAAATTTACGTAAATGTTATAACACAAATTTTACTTCAAAGGTAACATATATGGCACCAGATTGCACGTAAGGACACCAAATTTTTCAAAGGGGGAGGGGGACCCCTCCCCTTAGACCCTTCCCCCAGGCCGACGATCAACGACTTCCGCCAAAATTAAAATCAATAAAGAAGGTAGAAACTAGGCAAATTATTGTATGTTGTTGGCATGCAGTGTGATAAACGATGAACGCCCATGTGATACGTACATAAACATGTCGAACGTGCGTGGAGCGCGCGGAAATATTTGGTTATATTTTTCGGGCAAGTCGTTCCAGCCCCCCCCCCCCAAATCAACTTGGGCTCCTACGCCTATGATTCTGGATAGGTCCCCATCCTATAATTAAAACTGCTCTCCTTGGTTGTGTACCACTACGACGGAAAGAAGAAAAAAAGTAATCTAAAGTACAGCACTGGATACTGGATAGCTACATAACAATAAGGATGAACAAACCCCTCTCACAGTTCACTCTACGATGGACTGTTTAGAGTCACAACAGTCCACAATTATTTCATCCATTGAGGCTCAATTCTCAATAGGCTCTGTAACTGCTACTATTGCGCAAGACGCTGTGTCGTACAAGCAATTACTTAGCCAACTAGAATATTAAAGTTGCACGAATTAACAGGACGCTTTTCGTCCGCATTGTGTTGCAATTCTTATCTTCAGCTGCAAGAGAGAGTGAGTTTTTACATTTTTTTTGTACTCAATACAGCTTTGAACTTCAGGATCGGTTTGCAAGGTCTTTGTTCTTTCGCGATCGGTTAGTTAGGTCTGTATTCCTTTGCGATCAGTTCGTTAGGTCCAGATAGGTGATATAAGATTGCAGGGAGGTGATACCTTCCTGTTCGGTCTGTTTTCCTTCAAAATCGGTTCGTAAGGTCTGTGTTCCTTCAGGATCGTAGCTCAGTACGGAGCAGTTTCTCCTTGAAACGGGTCTATGCCTATAGCTTAGTACAGGATGTAAAGTGTTTTAATGTCGTTTTATTTGCAGTCATCCCACTCTGAATTAGCACGCCGTAGCTGCTATATACTTATGCACTAGACAGGTACAACTCGCTCTAGACAAAATTCCAGTTCGGATAATTTTCCTCCGTACAGTTCCCAATCAGGACAAAACTAAAGTTTTTTTAGAAGAGTGAGTTGTCTGAGGCGTAGTTATCATACCTGCGAATGAATCGTCCTGGGACTCACTTGTCCTGGGGAAATTTTCTGGGAGGAAGTTGCTTGGGGGATCTTCCTGGTAAGAATTAACCGGGGGAGGTGTAGGGGGCTATTCGGGAACAAATGCATGTTCTTCAAATATTATGCGTCAATATTTTTGTCTCTCACTTGTCAGATTCATACCACATATCTTCACTATACTTTTAGTGTGCAATATCAGTGTTCTTAAAATATCATGAACGATAATTTTCAGGCAAATAAGAGAAGATGCGAATGATTAATGTTTCGAAACATGATATATTCATCGTACTGCTGTATATTGCGTTTGCAGGCCAACCTTAAACCAAACCAGAGAGAAGGTATCTAATATCACCCCACTGATTGTATATTAACCTTTAGGAATGCGTTTTAGTGTAAACAGAACGTTTCACAAGCCTTTACGAGGAATAAGTTTCATCTTTGCTTTCAAGTTTATTTTCAATTCTTTCCATTCATAGCTAAGAGGAACAACCAGAATGGGGGATCTTTTTATCATTATTTTGCAACAAGTTTCTATTTTGGACTCAAGCTTCGTTTCTGGCTGGCGGGTTGCAATGCAGTAGCGTAACTGGGGTGACAGAAGTGGGGCAGGGATGAAAATAAGGTAAATATACCGACAGCATATAGTAATGTACCTCCACTGTCAAAGGGTTATCACTTAACAAGCCCCCTCCCCACACCCGTGACCCCCTCCATCCACCCCAAATCTTGCATTATTTTCCCATACCTTCGTAGTTAATAAAAGTACAAAATACCAATAACGCCTCCATATGAAGAAGTATAATTTGAAAAATAATAGAAGTGTTTCCTGATTGAAAACAATTCTCATACAGCCATGTATGCCAGTCAAATATTATACTCTTGATACTGAATTTGTCAATAACTTAAACTGTATCCCAGGACTGTCAACTGTTAGTGACTGGTGAGAGTGAGATTCGCTGGGAGACTGAAGCGGAGCGCGACCATCGGCGACAGGCGGAGTCCCGCCAAGAGACTCCACCGGAGTACCCCTAGATTGCAGGAAATGGCACTTCCCGTGCCTCATTACAGCATGCCACACTTGCCAGTTTTCAGCGGTTTTATGTTTCTGGAAATTTTTAAGGAGACATTTTAATCACATTATAAATAGGTCTACGAAAAATTGGAAATTCTGAGGCCTAGCGGTATGTGTTGGTGACAGCCCCAAATCGAATATAGGCCCTAGATATATCCGGTGGACTCGGACATAATTGTACACATTAGGATTGAAAGAGACTAGCTCGATGATGAGAAGGTTGTTTATGCTGTAAACTGCACTTCTGTCAGCTTACTGCAGATTATGATCAGTTGAAGGAACTCATGTAGCGTGATAGCTGGCTTTTTACCGACACCCGACTCATCGTTGCGTTATGAGTGGAATTTTTCACCACATTGAGACATTGCGTGAGAAACTGATGCTTCATCGTGAGAGCGCGAAATGCGTGACTCCCACGCTGATTGCGTGAGAGTTGACAGTCCTGTTAAAGTATCCTGACTATGCTCAAGCGCGGATGGGGGTGGGGGGGGGGGCTTTCCCGGCCCCTGTAGCCCCCCTTTTCGCCACATCAGCAATAACAAATACGCGAAAATTAGCATAATGTTAATCTAGGAGAACATTAAAGGGGGCTTTATCCCCCCCCTTTTCGAAATGTCTGGATCCGAGCCTGATGCTGACTGAAAATAATGCGTATGCAGCGACGTCATTCAGTCAAATAATTACAACGGATGAACCGACAAGATCGGCAAATGTACCGACAAACCATCTCAAGACGCCAAGTGTGGGCGACCGCTCCCTGCTCCCCTTCAGTTACCGTTCGCTGCATGTTTGCAATGTCACTCAAATTTAAGAAAATGGAAGGAGCATGCCATTTTTTTACAAACCTGTCAATTTAAGCATAGTCTTGGGCAAAGTCATGAGTCTTTAGTCAAAAATTGTTTGTTTAAGTTAGGGCCCACAGTTTTCCGCTTTGTAAATACTGAATTCCGCTTTCTTCTGCTTTATAAGTGACAAAATCCGTTTTCTTCCCTTTTCTTAACTGAGGCATCTCCAAAATTTCATGTTGTTCCTCAAGAGCTGTATAAATCTCAAATTCCGTTTTTCAAGGATATGCCGAAATACAAAGCCATGGGCGGATCTAGGAGGGCCGACCCGGCCCCGGCCCCCCCTTTTTGAAAATGCAAAAAAAAAAAAAAAAAAGGAATGAAAGGGGAAAAAAAAAGAGAAAAAAAAAGAGAAAAAAACGGAAAGGAGAAGAGATAGAGAGAAGGACAGAGAGTGGAGTGGAGTGATAGAGAATGAAGCTGCAATTAGCAACCTCAAAGCATGGGAGTCATAGCGCACAGCAGATCAGTTTGAACGTCGATTGGGACGTTTACACACATGCTGATCTTACTACACATGATTGGATACAATCAATACGATACAATACCGATACAATACCATCAGCCAATCGAAAAATACCTTACGAGACAGTGTGCATCAGTTGGGATGGGGTGCTATCAAGCCCGGCAAGTGCCATTTCCGGCCATCTGGGACGTATTAAAACCTCAAATTTTCTTGGAACGCTCCACGCCAACCTGTGGTGGCGCTCCGCTTAGATAGTAAACGCAATGGCGTACACAAGGGGGAGGCCATTTTTTAACACAAATTTTACTTCAAAAGGTAGCATATGTGGCACCAGATTGCATGTTAGGACACATAATTTTTCAAAAATTTTCAAAGGGGAGGGGGACACCCCCTTTCCTTAGACCTCTCCCCCAGGCCGGCGATCACACAACATACTGCATCTCCTCCTCGGGAGAGAAATCCTGGCTACGCCACTGAGTAAACGGGATTCAAACTTGCAACCCTGGGACCAAAAGTCACGGCCAGCTGAGCTGATCCGTCCTCACAGAAATGTGTAGTAAAATAAAGCCCAACTTTACATTTTGTTCACAGAAATTGCACTTCTTGATGGTTGCTATCAAGCCTGGCAAGTGCCATTTCCGGCGATCTGGGATGTATTAAAATCTCAAATTTTCTTGGTACGCTCCGCGCCAACTCATGGTGGCGCTCCGCTTAGATAGTAAACGGAAGCCCCGCCCCCAAACAAAAAATCCTAGCTACGCCACTGCATGAGAATTAAAATGGAAGATCATGGGAATCACAAGGCCTTAGAAGTGTCTTTTCCGGCTATCTGGGATGTGTTTTTACCCAAATTTCCTGGTATGCTACGCATTGGCAGCGGTAGCGGGGGAACGGGGGAGGAGGACACGTCCCTCCCTAAAATTTTCAGTGAGGGGAGCTCCCTCCATAAATAAATTCCTAAGGAGAAAAATGAGGAATTAAAAATTAAGTAAAAATCAGAAATCAACAAGTATAACCATAATCAATGACAAAACTAAATGGCCAAATGCTGTTCTGTCAGTTAATAAATCCCTCGATTTTTCTCTGAAAGACGTTAAGATTGGCCTACAGTGCACGTCACCAACAAAATTTTATTTAGAAATATAGTGGTCGGAAACATTATAATTCGGTCATTCGGTTTTGATACTATGTAAGGCCTACAATAATACCATCATTACACTGCCTGGACGTACCCCCAAAACAATGACAGGGCTGCCAAGTCTCGTGCATTCTGGGTGATTTTCACTTTCTCACTGAATCCACACAAAACAAGAAATTAGGCAGAGGGGAACATGCACGTGATAAAACGTACATTTACGCCCACATGTCAATGCAAGGTACCGGAGTCCTGGCATCAAGTCGAACTAAGATATGGGTCACAAATTTCTCAAGGAAGTCCCTCAATATTCACCAAGTTAGAACATGACTACTAAAGATCTGATTAGACACCTTGAACAGGATGCATTGTAGTAAGGCACTGTGCCTATGATAACTGTCTTCTGTTAATAACTTGTGGAAAAATTAATGTGTTGAGAGTTGAGACATGAAATTATATGAAGCAGAAAATGCAAAAATAAGACATGGAAAGTGTTATTTCCGGCGATCTGGGAGGTCTATTTTGTCAAAAATTTTCTTGTACGCTCCGCGCCAACTGATGGTGGCGCTCCGCTTAGATGGTATAATACCGTCAATCACAGGTCGAACAACTTCGCCCCCCCCCCTTTTCAAAAATCCTGGATCCGCCCCTGAAAGCTGTGTACTGCACAATACTTACGGTGGTAGTACAAGAGATACTCGCTCGATCAACCACGGTTATGGGGTGTCGTGGAGGGACTGTTTCGTCATGATTTTGTTACGCGATTCAGGCTGTGATTTACTTTTACATAGTAGGCTAGAGAGGGTGATTGTGCTGTTTTACGATATTTTTCCGAACAGTTCATATATTCTTGTATTTATTAAAAGCCCCTCAGATAACTTATAACAATTATTTTGATAGTAGGCTAATTTCCCGATTTATTTTTGCAACTTTTCAAAACTTCGTTTTCCGTTTTCTAATGCCAATTCCACGATTTTAACGGAAATTCCGCTTTGCTGAAAACTTTGGGCCCTAGCTTAAGTGCAAATTGATATAGGCTAGTATTAATTTCGCAAGCTTTGCGACAGGCCGCTTAACACACTTGTAATAAATATAAGTACTGAGTCTTCCAATAGAAGCTACACCCTGTACTGTCACTCGTTAGAAACTTTTCAGTTTCTCGTTGGTTCCGCGGCGTGCAACTGCGGAACTATGAAAAGCAATTAGTGGGATTTAAGAGCAAAAGGACCCTGCAGTTTGGACACAATTGATAAAAGTTTAATGGTCTCTTCCTCAAGTTGTGTAGAGCAGTCGGTTCTACAGGGAGAATGGCCACTAGAACGAAGGTTCACTAGATCGATGGTTCACTAAACCAAAGATTCTGCTAACCCGCGGAGCGGACGAACTTTTTTCCGTCCAGTTTATTGGAGGGGCGGTAGCCCAAGGGGGCGGCAGCCACAGAGGCGCTACGCAGGCTAAAGATCCGCTTGATAAAAATCTTCGGGTTACAGGTAGGGGTGGAATTCGGGTTATATACAAAATTAGGTTTAGGAGTTGGATAAGGATAAGACTCAGGCAATTGGCGGCGATATGTGCTGGACATGGAGACGTGGGTCCGGGAAACCCCAAAATGGTTCATACGTATATGTGTACATATACGTATACATGTAAATATAGGCCCACCTACATGTATACGCATATGTATATGTTAACGCGTACATACACCTATATGTATACAGGCGCGGATCCAGACATTTCGACAAGGGGGGCTGAAAGCCCCCTTGAATATTCTCCTAGATTAATATTATGTTAATTTTCGCGTATTTGTTATTGTTGATGTGGCGAAAAAGGGGAGCTGAGCCCGAGGAAGCCCCTCCCCCCCCCTTGGATTCGCGCCTGGTATACGTAAACATATATGGAAACGTAGACGTATATAATTATGTAATGCCGGTAACAAAAATGTGCTCTTTAGTGGGGCCGAACTTGGAAGCACAAATCTTCCTTTTTCCTAGTCGCAAGTAGCATTGGGTGAGCGTTCAGAAGTCAGTAGCAGCCAATCCTTTACCATGCAGTTTACATCCAACAAACGCTTGACTAGAGTAGGGAGCTGTCTCTCACAGCTCCGTGATTTGAGTGGCTGAGGGAGAGTATAAAAGAAATAGCAAGAAGGTTCCTGACAATGACACGAGAAAGCTAAACGTGAGCCCGAATCGCTCGAAAATTTCGCAAGTTAAAGAAAATTTTATGAAAAAATGACAAAATTTAGGTCTCCTTTGGTGATCTAACTGTGGATTTGCTGTCATTTAGTTTGATGTATCAATTAATATGGATACGAAAAAATAATCTAATATAAACGCAATAGTTGAAATCATTATGGTGCTATTTTCCTGGAGAAACATTCATCTAAAAACGTCTCTTTAAACGTTGAAACAATCTTATCAATAGGGGTATGAACAGAAGTCTGTTCAAATATTTCACAAGATTAGGATAAAAATGAAACGAGGAGTTTCATTTATAACCAAATTTAGTAAATGTTGAATCAAATTTAGACAAGTTTTTGACAAGATTCCGGTTCGTGCTACCAAGGACTAGATTGTTTTTAGAGCGCTAGAGCAATTTTCTTGGTCGCATGGGGATATCTCAATTAAGTGTGTTAATTTGAATGCCCTGATTATGGAGTTGAATAGAATATTTGCGTGAGTATTTGTGTCTAAGAGACTCAGTAATCAACAGGCATGTATGCTACAACAGATGCACCCAAAACGCGCCGAAAAGTTTGCTTTTCATGGTCAACAGAGCTATACTACTGTCGTTGACAAAACATTGAGAGGGGATGAAATGTATTCCGTCTCTCTCAACCAAAATATTAGGGATCATGCCTAATGGGCCTACATGCAAATATAAGCAAATATTGCTGGTTTTACCAAAACAATAAAGGCAATCCGTTCTCCCAAACCAAATTATTGGAGTGGACTGTGTCTCACATACAGCAATTTTAGCAAATACCGGTACTCACTGCAGTTTTACCATTTCTACAGGAAGATTGAACAAAGTATTAAGTTCCCATCCAAATTACAGAGGAAATGTACATGTGTGTATCACAGATATATATATATATCAGATATATATATATATATATATATATATATATATATATATATATATATATATATATATATATATATATATATATATATATATATATAACATGATGGAATCCGTGCGTTGGTGAAGTAGAAATATATATAATATAAGAAAGTCCGCGTATGCTCCATGTAACATAAAAGTAATGAGTAGAAAACACCACAAAGATGACAATATTAGAGCACAAATACGGTCATAAAACAGCGTATATTTCAGACACTCGCGCTGAAGAAGGACACAGGAGCATCTGAAATATACGCTGTTTTATTACCGTATTTGTGCTCTAATATTGTCATCTTTGTGGTGTTTTCTACTCATTATTTTATATATATATATATATATTATATATATATATATATATATATATATATATATATATATATTCTGTGGCGTGTATACGAAAGACTGTTTTACCGACTACCGAACAAGCACTCTGAATTATGTGTACGCGAATCGCGGCAGAAAAATCGATTTTTATGACTTGTAAGTCATCGGAAAGTCTAATATTCACACAAATAGCAGTTATTACGATTTTTGCAGAAATATCATAGATATGTCGTCCTCCTCAACCAAATTATTGAAGGGGATTATGTCTCACATTCACAATATAAGCAAATATTATGTTCGTTGACGAAACATTGGGGGACAATAGAGGTCCGTCCTCCAACAAAATTATTAGGGTGTCATGTTCCCCAACCCCGCCCCCACCATCGCCGCCCTTGGACTTGGGTAGGATAAGGTTTTGGGTTAGGAATGTGGTTATGGTTAGGATCCAGTTTAGCGTAAGGATCTTCGGTCTTATGAACCTTCCAGCTAGTGAACCCTGACCAAATAAAGTATGAATGAAAAGAAAATGCGCAGCGGCTACTCATTGCTGGAGAACCGTCCTAGCGACAATTTTGATTAGTACGATTAATCTACGATTAAATTACGACACTCAGAGTAAATGGGTAATTCGTCCCTCCCCCCTCCCCGATGTTCACTGTAACCGTTAGGCCCACCACTCAACACTTAAGAGATTTACAATTACAGTTGGTCGAAGTAAAAGTACGAAGTCGAGCTATGAGAAATTGGTCAGAAACTAACAGAAATCATTACCATCTATAAAAGTCCGAAACTGAAGCACCTGACAGTGTGTGATCAGTAAAGAAAAAAATTCGACGTTCAGCCTCAGTAAGTTGCAAGGGCGTGGATCCATCTCCAAAGGGGGGGGGGGACTTTTCACCATTTGCAAATCGCCCTCCTAGGGAGGGGTCTAAGGAGAGGGGTGTCCCCCCATGATCCACGCCCATGATAAGTTGGTCAGAAAATCAAACAGTTAGGGTCAAGAAGCCACTTGGCTCATCGAGGACACTATACCAGATTAATTATGGATGAGCACCGATGAAATTAGCTGTTTTCGACTACAGTGATCAGAGGGTGACCAGGCAGGGGTTTACTAATCACTCCCAGGTCCTGCACCGGGACCACCATTTAACGTTCCCATCCGACGGACGTAAGTGTATTTCCAGTCTTAAAGGTCAAAAGCAGTCGCCCCAAACTTATTTTGAAACAATAGCTAAATGTCACAGATTTCTTCTTATTTCTCTTCCAAGTATGTTTCATAATATTTTAGGACATAAATATTGCATATTAAAGGTAAACCAAGCAGTTGCTACTTGTAAATTTTACAATTGAGTGAGAAAAATACTGTCACATGATTCTCAAGAGCCATTCAGGAAATAGCATATTCTACTATAGAATTCTTTATTGCGGTGACTGCATTCTCCCTTTAAGCCACTTACTCAAAGGCTGGGAGGATGGGGATCCTTGCTCTTCACTACGGTACGACACCTGAACCGATCAAAGCCGACGCCCTGTTGAATGTTTTCATTTTCGTATTAAAAACTTTAGCCTAGTGACGATTAAGCCTACATTATGAATGGGAGTATTTGAGTAATGTGACTTTGTATAAAAATTCGGTTGTCAATACAGGTGATTTAAAAGCACTGGACAGTGTGTAGCAACTGTTGCTATGGGACTAATAGCAAGGGTGTTTGAATTGATCAAGAGGAATTTCAGTGCTTTAGTAAAGAGATTGTTCTGGGTTTGTATGAACAGTTGCTTATGGGCCACATCTTGACTATGCTGCTAAGTCTTGGAGTCCCTTTTATGAAACGGATTAAGTTTTCTTTTAGAGCAGGTTCAGAGAAATTCCACTCGGCCTATTCCTGAAGTAGGAAATCTTCCGTATCATGATAGAGTCAAACATCTTGGACTTACCACCAGAGAGTTAAGAGCAGAAGTACATGCTGCAGGTTTACAAACCACCGACTGTCTGGAACTCAGGATTCCATGTCAACGTGAAGCTGCCTAAAGGTTTGTGCTGATTCTCAGTCTAGGGTTTTGGGGCCATTTGAAAGAGTTAGAGTTAGATGAGGTTTTACGGCTCAGTTTCTAACCAATTGGTTTAAGTCGGGCCGGCCACGGCCTCTTTCCAGTTGTGGCTTACTGGCTTGTTTTCCCTACTCCATTGCTATTTGAAAGAAGCTGGTTAAGTGTTTGTCAATGATTTACATTAAGAAGTTCGGCTTGTCTCAAAAGAGTAGTCAATGGGTGAAATAGTCTGCCTGAGTGTGTTGTTAACGCCATACTTTGGTCCACTATTTCAAGGTTAACATTGGCAAGTTCTGCCGTGACTGAAGTAGAATCTGATTGTACTGGGCATTCTAAGGTTTTTTAGTTGGTTGTATTTTCTGTTGGGATTGGACTCCACGTAGTCGGGTAGATATAGGGTTTGACCCTAAAAAATTCTTGCAAGTGAGTTTTATGCAGTTTTGAATTAGTTGAAATGTATAATGTACCCAGGAAAAAATCCACCTAATGAAAGGGCCGAAATCAGGTCAAATCTAAAATGGCTGCTTTTAAACTCTTTTCTCCTACTTTATGTCAAAAGGCCTAAGAAATGTAGGTTTTACTGGCATATTTATGCGTAAAAATGTTTCTTTCAATATCTTGGGTCAAATGTTTCAAGTTATCTAGCATATATCACAATGATGACGTTACAATGACGTCGAAGACAGCTTTCCATTGAAGGTTTGAATGCCTTCGTATAATGGTTTTATTATAAAAACTGCAGAAAAGAGACTTCAGGGTTTATTGAAAATTGAATGATCCTTGTGACCTTTTTAGTGCTGAAGCTTAGGGCTTTCAAAAGTTAAAGACCTCAAAAAGTATTGTACAATACCATGGTCTCAGAAAGAAAGGTGCAAGCGCCATTTCGTGGTATTTTGAAAGCTGATATCTTTTCACAGGAAATAGATCAATGGCTGAAAATTCGTATGTGGTATGATGTATAGCTATATAAAAAGAATTTGATGTCAAGCGGCATTACTTATCTCATTTTTGAAAACCTGGGCATTTTACAATGTAATTTTTCACTTGTAAATGTAATTGTTTCAAATTTTTATGAATTTGCGGCCCCTTTGTTAATTGTTAGATGGCCTCATAATTAAGGTAACTTAAATATTATTCCTGGTCTATAAGCGAGAGGGAGCATAATCGTACAATTTCTCCAGTTATTAAGTGCTGAGGTCAAAAATTGGTTGCTTTAAAATATTTCAAGGTGACGTCTCACAATGTCCTGAACGTCTTGAACGCAAGTATGTTAACTATATTAAAGTAATATTATGGCAGTTGATTTCCAACTTTGAAATCCCATTTTGACGTTCAGGTACCGAACTATTTATTTAGATCTCAGTATTCCGACTTAAAATGCGATATAACTGATTATTAATTTCGTATTTTTTAACTGTTTTATACTAAATATTAACTTTTAATCCCTTAAAGTCCACTCTTAGTGTTACCAAATTTTTTAAGCCAGAACTGTTACTTAAATCTCATTATCATGACTATTTGACTAATATTTTTTACATTTAGAGTCATTATTTGGACACTTTTCATTCGATGAAAGTGGCATTTTTATCAGCAAAATGTTCACTTAAAAATCACAATTTTGATTTGTCGAGGCACTTTCTAGCATTTAAAGTTAAACTTTGGCTTTTTATTTCCAAACAAAATAATGTGAGTCAAACTAAAGAAATAAAAATGGCAATTAAAAAGACAAAATTACGTGACTGCATTTTGAAGCCAGAAGTCCTTATAATGGAATAAGGAGGCAAATACATGTGACCCTAACAGTCAAAATAATGAAATTAAAGGTCAAGACATTTAGGTTAAAAGTTTGACTGTTCAAGTCAAATTGATAACAGTAAGGGTGAGATTTTAGGTCACATTCTGTACTCCAAAAGTAAAAGTATGACATTAATAGTCAACTTTATGAGATTTTAGATCAAAATAATGAGAATCCAGGTAACAAGTTAGATTTTGAAAGTGGAAATTGTAAGATAACTGTCATGATATTGAGATTGTAAGTCAGTTATAGGCAACGTTATGATATCAGGAGTTAAAAATGGAGGCAAACTTGATCCCCGCCAAATCGATTTTACGACATACTGTATTTTTCCTTTCCATATACCTGTGCTACCTAGGCTATATTGATATGTAGGTCTCCCCTACTTAATCACTGAAAACGTAAGGTGCATGATCTTTCACATGCTTAAAGACCTACATTGACCTACAGCAGCGATAGGTGGCTATATTATGAAGGCCCTCTGACATTTGGTCTAAGGCCACGTACAGGGATCAGAAATTTAGAAAAGCATCTTTCAGAAGTGAAAAATTGCAATTTCAAAGACCCATATAGTCACACTGTCAGTTATTGTAGGTTTGACACAAAATTCTGTTAATGTCGTAGTAAATCACTCCACATTTGAATTTGCAGCTACGTATCTTATTCCTGTAAAATCATTCTCCAAAATTACTAAATGCGGCACAGACAGCTTTCATAATGAAAGTGAATGCGTTATACTTTCCTGAGGACTACTCTCTGAAGTACTTTGGCTTGAACAGTATGTTAATGTTATCATCCAGTTGCACAAACATTGTGGACCTTGTTTATATCAAAAACTGCAGGTGTAGTGTATTCATGTGTTATGCTGGCCTTTTACGTAAGGGGTGTGTTACACAGCTTCGACCTCGTTTGACAGTAAATGGCCTTAAAATCATATTTTGGGGACCTGCAACTAATGTGCCTCCTTTTTATCCAATTTGACTCTACATGATAATAATGATGGCAAACACGATAGCTTCTACGTAAAATTTTTTTTGTAAGTTATGTTGTGGTTAAAAATCCAAAAGTGCAAAAATATAGAGCACCCATCATATTCTGAAACCATATGTGTCATTTTCAGTAAAAATTTTGTACTCCTTCATGTTTATGATTTAACTTCAGCAAGTTTCACCCTTCTAAATGAGCCATCGTCTGGTCACTTAGTACATGTAGTGGCCCACCAAGGATGGGGGTTGTGCCCCCCACTTGCCCCATCCTTTCCTGCAGAAAAATATACAGTTTACAGGAACAATGTGCCAACATGCTACCCCATTTCTGCTCGCTGACCACGTGCCTTAGGTGTACAACCCCATTAAATGCCAGTGAGCTACAACTGGAAAAAAGGCCGTGGTCGTCTCGACTTGAACCAATTGGTTGGAAACTGGGACGTTGAACCTCATCTAACCTAACCTAACCCAGTAAATGTATTGATAACCATCCTCGACTAAAAGCAGCTGTACTTGGGGGTCACGTGACCGGATCACGGTAGTTGTCTGTCTACAATAAGCTCGAACGAGGACGTACACAATAATGTGCCTTGTCCCCTTCCGAAACTTTTGAAATCCTGGCAGCGCAGCTGTTAGCTTGTGACATGTCACGTAAATGATGCCCTACGTTCGTCCTCAAATGCTGCTTTAATTTCTTGTGTTTAAAGACAGACAGTCATCACCTAAAAGTATGTTTTTTAGTGTGGGGTTATCAAAATTCTCAGTTGGTGACTGCTCTCAGCTATAGGCGCGAGCATAGGCGGGATTATGGGAGGCACGGGGGGCAAGGGGGACTTGCCCCCATTTTTTTCCAGAGGTTAAAAATAAAAATAATTAAAAAATGAGCGAAAGGAAGCGAGACCAGAGACATTGTAAGAGAAATCATGATTAAAATTTTTCAATGTTAAATGAAGAAAAACATTAATATCAAAAACCATTGAAATAATAAAAAGATTTTTTCGGAGAGCTTCGAGCGCACCTCTAGAGAAAACTGACTAATACAATTGAAAATTTTATCTGGCGCTTTAAAATTTCTTTTCTCCTACGCGCCACACTATTGTGACTTGAAGCTCAGTACGTCACAAAGTGCACCATGGTCCTTGCAAACAAAGTCCCAAAACCTACCCATGTGAAGGGAGTCGCAAATCTCGAAACAAAATCGGCGTACTTCGCATACTCCTTATATAAATCGATGTCTCATTGGTACTGCTGTACTGCTGTGGGCGTAGGAAAACTTACGTGGAATTGCCTTGTTATTATTTCCTGTAGGGCAGCTTGAGTAAATACTATTTCCAAAATCCTCTTGCTGTCCACCCTCCTCACCAACTACCATCATCCTCAGCAAATTGACTGACGGTTACTATCTTAATTTGTATCATCATCATAGAAAACTATTTCATTAGCATTTCAAATTACACCTGGGGCTAATAGTAGTTTCTCAGGAACTGGTCCAGAATGGCCGCAAAAGCCGCCAAATTTAAGAAAAATTTCTCGGGGAGAACCCTCAGTCGCTATCCTCCGGCTTTGCCCCTTCGGCGTTCACAGTTAAAGGATTCGCAGACCACAACTTCCCAAGATGCAGCCTTCAATAAAAATTGCTTCCCTGGCACTTTAACTGCAGTTGCCCTTGACCAAGTCCATGTCCATGTAAAAACTGCTCATAAAACATTTCATTGACTTTTGAAAGTATCACGTGGTCTGTAACCTTCAATATCGTCACTAACTTATTTTTCACACTAACAAAGTTGAGGGTTACCCTCATAGCAGGTGTCGAATATGTACTCCTCTTTTGACGTACATACTCTAATACTCTAGTTTGCGGAAGTTTGTATTACGAGTGCAGCTGGTATATACGGAAGCCGAGAACATCCCGGTGGTGTGAAATCTGACATGCCAGTTTTCCCACCCCTTTCTTCGGTAAACATGGGAAGGAGAAATCAAGATACGATTTCCACTTACCATATTTACCGAAGAAAGGGGCATGTCAGATTTCACACCACCGCGATGTTCTCGGCTTCCGTAGGTATAGGTGCAGGAGTAATATGCGTCCGCCAAGCGGGCAAACTTTGATGGGGACTTGTCCAAGACCATCCACAAAATGAAACATGAAACATGCTCTATGGAAAGAACAGGCGCCAGGAAATAGGAAAAACTTTTATGCAACGAAAATACTGCATTTAAAACTAAAGAAAACCAATGGGCTACAAATAAAAGTCTCAAACGCTGTCTCAACGCTTTTTTTCGGCGCGCTTCGCGCTCACCCGTTTTATATTGTTTCGGGATTTGGGGTTACTTCCTGTAGAACATCTTACTTCTCACTGCTTGTACAAACTTTTGCATTATCGTGAAACCACCAATGCCCCCATGGCCATACGCAGCGGAGGGGGGAGTTCCCCTCCCAAGCAGTGGCGTAGCCAGGTTTTTTGTCAGGGGGGGGGCAAGAGCACCAAGATTTCCCCCAATTAGTGATCTGCTTCCTAATAATCAGTGTTCTCCGCAGGTCCAAACTTTGTCCGGGTGCTTTCCTCTGACCTGGCTGATGTGACTGATCGCCGTCCTGGGGGAGGGGTCTAAGGGGAGGGTTGTCCCCTCCCCTTTGTAAAATTTTTGCTCATATAAGGTGGGCTAGATGCAAAATGGTGCCACATTTGGTGCTAAATGTAAACTGAATACATCACCAAGAATTCCTATTTTTTAAGGAAGCTTTTTTTTTATCTTGCTTGTCTTCAGGTCTTGGTGAATTTTTCTTGAGTCCTACTGGTAGATCAGAATCACAATGGGTGAAGTACAGTAATTAAGTGAACCCTGGTACACCTTTCCCTTCATCAGTTCACCACATTCACCACAATCAGTCCAAATTTTACGAGGACCTGCCCTTGTAGCAGAGTATAGCACTTGACCACTGACCCATTCTAACAACCTGCATATACCACAATGCTGCTGCTTTAATTATCAAGAAACATTGGAAGTATACAGTAAAAGGACAGAGTCCCTTGTCAGAGGTCCATGCTGTATAAAACAGATAGTAAAACATAACTAGTACAACTATAAGCATGGTGTCATCATTCCATCTCTGAAAACCTTAATGAGGACTGGTTGTGCCAGTGTGGCATATACTTTTAAATAAGTAAAGTGTTCTGGTTGAGAAATTTAAAATTTTACCAGATCATGCGCAAATTTCACCATATATTCACTTTCAAAATTTCCCCCAAGATTTTTCCAGAGGGGCAACTCGCCCCCCTGTCCCCCCTGGCTACGCCACTGCTCCCAAGAAATTTTCAAAGCAAAATTTTTATCACCATCAATCTGTGTAACCATACCCACTCTTTAAGGATTGTTTAGATGCAAGTTGTAAGGCACAGAAAGTGCCATTTCCGGTTACGTAATAAGGGACAGACGCTTATAGAAGGGGGCAAGATACCCTCTAGATTCCGGAGGGCACTTTTCTTAGCTTTCCTATTACTCATATCGCTAAAAAGTCTGAAAATGCGATTTTTTCCAGCGCGCTTCGCATGCACCCACTCTGAATACTAGGTCTCCCATTCTTAAAATTATTGCTCCAAAGCCCAGGGAAACCCTCGAAACAATTCATTCTCCCCTCCTTCCTCAAGTCCTCTGCATTTTCGATCCTATCTGACTGTTACCGAGTAAGAATATAATTAAAAAAAAGTCAAGATTTTTGTGGTCTGTTAGGTGCCCTCCTTATGTCATTTGAAGTTGAAGTAAAAATGCATCATTTTTAATGCATACAATTTGTAAATACCCAAGAGCTTCCGGGCGCTTCGCCCCCTGGACCCCCATCGGGGCTCTGCCCCTAGACCCCGTCAGGGGCCCTGAGGCGGGTCCCTGGATCCAAAGCTGTAAGGAGGAGCGCTTCGCGCTTCCGCGGCGCCTTGGGCGCCGTTTGACAGTCTACCCAGCTTTGCCTCACACTTCAAATCCATCAAATCCCGCCCATGGGCGCGATGCTACCTCAGTAACGTGCACGGGGAAGTAGAAAAGAGCGAATGTATCACTTATATCTAACTACCCAGACTCACAATAACATCACCATCAATTGCACATAGTAGGTGTTGAAATGATACACTCAAATATTACACTTCCTCTAGGAAAAATACCGTATAATCACCAGCTTAATTCAGGGCAGCTAGGGAGGGACTGAAACCACAAGTAATTTTCAGTTTGGAAATGTTTTGGCTAAAATGTCAAAGATAGTAGCCTACTCTTAGAAAATGTCAAAACTCAGGAGTTGAATGGTCCAGCTACGAATCTTAGAAAGCTCTAGGTGGCAGTTACTACATCTGTAGATCTTTACTTAAATGTGGCTGCATTGTGTAGTTTTTCACTGCTGATTTGATTGTAAATGCATGCGACTAAACCAGTGAGCAGATTAACCCAGTGCCTTTAAATTTTTAATGTTCAATGCCTTGTATTCTTCTGTCGATGACGTAGAAATGATTTAAGTACCTTAGCCTATATGTATGCTAAAGAGTATTCTTTAGTAAAGTTATAACACGAATGCTTTACCTATAAGTTGCACATGTGATAGCCTATTGTAAGATCCTGGGGTAAACTCTACAGGGATAAGCTCATATAACTTATACACAGCAAACAGCGATGCTACTGACAAGAGACTATTTCCATAGAAAAGCACAGCTTTATGACAATCATTTGTGTGAAAATGGGAACATCTGTATATTCAACAATTCACCCCAAATCAACTACTGAACAGTCACTGTCGTGTGGGACTGATAATTACATGAGAAGTAGTTCTGATTGTAAAGTTTTTAAAAACAGGCACGGACAAACTAGGGGTGGTGCCAGATGGGAGCAGGGGGCATGGCCCCATCGGGGAAGGCTGACCCCGAGGACCGTTTTCATTTTCATCAGGGAGCCTTTATAGTTTCGATAAAATATGAAATCCCCGAAAACGTCCAAACTCTCCTGACGATTTACTTGAATTTGCTGTCATGTACAGCAGAGTCTTCGATAAAAAACCCAAGTTTTCCTTTTTTTCAGATTTCCTTTCCTTAAACCTCCAGACTTTCAAATTCTATTAAAAGAAACCAAACATTTTCGGCACGCTTCGGGAAACAAAAATTTTGCTTTCAATATCATTCCGGCAACCCATTGCCCTTTTTAAGTCTTCCGATCCCCCCCCCCCCGCCAGGGAGCTTCGTCCCCCTATGGGGCTAATCTTGGGGGTAAACCCCTGAACAAACCTGTTGAAGGACCAAACCACAATTTTGTTTCTCTCTCCAGTGTGCTCTGCCACTTGCTTACATTATAAAAATGCTTAAGTAAAAACATACCCAGTGGCGTAGCTTGAGGGGGCAGGGGGGTCGCACGCACAAAGCCTCTGAAGGCCTCTGTCAGAAATTTCTAGTCTATGTCGGAAGTAAACTAAAAAAATCATTTGAAACATTTACAACACTTCTTATGTTTTAAGCAGAATTACACATCGAAATGGTTACTGACAAGGACTGGAAGTGTCATTTAAGGCAATCTCGGAGATATTTTAATCTAATTTTTTCGCGCGCTACACGCCAGATGATGGTGGCGCTACGCTTAGATAGTACATCATTACTTCAAGATAATAATCTGTCGGAAACTTTTTGCTTTTGCCCCCCCCCCCCACAAAAAATATCTAGCTACGCCACTGATTATACCCTTGGAAACCTAAATGCAAGAAACCAAGCGGACTTTTTTTTATCTTGCATGTATTCTATAGTAGGCAAAGAATAGTTGGTTTGGGTAGTTTTTGTGATTAAGTGTAGGATCATAGATGAATTATGAAAGCTTCAGGTCTACAGTAGTACTGTTGGTCAATTTAATCGTAATACCATCATGCAAAACAAAATTTGAGTACAGCAAATTTTCCTGCTATCAGCCAAAAAAAATGCTATTTTAGATGCATTTACCTTTACAATGACGTAAAAACGGCCATTTTGGAAATGCCCCATTTAAATGAATACCTCGTTAACCGATTTTGGTGGATTTTTTATGTTGTTCCACACATCCAAATCTACAAAAAAAAAAAAAAAATACTGAAATCTCACTTGTAGGAATTTTTTGGGGTTTAGATATATTTTGTGACAAATCTACCCGACTAAGGCATCTTATGGGACATTCTCCCTCCTTTGTCATTATCAAACTTACCTTGTTATGCCATCTTGTGTCGTGTTACGGGTGTTATACTGTGCTATGCTATGCAATGTTTGTTACGTTACACCGTGTTATGTTACAATGGCCTACTTCTCGTTAAACAAGTGTCCTCCACCTTTGGAATAATTTATGTGGAATATGAGATATTAGGCATAGAACTAACCGTAGTATAATTACACCAACGACAAAAATCTAACGTAAAGTAAGGTGCTGGTGATTGTATGATAAACGGTGTTGTACAATCACCAAAACTTGCAGGGAATGCAAATCGTTTCTTTTTCCCTGTAAAATGTAAAGCTCTAAAACTAGCCTGAACTGAAAGTTGTAAAGTTGGATTATATGATTTAAAACTAAAAATAAAATACTTGACACGAAGTGACAAAGTTGACCAGATACTTTATTTAGTGATCGGATATCTTCCCGCACAATCCCCCTCCCCCGGACAATTTCTGACAGGAATATTTTCAGTCGGCAAGGGTGTGGATCCATCTCCAAAGGTGGGGACACTTTTCACCATATGTGAATCGCCGTCCTGGGGGTGCCCCCTCCCCTTTGAAAAAAAGGAAATCTCAAGGTGTTTATATGGCAAATGGTGCCACATTTGGGCGCAATTTAGCTTTTAAAATGTAGTGTCAATTCGTAATCTGTGTTATATTATTGAAAAAGTGGGGGATTTTTGGAGATGTCCCCCTTCCAAAAAAGTGAGGGAGACGAGTCCCCCTGTTCCTCCCCCCATGATCCACGCCCATGCCCGTTGGATGGGAATTGTATGAGGGACGATGCAGCCTGCGAACCGCTTAATATCTTTTCCTTTCACAAAATACACATTAAAGGTCCAGTCACATCGGCGTCCATGCTTCACTTCTGCGTTCAAGTAATTATTTTTCCCCTCCTCCATCAAAACAAAAATTTGTGTGCTGCACTTCCCGGACAAAGGTAGCCTGTACCAGTGTACTGAGTTTATTGCCCAACGCCATAATTTTCTGAGTACTCTTCTGTGTCGGATTTTAACGCCACTGTATCTTAACCTGTTTGGTATGCAATAGGCTGTAAACTTCATCACATTTCACTGTCATCAGTCATCATTTACCAATCACAGCGTCTTACATTTGAAGCTATAGTGTGAATCTATGTCAAAGTACAATCACCAATTATGAATGTAGACACCCAGGGGCTCCTAAATATAGTTAAGGCGATGAAAGATCATCTAAGGTCAAGAGGATCTTTCAGGTATTAGATGATCTTTCAGGTATAAATGAAGAACATTCTTTCAAAATTCATTCATGGTGGAGCTATCATCTCTCACCCCCTCAGTACTCCAATGAGTGTCTTTTGCATTGCACAAGAGACATGAGGGTGGAGGATTGCCGCCATCTTTAGTAAAAGTGAGTCACTCTGTACAGTCCCGCACAGCTACAAAAGGAAGGTTGAAGATCATAGGAATATATACAGCAGTCATCACTGATTTCATATTCCCACCTTGAGAAGACTCTTGGCGAAAGAGATATATATGCAATAATTATAGATGACAATTGGAAAGCCAGATGAGGTAGATAAATCAGTGAGAGGTGCCGCCAAAATTTGATGATTGAGGGCACCACAGAAGATAATGCCGTAATCCCACTTTAGGTGACCCTTGAAATTCTGTGTAAAGTACACATATGCGTATCTACGATACTTTACCCCCGGGAACCTTCCTTTGTCACCTCAGAGTGCGGAGGTGCCGTTCCAGGGAGGGTCCAAGGGGACGGTTCCCCTCCCCTTTGAGAAATTCTTTCCCGTTTAATTTGACTAGATACAAAATGGTGATATCTTAAGGAAACTTTCGAACTGATCATATGTCCTAACTGAGGATATGTCGGGTATGTTGGAAAATTCTCATACTTTAGTAAATTGTTCATATTTTTGTTGGGTGTAAGGGAAGGGTGTCCTGTCTGAGTAGGGGAACTGAGACTCCTCTCCTTGAGAAACTGTTTATGTAAATTGGCTTCGATGCAAAATGGTGCTATTTTTGGCAAAGCCTTCAACTGGTTACGTGTAGAGAAATTATCATTATTTAGTGATATTTTGGTTGTGGCATGGCACCTCTCCAATGCTGGTCCCATGCATGACACCGACATAGGGCCGCCTGGAACCCCTGGGTAATTACAAAATGGGGGCGTTAGTATGACGCTTTTAATGACCATTAAAATGACACCACAGGAGAGTCGAATGCGATAGAGGAAAAAAATGGATACTCCCAAAGTAGTATAGACATCTTTTCATTACCTTCATAGGATTTTTAGTTCAGCTAAACAAGGCCTAATAGATGGGAGCAGTCCTAATATTAAATACGCGCGCTTTTCACATTAGCCTTTGACTCGTTTTTAATGTAATATAGTTTCTGAAAGTTTTCTTAAAGGCCCTCTAGAGGTCACCCCAGACAGTAACAATTTTCCCAACTAACTTAACTTCTAGCCCCGCCTCCAATTTAAACACCACTGTCTCGTAGAAGAACAACTCCAAGACAGAGCCACAGTAGCCTCCAGTTTCAATTGCTCGAGGCAATACTGAAAAAAAAAAACTGTGTGTGACTGTGAGCCTGCTTAGGAGCACAACTGACCGTACAAGTCATCATTACCAACCAGAGTGGTGCTATTATTTTTTGAATGAATGCCAATGAAAGTACAGTCACCAACTGGATTTAGAACTATCGGGATATGTCTTAATATATTTGGAGATGCCATAGCTCCTATAAAGGCTGAAATTCTCTCAAACTGAGTCATGATCTTTAGTGAGCTCTTTTGGTATTCGAAAGTGATCCTCTCTTATCAGAATTACCACAGACATTGGTTTTACTAAATCTTCTTATTGTCGATACTAATATTTTAATACTCAAATAAAAAGCACTTAGTAATTTTCACAGGCGTACGAAACGGGAGCAAAATGTTGGCTTTTCTTCGGGCAAAACGTCCTTAAAATTTTGGAGAAAGGTGCCCTACCCCCGATCTATGGAGAGCTGGCCCTTATACACTCAGTCATGGTCGTTTTCAATAACAAATGTGCTGTAAAGGCACTTATAATAGGTTAAATGAGCATCACGCCCTCTTTACTTTCAAAGCAGGTGCCTACTTGAAAGAAAAATAAATCCACATTCACATGACTACATCGAATAACTGTTGTCTTCTCTAACATACTCAGTTTCACGAGTACCAGTGCGATGGCTTTGATGACGTCACTGCCGTATGTGCTCCTCTGTACATGCGCCTTGCTTTGTGTATGGTCTGTTACCTCAAGTAAAATGTGTCTTGAATGCGAGGAACCAGAATGGATAATCAACTGGGACAAGAAGACACAACCATCGTTTTATCCATCTCAAACATCTTCGATTACTCCGTCTATGGACATCGATGATATCTGGCAATCCATTGGGCGTATCTGGAGAGCTGATAATATTCTTGAATCTCTCGGCTTTATGTGTCTTCGATACGGGCCCGAAGTTAACAATGCCACCGGATTTTCCATGCTTCCTTTATTTTGTAACCCTATCGTAGACGCTCTTCGAAATGGACAACATCTGAACATTTCCAATATGTATGACGACTTTACGCCAAAGTTTCCTGTTCTAGATTATGAAATTAACTATTTTCATCTTTTAGAAGCTTGTGATGTAGCAGGAAGGTGTGGAAATTGCAGCCTTCAAGAAAAACTTGATTTCATAGGAGATTGCGCCACAGAAGGTGGTTTCTACCTCTTCCGTTTCGTTTACAACTTAGCACAGAGATGGGCCCCTCTTGTATTTGATCTCTTACAATGGCTTGGACCATCAAGAATTAATCTTTTAGATACATTTCACACATGCTCTGCTCTGCGTTATATCATCGGCATGCGAACAAGCGTCCTCTCACAAAACATCATTAATGTAGCAACATACCTGGGAGCAGAGTACATTCAACATCTTTTCATAAATTCATCTTGCTCCTTGATCGATGTAAATTACCCATCATTTGATTCTTACAATGTTCGGGTGTTGCAGTCAGCCTACAATGCGAAAGGTAGAAGTTTTTGTTCAGAAATTGAAGGTGCTGAATCGATAGAAGAATTCAGAAATGTAACAAAGGTAGCTATTGAAATTCTTGTGGAAGTTTTGACTTCGACAAACTACTGTAAGAATGTACTGTTTCACGAAATGTCTCCATTAAATGAAAGCATGATCGAACTCATCTGTGACTGGCTTGATGTAACATATTTAGCCTTTAGGGCTTACCCAGACAACATGGGGAGTCCCTCCATCTGGATTGTTTTAGACATGTTACGTGATATTTTGCGGATGAATAGTGTATATGGTGTTGCAATGACAGTTTGCCATACGAGTTTGATGGATCCCTATTTGACCAATGGCAACATGGGAGAGCTGTGTAGAGCCTTACTAAGCGGGGGTTCAGAAAAGCTTGAAGACGTTTGCATACAACAAAAAGCGTTCTTCAATGAGTTCATTTACGATTTCTTAGACCTAGACAAACCAATAGGACCTTCTCGCAACTTAGAGGTGAGGCCCATAGAAGAGACAGACGTAGTCTTTCTGGTTATTGAGTGGGCTAGAGTACTGTTTAATTTGCAAGACCTATCTCTAGCAACAATTCTTGATGTCGCGGACAGTTTGTTTCATAGACAGAATATAAAGACGATGTTTAATGCTGCGATTGATGTAATTCTTGATGGACATTTTATTATGGCAATTGAAACTATGTGCCGTGATTTCTCTGATTTTAGGGAAGGAGTCGAGAAATATTTAAGCGTACAAAATTTTCCCTATGTTATTCTCGACCAAGATTCAAAGCAAATGGCTGACTTATTTACAGAAGTATTCCCTCTCTTCTTGGGTGTGGAAAATTCAGATATTTTATGCGACAATACGTCAGCAAATATCGGTTACGGTGGACGCCCATTTCCAGAATACATCGAAGAAATTCGGATGAATATTGTCAACTTACTTACTCGTAAAGATGACTGTATATATTTCATGGAATCCCTTGATGAAGCCCTCAGTAACGCATTTAACACAACAGAAGACTCGCTGAAATCAGTGCTTCAGACATCGACTGGATTTAGTGACTATAAAAGGATGTGTACAACGGTGACGTTTTACCTCGAACCAATATGTTACGGTGAGTCTTTTACTTGGTCTTTTAACCTCTATAATGTCATCCCACACAGTGAAAACTCACCCTACTAAGGTAACTTCTAGCCCCTCCTCCAGTTTAAACAAAATACCAGTCTAGTACAACTCCAAGACAGAGACACGGTTACCTGTACCGAGTTTCAATCTCTCAAGGTCAAATTGACACACAACTGTTTGTGAACTTAATTGAAAACACAACTGACTGTAGCTTAAGTCATCATTGACCAACTGGAGTGGTATTATTGTTTGAATGAGTGTCAATCAAAGTGCAGTCACTAATTGTATTTACAGCTATAGGGCTATTCCTAAATAGGTTTGGGCATGCTATAGCTCCTTTAATTTTGCGCTTTAGTCGTCCTGCACTTTTCTGACAAACTATATCCAAATATATAGAAAGAAGTAATTTGTAAATACTTTTGGAGAAACTCTGCGTATAACGTCTTGACATGTAGTAGGCATACCAGGGTGTAGGTTAGATGGGGGACCGATAGGTTGAAACTCGACACATACCACGTTAGTATGAAATGCACTATCAGTACATGTAAGATGTTTGTGGAATGGTTCCCGTGATACAGACGGTTTCAAAAACGTTGAAGTAATGTACTGGAGATTATGCTGCCAAGAAAGAGATAATCTAAAATGTTTTTTGTGTTTCAACTACTGACAACAATCAGTAAAATCGCACCTCATTCCGCTTCAGAGATCAATTATCGACTTTTTCATGATACTGATGTCTTTATTATGCAGATTTCACTGTAAAGATGCAGCCCGCTCGTGCTAAATCTGAGAAGATAATGATTGACTTAAATTTCCCCTACTGTTATGGATCCTACTGGACATATGAGCGAGAGCAATTCACCGGTACCGGCCGCACTCTTCCTGAAGTGGATCTAACCATTCCAGCGCCAAGCCCTGCTTTCAAATTTTTAGATATACTCCCTGGCTCGAGAGATCCTCTAGATCACGTGGGGGTTTATGTTCATAGTTTTCGCTCAAACTTTCACAACGAGGAGGTGTCCGTCCATTCTGTGATACAGTCGAACGGAAGTAAGTATTAATAATGAATATTTATCACTACAGGTGGCGCCTCACTAATTATTCCTTTGCTAACTTCTTCCGTTTCGTTGCCTCTGGAATAATTTTGTGGAAGTTTCAACGAGTACAAGCTACTCGTCAGCGTGATTTTTGCCCATGACGAATGGGGGCAAAAACATTTTTCTTCCCTACCCTGAGCATTTTTTTTATTTTTCATGATTTCTAGGGAAAGTTCTGAAAATTGCCCTCATCCTTTCTGCGAAAAAAATCCGCTACCGGTCATAGCAATGCTTTCACACTGATTTAAAATTTGTGTGTCACTGGTGCTGAAATCTTTTGAGTTAAGGAGATTGTGTAATAGGGTGGTGGTTCCTGCCTTTTCACTTAATCAAGTTCCATTTCGCCTAGCATAGGATACAGTATAACGAGAATTCTAAATACATTTAATGTTTTTATTTTCGCACAATGAGCACAATTTATCTGCTTCAACATGCAAACCATAAATTGAGCACATCTCTTCAGCATTATGGTCTATACGAAATCTATTATGTATCTTATTTCCTTTCATATTTGACCTAAGTTCTCACTTTCGAAATCCCTACCCAAACGGCCTACATTGGTGACAACACAACCATTCGTATCGCAGAACCGGACAAATATCGGCGAAGAAGGCTAAGCTGGCGTAAAAACGGTCGTTTGATTGCCCAAGGAAGAGGTAAAAACCAGCTTCAACTGTGGAATGTGAATCTTGCTGATGCCGGTATTTACGAGGTCTACGTATCGGGAAGGCGTTCCAAAGGATATCACGGAATTTTACGGTTGATCGTACCAGGTGAGAGCAGTTCATAATATTGCTTAGCTGAGAATTATGTTCCATAGGAAAAGGCTGATTATGCAATGGGCACAGTAGGCACTGTGCCTAAGTCTTAAAAAACTTCGGGGTCCTGCGACGATTTTGGTGACTGGAAGAATATGAAGAGTAGTGGGCTACACACCCATCCAGTGGCCCCCTCACTGGTGCCAATTTTTTTTTGTCTAGTTTCTAAAAATACGTAAATTTTTTAACACAAATTTTACTTTAAAATTTAGCATATGTGGTACCAGATTGCATGTAAGGACCTCTAATTTTTCAAAAATTTTGAAAGGGGAGGGGGCTACACCTCCCCCTTTAGACAACAGGCCGGCGCTCACACAACATACATGGCCCCACCCTGAGAGAAATCCTGGGTACGCCACTGCACCCGTCCTCTTATAATCACGTAACCCATAAAGCTGACAAGTTGCCTATATATACAATCTTTCTTGTATTTTGTTTTACTGTAAACGTTCCGAGAAATTTGTCGCACAAGCGTTGCAATGTCGATCTTTCACTGCATGTTGTCCTCGGTAGGGCCCTGGTCACGAGCCAAAGAGTTCATCTAACTTTTTTCTCGATAACTACAAATTTTTATGTGTTAACTTTAACATTTCGACCCACTTCGAGCACCATGCAATTCCACATGTCACGTTTTCCGGAAAAACACTATAAATTTGCACAAATCCTTCTATTGTGTAAAACAGGGGTGTGCAACCTTTTCGAACACCGGGCCAAATCATGTTGCTGTGACCATCTGGGGGCCGCAGTGGAACAGAGATGTGTATACGAGGGTGGCGCCTCACCCCTTCCCCACCCCTTTCTCCACCCCCGTTAGTGACCAATGTGCCCATCTAGGCAGACCCACATGCACTCGAATAATATTATAGTATGGGCCTACTAATTGTTGGCGAAACTTGTCCCGTGTATTGCATCTATTTTGTCGACAAATATGTTAATTCAGATTTAGAATGCGTTTTACAAGTGAATTCTTTAGTTTATCAAATAATGAAATGGTAGAGAACATCCACCTTACATCAAAGGAAGTGATCTTTGTTTGTTTTCATGATATCTTGTACTTACGTCAAGTTAAAGTGGTGGTCAAATAACAAGACGTACAAGGGCCAAAAATTGGGCAAATTGAAATTGGTTCGCGGGCCGCACAGGAGGAAGTCGCGGGCCGCAGGTTGCACACCCCTGGTGTAAAATATGCTATCGTATGTCATGGAATGGTATCGGGTAAAGTCTTTTGTTCCGCATGAACTTTCTCGCTGGGGCGGGGTGATGGAGGGAGGTGGGGTAGAAGCTGTTTCCTCCCCATCTACCTAGTTCCCTTTAACAACCTTCTGAGAGAAGATAGATGAAGATATAGACCAATCAACCTCTCTAGAAACATCTCATACCTCAGTTTGTTTTTTTTCTACACAGATTGCCCTCGATATTACTTCAACGCACCATCATGTAATAAAGTTTCGTTCGTCTCTTGCTACAACGGTGGCGTTTTACGAACAGACACCTCTGATAAACAATGCATATGCGCCTACCCATTTGGAGGCCAGTTTTGTCATGAAGGTAAGGTACGAATCGGGTTGATTGGATTTATTTCGTAAGTAGCAGCAGACAAAGCTTTCAGGCCACTTTAGACAGACTCGGAAAAACCGAAGCAAGGTTTCATGGAACGAAAAGTATGTTCCATGATAAGCAAGTTGGAAGAGCACAAAATACACAGCAAAATAAATGGGAGATTTAGTTGGACTTTTCACAAAGCTTGCTCAGGTATGGTACTTACATAGATACATACATAGATACATAGATGATTTCTGGTGGAAGGCAGTTGGCGCCTTTAAAACCAGCCCTTCTTAATCATTTGGCGTTCTGGGGGTGGGGGGGGGGGCATCAATCATATAGGTGTCCTTGAAACTGTAGCGGATGGGATGGTTTTTCCAGTATTTGTCAAGACGTCTTTCAAATGCTGCTAAGTTTGGTGCAGTAACAATGTTTGCTGGAAGATTATTTCATGTGTCCACGACTCTGTAAGTAGAATTCTCCTTGACCTTTTTTTTGTAAATTTTGTATTGACGTCCACGTGTGGAACAGTCCTGTACAAAAGGGAATAAGCTGGAGACAGCTGCATCGTATTTACCACTCACTATTTTGTAGACTTCATTCATATCTATCCCTTAGTCGACGATAACTGAGTGTAGGTAAATCCAAAACTGCCAGCCTTTGATCGTATGGCAAAAGTTTTAGTCCAGGAACCAATTTTGTTGCACGCCGTGGTAAATTTTCAATTAAGCTGATATGTTTCACTAAATAAGGATTACATACTTGTTTGGATATTCTACACGTGGAAGCACAAGACTAGTATAAAGAAGCTTAAAAGTTGAATGTCCAGATATGTAAAAGACCTTCTTATCAGACCCATCACAGAATTTGCTTTATTCACCTTTTCAGTAATATGTTTGTCAAAGGAAAGCCTGTTGTCAATTATTACGCCAATGTCATTTTCACAGACTGAGTGCTCCATCACTTTTACCTCTTTCAGACAATTTATAATTATAGCAATTCACTGGTGTTTGTCCAGTTCTCATGGTCTTACATTTGTCTGGATGAAAACTCAATAACCAGGTTTTAGACCACTCATACAAGGAGTAAATATCCTCCTGAAAGCTTTCACAATCATCCCTTGTTAGTATTTTATGGTAAAATTTTGTGTCATCTGCAAACAGGTAAGGATTACTAGCTTTGTGTAATGACTGTGGAAGATCATTTATATATATGACAAAAAGTATTGGACCAAGGACAGATCCCTGAGGTATACGGCTTGTCACAGGTTTTCAGTCTGAGATAGCACCATTAACTAGCTCTTTGTTTACGGCCACATAAATATGCTTCAATCTATTTTGAATGAGACCAATATTATATTTTTGCAACTTGTGTATGAGGGTTCTATGAGGGACTGTGTTAAATACCTTCATGAAATCAAAATATGCCACATCCACACACCCTCCTTTGTATAAGATCTCTGTCCACTCTTCGATAACATGAATCAACTGTAAAACTGTCGATCTTCCAGAAATAAAGCCGTATTGTCTGTTGCTAAACAGCTGGTTTATCTTCATACGCCTTACTATATTGTCACGTAGTATGCCCTCCAGCATCTTACAAGCTCCTGAGCTTTCTTTTTTGTAGAGTAGATTTTGGGACTCCATATACTTGAGTTGCTTGCTTGATACCCGTATCACCTTTCTAAACGGTATTTACAGCTTCCCATGTTGCATCCAAGGCCTTCAGACCACGATTTTTTTTTCTGTTGTAAGAGGACGGCATCAGTAACGAAATGGAGGTCTACTGTTACATGATCAATAACTGTGAATTTTCACTTAGAATGTAGTTACTTTGAATTATCATAAAAAAACTTAACTACCTTCACACTAGCAAAACCATCAACTGAAGACTAAAATTACCTGAGAATTGACAAGCATCATGTTTGTACAGCACCAGGATGATTGCCTCTTCCCAGCTGCAAATCAGCAGACGAGGCTACATGAAACCTAGGTAGTAGGTTACAAAACAGATAATTAAGGCCCAAACACGACATTATCTGTAAATGCCTCTATATTGTTTTGTTTTCGTATAATTTATTAAAATGCAAACAGCCAGCCTGCAATACAGTCCTAGTCCTTAACTAGTTACCTTCATACTCTTACATAACCCTCAACTGACGACTGAAAAGAAATAACCAGATACATGTATGCGCAACATTAGGATGATGTAAATCGGTAGGCTAGGCTACAGAAAACCTGCTTGAGGTGTTATAGCTACATTTTAATACATTACCGACTATCAAGGCCGAAATCAGTCAACATTATCTGTAAATTCCTGTACATTTTTTGTGTGAAATTAAAATGCACACAGCTAGTCTTCAACACATTCTGAACTTTGAACTATCTTAACTGTAACAACCAACACTTAAATAACCTCGCTGTTTCCGTATTTGTCTGTGCTTAATTCTTGTATTTGCGTTGTACTTTATGTTGTAATTTATTATTCGTTTATCATATTCTTTCCTTCTTGTAATTTGCTTGATGAAACGTAGTAGTTGTACTTCCAACAATCCAGCTTACTTTAATAACTTGTTCCATACTAATGTCATCGATAAAACTTTTGATGTTTGCAATGACCCCGATAGTAACAACCAGCATGATTGTTTATACCGTGATGAAGAAAATTTACTCAATTCAATAAGTAACAAAAACTCTGATTTCTCTGTTTGTCACATTAATGCACGCAGTTTATTGAAAAATTATGATGATATTTGTAATCTTATCTCTGATTCACTCTATTCAAATTTCTCAGTTGTTGCAGTAACAGAGACCTGGATAAATTCTAATAGTCCAATTAACATTTTATCCATTCCTAATTACACTTTTATTCATGTCGACAGAGAAGGCAAGAGGGGAGGTGGTGTGGGCTTTTACATTCATAATAGTCTCCATTTTAAGGAACGACCTGATCTCACGTCCATTACATCTATACACGAGTCACTGTTTATTGAAATAATTCGCCCTGGTCGTAATATTGTTCTTGGAGTCGTCTATAGACCGCCCGACGGTTCTATAGCCACCTTTAATGATGTCTTCAATAATGTTTTAGATTTGAGCCAGCAAGATAACAAAACCTGCTTTCTATTGGGGGATTTCAATATTGATCTTCTTAAATATGGTTCCGATATAAATGTTTCAGGGTTTTTGGATACTATGCATTCTCATTCGTTTTTGCCTCGTATAACCAAGCCCACTAGAATCTGTGATACATCATGTACTCTCATTGATAATATTTTTTGTAATGATATTACTCTGGATATTGTGTCAGGCATATTAATATCTGATATAAGTGACCATCTTCCTGTTTATTGTAATGTGATTAACTATTGTAATGATAACTCAAATGAAACCAGATATGTGTACGTCACAAAACGTGATTCGTCTAGTCGTAACTTTAAAAGATTTATTAATGAAATACAAAATGTTAATTGGGATGACCTCTATCAACTTAGTGATGTCAATGATGCTTATGACTATCTCATAAATATTATCACAAATCTTTATGACAAAAACTGTCCCGTAAAGAATTATAAAACTAAGAGAACTCACTACCATACTCCCTGGATTACACCAGGTATTGTTCAGTCTGTTAAAACCAAGAAGAAGTTATACAAGGTTTTCTTAAGGAATCCTACACACTCACTTAAACACAAGTATACAACCTACAGAAATAAGCTTACTAATATCATTCGTCTTTCCAAAAAAATATACTTTACAAATGTCTTTGCCACTTATAAGAATGATTTAAGAAAAACGTGGCAAACAATCAACGAACTCATTGGTAAAAAGGCATCCACTCAAGTTACAAAGTATAAAATTATCCATAATGACAAGGAAATTGATAATGATCTTGAAGTTGCTGAATGTTTTAATAACTATTTTTCCCAAGTCGGTGAAACATTAGCTAGGGGTATCCCTTTAAGTGGGGACTCCTTTTCCTCGTACCTTGGTTTGCCCAATCCCAACTCTATTTTTATCTGTCCTACCGACAACTTTGAGGTTAGTTCTATTGTAAATAATTTAAGGAAAGGTTCTTCAGCTGGCATCACCGCTTACATTATCCAGGCTGCCGGCACCCCTTTCTTAACACCGCTTACCTTCATCTGTAACCTCTCTTTATCTACCGGAATCGTACCTCAGAAAATGAAGGAAGCTAGAGTTATCCCCATCTTTAAGAATGGTGACCCATCCACAATTTCCAATTTCCGCCCCATATCTATTCTTCCATGTATTTCAAAGATTCTTGAAAGACTTATGTATAATCGAATGATTAAGTTTCTAGATTCTAATGATTTACTCTCCCACCGTCAATTTGGATTTCGTAAGAATCTCTCCACCTATATGGCTGCTGTAGACATTGTTAATTACATCACTAAAGGTTTTGATAATAAGGAGGTTACTATTGGTATTTTTCTCGATCTATCCAAAGCATTCGATACGGTTAATCACAATATCTTACTAGGAAAACTTGCTCACTATGGGATCCGTGGAGTCGCACTTGATTGGTTTTACAGTTACCTCATAGGCAGAAGTCAAATTGTTAACGTCAATAAGGATTCTTCTCTCCCCAGAAATGTTACTTGTGGCGTTCCCCACGGATCTATTTTAGGGCCTCTCCTGTTTCTTATTTATATTAATGATCTCTCAAATATTTCAACTAAGCTGTGTTTCGCCCTGTTTGCCGATGATACCAGTATTCTGTATAAACATAGAAATGTCCATGTAGCTACAAGTGTTATTAATGACGAGTTAACTATTATATCTAATTGGTTTAGAGTAAACAAATTATCGTTAAATATCAGTAAAACCAACTACATGATCTTTCACCCCTATCAGCGAAAAGTAGATAATGTTGAAATTTACATCGATAAAACAAAAGTGTCTTTTTCTGATAAAATTAAATTTTTGGGCGTTTATCTCGACTCGAATCTCTCCTGGGTAAACCACATTAACAATATTTGCTCAAAAGTTTCCAAGACTATCGGTGTTCTTTACAGAATCAACAGTTATGTACCGTCACATATTATGAAAGTGCTATATGATTCTCTAATCTATTCACAAATCTCATATTGTAATATTGTTTGGGGGAATACATACCCGACTTATCTTAATCGTATTTATCTCCTTCAGAAAAAGCAATAAGGCTTATAACAAACTCAAACTACTGTGCTAGTACTAACAGGCTTTTCTTTCATCTTAAAACGTTAAATATTTTTGATGTTTATAGGTATCAGGTTTCGATTTTTATGTACAAGTATGTTAACGAGAGTTTGCCCATAGTTTTTGACAATTACTTTAATTTAAATCGGGATTACCATCACTACCCCACTAGGAAGTCTGATAATTTTCATGTAAGTAGATTTTGTACACAAGCTTTTAATCGTTCTCTTTATGTCATGGGCCCTAAGTTCTGGAACAATCTCAATAATGACATTAAGAATTCAAAATCGCTAGGTATATTTTGTAGAAACTTAAAGAAACATATTTTACAGAGGTACAATTCTTAAACTACTACTACTTTCACCCTCTTTATGTTATGTTTTATGTATTGTTATTTTATATGTCTATCTATATTTTCATGTTTGGTTTATATGTTTAAGGGGGGCTGCTCGTAAAAGCATTCGGCTTCCCCAGCCCTCCTCCACTCCCTTGTCTTGTTAATTGTCAATGTTTGTATATTTTAATGTGGAAATAAATTGAAATTGAAAATTGAAATTGAAATTGAACCTAGGGGATATGTGCAACACCAGAGTGATGCCCTCTCCTCAGCTGCAAATTAGTAGGCTTGGCTGCAGAAAACTTACTTGAAGTATAATATAGCTTACAATACAGACAATCATAGCCTGTAAATGCCTATATGCATTAATTTATTTCATAACAGTTTATACATAAAGCCAATGTAAACCAAATGTTACCCTGTAACCTATGGCCTGTCCTATTTTACCTTCACAGCAGTACATTATTTTATACACTAATGTCATTTACCAGAACCGGTACCTACAGAAACGTCAGGGCAAATACATTCTGAAGGGGTACACCAAATCTAGCCACTCCAATAGACTTACACACTATTTCGTCTCGGTTACATGCCCCCCACAGCCTTATCAAAGTTCACAACACAGATGAGGTACCCCTCAAATTAAAGCTAAGTAGTTGGTCAATCATTGCATTTCAAATTCACTGTACCATGACCGTTTAAATTTTGAGCTACAAGGGGGATAAAGTTTAGAGGGTATACACCCAACCATGTTAATTCGCAAGGTGACGGAAATTACCACTTTCTTCCAACAATTTTTAAAATGTTCTAAACCACTTTCAATTCGTCTAAATTTTGAACCACCCATGCATTGACATGTCTTTTTTTCATATCCAGGCAGAATTAGCAACAACTGATCAACTTAACATGAGTAATTTAAAAATAAAAAAGGACCTAAATTGACAATGTACTTTACTACTTTTCTACTTTACTACTTTTCTCGAAAGGACTGTTTGGTGGTGTGCCACCTAAGCGAGTTGTTCAACAGCAACGTTCATCAGAGAATCCTGTTCAAATCCTGCAGGTAGAGCAAGGGAGTATTTTGTGGAAACGAGAAAGTTTACATAACATGCAAAATTTATGGGCTACAATCTCACCTTGACTCAATTTTTGTCAACTTACTCTAAATTTGTGAGTGATTCTGGTGGTTTTTCGTGGAGGGTGCATGTGTGTTCGAATACACCCTAAAAAGCGATCTATAGAGTGACTGTCCAGTACTACCTTCCTGTCCCGTTTTCTCTACAGTGGCCCTACCTGTTAACCCCGGGGACGAGCTCCCATTGGATTACTGCTTTGGAATAAAGTGCAAAGGGGTGATGTTTTGCCGACGGGATCCTTTCGGATGCAAGTGTGCCTCTGGTTATACCGGTAAAGGCTGCAAGAAAGGTATGCATTTCTGTTATTCAGTAAAGAGTTTTGTTTGGCTAAGAGTGGTGGGAACTGAGGGCGGGATGGGGGGGGGGGACCACGTTCCATGCAAATAAGCTCCTTTTATAAGTAATCATGAAATGTTCAAAGAAATAAGTTTTTACCAATTGCCAAAATGTCTTTTATCCAGAAGGGTAATGAAGTGCCCGCACAACAAAGTTTACTGTTTCCCCTCTGTAAACCTTATTCACTATTTTTACCCTAGCCCACTGTGTAGTTGCATTTGCCCAAGGCCAATTCTGTACTGTTGCAGACACTATCGTCTTGCTACCGCTTTACAACTATCTACTGTATATCATGTTGGAATGTGAGAATACTTCTGGTAAGGCAGGGAGGTGATCAGGACATACACCCACTGATCGGCTTATGCCATTGACCAATCAGAACAGTTTGTGTGCATGTGGATTGCCAGTTACGTTTTCTATATTCGATAATAAAAGTAACCAACCACATATTTTCGTGATGTTACAATGAACATATCTTGGTACGACGAAGGTCTGCTTTTAAAATTCCTCCAATGGTAGTCCCTCATATCTGCCGTACACAAGAGAAATTAGTTCAAAATATCCGTCGTGTCACTTAGATCAGTTAGTTTTCTCACTGGTGTGGACAAATTTTGCCAAAGCTTTACCAAAAATAACACTATTTCAGATCTAGAAAAACTTAGAACAAGAAAAATTCCTCAAAGAGTGGAGGTGTCATCCCTCCCCTGAGGCAACATCTTCTTCACTTACACTCAACCAAAATGACAATCTCTAAATGAAGAGGATTCCTAGACACATAATAAATTCAATACTTTACAAAGCTTTACCAAAGATAGCACCAGTTTGCATCTAGGCAACCTCACATAGACAAATATTTCTCAAAGAGTAAAGAGTGTCATCTCCTCTGATATCACCTCTTGACTTACGCCCAGCCAAAATATGAGAAGAATATTACTAAATAATGACAATTTGTAAAGATGTATAATCAGTTCAAGGTTTTGCAAACGATAGCACAATTTTCACCTAAGCCAGGCCTTACATACCCAGGCTCCTTAGCACCCTCCCCCAAGATGACATGCATAAGTGGAAAAAGAATGGTCCTCCCGAGTGTCAACTATCTGTAAGCACGCCACTTGGTGCTCCGCTTAGCTAGGGTCATAAACTGCCCCAGGAATTTCGCCCGGCCTACGGCCCTGAACATGTTTGATGCTTTCAAAACGAGAGGCACTTTTCTCACCGTATGTGCTGGATTTTAGCATTTGACTCAGCTGAGCCAAGTGACACAAAGGAGCATTTTGCTAAGTTGATTTCTCTCCTGTCCAGCAGGTCTTTTACCCCTCTAAAAAGAACAGTAACAAGTAAATATATACATAAAGCTAAGGACATTTCAGATTTTAACTCATTTCATTCCCTTGACAAACATGGCTACTCTCCTGGGTCTGATTAGGTCAACTATATATATATATATATATATATATATATATATATATATATATATAATATATTATATATAATATATATATATATATATATATATATGTATTTGTATTGCACCTGAACCAATCGTTCTCTAATATTTAATTTTGCTTTTTACAGTCTGTCCTCAGGGTCGTTACGGTCCAAGCTGTGAAGGAACGTGTCATTGCCAAGGTGATTGCGATCCGGTTTCCGGCCAGTGTGACGTCATGTGTGAAGTTGGTATGACCGGATGGAACTGCCAGTTTCCCTCGGCGTAGGGTGTGGGTATATGAAGCTAAATCAGCGAATTTTTCCTACTGATAAACCGGTTAATCTTCTACTCTGCAGTTTGTGGTTACGTTTGCGTTGGACAGACTGTTACCATTGTCAACAGTTTGAATATTCATGTGATGTTTACGGACTCTGATACAATTGTCAACAGCACTCTTTAGAGTGTATTTTAATGATTCATTCGCCTACACTCATGCAGCTGAAAATCGATCAATGGTGAAAGATTCTCAGATAAATGTAACGAGTGTCTAATGTTCCAGAACAATTGCCAAAGTAAATATATTCATATATTCATGTAATGTTGGTCAATCACTTTTGTATATTTTTTAAGTAATTGATGGCATCTTCTACTGTTTTTGCTACCTGGTGGACAATCACAGGCGTAGCCAGCCCATTTATAACGGACGTTTGGCAAGGTTGGAAAAATGTCCACGAGAGATTTACAAATAGAATGAAGTATGTTTACAAATAGTAGGCCTGCAAATTGTGCTGAAGGGCCCCTCCTCCAAGTTTTTCCAAGTTGGACAAGTCGATTACCTTGCGAAACCTTATCTACGCCTTTGTCTGCAGTCAGGAACTCCCTCGTTTTCCTGAAGCCGTCTGGCTATGTCTATGAGAGTTTGTGAGAGTTCTATAGAACATCTATACTACCAGGATGGATATTCCGTGGTCGTTTTATATCTACACTAAGCACCTGACGTGTTGACTGCAAGTTAGAGCAGTCAACTCAAGCTTATACTGGTACGTGGTATTGAAAACACCTCTTTGTAATTGCTTCATTACAAACCTAGCGACATTGATTACAGTGTTCACTATTCTAAGAGAAGTCAACAAATATATTGCTTTTGTCTAATGTACAGCATTGTAAGACGGTGATGTTCCTTTCTCTCAGCCAATGTTTAATTAATACCTGTACAATAAAACACACACGGAGTAGGAAAAGTGAGCTTGTTGAGCCGGAAGCTAAGTTAAGCCACTACCAGTTATATCGCCTTGATAAAGAGTTGCAAAACTATAACAATGCTCCCTACAAGAAAGCACAGAGTGTAGCAACACTGTTTGCAAATAACATGCAAGTATATGACATAAGCAGGTGGCTCAGCGGAAAAATATTGAAGTTTTTTCTAAGATGCTGCGTCAAGTAAAAGTATGTAATACACTAAAGTAAATTTTGACCTTTACATGTTACGTTAAGTAAGGTACCCAGTTTTATAACACTTTGATTTATGTGAATTATCACGTTCTTGACCTAGTATATAGCTTTAGTTAAGCACAGTTTGTAGGCAAGTTTATCAACACCTGGGGTAAGATAAGGGATCTACACATTCTATGATATTAACAAAAGCTAAGTTGCCAGCAGTTTTAATGTTATTAATTTAGTAATAATAACCCAAATCGGAGCCTCAAAGGAATGTCGTATGCATATATATATATATATATATATATATATATATATATATATATATATATATATATATATATATATATATATATATATATATATACACATATATATGTACTGTGTTTGCTCAAATTACACCATGGGTGGGGTAAATTGAGCCATTTTCCCCCTTTTTAAATGTGCTGTAATTGGTATTCTTTAATTAATCACACTGTTGTAACATAAGTTAGCGAAAAGTTTTAGTACATGTCGAAATTTATTTTTCTAGCTTACTAAAACGACTCAAATGTAGATAATGCCTGAAGTAACCCCATCTCCTTCTTGTACGATATCAACATCCCGTAAATAAGTTTGCACATTTAATTACAAGAACTTGGATTCGTCTCAGAATGATGGTGTGAGGGAAGGGGGAGGGGGGAAACATGCCAAATCGAGATTAAAAGTAGCAAGGAACGGTTCTAGATCTCGTATTTAACCAAATAGCAAGGCTTTGAATACTTAAGTGTTTTTTCTGGGTTTCAAGTGGGGTGAGGGGGGATAGGGTTCTAAAAACTCGCTTTTCGCACAATTCCCATGTAGACAATACCCATGCAGCCGATTGTCCTTCGACCACTTCTCCTAGGAAGACTCCGTAATGACTATTCCAACCTCGAAAATTACCATCCTGACAATATCCACCATGAGCAATCCCAAATCTCCCTGTGGCGGCTGCCTGAGGGGGCAAGTGTCTTGATAAGGAAACTTCTGGGTGATTCAATGACTGAATTAAGGCTACCAATCTAAGTCCAGCCTCTTAAGGCCAGCGTGTGCTTCATCACTTATAGCCGCTATAAAATAAATGAAACGCAGTCATAGAATGGTCCATTTATATTTTGTAGCGGTCATGAATGGTTGAGTATGAAACACCCATTTATGAAAAGAGGACAAGCAACATAAAATGTCCTTCCTTTGAAATATGATGTTCTTGAATATTTCTGGCAGTTCTGTAGTTATGGGCTATACGATTTTCAAAATTCCCTTCTATCTTGTTTTTGTTTTTGAGAGGGGTTGGTACATTCCAGGATTTTATAACCTTAAATTGCCATATATTGAGTAAACTTAAACCCATTTGTAATGTTAATATGGCATTATCATATGTCATAAGGTGCGTTTCAATCCAGTAGTGCACTATTCTTATACTTCTTTGAAAGAGCAACATACATTTGAACAATGCGTTTATCAGCAAACACCAAATACTTTGCTTTCTTGATGCATTCTTTTGTTGCTTCTAGACAAGTCAAATCAACTCAAAATCCAATAATACTTAGTAAGATCATGGTAAATGATTAAAAGATACATCAAACATACAAAATTTAAATTCTTTAACAAAATTTAACAAATTCGTGTTTTGTGTAATCGATAATAAGTTGTTATACACCTTACAGGTTAACATTTAAACTTTATTGTTAGGCATAAATTACATAATATGAACAATTTAAAAATGATATACTGTTTATATAATTGTTTTTGTAGAATGCTCATGTTGAAAATATATATCCATGCTATAGCATCAGTTTGTGACAGTTGTCATCTTTTCTCTTAAATAGTTTATTTTTCTTCTTTTTAAAGCTAAGAAGCTTAACTTTTAGTGCTATTAGTTAAGAAAAAGAACTATTTATTCTGACCAAAATTAGTACCACATATCTACAGCTGGTTTTTACCAGACAGCACATTGTGTATATACAGGAAAAACAAAACTACCACAAACTTCATGAATTTGCCAAAAAATGCACAAATGTGGTTTTTCTCGACTTGCTCCTTTAAAGTTCATCTACAAACTAGCCATTGAAAAGTTTTATCGCAAATGCAAAATTGTGTGCCTTTTTGTTTATTTCACCCTAATGCATTGAGAAGATCCTACCCAAAGACCACCGGGGGTATAGCACTTGTTAATAAGTACAAGTAATACATTATACTAGCCTGAACATGTAAACTGGACTTTTTATGTGCAAAATCGTTTCAACCAGGGAGGTGTCAGGAAGGAGATCCAACGCTCTATAGACTCTTTGAAGCAATGTTCGTTCCCGACAGTTCGTTCCTTACCTTTCCCCTTTATAAAATTCTTGTCTCAATACCTAGATCAACTAGGATCTGTGATGCATTGTCAAAGTGACAATGTAGAGCCACACCTCTTACGGTAAACTCGTCAATTTTTTGTTGCCAGGCGTTACCCAAAAATGTGGAATTTTTAACCTTTCGTCGTTATTCGTCATACAAAACTATCATTTCATTTAAAGCCAGCTAGGGCATTCTTTACAACTAACTTTTCGAATATGTTTCCTAATGATGGGTAAATTTAGTAAAAACTAAAAGAAATGTAAAGGCTTGAACAATGTTTCTAGCAGGTGACGTATTAAAATCGTGGTGGCACAATTGAAGTACTTTATTTAAAGGTGACCAGTCGTCTTGAAATATTCTTGGTGACGTCAGCCTTTTCTTGACATGTTTCTGCAGTCGTCACTGTTCAACGGACACACCGTACAAGTAGATATCATGACATCGATATAACTAGTAGGTATACTGCTATATGCCGTCTCTTCTGGCTTACCAAATGGCTATACCATGCTTGTACGGTGTAGTGACGACTACAGAAACATGTCAAGAAAAGGCTGACGTCACAAAGAATATTTTAAGACGACTGATCACCTTTAAACGTTTGTTGCCAGTCGTTCTACTGAAAATCCTGATTAAATTTTGTTCATTGGCGGAAACAAACCTTACTTCAAAGCATGTACAGACAATGGCCTTTGTTTAGGGATTTCTTGGAAAAGAAAGGAGATCATCATTAAAAGGGTTTGGTCAACAGACTTAACAATAGGAACAAAGAAACCTGTCAATCAAATGGCAGTGCCTGAAAAGAATTAAATCACATTCAAGTACATATTGTCTGACAGATTTCGTCGTTCTATCTCCTTCCTAACAACTCCCTGTTTTGACCATCAGTTCATCGAATTCAATCATTGTTTGCTAATATTATATTCATGCAATCAGCCTGTATGCTTCAAAATTACAAACTTGCAAACGTTAACATTTCAATTCAAATGCAAACAAAATGAAACCTTTCCAAAGATGCAGCTTTTTCCACTCTTTCTTGCAAAAAACAATCACAGATCGAACTTCGTAAACGTTTTGCCAAAATTTTTGCCGCAAACTGGTCTCAACTGCCTTGTTACTAATAATTTCACAACTTTTTTCCACGAACCCAACTCGAGGAAAGTTTGGACCTAGTTTCACCCTTTTCCCTGTACGTCTCCGAGGACAGGAGTGCCATGCGTGGGATTATTCAAATGATCATTCAAATGAAAAAGCTCCAAATAAAGGTTTAATTAGAGTGACTAAGGTCTTGAAAAAGACCCGCTTAAGTGGAGTTCTTTTCCAACCTCTCCGTCCAGCTTCCTTGGAGAGAATATTGAAATTTTGAAAGCAGTGTAACTTCAGAAAAAAAATCTTATAAAAGTGTCCTTAAGTTAAAAATTAGCCACCCTACAGTTAGATAGTGCCAGTGGGCCAAGCGCTTCAGCGAAGCCTTGGGCGTGTAGCTCATACGGGGACCAAGATGGAAAGATGATAAGTTTTCAGTAATTTGTCATTTTGATTTTATTCGGTGATTACTTCCAGATTAAGTGAAATATATTTACAGATAATTGACTATGGTAAATTAAAGTATCTGAACCGGTGTTAATTGATTGGGTAGCAACATACTCATACTCCTTGAAGGTGACACAGTATACTTTTGTACCTTCTGGTTTATTTCAGAATAAAGTTTGTCAAGATTCGTATACAATTTTAACAAAGGCTATATACAGACATGGAAAAAGAAAAAAATATATCGAAAAGTAAGTTAATTTTCCATTGGGTACAACAGAACCTATAAATAAAATGCTAATTATTATCCCCAAACAAAATATAACAAACGGCAAAGTTTCTTTAAATTCCTGATATTAAACATAACGTTTAGTCTTACCACCATTGCTTCTTGAAATATTTTTTCACTTCTATAAAGAATTTCAATTTGAAAAAGAAATCAATTTTAGGGAGAGCGTTACTTTGCTCCTGCTGGTAAATATGACACTTCACGCTGAAGATCAAAAATTTTAAGGGTGCCTTCTCAATAACTTGTAACCAAAGTATGTATATTCTTTTGAAAAGACAAACTTTCATGAAAACATTTTTCTACTTTCAACCATACATACGAGGTTACTTGACATCCCCCAAATAGGTGTTCAATAGTTTCATCGTGAACATTAAAGAAGGAACACAATTGATTGTCACTACTGTTCATCAAAAACAGGAGGTGATTAGTGCCTAAAGTTCTGCGAAGAAACTGTAATGAAAATACTGTAACTTTATATCTCTGACAGAGAATCACGGGCTCAAAAAATGTTTTGCCAAGTAACATCACAAAATCTACTGTTTTCGCGCCATTTAGATGAAGCCTGTGAAGGAACAGAAACATTTTCCACCAAGTTCGGACACAGTATACTTACTACATGATGTTTATTTTTCGAAGTCTGCAGCACGTTCTTTGAGCTTAGCAGTCCTTTCTCTGCAACTAGGTAAATTACATATATGGGATAGAGACAGAGTCATGTTTGGCCAAAAAGTGACGTGTTATAATACCGTACGCGACCAATAACAATGAGTTGGGAAATTAGACGCATCTAGAGAACCGTTTGCAAAGCAGACGTCTAAGAATAATGCGATAAATTAGGTATTGCACCATAATGTTGTAGTCATGTTAACAAAAAAATGGCGGCGGTCATCAGTTAAGATGACAGGCCTAAAGACATACTCCATTAGACTTTGAAGACCCCAAATTGCATCGGACCTCGTTCTAAAGTAAAGCAGCATACCTACGGACAAAAATTTGGTTGTGGGCAGAGTCGAAATGACAGCAAGAGAAATCACCTATTAAAAAATTAAAAGAAAGGGGGAAATTTCCAGTAAGACGTCACAAAGAGCAATTCTTATGCTTTGTTTTGGGATGACATAGCTCCAGCAGCCACTCGACTCTCTCTCTGAGATGAACGTCTCATGGAGGGTCAAAGGGAAGGGAAGTCTTTCATCACTTTGAAAATGTGGGGAGAATAGCCCACTTTTCATACCAAGATGAAAACTAGATCATGAGTTTGAAGGAAATTTTCACAAAAGGATTACTTTTCAGTCTAAAATACATCGTGAATATTGATGAATTTACATTAAAATGCAACTTTTCATGCCCATGGATGATTATTACCGAGACAATAATCCAATTAATACATACAATGATCCCCAGGGTTAGATGTTTGAAAGAGGCGGCAAACAGGCTAAATGCTAACGGCACCGAAGGCACCTCAGGGGCACAAAGCTCGTCCCAGTGATGGCGTGAGCCATGGACCATTTGTAAGGTCCTCGGTACCTACCCAAGAGCAAGCCTGGGCTCTGGTAAGCCTGTTTACAGAATTAATACCTTTAGAATGAAGCATTCAGCTATATTGAAATAACATCGGACTCACACTAAAAAGAACACAAAAATTACAAACTTGGGAATTGTTTATATAATAACCTAAATCATACAAATGACAGTTTATTGTGTTAATGCGGGGATTTGTTAGTAAGTACAATGCTCGTAGAGTTTTTCTGGGACTATGGATCACTAATTCGCTCTACTAAAGAGACAACTATTCATACCCGGATCCCTGTGAAGCACAGCCTGGGGCCCGAAAACAAGATTTTAAGACAGTTTTTGTGATGGTTTACTTTATTTGTTTTTGCAAAGCTTATCCTCCGCATGGAATTTTCTTCCAATTCTCTTATTCACTTTTTAACTTAAGGTATTACTTTTTATTGCGGAATCCCTCCCCGGTCTTGCTTCCCTATAAGTCTGCCACTGAAGCAATCTTATACTTTCTCTTAAAGGTAGTAGGCAGTCGCCCCAAATTTGCTTTGAAAAATTAGCAATTCTCGCAAATCTCCTCTTATTGCATTACAAGCAGCTGTGAAGAAGTTTTGAACATAACTATTCCAAACAATAGGTAAAGCAAGAAGAAGTTCTCCTTGAATTTCACAATTCACTAGCAAAAACATTGTCACATGATCAAAATAGGCCATTCATGTACTAGAGTGACGGGGCATACTTTAAATTCTGATTGGGGTGACTTCCCATTGCCTTTAAGTGGAAACAACCGACGCAAGATTACGACAGCCGAATAATACATCCGAAGGGCGTTCTACTTCCTGAAGGAGCAATTTCCCCGAAAGAACACCAAGCCTATCATGACCATCTTTGGACCCTCAGACCTTTTTACATCAATCATATTCTTTTTTCCAAAAGTCCCCTGACTCTCTGGCGAAGAGCCAGGGGCGAAAACCAAACAATACTCCCGAAAGAGTTCTGCTCCCCGAAGGAGTAACAACGTCCCCAAGGGACAAACTTTGACTTAACTGACACCACCTGACAGTGGTCCCGTTCTAGACTGGCTGAATAGAATAGGTCCCACCTGGGAGCTCCGCCGTCGTGATCACGGACACTCCTGCGCCAGGTAAGTATTTACCTTCATATTTACATTCAATTAGGCCTACTGCCTAACATCTGTAAGGAGCTGCTTCGGTTACGTACGCTTCTTCATATCCAACATTGCCCCAAGAAACCAGAAAATTGTAACGACGAGATTACAGTGACTGTCATCAGTTACGTACACTCCTTTCTCTATTTTCCAGAAAAAAATGCATTATATCTTGAAGAAAATTATGCAGAGCTCCCTCTCCAAAGTCCTACAACATGCTGGAGTGGCCCCATCTTTCAGAAGCAATTTTATTGGACCACTAAAGTAGAACTCACTCTGTGATTGGATTAAAGTATACTTATTCATATGCAAAATTACCAAAAACCCCCAAATTGCATAAACATGAAGCTTGTAAGCCATTAATTTACTACTACGAGTTTACACGTGAAAATTTCACCTCCGTATTTTTCAAGAAGTTTAAATGGGTGGTGTTTGATTTTTACAATAGGGATTCAAAGCCAGCGGGAATTATTTCAAAGCTAAAAGCTGGAAGTTGTAACACCAAGTATTATAGTACCCTAGTATGTGTCGGCTGCCTAACGTTAAAGATACCCTTCTAACGTTACAACACAAGCGGACGATAATTCCGCGAAATCAAAGTCGAAGGAGAAATCTGTGGACATTGTTCAACAGAGGTAGTGGTGTCATAATCATAACGGTAACATTGATTGGAAGTGTCAACATTTTATGTTTTTTAAGAGGCCTTTTGAGAGTAAAGCTCTCAAAAGGAGATGTCAAACTCATGCACGGCCTGAAGCTAGGCCTAAGTTAGGCTGCAATATATGTAGGCTTGTACAATACTCCACACTACAGACAGTACGTAGGCAGCCTAGGCATATGCCTTTGTGCATGCCATTGGCCTATCTTTTGCCTGATATAGTAAAGAGCAATGGTAGACTAACGCTACATTATCTATTTCTTCAGGTATACTGTTACTGGCAAGACCCCTAAAATCAGTGTAGGTTAGTTTGTTCGTAATTTTGCCACTAAAGGTCCAGATTGCAAAGTATAGCACGTACTCTCCGTCGAGATCTCGGGTGTGCACGAAAAAATTGAAGTGTGCAGTGTGCAACAAGGTGTCGAATGCACACTTGAAGTGTGAACACAAAAAGTCAAGTGTGAAATAACTACTTGGGAAAAATTTAAACAAAACCCTTGAAGGCCTCCTTAACATCCAGAGTGGAAAGTATGGGATCGATACCGGATCATAAGTTCTAAATACACCGATACTGCATACATCATTCAATCAAGTCATCAGCACATCATGATCACGACTTGTGATCATTCAATAGGCCAAGTCAATATAACATACACCTAGGGTTATACGAGGCAGTTGCCATCAGCTTAATAAATCAGGTGTGCAATGTGAGTTTTCAAGTGTGCAATAAAATCTAGAAAAATAAATCTCGGGTGTGCAATTGCCATACTTTCCATACTGGCTAAAGGTGGCCGCACCTAGTCACTCATGCCAAGTCGTTCCCACAGAACCAGTGGACATCTGGCAAGGCCCAACTCAGATGAAGCGAGGCCCAACTCGTATAACACCTTTTGTTTACACAGGACAGATAAGCATGATTGACTAGAACTGGAAGAAAATTTAGCCCTGCATATCTCCTCCAGCTTTAATTTTTTTCATTTTCTTGTTTCAGTACAATATGTTACTTGCGTAGTAGTCCTAAAACGATGTTTTAAACGTAAAAATTGAAGCAGTATCGGTCGAAATAGTAAAAATGGAGTGCTTTCAACAGCCATGGACTTCCTCCCCGTTTCAACCTTTAATTCTCAATAAACATCCGCCTTATCCTTCTGTACCTGTTTGCTTCCACAAAAAAGGCACTAGGTTGAGGCCCAACTTGTATCTGTCGGCTTTGCCTTTAATTAGGTCCTTTGGTAGTTCATTTTAAACATAAAGATTTTTTCTCAGCTGCATAAAAATGCAGAATAATTGAAACTCATTTTTTTATCTATCATACTCAAGCTTTTTCAATGCTAACATTTACAAATCTGAGAGAACTCAGTTAATTACGCAAGTAGCAGCAAGCACAATCTGGCAAGAAAGTCACTGTTTGCTCGCACAGGTAAAACATGCAGCCAGTCTCAAGTCAAAAGAGTGAGACATTGTTATTCCAACGCATATTCATTGAACAGCCGGGTTAAAATGATTTTGTTTCAAAGCTATGTGGATTCACGCAAGTACGTGTCTAGGTGTCTGGGGTGTTTTTTCAGGATTTTGTTACGTAAACTAACGTTACTTTCTGAAAACGATGCTTTTTGGTCCTGGATTGTTTTCTTTCTTGTTTAAATCTTACATTATTTGTACTAATTGGTAAGTGCAGTAAGTCCTACGTAAAACGGTTTGAAAATTTAAATGGTCTGCAACGTGTAAAAATTACGGATGGTTGCAAGACTTTATAATTAATCTCTGGAACCCCAGTGTCGAGTCCCATGGTGTTATTCAAATACTTTTGAAAATTATGATTGCTACTAGAGGCATACTTCCATACAGTCATTATGATGCAAGGGTGGACTGGCTCTTTGAGAGGCTTTGGAAAAAGTAAAGAGGCAGTGATCATGACAGACAGGTTGTTTTTTTCAGAAACTGACCATTAATGGCCCTAAACCCGAGCAGACTGGAAGGTGATCGCCACATCCTTGCGGCAATGGCCAATCTGACTTTCCAGAATATTTTGACACAAAGCATGAAAGCATAATTCACCTAGCTCACATTGAATTCCCTTATCATCTTTATTCACTACAGCCCCACATTCCCCACATTTGTCCCGGGATTTATCAGCCTGGGAAGTGCTAGCTTTTCTCTGAGGGGTAAAATGAGCCATTGCAAAATAAAATCAGGTAACGTAAGCCACAACAATTTAAAAAAGGAAACTTACTTGACATTATGTGGTGCACAAATCGCAAATAAAAACAACGTAGATCTATGCCCATGTGTTGCAGCATTCAGTATAACCATACTCTCTTGACAGTATGGAACACGACTGAACGAAACCACAACAAAATCAATCCCAGTCTTCTTGGGAAAACTTAATCCAAGTATAATTTAATAGAAAAGAACAAGAAAAGGCCATAAGTATCCAGCAGGAAAAACTAGAAGGCTGCTAAAAGTGAAATAAGAGCCCACATGAGCAAACAAAAAGCAAAAGTACACCCACAAACCTGCGCATGTCTGCATCGAACGGAAGCCAAACTCAATCCAAATTCAAACTGCTGGGTCCTGTTCAAGGGCTAGTTCATATTATATTCTTACAGCTCAAGGGCTCTTATCAATCACCCTCTAGCCTAACTTTTTTTGCTAGGCCAACTTAAACCAAGCTCATTAGGCTATGAGTGAATTTAGTTTGATACTTGATGCTAGCTAATTATGCATGAAACTTCTGAGCAACCTTTTCCTTGACATTTAACATCGTCGTATGTGTTGTATTATATGTATAGCAGTATGCTTTACTATTGTGTGAAAATGGAGGTTTTGCAGGCTTTGGGTAAAAAGGCAATGATTAAAACACCAATTGGTAAGTATTTGCTTTCAAGTTTGCGGAACACTGAACTCGTAATTATGGATACTAAGTTTCACTATTTTGCTCTTGGAAATTGTTATTGAACTTCTGTCCAAAATTCTGGTTTAATCAAACCTTATTTTCATATTCTGGATAAGGATTGACCAGTGTTGTAACGAGTCATGACTCGAGCCTCAAATTTTCAAAAGGGAAATGACTCTAGCAATTGTACCATAATTTTCCTCATAGAAATAATACAATGACTCAAGTCACTGACTCGACTTGAGTCACATTGAAAGTAGTATATGACTTGACTCGACTTCAAAATTGAGTGACTCCTTACATCACAGGGATTGACAGTCCTGCGAAGGCCCAGATTATTTTCACCATCCTTCTTCAATGCTTGACTAAATGATTTCAAGCTATTCAAAGTAGGTTATACACTACCACTTTTGCCACCAAAGTTATATAAGAAAACTCTATTTGTTTCAGGTACTGGTAGCTACAGAGATATCCCCTTCTCATTTGTTTGGATTTCGCACTTACCACTTTGGAGTGGAACTCTAACCTGTTCAAATGGATTACAAAAATATTTCAATTATTTAGTTTGTTTGCTGTCACTAGATGTCTCCAGAAGTTCAAATTGAACACTCAGCTTTGAACTTACCAAGGTCAGTACCTTATGTTACTTTTTGGGCTTGTGGCCTAACCATTATCAAAATGAGCATATAACCAGGGTTCCCAACAAGGACACAGACCACAGCTCACTCAGGACATGGTTACCAGCAAAGCTGAGATATCAAACTATATTGTACGTATACAAAATGACATCACAGCCATGTGTTCTTCCCACCAAGGACAGTGACTGTGACTGCACTCAGGATGTGGATACAAGCAAAGCTGTCTCTTCAAAGTCACACAAGAGGGACCTTACACTCTACACAATGACATCATTGTCACATGTTCTCATCACTGAGAGCTACAACCATGACTCCACTCAGTTGTGGATGACAGCAAAGCTGCCATATATACTAGGACAACAGGACCTTACTGTACGCCATTCACTATGGTATGCCATAGGTGGAATTTAGCAAAATAATACAAGTCCCAAACCAAAATGCTAACAATTCCCTGGTCAGGGGTCGAAATAAGCCTTCAAATTTAGGGGCCAGCCGGGGCCCCTAGCTCATGGAATCTAGGGGCCAAATGAGAAATCAAGGGGCCCAAAGTTAGCAAATAAAAAAGGACTGTTAATGGGTGTTACGGGTGCTTTTCACGTGCTTGGAATCTTGTGTAGTATGGGTTAGGTTAGGTTAGATGAGGTTTAACGTCCCAGTTTCCAACCAATTGGTTCAAGTCGAGACGACCACGGCCTTTTTTCCAGTTGTGGCTCACTGGCTTGTTTTCCCTACTCCATTGTGTAGTATGGGGATAATTAGGGTAAGTTGAGGCTGAAACTAGCCTGAAACCAATCTGTCCACACCCGCTGAGACCAGTACTTAACAACCGTACATGCTGCATACAGTGTACATTTTCATGACAGAGAAAGTTACACTGAAGGTATTTCAAAATCTTCTCGTTGGTAACTCCGGAAGTCATTCCTCAGGACTGGTAAAACGAAGGGCACTTAAATTCCCGCAGTCAGTCATGAATGCTAACCATTTTCCTGAGTGGCCTAGCTGTAGTACTGCAGATTTTGCAAATCCTCTTAGCCATATTTTATTGTTTATTGTAATCTGATTGGATGAACCCGACATCATTCATTGTGCAGTCAACAATCTAGGCCTACAGTCTGAGTGTGTACGTAACAGCAACAGAGACTTGGAGCCATTTTGCGATATAAGAACTGTACGCTACTGCATTATGTGTGATAGATTTTCGACTGGGTATACACTGTATGTGTGGTGTGCATGGCTTTTGCCGTATCAATAGTTTACACTGTTTGCCGAGTTTTATAATTTAGTTAAATGTTCCATACAGGGTTGTTTGATTTAAATCACGCTGATTAAAATCAGTGATTTAAATCGCAATTTAAATCAAATGATTTTTTTTTAAAAAAATCACTGATTTAAATCACTTTTTTTGAGAAAATCCATTATTTTGCTTGTAGAAGTTTATTTAAGGGAAAATGATCATTGGATGTAACTTGTATTGTCTACAAAACCAATGTAGGATGGTTTTAAACATAGAGGCCTAGGCCTAGGTACATTATTACGCCTAACACAGATTTCATGAGAAATTCCAAAATATCCACAACCGAATGGATCCATGTACAACTTATCGAGTTGTTCTTTCCTCATTTTGAAGTTCAAGTACTTTAATAACTTATCACCAAAATTTGGAATTAATTGATTCTTTATTCATTCTATTTTACAACTGAACCCTTTCAGATGATACCACATGTGAAAATGGTTCCCGAATAAGCGTTACAGTATGCAGTACAATTCTGTGCAGACTTGTACAATGTAGGCTTTTATCTGTTACTCAAATTGTCCACAAGAAGCAAATCAGTGATATGAGTTCCACTTGAGCCCAATGGACCATCAGGGCCCAGTCCAAGGTGTCCAAGACACTTCAATTCATAAGTTAAGTGCTACCACCAAACAAACAACACAGACAGAATACAATAGTGTAATCCTAATTTATCACTAGTTGAATGGGTACAGTTACCACTCAGTTCCAGAATGTATTTCCTGTGTATCTTGATGGATAAACTGTGAAGCTTATAAAAGGAGTGCACTGCTGCTTGAGCAAGGGCATGGATCCATCTCAAAAGATGGGGGGAACTTTTCACCATTTGCGAATCACCGTCCTGGGGGAGGGGTCTAAGGAGAGGGGGTGTGGAAAATTTGTGCTCACATAAGGTGGCCTGGATGCAAACTGGTGCTACATTTGGTGCTTAATTTGGATTGGATATATCACCAAGAATTTCTCCTTTTTTTGGAAGTTTTTTTTTTCCATCTTCCTTGCTTGTATGAATGTTTTGCTTAGTTCTTGGGGTAAATCAAGACCACACTGTGTGAAGTAAATGAACAGTAAATCGTTAGACTACAATCATGTACTATTAGCCAGGGCTTATGTACATGCATTTGCAGGGGGTGTGAACTATTTTGGGACCAACTACATTTCTTGGAGACCGACTCCCATTGACATACCGTAGTTGTACGACAATTTATATTACAATTTATTGGACGGTAGAAATAATCAAAGGCGTACGGGACTCTTCCACTTTGGGGGCAGAAATTTTTTGCCCGAATTTCAAATAGTTGCCCGAAATTTGTTGTAGTTTAGGTGCATAAAATACACCACTAACCCATTACATGCGCGCGAAGCGTGCAAAAATATTTGCAAATTTTTCGGCATTTGATCCAAAATTCGGAAACTCAGTAGGAAATTGGGGGAATCTTTTCACTTCAAATGCTGTTCATGTCTGGTGTACTGTTAAAAAGTCATACTGTACTGGATTTCACTATACCACTACATGTGCGCAAAGCATGTGAAATTTTTTGTACTCTTTTTGGGCATTTGATCAAATATTTGGCAACTCAGTAGACACTTTGGGCAATCTTTTCACTTTGAATGTAATTGTTCATGTCTGGTCTATTGTTACAAAAGCATGCTAAACTGGATTTGAGACCGACTTTTTTGCGCCCAGAGACCGACTTTTGGTTTTCACTGGGGGCACAATCCCTGTATTTACACCCCTACCATTAGCATGTTTACTCATATCTAACAAAATTTGGATGTGAAAGTGATCAGGACTGTGCATGTAAGAGCTTTTTGGAAAGTATGAAAGAGGTGATACTGGTAGCAATCTTTCCAATATTTTCTTTACCTTTACTAGCATAAGTTAGTTTTAGCCTTAGGAGTTTTACTTAATAGTGCAAATGGAAGGTTGTGGCACAGAACCGGCGGCAAACTACGGGGGAATCAAAGCCATTTGTGACGTCGGCGTTAGCAATTTTTAAATTGCTTTACATTGCTGTCTCTTACATTTCGAGCAATGAGTAAAGACCACAAACATGGAAATGGGGTGGGGGACCCTACTCTTTGGAAAAATGGAAATTGGAAGGTGTCTAGATGGCAAATGGTGAAATATTTGGGCACAGTGCTCTTAAAATGTATGGTCAATTTGAAATCTATGTTATATTATCTTCTTCACAGTTTTAGTTTTCAACATTTTTGAAAAAGTGAGGGGGACTTTTTGGAGAAGTCCCCCCTTCCAAAAAAGTGAGGGGGATGCGTCCCCCCCCATGATCCACGCCCATATGTGCTTGAGGGCCTCATAAAGACCTGGGATTGATGTTGATGGTTGTAGGCCTGTTTGGCACCTGTGTGGTAGGCTGTTTAATTGTGTTTAATGGAAAAGATTGAGGCTCCAGGTCCCAGGTTAATTAGCCTGTAAAGTATTTTGAATGTAATATAGGGGGGGTTTGGGTGACTAACTGTTAGATGTGATAATTCTAGCAACTATGGGGCTGAAGCTGTCAAACTGAAATGTCACTTTAAAAAAAAATCAAAAAAATATGATTTAAATAAAAAAAAATCCGATTTTTTTTATTCTTTTAAAAAAAATAAAAAAAAATCAACAACCCTGGTCCCGTAAATAGTTATAGTTCCCATTCTCCCAAAAATCAAAAGGCTTCGAAATTGCATGTGATGTATTATACGGTGTGCTGTACATGAAAAAAATTCATGCAAGTGTACCAAGAGTTTAATTCCACCCTTTCCTTTTATGTTGATCATTGAAGAATGTACTCTCCACCATTACATATTCTCTTGCATGTATTGCATAACATGTGCACTATCAATAGCGATGACATACCTGTACTGTTTCCAGCACAGGTCTATGCATTACAGTACGGTGTAAATTAAGCAGTGGAAATGCCCATTGTAGGTACCGAGGTTGAAAACATTTACCGTCAGTTAATCTTGTGAGGCTCCGCCTACATTACTCATGACTGGCATTGGTGGATGCCTGTGTGAGTGATGTTCCATGTTGTGACAAAGCAGAATATTTATGAGCAATGTGAAGTGATTTCAGAAATAATGTGTTTTTCACAGAGTTTTATTGACTGTCAGTGTATGAAATACTCAGGCCATGTGGGATATAAGATCGTGAATGTGAATGGAGAAGTTCAAATGCAGACTGTGCAATTAGACTTGCATATTTAGGAGCCAACCGGGCCCCTTTCCCTGTAGAAGCTATGGACCCGAGCAAGTTTGTAGGAGCATCGCACCCATGGGCCCTGGTTATTTCCAGCCCTGATATTTTGGGGGAATGCTGTATCCCCATTAATGAAGTCTGTGCCATACATATCATTACCAGTGTTGTCCATGATAACTCTACAGTAATTTTCTCAGTTTTTTTCGAAAATTGACTGGGGTATTCTGCAGGTACTCCCAAACTTTTTGATGCCAGGCCTCTAATTTGGTTTGCATTCGTTAGGTTTGGGCTAGAATAGTTTCAAGTGTTTTATTGTGGCAGAGAGCATCAATTGTGAGGATTGCACCCAAAATGCCCCAACATTTTTCTTTAAAGAGCCTATGAAGTGACAAAGTACAGCCATTTGATGTCATTCTCTGACCATATCTATCACCAAAAATAGCCCTTATGTTAAAAAATACCGCCCCATGAAAGAGAAATACTAAAACGAAATGGTACCTCTTCCTGTACAACAGCTCAAAAAGTGAAAGTACATTGACCCAAGAATGACGTCAGCTCTGGAACTCAACTTCACAGTGTGTGTATGTACAATGCACTTCCCTTGCAATGTTCTTATCACGTCAATATCGATTATGTACAGAAACTTGCCCTAATTCGTCCATTTTTGACTGAGATAAAGAATGATAACAAAGGGCCACATGAAGAGCCAGTCTGTGGATTTAGCCCAACTATCTCTAGTCGCTGGCCTATGAAGAAGAAAAAGTCTGACAGTGTGAGGAAGACGGCGAACGAGTAGTTCAGAGAGACTACTGTACATACTTCTAGTAACGTTTTGCTCACAGATTTTGTAGCTTGAGTCCGTTACTGGCCATATAATTTCGTAAAAACGTATCTGAAGAATGTGCCAGCATCAAGCAAAAAATATATGTAACATAAAAATTTCAAATTCTTACTACTCAAAAGGGGATGTTCGACACTACTCGCGCGAGCTTACATCCAGACCCTGTACGTAGAAAACAGACACTGAATCTTGCTAGCCCATTCGCAATGGTGTCCGATGGTCTCCAGTTTTTCAAGAATTGTTATTGAAATGGGATTTTAAAACTCTGAAATGCTTGTAAGCATAGAAGGGCAAGTTAAGGCAGCAAACGGAAGCCATTTTCTCTCTTCTTCATCCGTATTTCTAAGTTATATTTTAAGCCCATCAGTTTGACTTTGCAGACTACTTAGCTGAACTTCAACTAGACAGTGACCCTTTGCAAAGCAAAAGAAGGAGTAACTAGGAGTAGAAAACATTTAACTCATGTTTAAATCAGATTGTTGGGTGATTTATCTCCCAATATTCCTTTGAAATGCTTCCTTTCCAAGTTGTCTCACACGTTAGTTTGAAAATCGAACAATGGATCTCGTACTAGACTTTGAAATGCTTGAAGCTCAAATAGTAACTTCATGTCAACTTCTGAGAAAAATACTCAATACTACCTTAGAAAACCAAAATTTTGGTCTCCCTTCACACTAAAATTGCCTTTGTTTTATGTTCCGTTAACTTTCCTCAGTCCCGTTTTCTCGTTTGTACGGTATAACTGAAGTTGTTTGCCACTATGTAGAATAGTACAGTTGTATATGAGCCTGTGTATTGATGAACCCCCATATATATATAAACACCAGTGAACGAAGCACTACTTCTCACCCCAATAGTTATAATAACGGTTACGTAACACTGGAGGAGAAATGGATGCAATAACGTATCCCCGGGGGGGTATTGTTCTGTGTGTATAACTTTTTACCAGGGAACTTCCATTTACTTGTATACCAGACTGCCAGAGAGTCCGTGACAACTCTCTGCTAGTACCAAACCAGATGACTCAATGAAGATTGTCTTGTGAGGCAAACGAAGGTTCCTTAGAGATAAAACTTTGATAATTACATCAATTATTTTCTTTGCAAGAGCAGTAAGCTATGCATCATCTTTATAAAGTTTCTGATACATACATATCGTGGAAAACTATTCCGTAATATCAACAGTACAAGGTATGTTCAAAGCGCAAAATACTTACACACACTCCGAAGTTGAGTTCCGGAGCTGAAGTCATTCTTGAGTCAATGTACTTTCACTTTTTGAGCTGTTATGTTGGAAGGTACCATTTCATTTTAGCATTTCTCTTTCATGGGGTGGTATTTTTGAACATAAGGGCTGTTTTTGGTGATAGATATGGTCAGAGAATGACACCAAATGCCTGTACTTAGTCACTTCATAGGCTCTTTAAAATAATTGACCATTTTAAAAGTTGCCTGCAGGCACAGCATTGAGACAGCTCCAATCAGTGGCACCTGCAGGAATGGCAGTTGGGTGCACCACATTGAAGATGCTGCAAGGGTATCCTCAATAACTTCATTTACTTGAAGTGTTCAGAGGCATGTGAAGTGAGTGAAAATTTTTCACTCTTCCTATTGGCAAACTCTCTTGTTCTGCACAGAAGGATAAGAGTTTTAAATGAAAGGGGGAATTTAACAAAATACAACATCATGACAGTATCCAAGTCGAGTGCAACATCAGTTGGGGGGAAGGGTGTGGAGATATTTTTTACAAAAATGACTCACAGATGGCATAAAGTGGCAACACCCAGGTCTTAAGGTGCATCTACAAGTTAACATTTCTTATTTTGTAGTCTCTTGTTGCAGGAATTTAGTTCAGTTAAAAAAGACCCTGCATGGTACAAAGTGTCTGCAAGTGAATGAAATGATAATTAATTTTGGTTCTGTCTTCCCAAAAGAAGGAGAATTCAGAACAAATTCCCAGGCTGCTTTGCACTCTTCCAATGTACTGCACTTTCTTAATCATGCCTGTGCACACAAACAACCTGTCTTATTGTGAATCCTTTGCTGCTAAATAATGCAAAGACATGTGGAGTGATATTGTAAACAAAACACTAAGGCTGAAAGGGTGTAAGCCAAACTTTGTGATAGTTTTATGGATTTGGGGAAATTTTTGTACCTTGAAAACAATTTTTGATGGAAAATGATTTTAATTAAAAATCATCACACTTTCAAAAAGACACCTCACTCTATAACCCACAGAATATAGATTCAACATCTTTGGGGTCATTTTTAAAATTTTCAGAAGTTTTGGAAATGATTGGGGATGTGCTATCATAGCCCTGTGCTGTCACCTTTGCTTCTAAAACTTTTTCTTTGTATCTTTGGAAATTTTGCGTTTTTCCATAATGCTTGCACTGAAGAACAATATTCATTGTAGAACTTTTACTGTTACACAAAGTGCGGTAATTTTGAGGTGTTGTTGGAGAAAAATAGAAGTGAAGGTGGAAGCATGTGAAGCTTGCAAGTTGCAAATATTTTGATAATTAAAGAAAAAGTTACCTTTCTTCATTCCCTACAGAAAGTGATTTCACTGACTCTGGCACCCGGGTCAATGATGCACAACTTTTCATTTTGACGCACAGACACAAAACCTCTGGGGTCAAACTGACGCACAGCTTTTTCTCCCCAACAATCAGTAATGATAATGCAATTTTGCCAATACATTCATTGTGCAAATTAATTCACAAAATGTAGCACTTTGCAGTTCCCATATTGATTATCAACAGATTGAATATCATGTCTTACAAGAAAAAGATAGTGGAAAAGCATCACAAATATAGAAAATTAACAAAAAACAGGAATAAAGTTTGTTGCATTAAACTCAAATTTATTTTGACCCCTTCTCTTTTAAATTTGACTCTTGTAAATTTATTTTGAAGGGTCTGTGACTCCTGATAAAAAATGCTGAGTGAAAACCCTGTACAGAAATAGTGCAACTTAAAGTTAAACATCTTTAGGGACCATTTTAAATTTATGATTGTAGTCACTTGGTGGCATGCTCCCAATACCCTGTGCCAGCACAACTTTTCATAGGTGCTACAAGTTTACTTTTCAGTGGATTTTCCAAATGGGGAGGGAGGGGGCAAACAGACTAAAATTACCTATTGACTGTCTTTCAACTGAAACAAATAAATCTTTAATAGTCATTAGTTTACAATCCTTAGAGCTCAAGTAATAATCCTGACACTTTTTGTTTTCTTAAACTTGAGGAATTGGAAGCTGAAGCTAAGTTTTAAAATGCAGTTTGGAATGAAGGAACAGTGTTTCATTCTTTCACAGTGCAACCACACTGAATGAAGTTTGCAAAATGGAGTCAACATGAGGCTATCTTGTGTTGGTAAAATTTGATAGAACTACTGAACAGACAAGGTGCTGAGCTTGTGTGAGATTTACTGAATTTAGGATCAGCAATTAAGGTCCCCTACTAATTGGATCAGGTAGACATTGTCTTAAGTTTTTGACTAGTGCTCAGAGGGTAACTAGACTGGAAAGTAGGAGTTACTCCCAGTCCTGCCTTTGAGATCACCTTTAAATGCCCCGATCTGACAGACAAAACATTCCCACTTCCCAGTCTTGATCCATTTTCTAAAAGACTTGGTGGAGGGGGTGAGTTGGAGTGGGACTGGGATCCCCTTGTTTGATTTTCATCACTACTTGACAGCTGTTCCAAGCAAAGATGACTTCATGATTCAGACATTTTTTTGAGTTAGACAACCTGAAACCCTTTTCGAAATAACCAATTTTAAACTCATTCAGCACCTCTGAAAACAGCTTTGCAGAAGAAGCAGTGGAGTAACCAGAATACTCTCAGGAAGTTTCACCTGGTTTTGCTCTGGAGCACCTCTGAAATGCAATTGGGGGGGGAGGGGGGGCACTCATCATTGAAAATTAGGGAGTATCAATCGTGACCAAGAATCCACGTAAATCGGGTATTTTTTTGAGAATAGGCTTGATACGTATGCAACGAGGAAAGGGTTTGAAAAAACACCAAAATGAAGAAAAAGGGTGTATTTTCGTATACCCAGGTTGTTTTTTTACTAGGTGTTGTTTGAAAAATTTCCAGAAGAAGGAATAAGTTTGGAAGTCGGAACATTTCGGAAAATTCAGGAATTGGAAGAAGTTTTGTTGTTGTAGTCAAATACGAACCTATTTATCCTGTTTTTAGGTTGGCCCCTGATGAAACAGTGGTGAATAGCACACTTAGCATTCTCGGAAGTTTACGAAATGGAAGGTTATTCTTGTTTAGGGTAACAAAATGTGGTGGTTATACTTACCTAGGATGTATTTTGAGTCGCAGACAAATACGTGTTTAGGGTGCTTCAAAAATCAATGGTCATGCCTGATACCCCTTTGTCAATGATCAGTGCCCCTCCCCCCTGGGAGTGCAAGGTGTACATAACCACCATCAAGCCAACTTAACAAAGCCAAGGCTACAAAGCTGGAAAATGGACATGAAATATTATGGTAATAGGTAATGTACAAGCACTATAGTGTACTGAGACAAGGCTAGATTCATGTGTCCAGGTATCACACTGAAACTGTGTATTAAGTGAGGTATAATTACAAATCGCCATGTCTGTTCAGAGTTGTAACTCCTTTTGGCAGTAATTTCAGGTTTCCACCTGCAGTAGGAGACAGCTTGCTGTACTTTACATAAAAGCATGGCAAATGGCAATGTTGTAATCCACCAAGAAATGATTTCACATCAGAGCATTTCCTTTACTATTTCGATCCCCAGATGCCATCACTTATCTGTTATCTCAAATTGTCAAGTCCACCCTCATGCTGGAGACCTTACACATAGAGTTCAGAATATGATTGGTTTGCTGGCAAATTGGTCCAGAGGGCTTTTTCGTACAGGGTCTAAAATGGGCCACAACTTGCTTCAGGTTAGTATTCATTGATGGGCCAGTAAAAGCTGCTTTGATCAAGATAGTCATGTTTGCCTCTGATTTTGTATTAATACAAGAATTTTATGATGAGAAAAAGTTTTGTGGTACTGAAAAATTTTGTTGATTGCAAACGTGCTTGGCCACTTCAATGATGGGAGGCTTATGCAATTACTGTACACTGGTGTTTTGACCTCATGGGAAATCTCAACTATCCAGGGATGTACTTTAATATTTTAAGCAACTTGTGTAGTCAGGCAAGTTGCCTTCAGAATTCACATGTCGTGTTAATTTCATACTTGCCAAGTAATGACAGGATGTCAAGTGTGAAGCTGTCACTTTAATACTATTTAGTAGGGACTTTGAGTGATGGCTGAATGGTAGAAATATGGGAGGGGAATCTAAGCAAAAGTTTACATTATGTGTCTAATAGGTTCAAGCTATAATATTAGTGATGGAAAATAAAAGTTCAAACATGAACATTTGCAAGTAGAAGTCTGAGCTCTGGACTGCAGGCCCTGTTTAATATACTGACCAACATTCTTGTTTTACTTTTTCTTTAGAGGAATGCAAGTATTTTGAAGCGGACACAACAAAAGACTCAGCTAAAGAAGCAAGTTCATTTCAGTGTATCCAATGCCATGATTCACTTCTTGTCAAACAGTTGGTACCACTCTCCATCAACTTTGTAGTTCATCTATGTATAGCAGTAAAGGATCCATGGAGCAGTTGCATATTAAAACAGCCACTTGAAGATTATATGGGAAGCAAATTCATTTCCAGACTGTTTAATAAAGGGTGCTTACTTTCCTTATACTCATTCTTTTTTTAAGCAAAATCATTACTGTGAAAAATCTGGCAGTGGTAATTCTTAGTGCAGCTTTTGCAGTTTCCCTCAGACTGTCTTCAATAATTTCATGAATATTCCCTGAAAGGGAAGACTTGTTAATTTGTATGGGACTTAGAATCTTGCTAAACTAATGCAGACATGAAACCAGAATACCCAGATGTTTGTGGCAAAGCTGATTTGACACAGTGATTTTCATTGTTAATAATTTAAACTTTGTGTTTCCTTTCTGTATAGATAGTATAGATCCATTTGCCTGTCATAATTCTTAAACATATTTCATGTGGCTGGTAGTTCTGTGTTTGCACTATCTTCCCAAGGAGGTCAAGGCCTCTTTGGCCTTTCTGACTTCTTAGTGTATAGAGTGTATAGCTCTTCCAAAGCCCAGGTGGTGGAGGACCAAACCTAGATATGTGTGTATGGAGGTTTTGGTATGTAAAACTCAACTTTCGCATTTCTTTTATTTTAGACTCCTCAGTTTCTGTACTGTTTTTTTTATATGGTAGGGTGTAGTGGTCAGAGGGCTTGTTGCTGGTGACCATGGACAGGCACAGATAGATCAAGAGAGTACAACAGGACTATTTACTCAATAATGGATGTTTTCTTTATCACAACCATGTCAAGTCAAGACATTCCCTACCCATTCAGAGCATATCCTAGCAGCATTTTCTCTTGTCAATGCATTGTCTACTCATAAGGGATATAAAGAGTGTACAAAACAAATCTGAAAAGGAGGTGCTACCAAAGGAGAGTGTCATCAAGGGAATGTACCCTGGGTTTTATCCATTATGGTTGCACTGGTTGGGATCAGCTGGAACGCACATTTCCCCACTGGTACTCTGTGAGAATTTAGCAATTTGCCTATTGCCGCAGAATGAATAAGGAAACACCTGATATGGACATGCAAAAGTGTCATTATGGAAATAGTGATAAAAGCACCCATTTCCTCTAAAGTACACATGTCCACAGGGTCAAACAAGGCTCAGAATTTGAAGGGACTCTACTAGAGTCCTGGCTACACCCTGGCCCCATGGATTGCTGCTGTTGGACAATCTGCTTTCTACACTAGGATCAGGACTGTGACTATTTGGACAGTTGATTAGCTGGCGCTAAACTTGGACTACCCTAGTTGTACTCCATGATAAGATTGTCCAATCAGGAGGATATCCACTGGCAAAGTCATCCAGACACTGTGCACATATTAAGGATGGCCAGCATTCATATACTAGGTAAGTTGTTTGGTGTACTAGTTTAATAGGTGCAATGAAGCCCAACACTCTCAGATTAAATGTGGAAATAGTATTTGATTGTTGAGCCAGGAAGTTTTTATATTCTTAAAAGTTTGGAACCTTAATAGCAGGCCAATTGTTTTCATCGAGGGAGAAAGAGTTACAAACTTATTCAAGTGGGTTTATTTTGAGTAGCTTTATTAATGACTCGTTAACAGGCCAAGATCATTGTAAATATCTAAACATAACTTTACTATTGTCAGGCGAAATTTAAGTGTATTTTTTTTATTTCACCTATGCCACTATCCTAACTCGGGTAAGCAACATTCAGTCATCCATTGAAAACAGACAGCTGTTGATGAAGTACTTTATAGTTGTTTACATTTTTAAATGGAAAATAAGTTTTATGGGATTTGAAATTTGATTTAGTTTCAATTCTTTATCATTCCTCATTACAGTCCTCTTTGGCACATATTTGACAAAGACAATCATTCTAGCTAAAAAGGTTTAATTTTCCAGTTCTGTCTGAGGTAACATTTACTTCCCCACCAAGAGAAGGCCTAACCCATCTTGTAGGGCATGTTGGCAGAATTATTTGCATAACCAACTTCAAAAAGTTTACCTATATACTTTGAAAGAAAGGATCATCCCTGCCAGAAATGGAAACAAATGTTCAATTTTAGGTAGGCAGTCAGATTCTCCACAAGTTTTTGTTTTCATGTACCAAAAAAGTGAGATTTCCATCCAGTTGCCAAAATTTTCCTCCCAATGCCAAAATTCCTTGGCAAGAAGCTTCCCAGATTTCTGTTTTTTTCCACCCATGAACACTGCCCACTCTGCTGGCACAAGGTCTCTGTCATGGTCTGCAAGCACTTTCAATTCTAGATTTGCACAAATGTAATTTAAAAAAACTAGGGCAGTGATCTCACTAGGGTATGGTCCCTCCTCACAAGGGTATGGTTCCTTCATTATTTGGTCGAGGTCCAAAAGATATTTAAGTCACATAAAACATACCCCCTTCCCCCTGTACTATCCAACCCCAAATGCTACCCTTGACACTACTGTATTAGTGTAGCTTGAAGGCATCATTCATTTATATGTGTTATTTTCAGAGTAAACAAAGAAGTGTATAGATACACAAAAAACTTGTCATTCATAAGACCTGGTAATAAAGCTCTTTCAGATGTGTGTGAAAAGTCCCCATACTAAGTTTTGTTTATTCAGGGTTTGAAAATAAGAAAACTGTTGTAGCTATCAAACATCCAAAAATAGTGGTACCATCAATACCCTGTAACTGAGTTTTGACAAGGGGAATGTTGAACAGATCTAGTTTAACCTTTCTTCAATAGTGACAGAAAGATCGCATGTGTGCTATTGAACATCATACGGTAGCCAATCGATAATTAAATCGCTTTTTTTTTTTTTATGCTGTTTTATTTCTTTGGTCAGGACATAACAGCTAACATCATTCGATGACCGCCTAGATTGTAGCTGGGGTACATTTCATAGATGTGACCATTTCAGCATGAGGGACATCTTTACACTTTGCAATGCTAAAAACAACAGTTTGGAAACCAGAACACTGTAAGTGTTTTGCACTATTGCGTCCATCCTGTAAGTAGGATTTATTTAAGTATAACAGAAAGCTTTTGACTTTCTGCACACATGTTCCTTGCATATAGGCTAGGTCATAGCTACTCTCACCAGGACAGTTTCTGTTTGGAAAACCTCTTTACCCTCCCCCCAGAAAATTTGCACTCAAGACTGTCTCACTCTGAACAGTCTTTAAATGGGCAATTCCCAACCTTTTGAGAATTGCCCTTCAAACATCCCCCTTCTTATCCTCTTAGGACCAAGAATGAGATTAAACTCTGTTAGGTCATTGGAAAACTGAAATTTTAAACAAGAGTCATCAGGTGATTCTGTGCAGTATTGGAATAAAAATTGCACTGCCTTCTTGTACTCTACTTGTGCTGATCTACTGTGAAGTTTACCAGTTGTCTTCGGAAGGCTAATCTGTTTACAAATAAGACCCACAGCCTTATGTTTTCAGAAAGAAAGGAGGAGGGTGGGGTGCTGGTCTGCTGTGGTGAAGTTTACCAATTGTCTTTCAAAGACTAATCTGTTTAAAAATAAGACCCATAGCCTAGTGTATTGAGAAAGAAAGGAGAGAGGGGGGTTGCTGGTCTGCTGTGAAGTTTACCAATTGCCTTTCAAACTGAGGCTTATATGTTTAAAAATAAGACCCATAGCCTAGTGTATTGAGAAAGAAAGGAGAGAGGGGGGTTGCTGGTCTGCTGTGAAGTTTACCAATTGCCTTTCAAACTGAGGCTTATATGTTAGTTTACCAATTGTCTTCCAAAGGCTAATCTGTTTTCAAATAAGACCCACAGCCTTGTGTTTTCAGAAAGAAAGGAGGGTGGGGTGCTGGTCTGCTGTGAAGTTCACCAATGCATTGTCTTCTAAAGGCTAATCTGTTTAAAAATAAGACCCATAGCCTAGTGTTTTGAGAAAGAAAGGAGGGGGGGGGGGGAGGTTGCATCGCAAAAGAAAGTAATTAATTTCCTAGTTCGAGGGCAGTGAAAGAGGAACTGCTCCTTTCATTTCCAAAAATATAAAAGTAAGTTTCACTATCATGGTTTGCTTTTAAGCAAAAAGCCACATTTCTGTGATTTATAGTGAACTTTTGTGATACAATTCTGCAAATCAGAATTTTGAAGGACTGTTCCCCCTGGACCTTTAATCAGATTTTGCACCTGGATATAAGTTTTTATTATTGGTACTTGGGAATACTGTAACTGTCACAAGCCAACCTTCCATATTGAAAACATGAGTTTGAGATATTCTCAAAAAATTATGTTTCTTCTATTCTAAAAAGTTTTGTGTCAGTACTTGTGTCTACTTTAAGTTAAATTGCAGGTGTTGCCCATACAAATAATGATAATAAAACATTTACAAGATCTGACAAATCTACATGCAGACAAATTTCTGGCAAAGCTGACCTTTAGGCATCCTTAAGTATATTATTTATAGTTACTACATTAACTGTCATGTTTTATAAGAGATATTTTCTTCAAAGATAACAGGAAGGAAGTATGGATTTTCTACTCTTATCAGGATTTCAAATGACTTCTATGTATCTTAGTACCTTCTTTTTGTCCCTTCCTCCTACTTTTTTAATGAAAATCCTACTTTCTCTTACTTTTCCTACTTTATACTACTGTTTGGCACAAAAGATAAAACTAGTAAATAAATTTCTGCAGAAATCTATTATTACTTGTGAAAATTGATGAGCACAGGTGAATGAAAGATAACAAAGTCATACCCTTCTTATGATCAACAAAATCCTGATTTCTGTCCTGTTTCATTGAATATTTTGACCTTACTGTTTTCCTACTTTTTAACTGGCTTTACTTGTCAAAGTTTTCTGCCTTCATAGTTGTGTTACATGTATAGTATATTCATGTACAGTATTTCCATACATTGTCCTGTTTCATGTGATATGTACTGTGCTTGCCTTGCAGTAAACACTCGCAGAAGATTTTTCAGCACAGTAGTGTTCCCCAGCAATGATCCTTCAAAATGGCCATGGCTGTAGAAATGGCACATTTACTTGAAAGAAATTTAGCAAATATAGTACATTTCCTCTCATAAAAGTCCTTTACCCATTTCTCTCATAACAACTTCCTTTCAAGTAGTTTGCTCATCCAGTTAATACATGATGTCGTATTGTGGATTGGGGAGGGGGGGGGGGAGGTCCTGTCAGGAAGCTAATGGTTAAGTTGTGATGTAAGTACAGTAGATCAGTGAGCTGGTGTGATTTTGTAGGGTCAAGAATGAATGGATATGGTATTTAAAGGAGGGTTTTCACCAAAAATTCATTTTTTTTGCATACCAGAGTAATCAAATCTAACCATTGTTGTGAAAAATGTATGTAATTTGTATGTGTAGCCTTCAAAATATAAACCATGGAAGTTGCCACATTTGATGCCCAAGTTTAACTTGAAAAGGAAGCAGTGATGTCATCTTCTCATATTCATAAACTGTGCTATGTTTTTCTTTAAAATGTTAATTACAGTGTCATCCGGGTAATAGGGAATTTTACCAGGATACTTGAGTTGAGTTTGTCTCATGCTTTCAGGTTAAACCTGTTTATTGAAAGAGAGAAATTACCCAAAGTAACATTTTTGGGACTTTTGAACAACAAAAATCCATACGTTGTGAGGGCAGTGGGGGAGCAAAGATTATATTTGTCCAATGACATTGGAGGGGGGGAGGTTGGGTTAGCAATTGAATGCACTGCCATTTGTGCCAGGTTGCTAGGAGGATGGTAGCCTAAAGCCAGAATTTTTGGATGTGCTCCATGTGACTGGAGGTGGGGGTGGTTCAGTGGAGAATATGCTCACCTTGATAGCAAAATCAAATAAACTGTGGGAACAACTGGCTGCCTTTGCAGATTGCAAAGCATATCATAGGGCTCCCCACAAAATTGGAAAATTTTCCTGCTGGGCAGGGAGGCAGAAATGCCCTGATTGTTCTGATTCATTCCTGTTCCCAGCAGCATGAATGTGAGTCTCACTGTTAAAATTGTCAAGGAGTAATTGACAGAAATCATAAATTGCGATCATTAGATGTTGGACAACTGTTGGAATGGTACTGTTACTTTGAAATTGCCTCCTTTGGCAGGTCCGCTAATTTTGGATATTGTACATAAAAGCTAGGCCTAACCAAAAATTTCAGTGTGTAAGCTATTTCACTGATAGTAAAACAACACTGCATGTGAAATGAAATAAATACAGAATGCCTTACCTAACATACCTTATTTGGGCAGTCTCTCTTGCCCTAATATGTACAGTTACCAAAACATACTGTTTCAATAAATTAATGAATCTTTTCTCAGGATAGACTTGTAAGCCTGTCAAAATTTGAGAAAAAAATGACCCAGCCAGACATCTCTGTTCAAAGATCCCCAAAAAACTAAAAACAGATATTTTTTTCTATCTGGATGGAGAATTTGGTCAAATTAGCAGATATGTTGCATCCTGATATATTATTTAAACCCAGGCCCTAGTCAATCACTGGCATAGCTGACAATGGTTGATGACAAACTGTGTTAAGTAGGATTTCCTGTAGTGCACTGTTTGCCACAATAGTATCTCTCTTATAAATTTTGTAATGAAGTGTGAAATGGGAGGGAAAAGGCTTGCCAAACAAAAGGTACACAGGTTTTATCACATTGAAATCGGCCCCGATGTAAAAGTGCCATTTTTTAAGCCGAGAGGGATCTTGTATATGTTCCATAACTTTTGGAATCCCTGTAGTTTACTGAATTTAAGTCTTTTAAATCCCAGAATGTCAGTCCAGCAGCACTGAATTTATTGTCACTAATTGAACTCATGAGCTTAAACTGCATCATTATCCAAGTATTACTTTAGGTTTGGAGTTAGAGTTAGATGAGGTTTTACGGCTCAGTTTCTACCCAATTAGTTTAAGTCGGGCTGGCCATGGCCTTTTTTCCAGTTGTTGCACACTGGCAGTTGTTTTCCCTACTCCATTGCTTATGCTGAGCACCAAGCACAGTGGCAGTAGGTTCCATTTCTAAAGTCTTTGGTATGACCCGGCTAGGAGTCGAACCCCAGAACTTCCCGCTGCAAGTCAGATGCTCTAACCTCTTGACCATGCAGTCGGAGCAACCAGAATTTTGCAAGTGGTACCTGCACTTTGCTTGGCATATAAGAAGTCAACTTCAAACTATGCCTTCAGATATAAGCCACTCTGATTGGATATAATAATGTTAAGATCAGTGAAATGGAAAATGTACTGTACTAACACTGCACAGCTGTCTTTGGGTTTACCTTTAAGGAACCTTGTGAGCAGACAGAGTGCTCAAATTTGATGAGGATGGAGTGCAAAATGTGTAACCACACACAGTGACTCATTTAACTTTACAGCAGCTTGCACATAATGCTTTAATGCATACCGCTGTTTCCTACTTTGTCCCATTTCTTTCATTCTATCAACTTGTTTCTTTCATCACTTGATTAAATATAAATTTCTTCCAATCATACCAGGGAAAAGAGGCCTAGATTTATGATTTTCATTTATACTTGGGGGCAGATATTTGAAAGAAATATTTCTTAAGTGTTAACTGTGTTGTTTGGTTCCTTTTCTTTGTTAGACAAGGGCATAGCAAGTGGGATATCTTGTTACATCCATATTGATCTGGTCTTTCTCCCAGGTTCAGTATACCCAGTATACATGGTGTCAGTACCAAGTGTTACAAGTACATGTATTTTAGAATGTTAAAAGTCCATCTCAATTACAAAGATTGTCTAACCTACAGTGTGTCCTTCTCTTGACCATACATATTGTCCCACTTATCAAATACAACTATAGGGAGCTGAAGTGGCATCCTTCATGACTGCTGCATAGGGGTGGGGAACCATTTCCTCTGAACAGCAGTTTTGATAGTCACAATCCACTTGCAGGCCGCAGGAGGTTGTGAGGTCGCAACAAGCTTCTCTCCTAGCACACATGCCGGGGGGGGGGGGGGGGCAAGCGGGCCATTATGGGCTCTAGGGGAAAAGCACAAGGAAGGAACTGGCAAAGCTCCAGAAGCACTGGAGTTTGTACAGATTTGTAGGAATGTTCACCACCTATCATTCAATGGCACTGAATGTGCAAGGCTACCCAGACCAGGAGCATCAGAATTTGACCATCTTTTATTTAATATGTATGATGTAATAATGAATGAACATCACTCGAAAGGGCACAAGAAGAGAGCCAAAAATGCTGGGAATGTGAAAAACTTGACCTTTCCATTACTTTATGTTGCAAATTTATCCACTGTTCAACTTTCAATGCACTCTTCGGGGGAGAGGAGTTCTGACCCCACAATCTAGCAGAACAAACTACAGTGCCCACTGAGTTTTGTAATGTGGTAGTAGGGAGTTGTTATCTGAACAGCTGTAGTCTAAAGAAATGCTAGGCATGTTACATTGTACATAGGCCTTTACAGATAGGGGTGTAGTAATATACTGGTAGTGTTATTTCACAGCATATTTACATAAAATATCTGGAACAAGGTTAAGCGGGATGAATGGTGGGTTAAAAGATTTTATATAACACCTTATTGATTTCTCTACATCTGATTGGAAGATTGTTGGTCACATGCCATGCGTGATTCGGCACTATCATCAAGATTGTGGTGCTCGACCGTTGGTTATATACTATTAACCCACGGTCGTTGGTTAGTATATACTAACCCACGGCAATGACGTCAGCGATCATAGCTTGTACGTACAAGCTATGCCGCGACTCAATCACTGCAGCATTGGGGATCGTAAGTACATTGCATATCATACGTAATAGGCACATAAACGCGTAGCGAGCAAACGACAAACCATGGAGCTGCGCTACACAGACAAACACGAACCAAGACCGCCAAAACACAACCTTAACCAACGAGTAGATCATGGTAGATAGTTATAAGGTGTTATATTTGAATAGAACGTTCAATCTTTCAACTCATGAAATATAATTCATACTATCGCACTCATAAACATTCATTATTTGTATAATAATCGATTATGTTTCAAGTACTGATCCTGATTTTAATTTATGAATTAAATCACAGGCCACATCAAATGGTCTGGTAGGCTGAATATGGCTGGAGGTTCCCCACCCCTGCTGTAGCAGTCTATGTGTGCATGTATATTTGCTTTAATAGTTTACTATGACCTTGCTGTGGAATAGTGTCTTATGACATGTATATTCATAACTTGCAAACATGAAGTTTGTTCAAATTGTCATACATTTGGAATGGGGTCTCATTGGTGCTATGTAGTATATGCATTATATATTACAGTGGTTTGTTTAAGTGTCCAATTTTGTGGCAGCAATGTCTTACATGGTATGGTGTACATGTAACCATGTAGTTACTACCTCCAAGATGGTATTACTCTATGATGTAATAAACAACTGATAGTACTTCAATGCTTAGTGTCCCATCTGACATGTCTGCAACAGTACAGTGTACTAACGTAAGACTACGTGTCTTCATGTCCCAGCTATAGCGTCATACCTGTAAGTTAGTAGAAAGATTGACAGTGTCTTTTTGTGCTTGTTGTATTTGACAACAACTTGAAACAGGACAGTCAAGTAGCAGTTTGTATTTATCACTTGATATGTATGGTACCCTAATCAGTTGGTTTTGTCAATTATTTTGTGCATATTAATTTCTTCCTTGTTGTGTTCTGAGCCAAATTTGATTTATATACAATTTGTTGTGGTCTTATATGAATTTGACTAGTTTATTATCTGTGTTCAGCTTCAACTTATGCACTTTTGCAAAAGTGTGTGAACTGCCGCTGTATTATGATTGCAACCAAGATACCTAAAGGAGTCCCATTGCTGGTTGGTAAGATTCCTGGCTGGTTCACTTTTGTAGTGCACTGCAATATTGGCATTTATGCTAGCCCTGACCTTCCACTTGGCTGATTGGTGAATGTTTTTAAATCAAGCTTTGCTCGTAATTGACTTGAGCAGTTTGAAGAAACTCCCAAGTTTGCTATGTGGGAGTTTGCTATGCAGAAAAGGAGCAGATCCGTAAAATCACAAATATTTCAATGTTTCCACATACCAAAAGCTTATTTTTAGGAATTAATTAACTCCACAATTTTCTTATCTTTTAGTCAAATTTCCTTCAGATTTGATTTGTGTCTGTGGTTGCATACACAATTGCTTCTACATTGGACATGATAATTGCTCAAAGTACAACGAGTGAGCTTATTAAATACACTTTTGTGCTGTTCGCAGGCAATAAAAAGACAATTCCTATATACTGATGAAATTTTCCCCAAATTTCCATGAATTGCCAATTTACCTAGATTGTTGTTGGTTATTTAAAGATTTCCTTTCAATTTTTATCAGATTCCTTGAATTTCTGACAATTCCTCAGAATTCCTTAACATTCATAATATTCCCCTGAAAGCTAATGGAAATGCATATTCCTAATGCATTATTCATGTCAGCTGACTGTCTCCTTAATCTATGCTATAAAAAGAAAAATATATCTTGAATAGGGATATACTTCTACAAAACAGGACCATATGCATTTTTTACCTTGATGACTCAAAATTCTTCAGTTTAATAAGATAGAATACACCTCTGCAATTCTGAGGTAACAAGCCTCATCAAAGACTAGAGTGAAGTATTTAAAGCATATTATCTTACAAGGACTAGGTACTATTCGGCTTTATCCCAGTTCCACTGGTCAGTGCACAAATACTATATAGTGCTGGTCATGGAGCAATCCCAACATTTGTAAGTATGGACCATGTTATGTACTGTCACTGAGCACCGTTTTGCATCTAGAGTCCTTGAAATAGGCAGAAATTTTCAAAGGGGAGGGGACACCCCTCCCCAGGCCGGCAAAACTCCAACATCGATGTGCCCCCACAAATTGGTTATTCTGGCTTCGGGCCTACCTAGTTGAGAACCCTTTAACAAAACAACCTTACTTAAAGGAAGGGTTTAAGTGAACAATTAATTTTCATATGTGAAAGAGGAAAATTAATCTATGCAATTTGGTGAAACTTCCATTCAAATCAGACATGTAGTACTCGAAATAACAGCTTATTAAATTATTACATTTGTAACTAAAAGTGAGCTTGAGGCAAGCAGGGGTAAGGGGTTATATCACTTCGTCACATTGATGAGAAATGCTTTGTTTCCTTTGTTTTTTTCAGTCTGCTGCATTGACCTTGAAGTAATAGGGATAGGACCTCCCCATGAGGAATGTGAAGTTTGTAAAATTCCCATGCCTCTCATTCAATCACATTCTGATAACATGGGATTGTGGAGGAGAAAATTGGTTGTAAAGTTTAAAGAAAAAATTAAGACTGCTCATTAATGTGAGGCTATGATGCCGTATGTGTTTGCTTCAAGTTTACTTTGTGTTGAAAATGTGACAACTTTAACTGCTAATTTCTTGAGAATGCATAGAATAAGCACCCCTCTAACAAATGAAAACTTCATGAGCCTAGACCCTTCTTTCAATTCACAACTGTAGTGACAGATCGATTTCTGCCCCTTCATTCACTTTGCCCGCCCGGCAGACGTGTATTACTCCTGCATCTATACTAGCTGCACTCGTAATACCAACGTCCAGGAACTTTCACAAGAATTCTTCGTCAAACTGCGTAAAAACTGTATGCTATTAACTGTTCATAAATAGGATCACAACAAACAGAATTATAAATATTCAACGAAAAAACGACTATGGCAAGTCTTGATTATCATGCTGTTTCGAACGACAAATGTCATTAGGGTTTTAGTGTGTGATTTTGCCCGCTTCAAGCTCACACACTTCCCATTGACTTACTGTGTAAAAGTGAACGTTGCAGCTGAAGCCTTTCGTGCAGTATGAATATTCCTACGTAATTGAAACCAATCAACAGTGGAGAGAGTAAAATAATATTTGGCTCATGAATATGACAAAACTGGATGATCTCTGTCATTGTTTGCTGGTGCTAGAGTATGTACACCAAAGAAGAGTAGCATGGAGGGTTGGAATGTTACGCACTTAAGCAAAATATTGGAGATTGCGGAGACAAAGAAGGAAAAATAATCAAAAATGTCACGGTCATCGGCTCGTGCATTTCTTTTCTGTAACCTAACTTGTGAATTTTTGGTGATCAGCACGATTTGGTGAAAACTTTGCCACCTTTTTTACAGGAACCGTTGAGTGAATTCGAATTATGAGAGGGTTGTAATGTTGCGCACTTGGGTAAAAAGGGGTGCTAATTACCTCACAATGACCCCGCCTACTGTCAGAAAAATATGGTTTGTAGATCAGAGATTAAAAGTATTTGTTTCCTACACAAATGAGTCAGAAATTAGCAGTTTGTGTCACGATCATCTCGATTTTTGGGGCCTGATTGGTTTGACCGTGCCCATTTCAAGCCCATGTAAAGCACCGCAGCGGAAAATCATAATCAAGGTCATAATTTAGCCACATTTAGGGCTAGGCATTATCCCTTGTTGCCATGTTACGTTGTTATTAACTGAATATTATACCTCGTGTGTAGGTTTGTGGAATTGTCTTTACAATTGCATTGCAGTGGAGAAATCCAGGAAATTCAAGGGGTGCGCAACATTATGTACTGCTCAACATTGTGTATCGCGACTATATATATTTGACACCTGCAATGAAGGTTACCCCTTCATCTTAATGTACTGCATTTAATAGCTGGGTTTAATGGTATGTCACCAGATGATGGGATCAGGAAGCTAGAAGAACTTCAATGTGGGAAATGGTGTCAGAAGACAAAATTGTTTTGTTGTCTTTGTGAGCCCACTTGGCTTAAATCAGTTTGGCCTTGAAATTTCAAACAGTCACCCAACTTGTTTGTGTAATTTTGTGTGTTTAGGTTGGTACAATGCTTTGAAAACATTTAAGAGTAAAATACAGTCTTTGTCAAACTTTGTTGAAGCCATTAGAAGTGAAGTTGTTTGCACTATACTGAGGACTTTGTAAAGGGATAATTTTCGTATCAATTGTGTGAATTGTGGCCTCATATGAATACCCAATTGCTGAGGTATAGGGAGTGGCTTCAGGTTAATTTTGCCTGTATTTACTGTCCACTACAATGACATGTATTTGCATGCAAATGCAGTTGATCTAGTTATGTTATGTACTGGGCATGTCTGCTACAGTGTTAGTTCCAAAGGCATAGGAATGGGAGAGCGGGTGGAGAGGGGCTAGGGGCTTAAGCCCCCAGTCGAAAGTGCTATTTAAACTCCAATGTGGAAAATGTCAGAAGATGAAAAATTGTATAAAATGAAATTTTATATGCCTATTGTTTATGTTATTTTGTGTGTTTAGGTTAGTACATTACTGTACTTAACCCTCAATAAAAATGTGGTGGGGTGGGGGTGGAAGTATGCTACCCCTGAGCCCAACACTTATTTGTGTCCTCTGTAAAAAGGGTAAAAACTTTGCAGCAGTGTTCCTTAAATTTATGCATTATGTTGCACCAGATTGTATCTAAGGATCGCCCTCAAGTATTTAAAAATTTTACAAAGGGGAGGACACCCTCTCCACTAACATCCTTTCCCCAGGATGGCCATCCAAAATAACCTTCAGTCCCCCCTAGTCTGGAACAATTTCCTGTGCCTATGATGAATCAAGTGTCTCATGCCACAGAGTAAGGTGTTAAGTAAGAGGGAGGGGTGTAAACTTGTTATTTTGGCATATGGCATAAACTGCAGTTGATTGGAGGGGTTGTGTCAGGGGCAGGTTTAATCGTTGAATATTACTAATATTTGTTTTTTGCTTACCTTGCTGATTATTTTGTCATACGGTACACTAAGTCTGTTAGGAAGTTGTTACATCCTTCCCTGGGAGTTGGTAGCATAATACTCACGTTTTTACCTTGCATGCATGCTAATTGATTTGTTTGCTTGAGTTTCAGCTTGTGTAATGCCATTTACAAGCACTACAACAATCAGATCTATGGCTTGTGGTTATTGGGTGTGTTCCCACTTTAGAACAAGCAGGAGATCAGATGCAGATCTGAACGTGAGCAGGGGATCAATTTGCAAGTGGGAACGCTCTTGTTCCCCGGATCAAATCTCGAGAGCTTAATTGCCCCTTGGGGAGGATAAGGCCATGCGCAGGTGACTAAAAAAACAAGTGGGAACACAACGGGGGATAAAGGTGACCTGAGATCAAAGCAAATGAATGAGGTACTTCTGCAGACTGTTCTGCTGTAGCACAGCTTTCCTGTAGTGTCATATCCCGCATCATACAGCCTTGTGTAAACACACATGACCTGCAGAGATAATTCCAGTGACATAACTTCCTGTCTCTTGAACCTCTTGGAGGAGGCGATCAGTTCTCACGCAGGAGTTTAAATGGGAACACTCTTGCGATTGGCCACAAATTTTCCAGTTGACTGAGCTTGGGGGTTCAGCATCGGGGGATCAAGTGGGAACACAGCTGTTGTGTCATTCTCCATGGAAGAGGTTTAAGGGAGAAAGCATGCAGTTGTCCCAAGTTTACTTTAAAGAATCTGCTAAATCTTACAGATATTCTCTTAGTTGCTTACAATTATCTTTCATAATGTTTCTGTATAAAAACATTGAATATTTAAGGTAAACCAGGAGTAATTTTGCATGAATTTTACAAGTAAGTATTAACCAAAATATTGTCACATGATTGATAGGAGCCATTCCTGAGTTAGGATAGTAGGGTACACTAATTCAGATTGGAAGGACTGCATTTTCCCTTTAAGCAAGGAATCAGCAAATCAGCTATTCTCCAGTTTCTTTTTCAAAGAGATTAACTTCAGTGATTGACAGGGTCTAGTTGGTGCACAGGCTCTAATCCACTTGATTACCTAATGTTCTACATCAAACATGGGCGTGGATCATGGGGGGATGGGGGACGCGTCCCCCTCCTTTTTTGGAAGGGGGTACATCTCCAAAAAGTCCTCACCACTTTTTCAAAATAATGAAAACTAAAACTGTGATGAATTGTAATATAACATAGATTACTAATTGACACTACATTTTGAAAGCTAATAAAATTGGGCCCATATATGGCTCCATTTGCCATAAAGACACCTTCTAATTTCATTTTTTTTTAAAGGGGAACCCTCCCCTTAGGCCCCTCCCCCAGGATGGCGATTCGCAAGTGGTGAAAAGTTTTGGAGATGGATCCACGCCACTGACATCAAAACCAAATTTATAATGGTTACTAGTGTTATTATTACTACTGTTGTTATTGGAGTTGTTCTATTTATCAACTAGAGAAGCATGCATTTATTTATATTTTTTGGACAAAAATAAAAAGAAAGATTTACAGATTTTTGTTTTTTTAAAAAAGGGTTCATTTTTTTGAGGGGGTGCTTTTTTAAATGTATTGAAAAAATTACCCCGTAGTATTTCAGCACTATTTTAGGGTTCACTGGGACTATTTTATGAATATATTAACAAGTGTTTTGGAGGATAGAGGGTTAAGTTTGGTCACAGTTTCACTTTTTTTTTGCCCTCAACTTTTTAGAGGGATCGATTTTGACTTCTGTAAGGTAAATCACCTCTTGGTGGTCCTCAGGTTGAACATTGTAGTGCATGCACATAGGCCTTTGTGAGAGGTGTAATGTGATTATCAGTTACTTGGAAGCTATCAATGTTACAACCCAAGCAGTCCCACACGCATTAAAGGCTGGAACAAACTGCAGTAGTTGCTGGGCAAAAACTGCCAAGATAATTGTATCTCATCTGCAAGCAGTGTGTCATTGAAGTGTATACAAAGACCTGTCAGACTAGGAAAAGGTTGAAATTTATCTTGGAATTTTGAAAATTAATCAGGAAACACTCATGGTAACTTGTTTTCATGAATACTTTGAGCTCTTTCATTCCTTGGTCACTTTCTGAGTCTGTTAAAGTGTCAGATTGCTCCCGGCCCCCTCCTTCAATTCCCTCCCCACCACCTGACAGCTCTGTAAACAAAAATCTGAAGCAGACAAAAACCCTTATAGCATTATCAAAAATCCTTAAAGGGCAGCAATTCTCCTCATCCACCCCTACCCCCACCACTGATAATTCTCCCTACTAAGTTACTTCTAATCCTTCCTCTAGTTTTAAATTAAAACACCTGTTTAGTGCTTTTCTCTGTGAAATCGTCAGTGACCTGTACTGATTTTTAATTGCTCCAGGCCATATCCACACACTGCTGCATGTGAGCTATGTGATATGCATTGGATGCACTACTGTGTACTATACAAGTCATCATTGATCAGTCAGAGTAGTGCTACTGTTTGAATTTATGGCAACCAATTGTGTACAGAGATATGGGAATATGTAATTGGTATTATGCAACAACCCCTTTAACAGCTCTTCTGAGATTATTGAAGGTGTGTATGAAGTTTGGCATGTAGCTAATTTAATGCCATGACCTTTTCCTAATTAATGAACTGGTGGGTTAGCTACACCCAAACCACAATATATCTTTAAATCTCTGCCACAGCACTTGTCTTTGAGGTCAGGAAGAATCACAAATAGAAAGGTGTGTAAGTATTGGTTTGTCCAGAATTCAAAAGTACCTCATTTTCCTGCAGCCCATTCATTCAACTTCACTCCCTGTCTGCATGCATGACCTTTGTCAGACCTAAGACTTTTTCAAAATGTACCCCATACTGGTCTTAAAGTCCTCCTTCAGTTCCCTTTTTACTTGGGAGACACTATTTCACAAGGGTTCATTCATTTTCTCCACTAAACCATTTACTTGAACCTAAAAGAAGATTATAAGTAGCTGCTTGGGTCTCAAGTCTTGTCCCAGGTCCAGAGCTGTCTTCCTTTCTTTCCCTTAGTTTTCCCCTTTCTATTATAGAAAGACTACTAAAATTACTGCTTTCAGAAAGTTTTAAGCCTAGAGAGTAGAGGTCATGCTTGATTGACTTTAAAAGCCATGACTGTGCAGCCTCCATGCACTAGTACTGTGGTCTAACTTTCCAACCTCTCAGGTTCCTCCTAATCTAAAGCTTATTTGCAAGACTTTTGCCTAATGCATACATCCAATGGTTGAAGAAGTTTTGACTATGAAAGGGAAAAGATCTTCCCCCACAATTGGAGAAAATTAAAAGCTTCTTAGGAATGTGACTAGCCAGATTTTGTGTGGTAGGATTGTACTGATGTACAATATGCAGAGTTGGTCAGTAGATAGGAAACAGACAAGGTGGTTTGGAGAAGGTAGAATCATTCATCTGTGACTGGTCTGTCTCTGTTACATCAGTGACTTACATATACTGTATACAGGAGGTGTTCACATCTGCTGACCAAGACAGTCGAGGCCGGTGTAATAGGAAATGGAGTAGAATTGGGGTTTAGCATTTTTTAGTCAAAATGGCTGCTTCTTTTGGAATATCATTATTTATTTTAGTTTTTCTTACATTATATGGATATAGCAATGCCAGTGTTAATGGTAAGTTGAAAAATGGTATGGTACTTCTGAGAAATCTGAAACTTTTTGCACTTTCGGCCCTTTGTTGGCGCCAGTAATTTCTTACTTAATATTGTCTTTCCTGATTTTTCTGTATTCTCCAAATGTTGTTAAACTCTGCATGGTTTTTACTGTTTTATCATTTTAAGAAAAGATTTAATGTTTCCAAATTCAGTAGACTGTATGTGTGGGTTTGGTCTGTCATAAGATGATCGCTGTAAGAAATATTAACAGCCATCTTGTTTTAGGAAACTATTCTCTAAAGCTTGAATTGTAGCTTTGTTTTTCATGTTTTGAAATTGTTATAGCCTCTGTGATTAATTTGTGATTTATTAATTGGCAAGGATGTAAATTTCATCAGTAGACCTAGATGATAACCGACCCTAGTGTAACTTTAGGACAGATTGTTCGTGGGTGTGGACTGTACATAGTGCAGTGTATTACAGTGTGCACATTCAGTCAGCTGTAAGAGTGTATATTGTACTGAAGGATTAATCTACCAGATTAGTAAAATGTTATCTAGCCATTCATAATTTTTATTTTGGGATCATGGCCACTATCCCTCCGGCAGACTAGTACAGTCTAATTCTGGGAATAATGAAGTTTTAAGACATTTTCCTAAAACAAATGACAGAACTAAGAGTGTCGTTCTCAAAATGCTAATTGGTTGTATTAAATAACTTGATTTTTAAAAATTGCCTCAGAAGAGTTATTTTGAGAATGACACTTCATTTACCATGAAAATGTGAAATTAAAGTTTGCAACTACCCTTTAGTTACAATGGAATAGCCCAACCGGTTGGATTGTGGCCGTAATCTTATTTTGTTTATGATTTATTTTTGTTCAACTGGCTTAAAAATTAAGCATGGTCATTCATCTCTGAAAACAGTTTTGTTATTGAAAAGATATATTGTTTGCTTAAACAGAGATTCACATCTTTTAGAATGTTTAGTGGTATCTTCAAAATTAAAAAAATTCTCAGTGGTGGAGGGTAAAGTTGCCATTTCCCTAAATTACCCTACCCCTTTTCCTCGATTTTATTTCCTATTCTACCAAGTTTATCCTCACCTTTCCATGCTCTCAGCTGAGCAGCAGAGGTGAGGTTCCCCAGCCCCTTCTCATTTGCTTGTACCTCTGTGTATATTGTCACTTTCACGGGTGCTAAAATATTGCAATGAATTGTAAGTAGTTCCTTGAAAATACCACAAATGTGATTTTAAGAGCAAAATATTTTTCAGTTTTGGACAATTACAGTAGTTCATGTGAATTGGCTACAGTATCTCACCCCCAGCATCCAATGGGCATCTACAGCAAGCCCGTAACCAGACTTGGGAGAGCAGGAGGAGCCAAACCAAGTTTAGGGGGTGCTAAGTATAAGTTATTGCACAGGGACCTGGTTATGCCCACAGTGGGGAGCCAAAGTCAAGGAGCAGGGAGGGCCTGGCCCCCAAATGGCCCTCCCCCCCCCCCCTTCCCGGTTATGGGCCTGAGCTATGGTGTGTTGTTACTTACTTGAGCAAGGCATGAAAGTTTGAAATTGTCCTAAATCCTTTCCAATAATCTTTTTTGATATTTCTCTACATGAATAAGTTCATATTATGAATATTCAGTGAGTATACCAGACAGTGTAGTGTGTAATTCATCCTATCCACTGTACATCACGTGGTAGACCAGAGTTATATATGGGACTTTTTCTGAAAATTTGTGACATTTTTTACAAAGAAAAGAAATAAAGGGTCAACATACTTGAATAGTGGGGATGGAACATACAGTGCTTCTGCTGCCATATTTTTGATTGATTGATTTGATTGATTGATTGATTGACTGATTGATTGATTGATTGATTGATTGATTGATTAGCCATCAACCAGTCCCCTTCCAGCTATATGTAAGTCTCTGAGTTTAACTGTCTAAGTTGCACACAACTCTTGGCTTCTTTGAGCTGTGATCAAGGGTCACTTCCCTTGCAGAAAAAGGTTCATATGTACTATCAGAGGATTTTTTTTAATTGACCACATGTGGATTACCCATTTAGGGCTAATTCTGATAGAAATGGGAGGTAGAATTTTGCTGCATTGGTGGTAAGGCAGTGTGCATGGTATATTTTGCCTAGATTAAGGAATTCATGGCCATAAATTTTGTTTCATGATTAAACCTTGAACCATACATTAATTTGAAAAAAAAAAATAATTTGAATGGTGGAGGGCAAGTGGGAGGGAGGTATAGTTATTCTAGATGACTGCATATTGGTCTTTAGATATTGTTCACACTGGAGAAGTGTAGTAACATAATAGACGTGTTGGGAAATTCAGTACTTCCGGTCAGGTCACAAGGTCAAGTGTACCATGACAACGGGCAACATGTTTAGCTCGGAATGCTCAGGATGCAACACCTGCGCTGGGACACTGTAAGCATGGTACATTTCACCTTTGACCCATTCCCATATTGCATTGCGTGGGACCATTTCCCAACTCGTCTATTATAGTATACATGAAAACTCTATTGAAAGGCATAAGGTAAATTTTTTCCTAAGCAAGTTTGACGTCGCAGAAGCTTGTACAATGCATGCTGTGGAGATTTGCACTTTTGTGGGATCAGTGGGAGACTGTATAGTAACATTGTATTTGTACACACAACCTTTCATTACAGTTGTGGTTTTGAACATTAATTATAGGGTGCTTACTGTAAGTACAAAGTTTTCTCTGACTTTTGGCAATTCCCCATGCTATGTACTTGGACTCTAACCCCAGCCAAAATGGTGGGTCACAAATATGGGACTTTGCTTTCTAGATTTGCTTTTCAGTTATTAAATAGATTTATTCACTCATGCTTTTCATACTTCTAATGATCTACAGAACCCACGTTGATGTGCCCCTCTTCATTTGAAGCACAAACAGATCCTGGAGAGAGGTTTGCGACTGTAGATTATGAATATACATATACTTCGGGTAATGGCGATCCAGCAGATGTCACCATCAACTTTCCGCCAAACTCCACATTTTCAATCGGGGATGAGACTATCGACATTACTGTAACAAATACCTTAAACTTAACAACATCATGTTCATTTACTATCACAGTTGTTGGTGAGTATATTGGCTATCTATTAGAACCGAAAGCTTACTGTACAATCGTAGCATGTTGCAAAAGTATACTATAGATTATGGAAACTGTATAAACAAGAAATTTTTATGTGACATAGGCTAATAGACTTGCTCTACTTTTATTTAAAGGGGTATTCCAGTGACAAAATTTTGAGTATGATAAAATCAGGCATATTTTTCTTGCTTCATTGGTTTAAACATGTTGCATTTGGAAGTTACAAATTTCCAGGCTAATGGTAATTCACACCAGTGCATTGCATTATGGGAAATCTGAAGGGGCATAGAGGCAGACTAATTGAACATCTGTTGTCTTTGTGTGTAATCTTGTTACAGTACATGTAAATGAAGTATCAAAGTGAAATATTAGACACTTGTAGAGTTGTGTTGAGTCATGTTAATTTTTGGGTAACAAAATTATAAAAAGAAAAAAGAAAAGAAAAATTCATGACAAAATTTAGGTTTGATATGTTTAACAAGAACTGAGTGGAAGCAATGTGGTTAAATTTGCAATCGTTTCCTGTGTATTGTTCTTAAGATACTACCTTTATAAAGTTATCACACTTCCAACTCATAGAAAACTTGAAGCAACATAGCAAGTACATGTGATGTGATAAACTCACATAAATGAATCCTGCCATTACTCTTTACAATCAACAACACATGCTCTCCACTGTAGTTGTTGTACATCTAATGTGAATGCATTAGAGGGTTGAAAATTTTTCAAAATTGTACTTTTCATGTGGTTAAAATGATATCCCTGTCTGTTCCAAGGCCAAAAAAAAAGGAGAAAAAAAAAGGTGACATTCCTCCTGCTTACTTCAAGTTAAGGTTGGCTAAGAAATTTAACTTCATCTGCCACTGTATTATCTTCAGAACTCCACATCAAACTGAATATTAATTCCACTAGGACTTTTGGATTTATTATCCTCTTTTTGTTATCAAATTTACCTTTTCCTTCAACTGTTCTTTTAAGGTCAATCTAGGGCACAGGGATTGCTTATTACAGTATTCAGTCTTTTTCTGGTTTCAAGTTTGGGGTTGTAGAATATGCCCACAGTATTCCCGCCTTTCGTAAGAGGCGACTAAAGGGGAGGACTTGCACTGTATTTGAACGATATTTGAAATTGAACTTGAACCGTATTTATCTAGTTGACACTATATAACACATTCATGGTGGTGTGTCGTTAAATTGTATCTAACTAACTCAAGTTTCAAGGTAAATAGAACATCTCAATATTAAAATGAAAAAAGATTTTGGAAGCTGTCTGCCATTATTTCATAACATTTTGTAAGGTTAAAGTGCTACACATGTTTGGATCATGTGCAAGTCATTTCTTGGCAAGAATAACCTATCCTCAAATAAGAATATTTTGAGTTATGAATATGATATGGGGTATGGCTTTGTTGTAAAAAATGATTCTCTTTTATGTAGGGTCCTAGTGTCATTGGAATATTCCTGTATGGCTGTTTGCAGATGGTTTACTATAACTCAGTTCCAAACACTTGTGTGTGATATTTTGCTGTTTGTACTATACTGTACAGTGGGGTGGTATTCATCTTTTACATCACTACTAAGTTTCATTCTTGGCTTGCCCTTTTTGTAAAAATAAATCACTGTGTCCTATTTAATAGTACTTTTCATACTGTAGCAGCTACCTAGCAGATTGCATCAAGCCCTAAGTTCTTGAATCAAAGGTCATGGAAGTAGTGTTATGTCATTACACACAATCATGACTTGACATGTAAGGAGGGTGTGATTGGGGAACAAGTTTCTTTGTTAGCAGAAATACTCTCTTTGTGGATAACTTACCATACCCACTTCTATGGCTTGGCAGTTATGCTGTACAATGGTGTATACCTAAAGAGGTGTACAGTTTCTTGTAGGGCTAGGAGTTTATAGCAGTCCTGTTAGGTTACTTTTGATACAGTACATCCTGCTTTTTTTTTTTTTTGTTAAACTAGTGACCTGGCTTTGTCAACAAGCTGGAAGCCAACATTTTGACCAGTTTGTAGTAGTTTTGTCTTCAGAATGACCAGTCCATCTCACTACATTAACTAAAGTGTATATAATATGCCACTTTATTGTGCCTCCATTGTACTAAACCCAGACAAATCACAAGTACTATACATAATGACTACCGGCTATACATAAGAACTAACAGCTCACTTACACGAGAGACTGACTGCAGTGGCCAAGTGGTTAGAGCATCTGACTTGCAGCCGGAAGGTCTGGGGTTCAAATCCTGGCCGGGTCATACCCTGAATAAGGGCACATCAACAGAGAAAATGCCCTGTAGGAGGGCTTATCAACCCAGTGGAGAATGACCCAACAATGTCTAATGAGGACTTTTGGTGCACCACAGTGAGGGGCCTCCTGATCGTGGATTCCTGGCTCTTCATTGCGAGGAACAGACCGTTGCTCTCTTACTGGCTTTTATATTGTTTCACTGAATTTTGGAGACTCTGGGCCTTCTGGATGGACCAGTCAATTTTTATTTAAATCGATAGAGCCTGCATGGTTCATAATACAGAGGAAGGGATAGAAGGGGGGGGGGTGACAGTGATTCACACTCACAGCAGCCAAAACTGTCCTAGAAACATGTTTTGGAAGAAAAGAAAAAAAATGTTCGAAATTTCTCTTCTCAGTAATTTTCAACACAAATGATAGATAACTTCCTTTAGACCCCTTTTGGCTGTGTCAACAATCAGTTGCATTTTTGCCACCTGATGAAGGGTTTAAACCCAAAACGTGGAATTTTCACAACTTTTAGCACTATTTACTACTTCTACTACTTCTTTTTTTTACCTACCTACTTCATAAGTGTTACACAGTACTTTGACCTTATATTCTCTAATTCACTTGGATGGCCCATGCAGGATCTTATGGGCACATTATGTTTGATTTGAGTAATGAAATCTGTTACATGTAGTACTGTAGATATGTCAGATAGTCATCTTCACTGGATCAAGACGACCTCACTTGGTATTCATAACAAAGTGTGTTTGAAGTATACTTGGCAGAAGAGGTGAAGGGTTGGGGGAGGGGGATGGGTGCTGTAGTTAATCCATTTGGGCAGAAAATGTGCTATTTTGGGGTAGAATGTAGGTTATTTTTGTGCAAAGTGTATGTTTTGGCAAGCATGCTTTAAATTTCAAGCATAAGTGCCACAGTCTCCCCTCCCTCTCCTCCATTGGAAGTTATTACACTTGTGGATGTAGATATATCTCTCCCAGGTGATAGCTCTGTTAGAGCAGTTAGGGTTGACTGAATGGTAAATGTTTTGTGATGGAGACTCGTATTTCTCCTGTATGGGCTAGGATGCATAGGAAAATTTATGCCATCATGTTCATACAGTTGCTTCTTTGTAGTAGTTTTGAGTTGTGGTGGTAGAAGATTTACTGCAAGGGAACCTGTGTTACTCCTGCAATCATGGATAGCTGCATGGGTTACTAGTACACATAATCAGGGTCATAATGTCCATCTGTGGAACAGGGTTGTAGCTAGCCAAATTTAAGTGTTGGGTAATGGTCTGATCTGTAGAAAGCACCTCACCCCTACCCTATGGCATCTACCCCATTTTTGGGCCATTTACTTTTAATTTTTCCCTCATTTTACTTTAGGGAGTAAATTTGGGGCTAGTTTTAGGTCACAGTAGGCAGATCTGTGGTGGGTGGTAAGACGTGTGTTTGCCTGGAGTGCCGGGTGGGAATACTGAGTGCTGGGTACGACTGCCCAGCACTGCCCACCGTAGCTACAACCCTGCTGTGGAAGCAGTTTTAGGGTTGGCATGGTAAATTGCCTGCAAGGGTGATGTGTGTTACTGTACTCCTGCATGGGGCAGTTGCATATTACAGTCAGAACTTTCCATATGCAGGTGTTCACACCAATATGTCAGATTGTGTGGTAGTGTACACAAGATCAAACCCATCTTTATTTGTGCTGGGAATGGAGACTTAAATTCTTATGGTGGAATGAAGATCATTGACTTTACAGTGAAGCAAGTCTTAATTCTAGTGGCTTAACCTACATTACCTGTTACTAATCCCAGGTGCTGCTGTTAAAGGCGGCCCTTTCACACTAGGCACAATGGGGTGCAAAAGGATACGATCAAAAAGTTGAAAGTAATGTTAATTACTTAGACCCTTTCATGATATGGTGTGATACGATATGGTACGATAAAATTGAGTTTGCAGTTTTACAACTTTCACCCACTTGTCGCAGAGTGATCATATTTTGTGTAACCAGTAATGAGAAAGCATTGCCATTTTGTTAGATCACATGACTATAAATTGCTCATTGGAATATCACTGAGGGAGGGACATGATGCTAGAAACGAATAGCAAGTTTTAGTCATCTCTAGTTGACCACTGTTAATCCAGAATCTATCAGAGAACTTCCTGTTCAGGTATCTTGAGATCAATAAAGTTAAAGGGTTTGAACACCTTTGAAGACTGTTTGGTCAATAGAGCAAGTTTTTTTGTAAAAGGAATGAATTGTTGCAACTATAGAGATAAGCTTTACCCGGGAAAAAGCCTTTTTCTCGGGTAATATTGGCTAAAATGTCCTATTCAATTCTAGCAGCATGAGAAAAAGTCGTCTGTAGTGTGAAAGGGCTATATAGCAACTTTTTTCATTGTGTTGTATAGTATTGAATCCCATATAGTATGAAACAGGCATTTACATCACAGACATATACTTACTGCCTGCTACATCTAATTTGCATAAATCTCATGTACTGCAACCAACTTGGAGTAGTTTTGACACCCTGCCCCAATGTCCACAATTTTGGCTTGTAGCTCATCTTCATTCTCCTGCTGCAAAGCTGTTGTGTCGGAGGTATCTTGGTCTTAGAATCTTCGACTTTTGTACAAGATCCCCCACCAAGAAGGTGGGAGGGGGATTGTAACTCAATTAAGAAGTCTCATTTGCTTACTGTATAATGATAGTAATAGCAACACTCTTGTGAAGTGCTTATCAAGATCACATGTTAGCTCTGCCTAGTGTCATGGGCAAGCATTTACATCGATGTGTTAGGAGCATTAACAGTCAGAGTAAAGTTTATAACCATAGTCTGAAATTTGATCATTGATCAGAAATTCTGTTATGTGGTTCAATTTACTGTATAGTAGGTGGCCTTGAGACTCAGGGTAAGTAAGTCTCCCTCAGGGTCAGTAAAGTATTGTAAGAAACAGCCTGTTAGGCCAGTTGATTTTTAGAAAAGTCAAATGTGATGTACAAAGTTGGGCCAGTAAGTTTCTTGCCTTGCCAGCAGCTCTAAAGTGCCACTGGCCCTGGCCCTGGTAGCAAGTAGAGAGGCAGTCCTAATTGTCAAGCTCTGTCTGTCACAGTTTACTGGTGTCTACTGTCTATAATATTTCATATTCACACCTGCTGTGATGGGTATCTAGCCTAGTTACTTTGGTATATCTGTTGAAATTTTTTGTGAGTGCTATTAGTACATTTTTCATCCTATCCTTGTGCCAGTTTCTATAAACACTAAACTGTCCAAAGTACCTACTTCTTCTTTTCAAATGTGAATTTAATGCAAACCACTTGAAACAAATCTCTGTCTATGGAAGGCCATTCACATACACAGTCATGTATAGTGTACAGTACATATATAGTGCATAGTAAAAGTGAAACATGCTCTGGCAGTACTGTTTGCACACTTTGATAGCTAGGTTGAATGTAGGGAACACACCCATATAAGAAGCCTAGGCTTATTTGTTCATCAGATCAGTAGTCAAAGATGTCATCTATTGTGTCCTTGGAATAGTAGAAGCTTTCTTCTAGAGACAAACAATCTGCTTTGTCATAATGTCAGGCTTAGGGAAGCTATTTTATTTGCTTGGAATACAACTGAATGGGACACCCCCTCACTATACAAGATGTGCTGTAAAGTACCAAGTACCAAGCACTAATGTGGTTGGCCCACTAAACTGCTAACAGCAGAGATTCCCAGACAGAATGGGAAATGGGCTAGGGAAAGTTAAGACAATGTCCGGAATTTCTTACCTAAAATTGTTTTTGAAGTAGGCCTATCAGGTGTTTGGAATTGGAAAACTGCTAAATGGACAAGAAAATCATACCTAGTTTGAGACATGTTGATACACTTATCCATATAAAGGGGAAATACAGTCACCCCAAGTTAAAGGAACTGTCACATCCCTTCAAACATATTTAGGACTATGATCATGTCCATAAAGACAGTTGGTGATTACTTTTGATTGACATCACATAGCTTCATTACTGGTGATTAAATGGTTTCTTTTGCAGTCACATGTGTTCCCAATCAAGCTTATACTTACAGTAGCAGTGTGTGAATATGGGCTCGGGCAATCTAAACTGAGTGCAGGCTACTGTAGGTTTGTCTAGGACATGTGTACTAAACAGGCATTTTTGTTTAAATTGGAGGGAGGCTAGAAGTAAACTTAGTAGGGAGAATTGTTTCTGTCTGGGAGATTGTAGAGCCTTTAAATTTGTATACCCAGGTAACCTGCCTGTAGTTCATGAATGGCTCTTAATAATTGTGTGATAAAAGTTTTTTAATGGATTGTTTAATTCATGCAGGATAGTGCCTGTGTTAACCTTCAGTTGTCAATATCCAGTTCTGAGTAATGATGAATGAACTAATAGTGATGGAAATGGGACTTAGGTATATATTTAGATTGAACTGGTGTTTTAAATGTAATAAAATATCCCATTTGTTATTCTTGGTTTCTTAAAGATGGCCATTTTTGCCTTTAAAAGATCTTGATATACATTATTTTAATAAGTATAGGTACCTTGTGATGACAGTATAGTTTTGCTTTATTGTAAAAAAAAAAAAAAATTAAAGTGGTTTGATTATAATGATTGTAATGATTGAGAGGGAAGGGATCTTTGTGGTTTGAATGGAAACTTTTTAGTTCATAATTGGTGGTTGGGTGAAGGGTGACCATATAAACATAATGAGAGTATGTCAATTGTACTGTACTGCTGTTGCGTAGGTCAGTGTGGTATCACCCCAATGTCATGAGTTCAATGTTATAGACAGCCCACTTGATTACCTACCACATTGTACAGTAGTAAATATAGTATGTACAATGCCTTATTGGCCATAATGTAACATCAGGCATTGTGTCTTTAAAGGAAAATGCCGTCACCCCAATTTGAATTAGTATATCCTGGCATCCTACGTACTTTAGGAATGGCCCCTTTAAATCATGTGACAATATTTTAGCTTATTTGCTAAAATTCAAGCAAAATAACTCGATTTTCTTACCTTTACTATTGATTATTTTTATTGAGAAACAATGAAAGGTACTTGTAAGGGAAATATGAGGAGATTTGTAAGATGTTAGTGACGTTTAGGATAAATTTGGGGCAAACTTAATCTTTAAATTAATGATTCTTGTAAGCTTTACATATGTAGGCAAAATGACCTTATACAATATCTACTCTTCCACATTGTTGTGAATATTAATGTGGTCATGTTGAAATAGACGGGTTAGGTTGTGAGGTGGGATGGACCATTCACAGTTATTCATACTGTATACAGTACATGCTGCACTTGTGTACTTATGATTATTCATACTGTAGGTGCAAAGTTATGTATGCCTCTATCAACTCATACTGTAGGTACTTTTCTGACATGTGTTTATACTGTATGTATATTATGCTTTTGGCTAAAGATGGGTTTTAAATGGACTCGCTTAAGGAAAAAAAAAAAAAATAACCTAAACCATATGTGTGATTGTTAAGGGTGGCCATCTTCTTGTGATCAGAAATATCAGCAAAATATATGTCTGACAAAACTAGGTTGTGGGAGGAGGTACCCCCATAATCCCACCTCCCCCCCCCAACCTTCCTTCATCTAGATATGGTACATGTTTATCCTGTATGGTAATCAAAAAGTTTGAGGTGAATTGCTATATGCAAATTAAAAGCTCTCTTAAAAGTTTTTGAGCTTGAGTTCAATCACTTATTAATTTAAGGCAGTGACATGCGTAGGTAGGAGCAGTTATAGATAATAAGAAGTTTATAGTTGGAAGAAAGAAAGTTATAGCAAGGATTGTATTTTGTAGACACAGGTTTTTTGTCTTCTTAAGTGTCCACAAAAATGGCAATATTTCAAAAGAGTGATATATAGGAAAATGGGGAAGTCCCAGAAGATAACATTTATGTGTGGTATAAATATGACTTAACCTGAAATAATAATGGACATGTATATATGTCACTAAAACAAAGGTTTGTGTGGATGGCATATTGCAAAAATAAACTAAGCATATGGAATTTTATGCAAAAAATAATGTGCCTGCACAAACTAGGTGAATGGGAGGGAAGAGAAAAGGAGGGGCTTAATATAACTGCCAAGCCAAGTCCATTGAACCTCTTCACATATTGGCAACTTAAAGGGCACTTTCATAAAGGAATTAGCATCCAGGTTGTGTTAAAACCTACGAATTGACAATGATAATAGGGAATTAGAGAGGCTATAACTTACAAGAACTTTTGTAGTGAAATATCAGCTTTGCTGATCTCAAACAATGTCACTGCTGTTGCTAGAGTTTTTGAGTGTGCATGATTTGATTTTGCAAGATGTTGGATTTTTACTAGGCCAAACAGTTGCTACTATAAAATTTAGATGTGGTTTGTTGGATTTTAAATTTTACTTTTCTTACATGTCTTAAGTGTCTTCTTACTCTTCTTAAGTGTCTTCAGTTCCAATGAGACTGCAGTATTGTAGTATGCTGTGAAATAATCTATTAATACAGTTTTGTTTCAAAGCAGGTAATTTAAAATGCTTAAAAATTATAATCGGTGTTGGGAAACAGTCCTTTCCTTATAGCCACGGTGTCAATTGAAGCATACAGATTTTTCAGCGGTTAACAGTTTTCCTTCCTAAAAAAAAAAAGACAAACATTGCCATGGGCATAGCATTTGATGCATTAATAAATTAGTTAAGGTAAAAGCTTCCTCATCAAGCAGTTACACTGGAAGTTCGCAAATTTGAATTTTTATGGGGGGAGGGGGATGATACTGTAAAGTTTTTGCATGTGAAGGACATTAAGCCTGTAGCACGCTTTGCATTGTGACTGTTGTGAACTAGTTTTGAATTTTCAGTATGAGACCCTGGCATAAGTAATATTGGCCCTCATTGATGAGGTTGCACTAAGGTATTAGAGGGCTCTCTTATGGCTTTGTGAACAAATTTTTTGATGTAGCTGTTGGATGAATTGCCTAAGATGACGTGACTATACAGTGGGTAAAATTGAATATGTTCCATTTTCCCAAATCTGGCTCCTGCTACTTAAAAGTGGCTTAAAAAGGTTGGTCTTAGTCGTTAATCCAACCTCACTACAATACTTATGGCTGATGTGACAGTTGAGTTTAAGTGTGAAAGTCCTGTAGTGTGTGGCCAGCTTAAGATCTGATAGAATCTAGCAACCTTACAACTAAGTTCTCATCCAATAATGGATTACCCTTTGAGACTTAGAAGGCTCAATAGGATTAGGGGCCTGAAAAGGTGGAGGACTTGCCAAGTGGAGAAATTCTGCTAATAGAAGAGGACAGTAGTTTCATGCTGTATTGTTCCCTGCAGAAGGTGGATAATTCTGCATGTAGACCTCTTTGAGATTTTAATCCTTACATGATATCACTCTGGGTACATTTATAGAGACTAAGCAGTTATCAAAACCTTATTTTGGAAGCAGCATATTACAAATGGCTTATTTCCTTTACAACCATTTTCATAAAGTTTTTGGATGTTAAGTATTGAAGCAGAAATGTTCTTCATGAAGTAAACAATTAAGTAACACTTTAATTATTGTCATGTGATTACAGTAACAAGAGCAGCAATTGTACAAAGCTTGGCCTCAACATGGCCAGCCACATGTGACAGGCTGGTAGCTCATTGCACAATCACATGCATAGCATGCACAGAACAAAATATATGAGGACCATACCATTTATTATGACAGCAGTATTTTGAAACTTTTGTTTTTTTGAACATTGACTCTCACTGATGACATTGTAAAAGTGATTGGGTTAGCTGTCTCTAATGGGAAGTGGATTCTATGTACTATCATATTGATGATAACTCACATGGCCAGTGTGATAACTGTCTGTGTTCTGTAAATAGACTTCCCAAATGTAAAAAGAGATTTGATAATGCAATGTCCTAATTTTGTCACTGAAAATCATGGAATTTATTTAATGCTGTCAGTGTGATAACCGTCTGTGTTCTGTAAATAGACTTCCTAAATGTAAAAAGAGATTTCATAATGGAATGTCCTAATTTTGTCACTGAAAATCATGGAATTTATTTAATGCTGTCAGTGTGATAACCGTCTGTGTTCTGTAAATAGACTTCCTAAATGTAAAAAGAGATTTCATAATGGAATGTCCTAATTTTGTCACTGAAAATCATGGAATTTATTTAATTTCCAGATTTCTTGATGTACTGCTATGGAAGTGGTGCTGCAACACTGCTGTACTGTAGTTGTAGTAGATGAGTACCTAACTTGTATTACTATCTTTTCACTTTTAGGGATAATTAGAAGCTACGAACTACTATACTTGTGCTGTGATGTTGCAGATATATTTCCCTTCCTGGGGGAAGGGGGAAAGGGAAGGGGGGGGGGGGAGGACCTAAAAGGTGTCTGCCACTGCAATGACTACTGCACAGTGGGTGTGACATGTAGCTCTGGCAGGATCAGTTGGAAAATGCCATTACCCCCTGCAATGTTTTCCATGGTACCTCTTAAAAGGCATCCAGTCATACATTAAAGTTAGTGTAAGGTTGCCCTTCCTTATGATTCAGTTTGGCTATGCCCCTGTTGAGGCTTTACATAGCCCTGAACATAGAAAGAAATTTAGGATGGGTCAGCTGGTCAGAGGACTGACTTCCAGTCACAATGGGGCGCAGTGCTAAAACGATCTCCAAATGCCTCGCTCTGCTCGGGAAATAATGCGTGTTAGATGCAGCAAGGGAATAGTCTATAGTCACTCCTGAATACCCACACCAGTAAGTTGTGGAGAGTACACTTTGCACAGGTCTGAAAGTAGTGTTGGACTGTTGGTACTGTATAAGGTGAATGAATTTCACAGATTTGTGAGTGGAGTATGGGAACCTTATACTGTACTATTCTCTTCAAGTATAAAAATAAAAATTTGCCATTTTTTTTTTTTTTTAAAAAAAATACTGGTGCAATTTTCATCATTTCAAGTTCAGCACTTTGATGGTGGGCAGTAGTGTGATCTTCTCTTTGAGTATTATACATCCCCTGTTAACAGCAAGCTAGTTAACTGAGATGAGGTCAGGATTGGGAGAAATGTGTCTTAATATCACAGTGACTTCAGCATTCAAAGTTCAAAACAGATTCATTCAGAAATGTTTACTCATGACCCAAGATTTTTCAACTTCTTTCCATAGATGAGGAACCACCTCAAATTTTTGGTTGTCCAGGTAGTATAGTAGTCAACACATCCCCAGGGGAGTCAACTGTCTCAGTGGATTGGACACCTCCCACTGCTACAGACAATGCAGGCACTCCAGCCTTGGCTTCTGCTATCAATCCTGGCCATGTTTTCTCGATTGGAACAACTGCTGTGACATATATTTGTGTGGATGCATACAACAATGGTGCTACATGTATTTTTAATGTGACTGTTTTAGGTAAGACAAAATTATTTCTTAGTTCAATTTATTCACTTCAAAAGTCACTTAAACAATTCTTACTTCAGCAGTCTTTAACAACTCTTCCTCCTTGCTACATTAAGTATGCTTTTTTCATTGTACCATTGAATCTATTTCCCTCCTTAATACCTCTCCTATTTTCAGGCCCGTAGCCAGAATAACCAATTTTTTTTTTTTTTTTTTTGGGGGGGGGGGACATCGATGCTGGAGTTTTGCTGACCTGGGAGAGGGATCAAGGGGGTGTCCCCTCCCCTTTGAAAATTTTTGCCTATTTCAAGGATTCTAGATGCAAAATGGTGCAAGATTTTCCATTTTTCATCATATATTTGTATTCTAAAAATGCTGGTCTCGAAATAAATTTTTCCTCCTGTGCAAGACCTTTTATTGAAAAATTTGGAGTGGGGGTCACATGCCCCCCGTGGCTACGTGCCAGCCTGTTTCTACTATTGGACAGCCCATCTACAGGTGACAGAAGTGTTTTGATGCAAGGCCCTTATTGTGAAGTTATGCTTGTCACCTCGTTGTCTGGATTGCCCTCATAACCCTTACATCCAAACATTGCTTTCCAATTAGATGCCGGTAATTCCTGTAGTGGTTGGAACAAAATTTGTACAATTATAATTTATTGGTTCATCTTAATTTTTGAAATCATAGAGGGCAGCATTACAAAATATATTTCTCAAAATACTGGTTGTGTTATTAAGGGGTAGGAGGATGTGCCTCACTGGAAGTGCTGTTTGCTCAACACTTATAAAGAATAAGATACTGTAATTAAGAATTATTTTTAGAGTGCAATTTACAGCTTTTATCCTCAACATATACCTCTTCAAAATTTGACCAATTCTGAGATACTGTGACTAATTAGCTATGCAAAAAATGAAAACATGACCTGGTTTGCTCGGTGTTGGTATTTCCTAATTTGTTGTTAATCTTTAATAAGTAAATTATATTTTAATTACCTCTCAGTTGCTCCCTGGTCCATGATGCTGCCACTTTTCAGAAGACGTATGTTTACACTTCCATAAAGTACCCCCTTAGGAAATGTCATTTTTACAATTGTACTTTAAATGGTAGTTGAAAAATTTTAATTATGGAATGACCAATTCACTTTACAAACATATGTACACCCCTTCCTGGCAGCATCCACCAATTTTACATATAGGTCTACAGGTATACCCTCATTTTAACTTTGCACAGGACATGGATTCAAGACAGGTATATTTTAATTAACCCAACATGTGCAATTAATACTGTAGTCCTCATTCTGTGTGATGTACTGTCAGTAGGATAGCTAAGGGGGGAACTGGGGCACAAGCAGCCCCATGTCTTGTTCCCCCATCTAGAGAATTACATTGGTTCTGTATTTTAAGCTTCCCATGAAATGGGGACCTCCAGCACCTCACCCCCTACCCCATGTACAATTTTTTGGCTCCTCCAGTGTGTGCTGTACTATATATTTGATAACCTTTCTTCATTTTTATTCCTTAGATCTGGAGAGCCCAAATGTAACATTTTGCCCACCCAACATAACACAATCCATAACAGGAATGAGCACGATGGTTTCCTGGGCTGTACCAACATTTGACGACAACAGTGGAATGACCACCATTGACAACAACTATTCACCGGGAGATTCGTTTCCCATTGGAGAAGTTGAAGTCATTTACAGTGCAATGGATGGAAGTGGCAATACAGCTGTCTGTAGCTTTTTTGTGATTGTATCAGGTAATATTACAAATACACCTATAATACCACCATGTGCTCCAATTTATAAAGTGCACAATCCATTTTATGTGACATTTTTTAGCCAAAACCCAGTCATAAGCAGGTATGAGCTATTATGATCACAAAGCATTGAGAAGCTCTCAGTACGTCTCTTAACGTTTGTGCAAAAAGTGCTACATCTCTCACAACATTCATTGGAAGCTTATGGAGTGTGGACACAGTGATCTTTGTGTTGTGAGCTATGTGAATTTATCAAGAAATGTGAGTTCAAAGGTCATCCATGGGTCATTTGGGGTGATTGTTTGCAAATTATAGAACAAATACTTCTTCTCTCTCTGGAGCAATGGATGTTATTGAAATTGAGCAACCTTAATCATCTTCCAGTGACATTCATGTGGCCTGCAGGAATTTAAGTTCAGAGGTCATTTTGGTATGTTTTGTGGGGCCATGGTTGCAAAACACTTGCAAAGCTGCTTTTGTCACAAATATTTGTAAATTTGTTTTGAACTTGGTTGGAGTTATTGTTGAAAAGGGGTCTTTTTGTGCCTGAAACAATTGAGGTCAAAGGTCATGTAAGGGTCATTTGGGTCATAGCAAAATCAAAAAGCTCCTTTGTGCACACACAGCAATGGACCTTGCTGGGACTTGCTGGTGTAAACTTTGAATAGTGGTTGAAGTATGATGCAGGGGAATTTTTATTTGGACATATCTACGGTTGTCTTTATTATGGCAAACATTTTTAAAGATTATTATAACAATATCAGTTTTGGGAGTGAGACTTACATTTGGACAAGCTGACTGTATATGTCACTCTTGGATAAAAGACACTTTTAGCATGCATGAATTAGAATAGGATAATTCAATACTGCCCCTGGCTGTTAGGTTTTACCAGTGGAGGCTGTTGACTGTTCATGTCAGTTAATAATATCACACATGAAATTTACCCAACTCTGCATGAATTGGAATTATAGTAAAACCCTGTTTATCTGAACCCTAGTTTATCTGACCTGGCCTCATGATTTTACCAGACTTATATTCAACACAAAAGTACAGTAGCATCCACCAAGTTATCAGTTTTCAGTGCATTGCAAGGTAAATCTCCAGGGAAATTTTTAGTAGACATACATTGATTTTTTTTCAGGACTTTTACAGTCATGGTAAGATGTAACAATGACCACAAACAACAGTTTACCACATTTGGGCAAAGACAACAATTTGTAACTCCTTGTCAAATTTTTGATGCTAATCTTATGTGATTGTTTTGAAATTCTTGGTAGGAGCCACAAGTTGGTAAACGCTTGATATTTCACATATCATAATATTGATAATATACATTAGGATAGCTTAAGATCTAGTTTCACTAAATTTACATGGAGCTTTATTCCCCCCCTCCCCCCCCCCCAAAAAAAAAAAAAAACAGCAGTACACCTTACAAAAACGTAGGGACTGGCTGTTTTAGAGTCTTCTAGACACATGTCTCCAATATTTTCAGAAATTTGTGTTGAATTTCTTCCAAGATATATAATTCATCAAAGTGAAACCAAGTTCTCATATATGGTGTACAAGCCTGGATGGCTACTTTCCTGCAATAGTTGGGGCAGTACTTCTTTATCAGGCAAGTAGTTGGACCGAAAAAGTGAAGCAATTTTTTCATCTTATACCAGTCTTTCAAGTGGCTTAGCTACCCTTCCCCCTTGCAATAGAAAAAGATTTGTAGTAAGCCTTTGCATTTCAGGGAAAACTTCCCAGCTTTGAAAACTAAAATGAAATTTGTATACAGTATTTATAGCAAGTGCTACTTCCAAAACCCCTCAGCATTTGCCAACATTCTAGCTTTCTTTGAAACTTAGTTGCAGTTATTGCTAAATAGGGGGTCTTTTGCTGTGTTTGAAATGTTTGAGGTCAAAGGTCATGTAAGGGCCACTTGGGGGTCATACTTGTTCAGCAACTTTATTAGTAAAAAGGAGTCTAAATATTTCACACATAGATCACCACATTTCAGACTGATATTTGGATCAAACAGTTTTTCTTCTAATTTATTGTAGAATAAAAAATATCTGCTGGAAACAATTGGGGGTGTTGTCTTAGGAGGATAATAGCAGTATGGTATGGATGGAAAGCTTTATTGTCTGACTCCCTCTTTCAGGGCACCTTCAGCCAGTTCTTAAAAGAAGTGAACAAAAGTCATACTGGGCTCTTATCTAAATTTGTCTAAGGTTTCTGTCACCTTATACAATAGGTATTGAGACAGAATCTTCCTTGCATCTTTTCCTTTTGATCTGTATATTTATGGATCTGTTATAAAGATCTCTTCGACCCAAGGTGCATTTTGTTGGGGAAAACCAAAATTCTCAGGTGGTAACTGCTTTATGGTTGACATCCAAGATCAAAAGATGCAGAGTAGCTCACATGCACACAGAATGTTCTGATTGCATATTAGAGCCTTTTTTGCTCACCAGGACATGACCTTTAGCAATAAAACTAGGTTTGTGTTGCACATGGAAGACTTTAAGATAGTATTGGGAGGGTCTAGGAGTAACTTAGTTGGGAGAATTGGAACTGTCTGGGATGAGGAGATTTATCCTTTAACTAAATTCCTGGCCCCCACATTCAGGTATGAGCTACTGCACCATTCATGCTCTAGTTTTTATGTGGCCACATAATTGGAGGCACACATGAACTACATTTATGCATGCCTAATGGCTGGCATACATATGTTGAATGCAAATCAGTAGCATCGCTACCTGACTTCTGTTTACATCATTGCTCCAGTAGCATCGCTACCTGACTTCTGTTTACATCATTGCTCCAGTAGCATCGCTACCTGACTTCTGTTTACATCATTGCTCCAGTAGCATCGCTACCTGACATCTGTTTACATCATTGCTCCAGTAGCATCGCTACCTGACTTCTGTTTACATCATTGCTCCAGTAGCATCGCTACCTGACATCTGTTTACATCATTGCTCCAGTAGCATCGCTACCTGACTTCTGTTTACATCATTGCTCCAGTAGCATCGCTACCTGACTTCTGTTTACATCATTGCTCCAGTAGCATCGCTACCTGACTTCTGTTTACATCATTGCTCCAGTAGCATCGCTACCTGACTTCTGTTTACATCATTGCTCCAGTAGCATCGCTACCTGACATCTGTTTACATCATTGCTCCAGTAGCATCGCTACCTGACTTCTGTTTACATCATTGCTCCAGTCACGCCCTACCCCCACCCCCTCCATCCCCTGCTATAATTTCCTGACCAGTTCCCTGGTGTCTCTGCACTGAAGTTTTACAAAATTAAACATTTACAAAATACAATTCAAAGTGTACAAAGGTTAGTTGCATTAGATGTCATAAAATCAGAACTTTGATAAGTAAAATCATGAACAGATGCTGCCAAAAGCTTTTGGGACCCCTAGAAATACACATTTTGTTATTTTCATTGCTACTGTACATGCAGTTACAGTATCTTGTCAGTATCTACAGTAGTTCTTGTATCCATTTCATCATTATCTTTTAAGATATGGAGGCTCCTACATTCCAAAATTGTCCAATGGGGGATGTGATGGTCGCCTACAGTGCTACATCTGGCAACTTAACAGCAGCAGTGTGGCCAGACATAGTAGCAACAGATAACGATGCTTCCATAAATGTTACAGTCACTTCCACATACCAGAGTGGAGATCTTTTTCCTCTTGGAATTACTCCTGTGAATGTCACAGCAGTGGATGATTATGGTAACATTGCCCTCTGCCAGTTTGATGTGGTGGTTTTTGGTATGTATTGTTCTTAATTTAATTATTTTGTCAAATTTAAGGATTTGAAAAGCAGAAGATTATGCAATTTGTCTATAGAGGATACACAAATGTGGTGGCTGTTATCTTGTGCCAGTTATTATGAATTTACAAATGGTTCATGGTATGGTGACTTAAATGACATTTTGGCCATTTGATGCAAAAAGGATGAAAACTTTAGAAAACAGCCACCACAGTTCACATCAGAATGTCATCAAATATTGTCTGTCTTACAGACTAATTTCTATTTTTAAGCTAAATCATGAATATGCAGTAGCTGAATATGCAGACCATGTGGTATGGAAGGAGGAACTGTCAATAAATTTCTTTTATTACATTTAGTTTTCCAAACTTCATTAAAAGGACAGTTTTAATGTTGATGAACACTGGGGGGTATATTTTGAAAGTAGAAGTTTCCTTGACATGTATCAATGTCACACAACAAATTGTCATGTATCTAGCAAGCAATTAAGAGAAAACATAAGCAGAGTCAAATAAAAGAAATACTTAACATTGTCCAGGGCTTTCCATTTGGTAGAGTTATGTATTGACAGCACTGGAAAAAGTTTTCTAGTAGTCCCATAACATCTTCCTTCAAGGAATTTTATTCTAAAATGTTGACAGTAAATACAAATCTGACACAGGACTCTATACCTAGTTAATATTTTGTGTGATTGGTTTAAAGGCTTCAGTTTTGGGGCTTTTAGCATTGTCCAACCTGCAAAACCTGAGTAGGAGTATGAATCCATGCTCTTAAGTATCAGTACATATAAGTGTGCTGCAGTGTGAGTGCAATTATATACTCACTGTAAGTATCATGAAACAAACACAGATTTGCAGTTTAAACAGTGGATAATACAATGACTCAAGCACAAATAATTATATTTTCCTTCTCTTCTCATATCTTCGTAGATGACCAACCTCCAGTGATTTCTCCATGTCCAGATAACATTGAAGTAACTATAAACACTTCTGGTAGTTTGATTATGAGTTCTATGTTGAGTTCAATCATGGTGGATTGGATATCACCAAATTTGACTGATAATGTTGCCATCAAGAATGGCACGGTCAACTATTTCCCAAATAGTTCATTTCCCATTGGCACAACGACAGTTGAATATATTGCCTCGGATACATCAGACAATATAGCCACCTGTGAATTTAACATCACTGTCTTAGGTAAGAATGGCATAGCTGGCCATGATTTCCTATATTTAAGACTAAGGTAACATGTCAAAACTGTAGGCTGCAGCTGCCTCAGCTAAGGTGCAGTTGCCTTAGCTGTATTTTATTGTTACACTCAGTACATTATCAGGATTAAGTCTATACTGCTATTGTGATGTTCATAGTAACAAAGCATGGCTACAGATATTGCAGCTTGGCTGAGGGAGCTGCAGGTAGGCTATTTTGACATGGTGCCTAATTACACTAGGGCTAGAAGTGCTCATGATGATTACGATTAAATGATCACATAAAATCCTTCAACAGCTTCCAACATTCCATCCAGAATATGCCCTGTGTGGATTAGCCTAGTAATTTAGCTGGTCAAATCAGTACAATATATGGTGTGAAGTGAAATAAGGGAAGCCTTAACTTAAAATATGTTGTAATCTTCAACTTGATCCGCTTTTACAACTTCACGTTACAATAAATAACAACATTATTGTTGACTATGATTTTATTACAGTATATATGGAAGTGATAACTACTTCCCCAATAATTAAGTTAAGATTAATGAATAGTGTCATTTTGTGAATTGCAGTGTAGTGTAACAATGTGCATTATAGTCCAGTCACCCACTTATAGTAGTTCGACTATGGTAGATCGACTATGAACAAGTAGGTCAAAAGATAAGTAATTAGTTTCGATCATAGTTTTATATCAGGTCCAAGTACTTATGATAGCCTTTATGAACAAGGGAAAGAACAGCAGAAGAAATAAATTCAGATAGAAAATTAAACCATGACCAGGACTCGAACCTGGGTCTGTCATGTTCCGTGCGACCGTCTTAACCGCTAGGCTGGTGCTTCCTGAGCAGCTAGTTGCATTGCATGTAACAATGACACAGGACCGAACACATCATTACCAACTACGTATGATGTTTATATTTATTACAACAGGTGGCTGATGTTTCTTTTAGCAATGACACAGATCCTGCAACATGACTGCAAACTAAAAATAATGTTTATATTTACTGCAACATTCATTCACCAGGCTGATGTTTACTCCAGAGATGAGCTTTTTCATCTTTTCCGCGGATTTCTGCTTTTTTTTAGTCGTGGTTCCGCGGAAAAATTACAATTCCGCTCTTTTGTAAACTATCAAAATTTTTGTACTCAGTAAACAGCAGAAAAATGTGGACATACTTCGCAGTATGCATGGCCGTTCTCAAATTAGAACGTACATAGCTGGCTTACGTCCGTGCGGGCATTGATATTGTGCGTAGCATTGCATATCATGCAAGGGCTCGAGCGATCGTCCGTATACTGCATGCATGTTGTGTGAAGATGGGAGTCATTACCAAATCATTCCGAGAAAAGGGATATATCGGTTTGTAACTTTGACAAAACTGTTAAAAAGAAGCGGTCCTAATCATGGCTAGGTAGTAGAACTTTCATGCACTGTGGATACAATGGAAGCATAGCCCAGGCTGTGAACAACTGGCTTGGTGACTTGATGCATAATGTAATGTTAGGCCTAGCCTAACGCTAATGTAGGCCTGACGTAATAGCTTGTCATAGGCCTACAGTTTGTTAACGTTAGGCAAAGTCTCGCACTAATGTGCATCAATAACACTGCAATCGGCGGTTACTCTTTTGCAGTTGTTATATGCATCAATTCAACTTGTAAAAAAGTTCTGTGTAAAATAACCGAGCGTAACGTTTCGTTACACAGGCATAGTTTACACATAACGATAATATCGTGCCTGGGCCTAGCCACTACTCCAATACTTAATAGTATTAGTAAGGTTAGCTAGGCCTAACTTAGGCCTATAAAATGAACAATGTGGGGTGTTAAGCCTAAAGTTAGGCTATATGCTTAATGTTACACTATTAGTATTACAGATTAAGGAAATCCCAGTCTAACAGTTAGTGTTGCCTAAGCAGATGGATGAGATGGCAAATAGGGCCTAAGCTACAGGGCAAAGTTAATGAAAAAATGTGTCCTAGATGAGTTGATTTCCTGCATTCTAAACAGCCAAAATTTTCTCACCTCAGCCCCAACCATGGTGGGACTGAGGTGGGCTGTGTCCACCTGTCGGTGAATTTCCTCTTTTTTTTTTGAAATGTCAGGCTCATGTCTGTTACTCAGCAATGATACATTTCATACAATATTCTTCAGCTGGTTGATGCCTTCTCAGCAATGATACCCTGTGCACCCTGCAACATAACTACTGATGTAAAGTAATGTTTACATTTCCCTGTAACATTGCTACAGATATTAAGTTATGTGTATATTTCATACAGTATTCTTCAGCTGTTTGATGCTTTCTCAGCAATGATACATACCCTGCAACATTACTATTGATATAAAGTGATGTTTACATTTCCCTGCAACATTACTACTGACATAAAGGGATGTTTACATTTCATACAGTATTCTTCAGCTGGTTGATACTTTCTTAGCATTGATCCAGAACCTAAAACTTATTCATGATTAAATGACCATTTTCTCACTGACAGCTGCATTCTCTTTCCTCCGCAGATGGAATTCCCCCATACTTCAGCTTTTGTCCCCCTCCTGTAACAGTACCTACTGATCTGGGACTCATGACCAAGAACTTGTCAGTGCTCGCTGTAGCAGTAGATAACTCTGGGGAAGTTACATTAACTCCAGATATGGAAATACAAGCTTTTCCAGTTGGGACAACTAACATAGTATTTGAATCCATCGATTCTAGTGGAAATGTAGCTATGTGTAACACAAGTGTCATTGTCCAGGGTGAGCTAGTTTTGTTCTTGTAAAGTTGAAATGCATTCATTACTACTAGTGATACACCTTTGGGGTAACTTTAACTTATGAATGATAGAAGAACTTCACTTTAGATGGCTCTCAATGTAAACTTACAGAGGAATATTGCATTTTTGGTACAGAAAATTTTTGCATCTTTTAAACTAGATACAGAATGGGAAGTAACTCAAAATAAGGCAGCATGCGTTATAGCTTTAAGTTGAAGAAATAAGGTTCTCCCAGAATTCATTATTTTAGCTCATCAATAATTTGTTGGACCAAATTTTCAAATTTCAAATGATGCACTGTCCATATCTCTTGTAGTGCATAATATTATGGAGAGGTAAAGTTCTTTCATAAGGTTATTGGTGAGACTGAATGGTTAAAGTGGGTATGACAAGGCCAAAGTACGTTTCTCAGTAAATATTGTTTGGGTACAGCTTAAAATGAAGCAAATGTTTTTCCGACTCAACTACGTCCATAAACACAGTAATACGACCTTGTGAATTCCCAATTACAGGCCAGACTCAGCCATCTGAAATCCAAAAGCGAAAAAAAGTATGTGAGCTCGTCTCAAGATCGTGACGTCATTGGAGGCACGGTTAGTAACACTGTACCAGGCAGCTCACCCATCGTTCTACACATCGAATCATGTGCATGCTAACGCGTGTTAGCAGGTACATCATTGCAAACACCTGTGCTACGATACTATATAGCAGTGACCAGTGACCACATCGTGAACTATGCGTCGTTGCGCGGTGACTGCTTACCATTCACAATAGCAACGTTACTGAACAGCTCACTGAGTAAAGGCGCGCTTGTTATGGACTGTCCATACATGTTCATAGCTGTTCTGTACAGCGCGCCCGGGCTGCGTTCTTTTTGCACAAAAACGAAGCTGTTTATTATGTGCAGGGAAGCTAAAACACGGGCGCATATGCACGCGAACATATTGGCCAATGATATGCTTCGAAGCCCCCAACATGTTCCGCACTTTGCGCTCTGTATGTTGGGTGGGTATTGTGATGTAATCCTTTTCATGAAGTTTCTAAGATATGCAACTTTCCCAAAGCGTTGCATTATTTTCACATCTAGATACGCGTCCTTACATAGCACAGTGCGGGGTGCTGCCAATTGCGTCATAAAAGTCAGGTGACCTGTTGCGGCATTTTTCGAAATTGGATTTCTGAACGTTTTTCTTCAAATTCTATTTATGCCGAACTGCGACGGTTTTAATTGTGTGTGAGATGATACTTTTACATTACTGTACCCAGTCTTGCAATGCACAAAAGTTATTTTGGCCGTGTCATGCCCACTTTAAGGACTTATTACAGCTACTTTGTATGCTATGTTGGTGCATTGTAAATGGAAAATACTTCCCTCAAAATTTGTGTTCCCCTTTGTAATTACTTCAGTTTATTTCAGGTAGGATGCAGTTTATGCTGTTTTTTTCTTTTTCCAGCTGCTGCTTGAATTTAAATTAACCATGGTTGCAAATTACTTGCATTTACACAATAAAAACATCACATAATTGGGTTAGAAAATCTACTTAAAATAATTTAAGGAAAATTTTGCCTGCTTGCTTGGATTTAATTCTTCTCCATATCAAAAGTAAATTGTACATAGCAAGAATAGTATGTTCATGTATTGGAAATGTTTTCAACTGGTTTTGAAAGGATTTGAGGGTGTAATACACCAATATACCACCAGTAAATTAAGATTTTTATTCTTTTCATTTAGTGATGATGATTCACCTGATTGGCTCTATTTTGGACTCATTTCTTAGAGCCTGCCCCTAACATTGTCTTAGCTCACAACCCTGATTGCTAAACATCTTTTCTACCAAACATCTCACTTGTTTTCATAGATGAGGAAGCCCCCACCTTCCCTGACTGTCCCACTAACCAAAGGATTCCTACCATATCTGGTATGTTGGTTGCTATGGCAACATGGACCCCACCAACAGCAATGGACAATGTAGGAGTTGAAGCTACGTCTAATTCACACTTTGCTGGAAGTCTCTTCGCACTTGGTTCAACATCAGTTACATACAATGCAACAGATAATGCTGGTAACACAGGAGTGTGCGAGTTTGAGATACTTGTTTATGGTAAGTTGTTGGCAATTTGGCTTCTAGCAAACACTATTTCCTGCCAGTATTGGTTCTCAGATAATCCCCATCCCCCCGGAAATTCCAGATTTTCTGTTTCTGGTAAGGGAAGCTGTGTGATGGGTAATTGCAAAGGTGGTGATTTTCCAGGGAGGGAATAACAAAGGGAAATTTGCCGAATGGGAATTGTCCAGTATGGAGTTTTCTGGGGAATGCTCAGGATGGGAATTGTCCTGGGGAAGTTGACCTGTCAAGACCAGTATTACATGTTTGGATGCCTGGGAGCACTCTCTATTGCCAGAATTGCCTTTTTAGTAGCCAGGGAGCACTATCCCCTGAAAGAATCACACTCCATTGCCAGAACTGCTCTTTACGTTGCCTGGCGATACTGTATTTCCACAGTTGCACAGGATGTGGCTGCTTAGGAATACTCTTTTTGCCATAACTGCACTTTTGGCTGCTTGGGAGTACTCTTCACTGCCAGAACTGCACTTTTGGCTGCTTGGGACCACTCTTCACTGCCAGAACTTTCCATGTCCAGAATCACAATAAGGAATATGAAAGATTTTTTTTCTATAATACTTGAATTTTTATTCCAAGGCTTGTATTTGAAGCTGCTTCAGTGGGAGAGGGTCCAAGATATGATAATATATGGTTAAATTTTTTTAATATTGTGATAGCTTTTGCTGGTCTTCTGCATATGCTTTATGTACAACATCCAGGGCTTCCTCTTGCAGAGTGTTTGTGTGCATGGATACAACATGAAGGATAGCAAGTAAGACATTTTGTGGTAGGGGATGGCTTCCAGGATTTTAAGAATGTTATTTGTGTCTTTTATGTGGGTTGTTTGTCTCATGACATTGAAAGCAGGTAGTACTCCACAAATTCAGATATTTTTTCTGTGGGGGATCCATTGCCACTTATGATCGGCCAGCGGGCAAAGTTTGTGCTGGGCGATGTTGCCTTATGTACCTTCCAGAGGACATATATGACAGGGGTGTGAATCTTGTGGTTATTTGGGTTTAGGTAATTAAATGTCTCCTCATCTTTTTTCCCCCGTTTGAGGGCATACCTTGAAGGGTAGAAAAAAAAAATTTTTAGAATAAGGTGTAATATCACCTTCTGATTTCTGTTAGTAATGACTTTTTAATTGCTTCTCAGTTTCGGCCTGGCAGTCATTGTGATTGACTACTGCTATAACCCTGTCTTTGTCAAAAGGTTCCAGAATAATCTTGCAGTGTTTAGCTAATTGCTGTACCATGATATGTTCAGCCTTGGATGTATTCCTTTTGGTATTTTTACTCGGTGATTAGCTAATTCTTTTTGTAGCTTCAAGATAGTCTTCTAGGACCTGGCTATATATCACTTGTGGTGACCAGGTCGAGTACGTAGTGAGAAATATTTGCTTTCTATCTTGCATTACATAAGGAGTTTTCATTTTTCTGGTTAAGTCTTAATTTCAGTATGTTTGGATTTCTTGGCGGTTGTTATGAATTTCGGTCCTTTGCCCAACAAAATTATCCCTATGTCTGATAGATTTCTATCAAGAGAGGTTCTTGATGTACTGGAGGGATTCATTGTTTTGCTTTTTCAGTTAGGTTGTAGGCATAAATGTGAGTATGTACAGATGTTAACTTCCTTTGTCAGGTATGAGATCATTTTAAGTCTTATTGACCTTAACAGAACAGGTAAATTTACATCTTATTTGTAGATGGGTTGGAGGAGTTGTATCCTTAGGAATAAAAAACACTGGAAAGAGAAACATGTTTCAGGAGGAAGAAGACTACTCTTTCTGAGTCTGTTGTTGGCCCTTACAAGAGTGATTTAGTTTTGTTGACTTTTATAGTCGGGTTTCACCTCTACCTTCTGTAAGGGTGTGGTACGTATCTGCCTTCTGTCTGTGGTTGATTTGTCTTTGGTCTGCTTGATGATGGCCTCAGTAGAATTTGAGCAGCTTCTTGGCTTCTGCAGCCTCTGTGGTGTTGTCTAGGTCAGGGCTGGCCCCTTCTTCTCCTGAAACCAATTCTTAAACCTTTCAGCCTGGTGGGAGAGCTCCTGCCTCCAAGCCTGGCCAAGCCTCTTACCTGCCTTCTGGAGGTGAGAGTCCCAAATATCTCTCAACTCCTCAGAGCAAGTCAGAGACCCAGGTGGCTTGGAAAGGTTTCTTTGAACCTGCAAGTGCTTGGGGATGTTACCTTCTAGAAGCTGGTTGTCCAGGCACTTAATCTTTGAAGTAAGACTGATGAGGGTAGCCTTTATCTTGGTGAGAGAGACTGAATGAGTCTTAACCATTTCATAGGTTTTGTTCTCCAGCTGAGGTCTGTCCATCTTATGTTTTGATGGTTTAAAGGGGGTTTGTCTGACTCTCCAAAAACTCACCGAGGTGCAACTAATATGCTTGGTGTGGGGGGTAGTAAGGACGAGAAATAAGCCCATGAGCCATTGTTTGGGATATGAAATAGCTGGTGGTAAAGTCTTAGTAATTTTGATATGAAAAAGTATTATGACAGTTATCAAGAAAACCCAAAAAGAGCTTATTAAAGGGTTAGTTAAAATATTGTGACCTTGCACAATAGCAAGTTATGTAGCATGGTGTGCTATTGCTAGACGCATTTCAACCAGAAAGATAATTTTGAGGTCTCATCAGTAGCAATAAATGAAATTGGTAATACTTGCCAAATGGTCAAAATATGTCAGGTTATTGCGATAATAAACCACTCAAGATTTCAACAAAGGAGAGATAAAAGTTACTACAATCATTGTTGGTATCTGTTTCTGAAACAAAATCAGCCAGGGTAAGTTACTTGCTTAGATTCATAGCCCTTTGTAGGCAATAAGCAGGGTTGCGGGGGTTTTGGAAACAGATTTTTGAGTGACAGGTGTTCGGTAATAAAATGCCAGTGTTTTAGAAGGCCATTTTTTAAGTCCTTAGTTTTGATGTGAGGTGAATAAAGGAACTTGAAAACTAAGGGTGTTGTGGATTCCTTATGTTTCGGTGACAGATGTGCCGTGTGTTCCTCGAAATTAATTTTGGAAATGATATTAGACACATTCGTCTGGGTAATTCTGCTGAATAAGATTCTCTTTAAACTAATTGACTTTCTCGTTGAAGTTTTGGTGGTTGTTACAGAGACATAAGTGTCAGAGATTTTCACCCTTAATAAAGCCCTTGAAACAGCTTTTGGGTTGGCAAGAGTTACATGATAAATATTGGAACGTTTCGCTCGGTTTCAAGTGTGTATGGGTGTCTGGGAGATTTGTTTGTGCAAAATGAGCTCCTTTGAAAATATTAATATCAAGGTAGTTAATTTCTGAATATGATGATTCACATGTTAATTTCAAGGTGAAATGTAGGGTATTAATATGATCCACGAAAGTTTTCAGTTCAAGTTCAGAACTGTCAAAAAAGAGAAGGATATCATCTCTATACCTCAACCAGCGAATTATGCGCTTAGAAAGGGGTATAATCTCGTTCTCAAAATGATGGAAAGTGATGTCGGCTATTTCAAGTGAAGGTTCACGGCTCATTGGTACACCTTCCGTTTGTGTAGTAGTTTGTATCAAAAAGCAATTGTATTTTATAATAAGCTGTAGAATTTGTTGGAAAGATTCAATCAATATTTTGGGTAATGAGTATGAGCCATTGTGGATGATGCATAGGCATCGGTGCATGCTTGAATAGCTTCATTTTGAGGTATATTGGTGTACATACCGACTACTTTTAAAGTATACAGTAAAATGTTTTTTGGTAATTTTAGATTTTCAATTAAATCAAGGAAGTGATTCGTATCCTTCATTTTCGTTGGTTATCTTTGAACCAGAGGGAGGAGAAAAAAATCCAAATATTTTGATATTTGTTGGGTAGGTCCTTCACGGCCAAAGATATGGGACTACCAATAAAAGCGGAGCCTTCGCGTGGCTTTTTATTGACTTTGGGTGACTTATAGAAGAGAGAGGTGTACGAATACTATGGTTACTAGGATTGAGGTAATTGAATATGTCCTCGGAAATTTCCTTATTGTGGAAGAGGTTAGAAACGAGAGTTTTGACCATGGAGATGGTTTCTATGTTGATGTCAGACGTTAGTTGTTGGTACTGTGGCCCTGATAATTGCCTGAAAGCTTCCTTTTTGTAGTCACTTTTATCAATAATTGTGAAGCCTCTGTTCTTATCAAATTTTTTAATGACAGTTGTTTTGTCATTGCGTAATGAGCGTATGGCAGAGTGCTCGAGACTGGAGATATTAGATTCCATGGGGTTAATTGGAATTTTAGCAAGGGAAGCCTTGGTGATTGTGATAGAGGTAGTCCTCTAGGGCAGTGCATGGGGTAGCTCTTAGTTTCCTAGCAGAGGATAGATGGAACTTATGGTATGGTTTGGAGGATTTATCATACATAAAATATTTAATTCTCATGGTATGGGTCAGCTGGTTAGTAGCTTGTAGTCCAAGAGAATATCATTAAGGCCTTGGGGGTCGTAGGTATAAATCCTAAGCCTTTCCCCAGGAGAAGTATCTCTGGGTCTGACAGGGTACGAGTTGAAATGTTCTTGATAAATTCGATAAATTTGAGATGGGTGTTAAGTTCACTTTGTGTTAGGGTATGATTACGAGTGGAACAGGTATGCCGACCATGATTTATTGAAGTGGGTGGGTCTGGTAAAACGTTGTGTAGCCATAACTTATGATAAAACATTAAAAATAAAATGAGACAAGAGACACAATAGCACATTTAGCAGAGGAAAGGAACACTCTTTCTGATATATCTGGTAGCCCTGAAAAGAGCTGTTGGGTATTGAGGTAGTACTCTAAAGTTTCCTCTTCTTGCTGGGGGGTTGAGAAGGCCTACGTCTGAATCTTCTGTACTGGCTGTCCACCAGTTTTGGGAACAAGGTCACTGCTTTCTGCTTTTCCTCACTGTCTGTGATGGAGTCTATGAATGTGAAGGCTTGCCATTCTTTGGCAATATCTTTCTTCAGGGAAACTGCCTTTGTTTGGAGTTTGGCTATAGTAAGCCTGGCAAGTTTCCTTGAAGCTTTGGATAGGATCTTGTGCCAGTCACTCAGGAAAGACGGTTCAAAAATAAGGGGTGGAGGTAACAGGTGGAGTTGCCTGTTAAGGGAGATGAACCGTGGTCGGGTGTGGTATTTTAACCCCTTTTGTAGGTGTTTAACCCTTTGTTCAAGGGTAAACAGCAGGGATTGCCTGTTGGATGCAGGCCAGAATCTCCTGGTGTTTGTCATACGTTGGATCTGTGAGGCAAAGATTAGGTTTCTTGGTCTTCGTAGTTGTCGGTGTAGACTCCTCACTAGAGTCATTGAACTTGCTGATAGCTGCTTCTTCAGCAGTCTCACTCATAGACTTCCTTTCTTTGACAAGCTCTTGCATTGAGGTGCACTGGTCGTTGGTTGAATCGTTTTGGTACTTTGGAACTTTCTGGCCTGGTTGAATATGAGATTCTTTGTCTGAGGGGTCTTGAAGTATGGGTGACAGAGGTATATCCGGTGTAAGGCTATTCATTGCACTGATGCAGGAGAGGCTGTTTAGATGGATACTTAACCCTCCTTCTGGACATACCAGAAATACCCCAGATTTCTGCAGTCTGATTGGTCAGTTTAGGAGGCACCAAGGCATTGTTAGGGATGTATGTGTTCAGACCCATGGAAGTTTGTGCTGGTGTGAGAAGGGTAGGTGGTGCCACAATCTGATGTTACGCTCAGTCAGTGAACATTGCACATTTTCTAGGAAGGCCTGAATTACAGTACCGCCGCAAAGTCTGACACGTTTTCAACGCACCAACGTGCGTTTGCCGTGAGTTGAGCAACGATCGTTGATCAACTAGTTTTTCATTGTGAATTTTCAATAGAACCATAGCAACAAGTCAGTCATGTCAGTCCTGGTTGCCCCTAATCCTCAACTAGTTGACTCATTCATCGTGTCCCTATCCTTTATTGTGTCCTCAGCAGAACTTCTTTTGTATCGCTAAGCGGATTATTTTATCAATGGTCAAGTTTATTTGATGAATGAATAAAAGGATGGGTCAAAGGAACTCTCAGGCTGTACAGTTTGTCGTAAGATCGATGTTCACTGAGCAGTTAAGTTCCGTTCTGATACTATGCACGGAACTGGATATAACACTGTCAGTGCACGTACTTGACCTGCTCTGTTGCAGACACAGGTAAATAAAATTGACCAGGGAAATCGCAACTCCTTGCATTGACATTCAGAATTGTTTCAAGTTTAAAGCTCACTGGAACTTGAGTCGCATGTTGGGTGAACAAAGTTAGCTAGTTCGTGAATTGTGATTTTAACAATTGAGTGATTTTAGACTTGCTATTTTCCGTATTGTATTAAAATAGTCATGGCGTTATTGAAAACCTTTCAAGAAATGCTTTTTAGGTGCTACGAGATTGTCACGGACCAATGCAAAGCCGTGCTAAGTCACGACGGGACCTGTTAAAGTACACTACGTCATTTCAAGGATGTTTTGTTCCTAATGATAAGAAAACAAAATGAATATGCCAAATATGATGTTACCAAAATAATGCTTTTACGAAAGCGTGTTGCGTGTGTATAATTTTCAAAGTTCCCTGGAATGAGTTGTGGGATAAAGTTATCGACGAAATTCATTTCATGAAGTTGTTACTCAAGAGCGATAAATAGTGAGTGCAGGCCATTTCAAAAGTTGATAAGTTCGATGTTAAAATTTGAATCATATTTAAGATCTAGGGCAACGGCGCTGGCCGGGGAGCTACACGATCCTCATTTCTAGAAAATCCCCGAATCTATCGTGCAACGACTTCATAGGCATGAGTCTAGTAGTAAAGGCTGGGGCTCCCCTAAGGATCGAAGAAAGGGGTGCTGGCCGTTCCCCCGACAAACAAGGGCATCTTCCCGACAAAATATCTCAAAAAGGTCAACTCACAAAACTCATAAAAATGTAATCTTTGCAAAATAATAATAAAAAAGCAAAAGCAATATTCCCCCGCCCGGATGACAATTCACTTAAAAGTAAGACTGAACACAAAATATCCCTACGTTTCTGTATGTTAACATATTATTTTTTCTGACAGTCAATAACTTGAATTACAAAAGGAAGTGGCAATTTTTCTTTCCCGACATGACGGGAAAATGTTCACAATGGACGACATATTGATATATTCTGTAAGTGCAGTCCTTATTTCTCCGGGTGTGAGGCTGAAGTTAGTTTCTGTCGAAAATAACGTTGCTTCACTTTTTCAACTAAAATCACAAATTGCTTTTACTATATATGCCAAGCTTTATTACAAAAAGCGTTATCATTTTCACACAGAGAAAACTTATTGGTAATTTGCTACTGACATAGCCATTTACACTGAATGCAGTGTTACCGCCATGCCGGTCGGGCCTAACCGGCACGGGGCCTAAAATTGTTGGCTTCCGACCGGCACTAGAATTTTTCAGAATTGTCTTGTTACTCCAAATACTTATGCATACATAAACAAAAGGATATGATGTTACAAAACATAGTTTCAGTGCCGTATGTATTAGTAAATGGTTTCATCATTGAACAACAGTACATGAGCACTCAACATGGATGAAAAAAATGAAAATATAAAAAAAGGGGCAAGTGAAAAAATAATAGCCGAAAAGTGGGGTAGATTCCATGGGGGTAGTGTGAGGCACATTTAGCCGGCACTCTAATACAGGTTGACTGTATGGCATGACCCTCTTAGCCCAGGCTGTGTTTACTCCATGTAGGCCTATGGTGCTACCCAAAAACGCTGGCGATTTACAGTACTGTACGTCGATGAGTGGACACCTTCCCCCTTTTGTCTGACCTCATTCCAAAGTGCCAAAGCATTCTCTTTGCCCGCGTGCTCTAAAAATTGCTGGGGAAACTTATGGTTACGTATGACTCTTGCTAAACTGTTGGTTAAAACATTATTACCCAAGTTGGTTACGGTGCCCATTACTTGATTAACTTATACCCAACGGGGGTAACATTTTACAGATTTGGGTACTTTTTTTACCCAGTTTGTGTGTATCGGTGTGCAACCTGCAGCCCGCAAAAAATTCACTTTCCCCCATTCGGCCCCCGTGTCTTGTCATTTGACCGCAACTAATTAAGACTTGACCGAAGAAATGATATCATGAAAACAAAGAAACGATCATTCCCTTTAATGTAAAGTGGGTATTCTCCATGGAATACGATGAATCGTAATGGTCACGCTGTAATGTAATTAATCAGGAAGGGTCTACCGAGAATCACACAGTTGTGAAAATATGATGGATTCCCGTTAAGTATAGGCAAGTGGTATTTTAGCATTAACCAAATGTTGGAAAGCTAAAAGATTTCAGTTATAAAACGTATTCTAAATGTGAATTAACATTTTTGTCGACAAAGTTGAGATGTAACCACGCGGGGCTAGCTTTGCCAACAATGAAAAAGCCCACAATATTATTCGAGCCCATAGGAACTTTAGGCACATTGGTCACTCTAACGGGGCAGTGTTTGAGGGAAGGGACAGGCGCGTGTTCAGAATTTTCAGCGGTAGGGGGGGAGGGGGGTCTGAGATGATTTTTCAAATGCGGCGGGTATTTTGGGTCAAACTAAAAATGTCATAAAAATCGTAAAGTCGGCGCGTGCAGGGGTCCGGACCCCCGTTTGGAACACGCGACCTGAGGGGTGAGGATTAGACGCCACCCTCACATACACCTATCTGTTCCACTGATATAGAGGTAGCCTATACGTAACTAACCTGGGTAAAAGTCTTTTCAACAGTATTTACAGTGTAGTTAACCCAAAAGTATAACTTTGGAGCATTAAGAGAAAAACAATTTGCAGTATTTATAAGCTCTTTTTAACCATCAAAACGATGCTGCCGAGGAAAATATTGTAGACTGGTAAAGAGAGTGAGTGTGTTATAAGAGAAGTAAGAGAAGTCGTAAATTTCCCGCTATGCAGAAACTCAGAAGAGAAATTTACGGGACCCGCCTTCACGAGAATCAGAATTATGAAATTGACACTGGCAACGGTCCAATTGATTCTCGCGAAAACAGGAGGTTATGATGCAAATTTTACTAAAATATATCTAGGCTTGAAATCAATCTAATTCACACGACCATAAAATATTTACTTTCTAACATAGGTACATCATTCTTTGAAAACATCATTTCACAACTAAAATGACAGACATGAGCGGATGAACGAATCAAAAAAGAAAAAAAAAAGCTCCCAAGAAAATAATAAAATAAGGATTACGCAATCGAGAAAATTTTCATCATCATATTCATTGTTCCAACTTGTGATCGGCGGAAGTGTTTCCAAACGGCGTGGACGCGCTTGGGTTTAGCTCGTATTTAGGTAACGTCGCCCAGCACGCATTCACGGAAACTGGCTGGTCGTTCTTGAGGCGGTTTTCTGATACTGGAGCTGTGACCTCAGGGAACCTGGATTTTGATATTTCTTTGAGACTTGACGTGAACCATTTGAATGTCCCTACTATTAAGACTTAGTGCATTAAAATGAGTCGGAATTGACGATATGGTTATCATAGAACTATTTAATATATAATTTGTCAGTAAATATTGTCCTCGATAAATCTTCATGCATACGATTAAAATTGTGGCTGAATATAAACGTTATAAAGTTGCCGTCCATAACCTACAGTACCATCATCGCTTTACAAATCAGTTGTTATTACTTTGGTGTAAAATTGAGGGGAATCCCAAAGTGACATTTTCCATATGGTATTATCTCATTTCCAATAGTTCAAAAACGCATATGGCAACTGATATCACCGCATATTGTACCGCACAGTGTCCTGCACACAGTGACTGTGTCGGCCTAAGCAGTAGTACACATCCAGATACTTCTTTCAATGAAGGTTATAATCCCTTGGATATCGATCGGCAAACCACCCCATTGATATTTCCCAGTCCTTTGTGCTCTCTTGTTGTGCATGAAAAGGAAGCAACGTTGACTAACAAAGGGCGCAACTTCAAAGGAAAGCTCAGAGAGGAGGAGGGGCCGTTGACAACGAGTTGAAATTGAAAAGTTTCAACTAGTTGATCAACGAACGTTGAGTTGAAAGTTTAAGTGCAGTGTGACAGATTTTGCGGCGGTACTGTAATTGTTCATAAATTCATGCAGAAGGTTTCTGAACATTTTTAATAGCCAGAATTGGATGCTATAATTGGTGGTTCTCATAACCATGACAGACTGGTTTATGTAGTCTTACTAATAAGAATGGTGCTGTCTCACCTGTAGCAAGCAGTCATTCATGGCATGGGTTTAAATATTGGTAATTGCTTCTTACAGAGCAACAAGGAAAGTATTGTTTGAATCTACATAGTTCTTTGTTTTTCCCAGAAGTCTTAAACCTTGATTTAAGGAAATCTTTCAGATCTTTTGACCTTTTGTGGGCAATGACAGATTGTTGGGTGAACAGTTCGGGTAATTGTGGGTTTTGACTGATAAAGTGGCAATTTTTAAGTTACGGCACATTTGATATGCAGGGTTTTTACCTGCATGTGTAAATAAGTTTAAAAACCCAAAGGAAGCTCTCTTGCTTTTGTATTCTCAGTTGGGGGGATGGGGGTATGGTGGTATTAGGAATCATAAATGGCTGCAAGAGCTGAACAGAAAGCTTAATTGTATGCTGTGCCTGCAAGACATCATTTATTGGTTTGCATTGTTGTTTTATTCTTCTTTGAGTCCAGAAAGCTCTGCTTATTGTAATACAATAGGTACATATCGCACTTAAAGAGCAATCTAGTTCACATGGAAGTGTGAAGGTTTGGGAGAGAATGTACTTCAACCTGAATGTTGGCAGTTTAGGGAAGACATTTTCTTAGCAATCCTGATTTCACCAACAAGTGGGGAAACATTTCACAATTCAGTTTTAGTTTACTTTGTGGATGAAATAGATTATCGGTAACTTTTAAAAAGATTTTTTTTTTGTATGGCTATTACAAAGTCATGAAATTTTACTGTATTTAAGAGAAACTATGGTGGTATTTACAGACTCCCATGTTTTTACTGCTGTTTGGTTCCACAGATGGTGAAGTCCCTGTTATTATCTGTCCAAGCAATGTCACAGAGTTCACAGATGCAAATACAAATTCTACTTCAGTAACTTGGGGTATGGTCACTGTTACTGACAATGAAATGGGCTTGACAGCAACCTCTGAATTCAATAGAGGAGATGTCTTTGAGTTTGGGACCTCTCAGGTGATCTATTCTGTCTCTGATTCAGCAGGAAACAATGCATCCTGCACTATTTTCATCACTGTTGAAGGTTAGTATTTTTTGGTTGTTAGTTTTCTGTAATCCTCCTTATCTAGAAGAGTAAACTTTTGTGCACAAAATTTTTTGCATTGAAATTATTTGCTTGTACAAAAGGAAGTACTTTTAAGAGTAAATTTATATAGGAGAAAGTGCAAGTTTCACTTATGCTACATTGAACTTCCATTGACCCCTTGGTATGGATTCAAAACAAGGGAGGTCAAAGGTCATTTAAAGTCTCGAAAGGTGAAACTCAAAAAACTTGTAAACACATCTTGAGTGTAAGAGTAACTTACAGGATACTTGGTATGTAGATGCTTGATATTCTACAGATAAACATGCTGTAACTATTTCTGTAAAAAAATGAGCACAGACACCACAGTGCTTCAAAGGGAATGTGGGGTTTGGACAAGTTTGAAACTTATCACCAGATTCATACCTTCTGGTGATCTGGCATTCTTTGTGATGATATAGTGGAAAGATGAATTAAGATATGGTCAATCAAATTAACTTGGCTAGATGTGACAACTGCCAATATCTAATGTCTATGCAGTGTGCTTCATATACTCTTTGGAGGTGGTACAATGAATTAAAGCAAAAATGAGTGCATAAAAAATGTTTAGAAGAGCTTCCTTATGAAAAGTACTGTTCCTGGTGGAGGAGAAGGTCTTTTGAGATGCATACGTGTGATCTTATTTACACCAATTTGCCATTTTTAAATCGTACATATGACTCAGGATATCAAAAAGAAGTATTGCAGTCAGAGATAGCAAATCATCACATAGATCTATGTTTTGCAATCTCTTTATTAGTGTTATCATTTCATTCCAATAGACAACCAGGATCCTATCTTTGAAAACTGTACGTCTGATTTTGATGTGTTTATCCCTGATGGAGTGGCCGCTAATATAACTTGGACAGAACCAATAGCGACAGATAATGTTGGTCTTCGGTGGCTCAACAGGAGCTCTGAATTTCCAATTCCTGAATTGGCTCCTGGAAGCATTGATGTTGTGTATGTTGCAGAGGATTTATCTGGCCGTACCAAGGAATGTCGTTTTACCATAAGAGTCAGGGGTAATGATTTCATATGTTTCTCTTTTTGCTGGCATGGAACCTTGGCTCATATAAAATGTTGGAATAATTTTGTAGTGTGATAAGATGTTGTTCAAAAGCTTGAAGCATGAGAGATTCACAAGGAAATGCAAACTTAATATGAGCAGTATTTGTAGTGTCATCTAGTAAAAACAAAAATTTTGTACTATTACATATAATTTGTTCTTAATGTTAAGTTGCCTTTGGAATTATATTGCAATGAAATGTAAGTGAGGAGACATTGAAGAACCTACGTAAGCTTTGGCCCTTGTACCATAATTACAAATAGTTATCCTAAATGAAAGGGTCAAGCTGAAATTGGTGTTTTATTTATATGAAAAGAAAATACTTGTGACATTTGCAGTGGTTGACCGGAGATAGGAACATATTTCCCACCCAGAGCGGGCTTGATACAAGCAGTGTAATGTCTTAGCCTGATATTTGCCAGAAATTCTTCATTTTTCTCTCCTATACATTGAATTAGATAGGCTTAATAGAAGTGGATGTGAATTTTATAGGTATTTAATCTAGAAATTTGAACATATTTTGCCAAGTGGAAAGAGGAAAAAAATTAACTTATAGTGTTGTGGTTAAATATAAAATGTTGAAATAAATTTCAAGGAGTTCCTTGTGCTATAATATATGTCAATTTTGTAAATTCAAATTACAACCTGTAATTTGTCTGTTGCTATTAACTTCATCTTCCATGAGAATGCTGCCTATAATGTGTTGACTATGCCAGCCCACTATTGCCAGAAATAAATACCTAGGTTATTAAAAGCACTTTACTTTTAAAGAAAAGCAATATTATGTTTGTAAAAGAATGATATGGCAAATTATTTTCCAGTCTACCATTCTTAAGAAAGTAAGTTTCAATATTTTTCTCATCTGTAACAGACTAAGCTATGAATCTAGGATTTAGACCAATGCTTGCCATAAAATAGCATTTTGGAAGTGTACCTCTAGAGTTTAAGGTTAAAGGTCCCTTCAAACAAGAAATTTTGTTTACAACCTTTTCTCTGGAAAGTTCTATCCGTTCCTCTTGCTCTTCCCGTAATTTTCCCTTTTTTGTAAGGTCCCTTCTATAATCATTCCTTATTTAATCCATCACTTCTTTATCATCTTTGGGTCAAAAGCCTTCTTCCAACTTAAGTTGAGCTAGACATGTCATGGCAGGTGTTTGTCAAGCATTTCTGTGGGTTGCCTCCCTCTCTCTTTGAGTTGACAAAGGTCATTTTTACATCACCTATAAGCCTGTAATAGGGCCCATGGCTATTTAAATGTGAACAAGACAGCTATTTTATAAGGTGACAGGGTGGATTGACCTCCTGAGTTAATCCATTCATCTATATTTCATAATTTGTATCTGCAGTGTCTCAAAATGTGGAATACATATGGTATGTTCTTGTAAAAACTCTCAAACCTTTATGACCTTCCTTTAACAGATAATGTTGCCCCAGTGTTGACATGCCCACCAGATATCACAGCGGACACTTTTCCAGGTGTGGCATATGCATCAGTTAATTTTACAGATGCTACTGTTGTTGGTGATTACATTTCTCTGACTTCGGATTACAGCCCACTTTCCAACTTCTCTATTACCACCACTCCTGTAGTATTTACAGCTGTGGATTCAAGTTCAAACATGGGAACATGCAGTTTTGATATCACTGTTGAGGGTAAGTATAAGTTGGCATATCAATGTTGATTATCATTGTGATAATCTTTTGCTGCACAAATTCATTAGAAGTCTTTAAAGAACAGTTTATTTAATGACCTGAAATATTACTCTGTTTTACATTTGATGTTTTTATGGTAAAATGTTTTATTTTTCTTGTTGGCGTTATTGCCTTGATCGTGACCTGGGCCGTGTTTCACAAAGGGTTAAGATCAATCTCAAGTTTAATTTCAGTTGGAAAATTGCATAGCAGATCAAACTTAGATGAGTTGTAACTCTTTATGAAACAGGGCCCTGATCTCAAATCAATGGAAGTTTGTCTCTGTTTATCTTACTAATTTTTATTCTGCACTTCAGTTATTGAAATTATAACGTAAAATGGCAAAACTGCAATTACAAATCATTTAACATTCTTGCTGTAAATCACAGAATGTCTATCAGGCAAGAATTTCTTACATGGAATCTCTATGAAGAGAATTCCTTTTGAATTATGAAGGTAATGCAGTAATCAGTCATGATGGTAAAAGTCATTACTGCCCACACCATTGAGATGGAAGGTCATAATTTATGCATTGCTTGAGGATACTTTTTTGTGTACAGGAAGTTTTAACCAAATTTCAAGGAGGGCTTATTTTGAATGTGACAAAGGCCATGCAGGGGATGGTGGGTAGTGGAGAGAGGAAATGGGGGATATTAAGGATCATAAATGGACACAGAAGGTTAGCAGGAGGTGTGCAGGTTCAGTCTGGTTGGAAAATGGTGCTTGAACTTAAAAGGATTTTCAGTTGATAATTTACCACACTTTCTTTAAACAGATAATGAGAAGCCGGTGATAACAAACTGTCCAGAGGACTTCATTTTTACTGCCAGCTTGAATCTTACCATGATAAATGTCACCTGGATACCACCAAACATCACAGACAATTCTGGCTCTGTGGTGGTGGTACCTACAGATCTTCCTGGTGCAGAATTTGGTATTGGGATCACCACAGTCACCTATGTGGCAGTCGATGCTGCCAATAACAGGGAAGAGTGCAGTTTCAAAGTCAAGCTCATTGGTGAGTTTCTTATTGTTTAATTCTTTTTATTCTGTTAAGATTAAAATTTTCTAATTCTTAGAGTTTTATGGTAATAAGATACCATTGTCAGTAGGATGAACAAAGAAAGGGTGCCATTCCAGTCCCCCTCCCCTTTCCCTTCCCCTCCCCCACAACCTTGTGTGATCATATGGTGAGTCCAAGATGTGGGGGTATGAGAAGTCTGATGTATTCTTTGAAATTTCCTTAATCCTGCACATGTCATGCCATGTGGGTGCCATTTCAGCAAAAACTAATTTGGACTAGTCACTCCTTGAGGGTGCCACTAACCATGGTAGTGTAACATTTTAGTGAACAAAGTGCACATCTGGACATGAAACTTGGTATCCTTGACTTTCAAGGGTACTTAGTTTTTAATTCCAGTAGACCATGCATATTAGAGGGGGGGGATTAAGACCTTTGAATATACAGCTTTATTCATTGTGTGGCTAATAACTTTGGTCGTACTCATAGTCTTCTAAATCAGCAATAAATACCAGTCCATACCATTGTCTCAATACCACTTCTTAAGGAAAATTTTATGATATACTTTTTTGCTGCTGTAGTGAACTGTTCAATTATATGTAAAATTTACTTGTCCATCGGATAACCTCAAAGAGAGGGAATGGTTGTCTGATGCAATTTTCACTCATCTTGGATGATAAGATGAGTGTTAAATTTCATCCCTTGGGCCTTGAGGAGCCCCAGGTTGACCTTTTGACCTTTCATTACACAACACCTTAGACAATAAGTCATAGTCTCTCTGTAGACAGCATTATTTTTAGTCATTTCTGTATTCATTTTCTTTTGTAGACAATGAGCAGCCTCAATTCTCTAACTGTCCGATGCCAGAAGTCATCTTTGCGTCTACTGATCCCGGAGTAGCCACCTACACCTACACATGGACTGAACCCACGGTAACAGATAACTTTGGGCCCCCTACTGTATCATCATCACACAACTCCCCTTTCAGCTTTCCATTAGGGAATACCACTGTGGAATATATTGCCACAGATTCATCCTCAAATGTGGCAATGTGTGTTTTCACGGTTGTTGTTACAGGTAAGAGGGTTGGAGGATCTTCTACTTTTAATCATTTAAAAGCAGACTCTTGTTATCCTCAAATACATTTACTATAGTATGACTCAAATTTGAAATCATTACAGTGCTTGGATACATTTCACAAAATCTTCCTGTGCCAAAATTTGTCAAGAGTTGTCATCAATACCAATTAGGTACTCATTCAAACATTTTGCAATAGCCCTAAAGGTTGACATTTGATGGCAGTTTATCTCAGATAAAACTGAAAGGTGATCTAATCTTCAATGACCATGAGTAATTTGATCCCTTTTTGCCAGTACTAATTACAGGACAGAATTTGTTGTTATTTGTAATGCAAACCCCCTAGTGCTGGACTATACTGTTGTACTAGACTGGTCATCAAAGCTTTTAACAAAGCTGCTGCTCATTGAAGCAGCTAATTGAAGTAATGATAATGAACCAGTGGTCAGTTACTTTAATTGGGAACACCAGTTTCTTCGAAAAACTATGATAGCTATGACTGATTTCAGGAAAGGCAAATTTTTCCTTATGTACACACAAAACCAGCAACTTTTTACATGCACCTCCATATATATGTATGCATCTCTGATTGGACAATTAATTGTCTTGTGAAATCATAGAAATAATACTTAGCATTGCAAAGCAACATGGCTCAAGAAGAGAGGGTCATCATAAAGGGCAGGTTCCCAAGTGTTGGCCCACAGGCCATTTGTGGCTTGATGTACACAAAAATGGCCTGCAGAAGATTTGAGAGCCCAAAATTTTAGTATGAAAAAAAGCTGTTTAATAATGTGCTGGCTACTGCATTCAACTTAAAAGTTAAACCTTACATCAGAGAATCCCTTTCACAGAGGATTAAACCTACAAGAGAGTATAAAGTAGATTGTTGTAAAGTGTGTAGCATTAGAAAAGGCCTTGGTCAATGAAACTACCAGTGTAAGAGGTGTAGTTACAGGGATCTGAAGGGTTCCTTAATGCCACTGAAACTTTGAGACACTTTAACAATTCAAACCATTTGGGAAAAGGAGAGTCTGCCTGAATCTGTTTTTCATGTACTTTTCAGAAGAATTAACAATTTCTGTGGCATGACTGTGTGGCAAATTCAGTCTTTAAACACAGTAATTGCATTGTGCCAAATTATGAGGACAGTGGGAGCTCTCATGAGCTTGTATAAGTTGTGTGGCTTTCTCTGCAACTTTGTAGATCTACACCTGTGTGGACTTTTCAGAGTTTAAAACTGTAATAGGGATGTTTTTATCAGTTGACCAGACACTGGTGTCTCAATTGATAAGCCTGCATGTTTTTTAAAGTAAAGGGAGGAAGTACACTTCAGTTCATCTGTTTGAAGGATGTAGTTTGTAACATGTCAAACCTTTAAAGGGTAACAAATCTCACCCCAGACTGTAAAAATTCTCCCAACTAAGTTTAGTTTTTGTCCCTCCTCCAGTTTTCAAGAAAAATAACCTGTCTAGTGAGCCTTCTTTACAAAACTCCAGTGGCTTGTACTGATATTGCCCTAGACCATGTACACACACTGCTATGTGTAAGATGTGTTCTATAGAAAGAGTACATTACTAATTACACAAGTTGTCCTTGACCAGTGAAAGAGATGCCATTGTTTGAATTTGTAAATCAAAGTGTAGTCACCCTTTGTTAATGGAGATAAGGGGAATGTTCCTAAATATGTTTGGTGTGATGCAACAGCTCCTTTAACAAAACTGTGAGCATTTCTAGTCCTCAGTAAAGGACTGTGGTCGTTTGCCTACAGCTCACTTACACCAACCTATGAAAATAGCAGGGGGAATGGCCATCTGTGTAATGGTTGAAATTGTCTTTCTTCTCACAGCAAATTTTGAAAGAAAAATCCTAATTTACTACCAGGACTTTTCTTCTCCAGATCTTGCAGGCATATTGCAGCTGTTTTTTGATCACTGAGAATTTTTGGAAAGTGCCAAAAATGAGAAATGAAATCAGCACCATAAAATTTACTGTGCGACTATGGAACTTTGTTCACATCAGTATGCCAATGGGCTATGTCGTTACATCAGTATAGAATGTTTGCAGAGGCAGTTGCCATGTGTATGTATAGGAACTACAGCAATCAAAATGTTGTGCATGACATCACGATGTCACGCACACGGCATTCTGATGTCAAGAAATATTTCAAACGCTACAGTAAAATTAAGGAAGTAACAAAGTTGATGATTTTATTTCAAATTTTCGGAACTTTTCAGAGGTTTAAAGTGACAAAAGGGAACTGCAATATTAGTCTAAGATTTAGAAAGGAAAAGGAATGGTAGTAAATTTAGACTTTAGGTCCTAGCTTTGATATAAGAAGAAAATTAGTTTCGACCAGCACTGTGCTGGTCGAAGATCCTGGGTTTTCAGTGGGTCGGTGTAAGGACCATGTATAGGGAGCTATCGGGGACCGGCTATACACGTGCCTTTACTGAGGACAAGAGCATTTCTTGACAACCAACAGAATGTCAATTTGAAAATAGGTGGTAAGGTTGGAGGAGATGCTTTGAAATGGTATTTTCTTTCAAGTAGGATTCATTGTCACTGGAAAGTTGCTTATATCTAAATTTTCTGGAAAAAAATGCTTTAATATGGATCACTTGGAATAAATTTGCTTTTAGATAACTTGAAATAATCTAGATAAAGGGAAATTATTTACATAAATTTTACAGATGATGAAGCTCCTGAATGGATCAATTGCCCACTGAATATCACTGCAGAAGCCCAAAATGGTACCATGGCAACCAATATGACCTGGGATATACCTACTGTCACAGATAATCACATGGTATCCTCGATGACATCTAGTTACCCTCCTGGTACTTTTTTTATGATTGGTAACACCACCGTGACATATGAAGCTCAGGATCCAGCTGGCAATGTTGCAGAGTGCACATTTGTGGTAAAAGTTCTGGGTGAGGCAACCTTACATATTCCTTTAGTTACATAAAACTGTTATCTTAATTTGGCTATTAAGAACACTTAATATACAATGCTACACCACCACAAATGGTGAGTCTTTTTGCTTTTTAAAGTTGCAGTCCTGTCTGGCTGCTAAACCATCTCAACACAATGAAGAAACCTTTGAAATGTCTGGCTAGAACTTTGTCATATTTCTTGAACTTTGGGTGATTTGTCTCGACAAATTACTTGTGGTCTAGGAAAACAAAACCTAATATGCTGTGTTTTACATCATGTCACTGTGTATGTCTCTGCAGTGCGTAAAAGTGAGAAAAAAAAGCTCAAGTTCTTCAGCAATGTGAAAATTCCCTTTGCAATGCATCCACTTATTGTGATAATATTTCTCTGCTGAATGTCTGTTAGTGTGTGTGTTAACTTATGGTGAATAAATTCCTAAAGGAAGTACAAAATTTTCTTATTACAAACCTAATACTTAAATCTTCTATTAGCTCTGTAAAGTGGGAACTAAGAAACTTTGGCAATTAGGCTTATGTCGTTATTCAGTTACAGGCATGTTTTTAAAATATTTTACATTGGTATAAATGTGTTAATTTCTTTCTGTATTTGGCACTGAGTATGAGACTGGATATTGGGGCTGAAGGTTGGATAATGGGACAGGAAGAGAAGAGGGGAAATGCAGCAAGTAGATTTTTCAGAATAATTCATATGATTGACTTTGATAAGTAAGGTAATATGCTCTCTTGTTGTATACATGGCAATGTTATTGTGTGATTTTAGGTTATTTGTGAGACTGCCCACTTTGTGCTGTCCTGCCCATAGTTGTACCAGGTTGGGGGCAGGGGAGGGTGAGGGAGGAGAATCCAGGGAAGATGATGGGAGAGGAGGAACATAGTGGGAGGGGCCAGGGCTGGTACCTGGAAAATATTTGCTTTTTGGGGGCAAAATGTATGTTGTTTTGGGGGTGCACTTATGACCCAGTTGCATTAAAAATTAAGGCAGCAGTTCTCACCAGTGTCCCCTTCCCTCCCCTCCCCATCAATGAATGTTTTTTTGTATTTCTGTAAGCTTATGACTACATGACCCACACTCTCAATTATCAATCTTTTCTCTCAACAGATCCAGAACCTCCAACCTTTACAGGTTGCCCCCCATCATTTACACATGACACAGATCCTTCTGTGTCATTTGCAATTGTAAATTACACTGAGCCGACAGCATCTGATAATTCTGGTGATGTCTCTGTCATTGCTAGTATTACCTCTGGGTCACAGTTTGCCCTTGGTCCAACTGCTGTGGAGTATACTGCCACTGATGGGGTTGGTCTGACTGCAACCTGCTCTTTCACAGTCACTGTAGTAGGTTAGTGACTCATTTTAAATATCATAATCATCTTGATTAGTAGTCAGGAAACTTCTTACATGATGGCCCTTATGACTGAGTTCAGACTTCTCTGCAGACCCCTCCTTCCAGTTTCTGCCATTTGGGCAATCCCCAGGCCCCCCAAAAGAGACCCCTACTTTTTGGACCATTGATCAATATGATTTAGTGTTTACATTTTTAAGTTCATCTGTCACTTAGGAAAAGTATGAGAGGTTACTCTGCTGCTCATGCTTCCTCCCTACTAGTGTGGCAATGACTGGAGTCAAAGATCATTGGAATCGGACTCAAGTCCCATACTCAAGGTATTAAACTCAACTCTGATCTTACAAAAGATTCATCCTGACTGTGATGTAAGGTTCTGATGGTAGAGAGGGTAATTAAGTTATAATGGCCCATCAGTGGACATAGCTCCCTTCAGGGAACAGAACTCATTCTAGGGTATAATGATTGGCTTTTGACCTCTGGTATCCAGCCACTTAGAAGAACAGATATCTTCTTGAGTTTGGTCTCTAGCAACCAATCTTAAAAGACTTTGTCTATAAATAGGGACCCTTAGTGACTCAAGCTAAACAGAGACTAGAGTTAACAAGAATCAAGCTGAGGGAAGACTAAACATGACTTGAATTGAAATTTAAGACACAGATGTTACACATGACTTGTCAGCCAGTGCTTTGAGACTCATCATCAAGTGTCTCCATGACAGCAGTGCTTAAACTTACAGTAGACATGGGGCATTGGTGAATCCACCTACTTGAAGTAGACAGCCCCCCCCCTTGCTCCCACTAGACATTAACAGCTCCTTGATGAACCCACCTACTCTAAGCAGACAGCCCCATCCTCCTAGCTGCTATCAAACAGTTACACCAACATGATCAAGTAGGCACCCCACACCCTTGTTCTAAATAATTACTTAAAAGAAGTGCAAAAATGGCCCTCAAATTTGTGTCTGCTGTCAGGGGTAATCTTGTGACTTCCAAGTATGACACTAAGGTAAATTGTATATCCTCTGCTGGAAGGGATAAGGGAGCCCCCGATTTGGGGGAGAAAAAAAATATTTTTGCCAGCAGTCTTTGCCCATGTTGTATCTCAGTAGCATAGTAAATTAGGAAACCAAACACAGTGCATGCCCCCTCCCCTCCAGTTACTAAGTTTTGTCCTTGAACCGAAGTTAAACCTATTAAAGGTAGGCATCTAGATGTATGTGGCCTTAGATGGCAGCTACCTGAGTGCAGTCCATTAGTGGTAAATGAAAAGTAATAGTATTATTTACCCTATTTTAGGAGAGAATGGTCTTGCCCTTAATATGTCAAGCATAAGATTAATTGACAATGTTGGGGGGACTAGCTATACCCCTCCCCTCCAAGATCAACCACTTTAAAACTTTTAACTTTTAAACTTTTAAACCACTTTTTGGTTCCTTGCATTAGCAAAAGGAACCTATGTAGTCAGCTTGGCGTGTGTGTGTGTGTGTGTGTGTGTGACACTTGCTTCGGTACGCTGTATCTCAACAAGGGAAAGTTGGACTAAACTGAAACTTGGTGTATGGATCTTTCATAGTGAGAAGGTGTGCCCTATTGCTTTTGGTGGAGGTCAAAGGTCATGTGGGGTCACCAGGGGTCAAAGACCAAAAACCTTGTTTGCACAATATCTCAAGTTAGGAAGCTTCGATAAATTTCATACTTGGTATGTGGATGCATTATGGTGAGAAGATGAATGCTGTAGCTTTTGGTGGAGGTCAAAGGTCATCTGGGGTCACCGGGGATCAAACACTGAAAACTCGTTGTTAACACAGTATCTCAAGGTAGGAAGCTTGGATAGATTTCATACTTGGTATGTGGATGACTTATGGTGAGAAAATAAATCCTGTCATTTTTGGTGGAGGTCAAAGGTCATTTGGGGTCACTGAGAGTCAAATACTGAAAACCTTGTTAAGAGTCTGTGCCTGTAAAAATGTACCATTTTTGGGGGGGGGGGGGGGTTGTGATACATGGGTCCTCAGATCACTTCCCAAAAAAATGTAAAGATGCATCATCATAACAATATGTCAAATCCAAATTTTTAGGTCACCGGCATTTTGGGGGTGGTTGTAAAAAAATATTGAACTTTAATGCCCAAAAATTCAGATAAATAGTGCACATGATCCCCATAAGCGTAAATATGTGCGCCAAGCACATCCCAACAAAAGGAAAACATATTTTGAAACCTCTTATGGGGTACATAGCATAAACGAAAAAATACTTTTGGGATCCCGTTGGCGCGTTGCGTTAAATTGATCCGAATCCTGGACGAATTGCACCCTCGTGCTATTTTCAAGACCTCATAACTTGATGCGCCAACAAGATCCCATGGAGTAAACAACTTTACATGAGAGAACTCAAAGCCCTAAATCAATTTCAAGTAAAAAGTTTATGGGATCATGTTGGCGCATGGAGATAAGAGAGGTCAAAAGTCTAAATTTTCATTTTTGTCGTGTTTTCAAACCTCCGTAAGTACATGTGCCAACGGCACAATTGGATTAGAATGACTGCAAGTTGCAGAGACAATCCACCCCTAATAATAAATGAAGAAAGAAGCATGGGACCTATGCAATTCGTTGAGATAGAAATTTTTGAAAATTCTCAATGCATCAATATTTCAAGCATATTTTGTGCAGAACGGCACATTGTGCCATTTTCTTGCTCTAATATACATCTGCGCCATCAACATCCCATCAAAAATTTTTCATATTTGCTTTAGTTTTGTGTTTGTTAGCAGAAATCAGTTGAAAAATTATTGGGACCATGTTGGCGCATGAACTTAAAAAAGGTCAAAGGTCATACCGGCAAACAATTTCTGCTATTTTGGGCAAAATTGCGTTTCCCAAGATGTATGAAAAATGCATGCGCCAACATTGCCCCAATGAACTCTAAGTATTTCATGTTTATATGGGCACTTATCAACACATTTCATGTAAAATCAGTATGGGACTTGCATGGCGCTGAAAAATATCCGGGTCAAAGGTCACAGCTCCGCATGGTAATGCCTTTTGGGTCATTCCATGCCAAATCAACAAATTTTCCGTAAAGTTCCCAGGTGAACGTCTCTGATTTTGATGATTTTCCCCCATAATGTTGCTGCATAGACAAAATGAACACACTGAAATTTTGACGCGGATAGCTCAAGCAGTTCCGCAGTAATGGCCTTCTAAAAAGTATTGTGTAATACCATATTTTCATGCCAAATGTTGCTTTTGTGATTTTTCATGACTTTGGATGCTGATAACTTTTCACAGGAAAATGGTATAAGGCCCAAATTTGATGTATGTGATATCTGGTGGTCACATAATTATAAGCTGGTTTCAGATCAGCAGTAGCTGGCTTAATTTTGGATATGTGGGCCCCCCAAAATGCAATTTTTCACTTTCAGAAGCAATTTTTTTCCATTTTGGGAGCCACCTGGTCCCACTACCAATGGTCCAGAGGGCCTTAATGTTATACCTCAGTATTATTTGATCACTTGACTATACGCATGGGGAAGCATTACCACATTGATATATAAGCAAAGATTTGGCAAAGGTCTAAACTTCGACCCAAGGACAAAACTTTTGCAAACCTTTTCAACACTATATCTCAGCGTAGGAAGCTTGAATAGATTTATGCTTTGAGGTGTTGCATTAAATCCAGCAGAAAACCCATATGAGTTTTGTCAGATATCAGAGGTGAAATCACTAGATGCCAAAAAGCAAATTGCCAAGAATTCCTAAAGTCAGATATAAGCACAAAACTGTATCATGCCAGCACATTAAGATCACATTCACCCAATGACTGAAAGATGTGGGACATCTTTTAGAGATGCCAAGTATCTCAATTTTAGTTGAAATTATAGTATTATGATTTTAATCTATAATTCTGCCATTATGAAAACCAAATACCGCTTTTTAATATTGCAGCAGATTCTCTGCCCACAAAGTAGAGGACTTATGAAAGTTCACTAGACAGACATTTGTCCTTAGATTAGGGCATGTGAGCTTGCAGAAATTGGAAATTGGAACTGATTAATTAAATGCTACTATGGGTTGTTAGTTTTATAAAGAGAACTTAGTTACTTGTCATTTGGATCAGATACCATTGAGCGTGCATGAATTGTGATTGCTTAATTGAATAAAACAAATTGTAACTGTATACTGTCTGTGTTGATATCTCTTGAAGTGCCTGTATTTCTTCAGAGCAATTTATTTATGCTTGAACGTGTTAACACAAGATGTGCATTGTCTACAGAGCAGATTTTGTGCATCTACAGAAATACTGGTTCATTCAGTAGTTGGCTCAGTTTCATTACATTCAGCAAGGAACCACAGTGCCCATTGGGCTCTTGTTTTGAACAAAGCATTTGACAGAATAGGTGCCTAGTATTGTCTACTCCTTCTCCCGAAAGAAATACCTTCTGGTTAAATGGAATCATATAGAATATTCAAATAATGTATTGCATTATAAAAGAGTAGAATTTCCTTTCAAGTAATCCAGCCCCTCTTTGAAGGATGGGTATCACATTATTAGAGATTTATCACCCCAGACAATCACCAGAAGCTAGAAACGTCTCCTCAAATGGAAGTGAAAATGTTACTTTAGATTTATCCATGAGACTCCTTGACATGTAGGAAGTTTTCATTAGTGAAGATGACATTGTGAATAATTTACTAAATTCACAATTTTTAAGACCCTTATGAGTAGGGGTAGAGTGTAGGTCTTAGATTGATTCCCTATAGAGTAAAAGCAAAGACATAAAATAAGTTATCTTCTCATTTGTCTCTTAGAAAAAGCATTTGGTAATGATAATACATGGTTGGTATTAAGTTGTGTTTATGGCAGCACTGGTTGTGTGGCCTGTGGGGCTTGAGATGTGTCTTTGGAAGGAACAGATAATGAACAATTTATTAATAGCACCTTGACTATTCGGAAGAGTAGATACGAGCACAGTTTTAGTAGTCAATATTACTATCATATAAGGAAATATACTATGGTCTATGCAGGCGTAGTGTCATTGTATTTTAATTGTCCTCTATATTCTTTACCGTAGACTCCGAAACGCCAGTCTTTTCTGGCTGCCCGATGCATATATACGAAAACCTCGATGCGGGTGCTTTTCAGGCTACGGTCACATGGGCAGAGCCAGCAGTGTCGGACAATGTGGGAGTCATCTTTCAGAATAGATCACATGACCCTAACACCGTATTCCAGCAAGGCACGACAGTTGTCGTTTATCAAGCATATGATGCCGCAGGGAATGTTGGAATTTGTTCCTTTAATGTTACTGTTACTGGTAAGATAATTCTCTTTCCATCATTGATTTCATCTGCTGTTGGTCATCTGTTTTTGCCTCTTATTTTAGAAGCACAGGGCCCAAAGATTAAGTCAGCCGGTTGAAGGGTTCGCATTCGAAGACCTTTCAATTAGATGTGCATATGTTCAAGGTGGCTGGATTTTTAAGGTCAGGCTAACGATAAAGCAAAAAACAGTCCCCCAAGAAAAGGCTACATTAAATGGAGTTGGACTCAATCCCTGCCATTGGGGAACACACTTTTGAAGGATTTGGTGGGGAGGTGGGCAGGGGGTGAGGGGGATTCCAGTAATAATGTGACAACTGTTTGCCATGTGTGCATGCAAAGGGTGCAGAAAAGATGATATAATTAAAACATTGGCAACTTTTACTTAATTTTACAGTTCAGAATAATCCATGTATTGAAAAGGAGTTACATTGGACTATTTTTTAAAAACAGGTGAATTTGGGCATTATTTTTCACTGTTGGGTGACTTTGTTTTTGTCTCCTGTGGCTATGGGTCTTGTCATTAGCCACTGTAAGTGCATTTAGAAGTTTTAAGGTCATTGTGACATGTCCTATCTTGTAAATATGCAGGCATTGAAATGATTCGTATTCAAGCACTGGGTGGGGGAGGGTGAGGGGCTCCAGAGGTGGGGCAGGGGTGAGGGGCATGGAGGAATCTGCTCACTTTCCCTCCCACAGTTTGATGCCAACACATTAGGTTTAATTGTTGTCCACCTGGAAGGACTGCAATGTGATTTGTGGTTATTTTTGTGACTCCACAGATATTGAACCGCCAACGATTTCAGATTGTCCTACTTTAGTGATACAGTCTGCTTTTTCAACTGCAAATTATTCTACTAGTGTGTTTTGGATAGCACCAACAGCTGCTGATCGTTTCCCACCAGTCACAGTTACAAACAGCCATGAGCCATTTGATAGGTTTTACATTGGACTCACAGATGTTGTGTATATCTTCACTGATGCCAATGGAAATCAAGCTAATTGCACCTTCCCAGTTTTGATCCAGGGTAAGTGTGTGTTTGATCCACGCTAAGTGTGTGTTTGATCCTGAGGGTGAGTGCTTGTTTGATCCCGAGGGTGAGCATATGTAAAAGATGTAAATCAGGGACATGAGCATTTTTTTCCCCGGGCAAGTGTGGATACACCTGCAAGTGGGGATATCCCCAATTCCCGAATGCAAAATTTGCCATGAAATTGGATTTTGCACCTTTCAAAGATGTGTCTCAGTAAGTTTGAGCATTTTTGGCATTTTCCCCATTTTACATGTTGTGAACCTATCAGTAGTACACACATCATGGGTTGGTGCATGAGTGTGTGTGTATGCGTGTAGTGCATGGAAATCGGGGACATGAGCGTTTTTTTTCCCTAGTCAAGTGTGGATACACCCCAAGTGGGGATATCCACATTTTCACTGTTAAAAATGTGGGTCCCCGATTGACGCCAAAAACATGTATGTGCGTGTTTGCTTGATCCCGAGGGTGAGTGTGTTTTTGATCTTGAGGGTTAGTGTGTGTTTGATCCCGAGGGTGAGTGCATGTTTGATCCCGAGGGAAAGTGTGTGTTTGATCCCAAGGGTAAGTGTGTGTTTGATCCCGAGGGTAAGTATGTGTTTGATCCCAAGGGTAAGTGTGTGTTTGATCCCGAGGGTAAGTACGTGTTTGATCCTGAGGGTGAACGGATCATTTCAGACAGTCATACTTTTGTTGGATTACTTCTCTAGATTAATATGATTAGCTGACGGGGAAAAATCAATTCTTTCAGCCTCATATGCAAGTACCGGGGAGAAATACTAATATTCTAGCACACAATTTGTAATTTGCACAAAATGTATAATTTTAGTAGCAGTGTTGAAAAGGTGTCTTTGTCAAGGAGCATGCTCACCAAGCACCTGCAGTACTTTTGCAGTACTGCAGTACAGTTTTGCCTATATTTGTCTGATTGCCTTTTTATTCAATTCAGTTCAAGTCAACTTTATTTCAACCAGTACAGAATACAAAGAATTTACAGTAATCACAAGAAACATAAAAATTAATATTGATAGATGGTTGGGGGATAACACAAGGAAGCTACTGAAAGCTTGTGGGATGTGCATCCCCTTTACAAAGAGAAAGAAAACAACACCACTGGGAAATAACTAGACATGTTTAAAACGATTAAGGACAAAGACGTGAAACAAAAAATAGTGCTCTGGGTCTTTCTCTGGCATGGCATTGGGGAGGGTAACAGAGGGTAAATGCTCAGGCATGTAGGCAGGGCAGTTGCAAAATTTACCAAGACTTGTTTACTTAATCCACCAACAAAAGGATGCACTGCTTGACCAAGCATACTAAAGGAAGTAGTGTTCTTTTCTCTCAAGCACTATGGATGCTGAGGTTACAATGATGATCTGGACGCATTCATCAAGGTGACTTCATGTCTCCAAGCAAGCCTCTAGATCTTTGTGCAATTTAAGCCTTGATTGTAGGTCAACACTATGTCTTCATTGGGTGACCAATATATCAATGGAATTTCATCAGTTCACTGTTGAAAGAATCTCTTGCATGATAGCTTATCTTGTTAGAATTCTGAAGAGCTTTCAATGATCACACTAATCACCAGTGAAATCTTTGCCATTTTTGTCCTAGATAACACACCCCCAGTAGTTGAAAACTGTCCAAGCGATATGACTGTTGCCCCAGACAGTGGGAATGTGACAGCACTTGTGTCATGGACAGAGCCAACAATCACAGATAACTCAGGAAGTGTGAATGTAACAACTACAGCGACCTCACCAACAGTGTTCCCACCTGGTGAAACAACAGTTACATATGACATTGTTGATCCATCTGGAAATCCAGCATTTTGCTCATTCATAGTTACTGTCACAGGTAGCATTATACAACATTACTAATGTGGAATACTACCAGTATTTGATTTTTTCAATTCTCATCAGTATTGTCCAGTATTTATCCATTACAAATATTTTAAAGATGAGTGCACTGATTACAAATAATAGGCCATTGTGCAACACAAAAAGTGTCTCATTTAATTTATGTCATGTAAAAGGCTAAGTCAGACATGACAAATAGAAATAACTTTGTATTAAGTGCAGCCCAAGTAATGTTGGTTTGATAGCCTGGCCATATTAGGTTGTTCTTACCTATACCCATGTAGGACAAATATGGGGAATGTTGTTTGATAAGTGATACCAAATATGGCTAATTATTCCAATGGTAGTCACAGAATCAATGCTAGTTATCATCTAAATGTAGAAGAATCCCTCAGTTTTGGTGCAAATTTCCAGGGTAATGAATTTGTAGGTTTGCAGATTTTGTAATAAGAAAAATGTATAATATGAAAAAGTTTAGAACTGGAGACATGCCAATCATTTTGAATATGGTGAAAAGTAATGGCAGATGAATTAGTCTGAAATTGTTTTCCACTTTCATCTGACAGTTGTGCCTGTTGCATCAAAGATCTGGCAGTAGTCATGGCGATACCTCATTGGAAAGGTTTGTCTATGAAGCAGCATTCTTGTCAGGAAGTAGGACTTACTGCTGCTTGTCTCTCTGTAACTTGCAATTACACATATATCAAAACTTTTGTTCAAATTTTTGTTCTATTCAATTTTTGTAGATTCTGAGTTACCAGTATTTACTACTTGCCCCAATGATGTTACAACTACAAATGTCCCCAACGAGCCATATGGTGTGGCAACATGGGTGGAGCCTACAGCTACTGATAATACCATATCACCTGAGATTGTGTCAAATTACAACTCTGGAGACAACTTCACCATCGGTGTAACGCCAGTTATTTACACAGCCACAGATGCATTTGGTTTACAAGTAAACTGTACATTTGCAGTTACTGTGCTGGGTAAGGAGCTCTGATTCTGGTGGGATATGTGGGATATTGTGGGCAAGGGGGGCGGGGGAGGGGAGGGGAAAGATGTGGAGGAAAGGATGGTGGCTTATGATTCTGGTTTAATGGGGGAGATCCAAGCAAAGATGGACTTTTGGAATGAAGAGATTGTGCATGATTAATGTGAACACTCATTTGGGTGGGGAAGGGGCAGGGGAGGGCAGTAAATGGAAGGAACAGGGTGTCGACTGAAGAACCTAACAAGTAGTGGTATCTGTCAAGATGGGGGGGGGGCAGAGGAGGGATATTGAAATGATTTTGGAAGGAGTAGGTTTTACATGAAGAACATAACACATAATGAAAGCACCCATGAAAAAGGGGGATGGGGAAAATGGACTTTTGAAAGGAACTGAGTGCACTCAATCAACATGATTATTCATGGGGAGGGAGGAAGGTGGGTTTAAGATGGCCTTTGCAATGAACAGATTGTATTCAATTGTTTGAGCAATCATTTAGTAGATACAAGAATGTCATAAAGCTCCATTGTCATGAGAGTCAGTATAAACTTACAAGTACTTATGCCCTTTAAGGGAAGGAAAAGTGGAAACATCATTTCATGGTTGACGTTGGTTGGAAATACATATGCATAGTTTATGATAAGGATGTTAGAATTTCCTTACGTATGTTTACAGACCAATGGCAAAGCTACTTTTTTGGTAATGACCCTTGCAAAAGTATGATACATTAGCTTTGTGACTGAATGTGTCATTTATGACTGTGTGCTCATGTCTCCATTGTGCAATAATGTTACTGCATGATACACATAGATCAAGACACTTATTTCTGAGAAGTTGCTTAAACTAGAGTTTTTCAGCCTTTTGTAACTTTAAGCCCACTTATATGATTGTTGAAATTACCTGAGGACCACTCTTCTTTAACTAAAAATGAAGTGCCTCTTATATTCAAAGCATAAACCAGACGAGACAAGTTTAACACTAAGCGACCTTTTACTTCTAAAACTGCATCTGTGTGGAATAAGATAAATAATACTGTAAAATATTATAGTGGACAAAAGACTTATCCACTTTTTGATATTTTCTGCCAACGTTGTGACCCATCAGATGGGGCTCTGTGGCTCACTGGTTGAGAAAGGCTTAATTAGGATGTAGTTGTGAGCTTTTGTATGAGTCATGCAAGCAAAGGACATTATAACGGTTGCATCTCTATTTAGAGAAGAAACGGTATGTCAATAACTAAGCTGTTTACTCACAGATAACAACCTTGAGTTACAAAAGTAGGAACATAGCAACTCCCACAGGGTTTGCTTACATTTTCCTGACTTCAAAAAGGATGTACTGAGATAGGCAGAATATACACACTGCTTTGAAGTCTAGCACACTGCTGTAATTTGGTTGAATTTTGGGAACCTAACCAGTAGGATTTAGTTTTGCAGTCTTATTTTGAAGTATCACACTCACTCTGTTGAATTCACAGACAATGAAGATCCTACTCTGGATAGCTGTCCTGGTAACATCATGGAGAATGCTCCTTTTGGCTCAACCGAAAAGAATATTTCATGGACTGTTCCCTCTGCCTCAGATAATAGTGGTTCTGTAATGGTTCAGGAAAGTCACATCCCAGGATCATTGTTTTCTCTTGGTACAGTGACTGTAACCTACGATTTCACAGATGCCTCTGGAAATCTAGTCACATGTTCTTTTGATGTCACAATCCTAGGTAATCTTTGTCATCTCTTTGACAGTTGTAGGACATTTTGTTGCATTTTATTTGTTGTTTTATTAAGTATAAGAAGCACACACATACCTGCAACATGATAGTACTATAAAAGAAGTATGCAGACATGCAAGTCAGGAAAGGGGGGAGGGGGAAGGGGGCAGGGAGATCTGGTAAGTTCCTCCACTTCTCCTCGTGTTTGGGTGAAGCTAATTTCTCTGGCAGATTACTAGAAAACACCTTGGGCAATATTTTCAAGTAATAAAGGTTTGACTTAGGCAGAAAGTCTAGTATACCGTGAAGTGAATTCTGTTGGTTTTTATATTGGGGCACTTGTATGGAGGTCATTAATCATCCTTATCATTGATGACTGATGAAACCAGCTTGATAAACAGTTTTCCATTCTAGTTTGATATAATCCATGGCTGCTTATTGGACACAAAGTAATGTTTCATTCAGAAAATACTTTCTCCTTACACAGTAGAGTGGTACACTTGTATTTGTTCTCACCTTTCAGCCAGACTCTCCTAAATGGAAAGGAGGTTGAGTTTTTTGGTGATGCATAAATTATACAAAGGGTTTCTGCATTCTGGAAAATTTGTGAACTTTCACTTCCCAGGCTCAGAACCATCAAGGAATTCAGAATTTTTGAAGAGTTGAGAAATATTTAGTGAATGTGGAAGCTCCAGTTTTGTACAAGCTCTAGTTAGTTTCCTTTTTTGACAAACTAGAACATCATTTGCATCATTTTTGATCATGATAGGTCATTAAAAAGTCATGGGACCCTGCTTATCTATAATTTGTGACATTTCAAGAAAGAACCTATTCAAATAATAATGCATAAATTTGCAGTCAGGTTCTGTTTGTAAGCAGATGCAAAATTATTATTGAGTTGCAGCAGAACAAATCAGGTAGCAATATAGTGAACAATAGGAGTAAACATTTTAAGGAATGCATCACTGTAGAACTGCAGTGCTTGTTTATTAGGCTCATATTTGATGAATGTGTGAATTTACATTTTTAAAACCCAACAAAACTTAGAGAAAGGTCTGTGTATTGTAAAGGAGTTTATAAAGTTGAAATAATAGCTTACATATTAAACTATCTGATTTTACATTTTTTTGTCATTAATTTATCAATATTCCTTTATCTATCAGATGTGACCAATCCAACTTTTACCAACTGCCCGACAAATAGTACCGTCCCCACAGATGCAAATGAGGTATTTGCAACTGTTAACTGGACCCCACCCACTGCCTCAGATGAGTCTGGCACACCAATGGTGTCATCAACAGCATCACCAGGGGCTCAGTTTAACATTGGCCCAATGGTGGTGACATACACAGCCACCGATTCATCAGGCAACACAGCGGAGTGTTCATTTACTGTCCTTGTTGAAGGTTAGTGATCCATAAACTGAGGGTAACATCCCATTGGTGATGGGTATGGAAGGGGGGAGGGTGGTGTAGAAAACACCTGTATTTGCATCTTTCTGTATAACGAAGTTCTGGAGAACATCTACATTTGAAGACAAAAACTGCTGACAACCAAAGACTTTGGATGGCATACATTTTGTATTGACTGCTTGGTTCATATCAAGAGTCAAAGGGTAGCTTTTGAAAGTTCATAGTTGATGAGCACAAAGGGTAATTTGTTCAAAATACAAAAACTTATGGTAAAATTTTCTTTGGAGATGCATGATGGTTCATATAGGTTCTTTAATGGGATGTTAGTGTTAACAATTTGTCATTGCCAGTAGAGAGATCTGCCATATTGATTGGGAAGAAAGCCATGGGTTTCTTTCCAAATAGACATTGGTAAATAGGTGTCCAGTCTCTAGGCTGTCCATGTATAGACTGGGAGTTTGTTATCCGAATGGAGATAGCTTGCATAAACTTCCTTTGAAGTGAGGTTTGCCTATTCAAGGTCACCTAATAATCATTCCATTATCTTGCTCTTAAGATTTCTATTAGACCTAAGCTGGATTAAAAAATGGACACAAAGAGGTTTGTCGTCTGCTACATCTGGAGAAGAACTACAGAGATTTTATCCATTGCCATAGCATTGCCAGTCACCTGAAAAATAAGTATATTTTCTCTCTGGTGTCACTTGGTGTCGCAAATGAGAACAAATCGGCTTGATTTTATGTAAACTGTGAACATAGATTTATGACCAGTTATTTCAGGAAACTTGAGGAAACTTTTCAGAATGTAGTAAAAGAATTAGTCTTCTCTCTGTTTAGCACATTTGCATATGGTCTGTTTAGATGAAGTAGGGGCATTTGTATTGATCTAGTTCTATTAAACAGTTGTTTTGAGTTTAAAAACCCTGTCATTACTGTAATAATGGTATGCCAAACTACACATCAAAGCATTATTCAATTTAAGCCTCTTGTTAAAGTATTAATACTGGTGAATGATGTCGCAAGCAGTAAGAAGTCAAATTGAAAGCATTAAATAAAGGGCCTAAGTCCTTATAAGCATTGTCACCAGCCAATAGTTGGTAATCTTTTCACACTTAAATAGATCTTAAAGTATTAGCATAAATTAAACTGCTCATGCTATCTCCATTTGGATAACAGCTCCCAGGTATAGATAATTCAGAATAATTTGTCACAATTGATTGATGACTGCAATCATAAGCTCTTCGTCTGATTGCACACTCTATCTTTTCAATAGTGTCTTTATCAGCCTGCTGGTAGGGCCCCCCAGTCCCCCCCCCTCAGAGTGTTGTAGTGATCCAGGAGAGAGCATATACTAATGCAGTGGGAAAGGTCCTTCTGTATCAATGGTAAGTTCAGATGCGCTTTGACCATTATCTGGTCGATATGCTGTTTTCAGTGCAAGTCAGAAGAGAACTCCCAAAGTAGGGGGTTGGTTGACTTGTTTCAGGTCATGACACCCCACAACCCCCCACCCCTGCATGTGGTAATACTGCAGATATGACTTGATCTCATCAGGAGGCTCTCAGTGAAATCATGAAATCATTTGGATTTATTCAAATTCATATGCTTAATAGATTTGTACTTCCATTGGGGAACATTTTTGAGTATGGTTTTGCTTTCAGGACATTCAATCACTGTAACTTCTTCTTCGTCTGTACACAGATCAGGAATTGCCTGTCATTATGAACTGTCCAGACAATGTGACACTTTCAATGGAATTAGGTGAAAACACAGCCATAGCTACCTGGAACCCACCCTCTGCCTCCGACAATGACCCAGGCTTTACCTTAACTTCAAACATCAATATTGGAGAAAGGTTGACGCTTGGTGTGGCAGAGATCATATATACTGCAGAGGATCCCTCTGGGAATATTGAAACCTGCTCATTTTTTGTCAGTGTTATGGGTGAGTCTTAACTTCCTGTAATCTAAAATGTGAAAAAAAAAAAAACTGAAAAATAAAAATCTCTTGAATGATTTATGTACTTTAAATTCTTGAAATAGGATGTACTGATGTGGTTAGCAAAACTTGTTGCAAAATTTGCAAAAATTATTGAAAACAATCTTGTTATAACGTTCTGAATACAAGCTTTTCTTTTCACACATGGACACACATGAAAGGAGTAATATTTGATTTGTTTTGCATATTAAGAGAAGGGTCTAAGCTCATATGAAGTTGTGGTATGTTAGAAGGGTACTTGGTCTAATCAATCTGGTGAAATTTACTTTGAAATCTGATGTGTGGTTCTCAAGATATTAGCAGTTAAAGTTGTCACATTTTCAACACAAAGTGAACTTGAAGCAAGCATATATGATGTCATACCCTCACATTAATGAGCAGCTTGTTTTTCTTTAAACTTTACAACCAATATTCTGCTCCACAATCCCATGCAGTTGCATGAGAGGCATGAGAATTTTACAAACTTTACATTCCCCATGGGGAAGTCCTATCCCTGTTAACTTCAAGGTCAGCACAATATACTGAACAAAGGAAACAAAGCATTTCTCATCAATGTGAGGAAGTGGTATAACCCCTGCTTGCCTCAAGTTCACTTTGGGTCACAACTGTAGTAACTTCATTTGCTGTTATCTCGAGTACTACATGTCCGATTTGAATGGAAGTTTCACAGAATTGTGTAGATTTAGTTCCTCTTTCACATATGCAAATTAATTCTTTGCCTGAACCCTTCCTTTAAAACACCTGAACAACACACAGAGGGATGCCATGAAGGAAATTTTTAGACTTAAAAAAAGATTTACTTATTTCCAGTCCTACTTTCATTTACTATATTTAGTAAATATTAGTTTTTATTTCATCTCCTTTTCATGTTTTATAAGTTCTGTTGCTATGACAGCTGGTGCTAGAAATTAGTGAGGATGATAGAAAATTTACCCCTGAAGTCTCCAAAATGACCTGCCATATGAACAATGGTAATTTGAGGTGATTTTGTCAATAGAAATAAAACATCAGCACCTTCTGACATAAATTCCTTTCCTTCTGACAAAGACCTGCCATGTTACCGTGGACATGGAATGTGGAAATAAACTTTTGCATCAACCATTACTTTAAGAAAATTATTCAAAAGAAAAACAAATTTAATCCAAAGACCTAAGAGCTTGTAAAACAGTTGTTTATTCATGATTGTAGTTTAGTAAAGAAGATACTAAGAAAAGCATATGATGTTGTTTGCCAACAGATAATGAGGCACCCACATTCCTATCCTGTCCAAGTGATAACACAACTGGCACAGATGTTGGCCAACCATACGCCACTGTTTTATGGACTCCTCCTACTGCGCAAGACAACAATATGGTGGTAGTCAACTCAAATTATGACCCTGGAGACCGTTTTTCTTTGGGTATGACGGAGGTCATCTATATTGCGGAGGATCCATCAGGAAACACCGATGAATGCAAATTTACCGTGACGGTGATAGGTGAGAACTTTAAACTTTGATAAATTTCCTACTTGGCATATGTGGTTATTGCATATTAAGTAGAATCTCGTTTCTTGTGGAGTTCAAAGGTTTTTGAGGTCAACAGAAGTCAAGAGATGGTCAACAGATGGTCAAAACCCTGTAAATATGATATCTCAAGCTGGGAAACCTTGATGATCGAATCTCAAACTTGACATGTGGGTGCCCCGTATTAAGTATAATGCCATTAGTGTTTTGTGTGGAGGTCAAAGGTTATTTGGGGACAGGTGGTCATACGGTGGAAAGCCTTGTAAACATGATATTTCAAACAGGGAAACTTTGAATCGCAAACATGACATTTGAGTGCTCCATGTTGAGTAGGAAAACCTTGTTTTTGTGGAATCAAAGGTCTTTTGGGTTCAACAGAGTTGGCTAGGGTGACTATAATAGTTCTGGAGTCGGGTACCCTTTGCTCTATAAGGTCTGACTCTGAATGGAGTCATGACTCATAACAGATGCGATAGCTAACATAGGAATATGTGCCTTGGCAGCTTTAAATTACCAGTAACTAGCCGACCAGTGAGTATTTATATACCATTTGCAGGGTTTACAGTATAGACCTAGCTCTCAACAGATAAGGTACCCAACTGCTAAAGCCAGAGAGTTGAAGTGGTCACCTGAAGAGGAATCATGTAATTTGCATACAGAAAAGAAGCACAGTCAGTTTTGATACAATACTTCATGAAAACCTGCCAAACAAAACACATGCAAACTTCAGGCTATGATTTTTGTTCATACTGTAAGCAATATTGAAATTTCCCAGGAGTCCTGTTTCCAGGGAATGTGGAGTAATTACTCGACTCCCAGGCAAGAGTCACAACTTTGAAGTAGAGTCAGGTAACCTGCCCAAGTCTACAACAGATGCCAAATGGTGAAAACCTTGAAAATTTCTCATAAACATGGTATATCAGGAAGGACAACATTAAGGAATCTCATACTGAGCATGTGGATGGCCCATATTGAGTAGATGATCCCTATTTTCTTTGATAGGGGACAAAGGTCAAAATGTTAAAACCTTGTAAACACAGTATCTCAAGCATGGAAGTTGGAAGAACCTCAAACTTGGTGCGTGGGTGCCCCATATTAAGTAAAATAAGTTTATTGTTTTATTGTCATTTGGTGTCAACAGAGGTCAAATAATGAAATCTTCAAAAGTTGTTTGTAAGCAAAGTATATCCAGGACAATACCTCAGAGCGATCACATACTTGGCATATGGATAGTTCATATTGAGGTGATGTCCCCTATCATTTTGGTAGAGGTCAATGGTTATTTGAAGCAACCAGGGATCAAGTATTGAAAACATTGTAAACATGTTACCAAGCAAAACTTACATGTTACACTTGGCACTTGGGTGATGTATATTGAACACATGATCTCTGTGGTAATTTGTGGAGGTGAAAGATCATTGGTGGGAATCAAACTTCAAAGAATGAAAACCTGGTAAACCTGATATCTCAAAAAAGGAATTGTATGTATGTCATTTTTGGCATATGTGCACCCAACATTGAGTATGTGATCTCTATAATATTTGAGGAAGGTCAAGTGTCACTTGAATACATGTTAAGTCAAACAGACAGCCTTCAAAGAGGAAATAAATCTCACACTTGGCATATGTTCACCCAATTTAAAATACATGATCTCTGTAATGTTAGGTGGAGGTCAAAGGTCATCTGATTCACTGGAGATCACACTAGGGGAACCTTGTATACATGGTATCTCAAGAAAGGAACTTGTATGAAATTATACTTGGTAATTGGCATGTCAGTGTCACATGATAATTGCATGTCCCTTGATTTGGAGGAGGTCAAATGTCATTTGTCATCCCTGGGGGTTCTGAAAACCTTGGAAACTATGATTTAGCAAGCGTGACACCTTTAGATCTTATATCTGGGTTGTGCCCAAATGCCCAAAATTGAAAGCATGAAATTTTTAACCATGTTATTGACACATCAATTATTTTTATCTACACTCATGGATCTGAAACAATCTGTACTAAGATGTGTAACACAATAATTTTGAAACTGTGTCAATTTGAAACTACAGTACTAAACTTGCATTTGAGTGGCAAGGAATCACTCAGCTTGCTTTCAGGTTCACATCAGTAATTGAATTTCAGAAGTACGACACAAGACATCAAATCACCTAATTAAAGTTTCAGTGTAAGCGATCAGCCCATTTGTTACCTAGGAATTATGTGGGAGTTATGAAATTACCTTTAAACTTTCCTCTTTCATTTTTCACGCACTCTCTGATTTTCTTTCAGATGATGAAAGACCAGTCTTCATGAACTGTCCTCCATCATTTTCAATCGGACAAGATCCTGGGCAGACTTACGGTACCATCAATTGGACAGAGCCAACAGTTACAGACAATGTCAACGTTACTTTCTACTATCAGTCAATGTCCCCTCCAGATCAACTAGAATTAGGAAGCAGAAGTGTTCTCTATCTTGCAAGGGATGCAGCAAACAATTTGGAATCTTGCTCTTTCATAGCTTCTGTTATAGGTGAGTATGAAGAAGAAAAATTGGTAGTGAGTTTTGTAGAAAGCTTGGCTTTTTCTGTCCTAGAATAAACCACTTTCTTTATATGAATGCTTCAAATTACCAGTATTGTTATGGTGTAAGTTTGTAGCTATGTGCCAAAATTTTTCCACATAAAAACATGTTTAGGAAAATACTTTTGGTTGTGGGTGCATGGCCTCCTGCCCCCTGGAACCACCTCTGGTGAAAAAAAAAACAAGTGTGCAAAGGCTATCAATTCACTTTTTGACGTAAATAAAAGTTAGAATCTTATTCAATTTAGAAGTCGTACTTGATGGTAACAACTAACATTACTCTGACTGCCTAACCTCATTGGTTCAAATGCCTTTGCCTTTTTCCACCCTGCTGTAGGTCTTGTTGAGGATAAGTTGTTACATTCAGTTCAGTAGCCCCCCTCCCCCCTTAAAATTTTCTTTTAAGGGAGTGTTTTGGATTGCTTTATTTTGAATTTTTCTGATCTTTGTCAAAGTTAGCACTGTTCTTCTTTTAAGGGATCAAACATAAACAAAAATTTCATGAAGGGTTGCCCCATTCCTCATGATGTTTTACCTCCCACCCAAGAAAAAGCTGAGAACTAAATTCAGGAAGGCAACCTTTCTGCCTTCATTCAACCTTGACTGATTCTCTTTGCTTCTCAGAAATATGGATGGTTCATTCACAGGGTCTCCTTGCCTAGGAAAATTACAGCTTGTTATATCCTTATGTGCTGAATGTGTATTAAAATACCCTGTTACCTCTTCAAGATGTGATATTTTTTACTTCATATATTTGAATATTTTCTTCTCTAAACCTATAGATATAAGAGCTCCTACAATCAGCAACTGTCCCAATACCATCATCCAATCAACCACACTCGGAAATGACTACAACATAGTGTTCTGGATAGCTCCAACAGCCAATGGTGAAACTAATGGAATTACTGTTGAGAGCAGCCATGAACCCCTGGATAGATTCTACATTGGCACAACACCAGTTGTTTACACTTTTACAGACAACGCTGGAAATGCAGCAAACTGTACCTTCAACGTTATCATGCAAGGTAATAAATGGTAGAAGTCGTTATTGTCATTTATCAGTGACCAAAGCAGACCAATAATAAAACAGTATCAAGAAGTGTGTGGCATCATTCAGGTTGGATTAATGTTAAAAGAAAAAGGTTGGATTTATTTGTGTGTGTCCCTGTGATCTGCCCTTACTGGTTGTTGCTACCCTGATCAGAACGCAGGACCACCACTAGCTTATAAAACGCTATTTCTGACCCTCATAAATATTTTCAGATAGTATAGTGAAAGTGAGACCCTTGAAATTTCTTTGGGACTCTTGAGAAAAAGAAGAAAAAAATTGTCTTTGGACTCTTTGGTGTAAAGCCCAAATGAAACACTGATGCAACTCATGGCAAGCCCATGGCCCAGTTCAGCAGATGCAAGTGGCAGGCACAGGAGGAGCTAAAGGGGGACCTCAGGAGGAGCTAAAGGGGGACCTTCCATAGGGTAAAGCTGTTTGCACTCAAGCAGTACTGGGTGAAACCTTGGTGTCCATTACAGGAGCCAAAAGTGCCCTAAGAAGATATTTAGGATGGGGAAAAACTACCATCCCACAAAAATAATCCTCTTCTAAACATATTATTCGAAACAAAAACAGCCCTTGTAAAGTTGTTTAGGGGGATTCTTTTTTCTCGTAAAATTTGTACCCTGGTGTATCACGCATTGCTTGTGACCATGATTTCCACAAGAAGAGTAATCTTGAGGGGTTCCATCTTTGGCATGTGGATGTCCAGAGTAAAGGACTAGAAGCTTATTGTTTTTGGTGCTCATGGTGGCTCATGGAACTCATTTGGTCACCATAGGCCAAATTGTAGAAAACTTAAAGGGGCAAAGATGTTTTCTGGCTTGATGGTGCTGTGTAACTGATTTCTTGTTGGCTGTTTCAGATGCTCTGTTCTCTGCTCTTTATTTCCTGTCTCTTCTCACTTTTTCTTTATTTTTCTTTTTTCCTTAAGTCTTACACCCAATGGAGTTCAAATTTCACCAATGATCTTGAAGCACAGTTGACACAAGGGATTAGCTACCCACATCATTTAGTGTTACTTTAGTCTTTTTGGTGTATCAATAATTTGGAAAATGTCATGTGTGGACTCATTGTTACTTAAGGTGTTTGTGTTATAAATTAAGGATTCTCGTAGGGAGCGTGTGTTGTTTTTTGACCCATTTTTGAATGTCTTAAATTTTCTAATTTTAACAAAATATTCACTATTGTAACAAAGTAGATCGAGTTTAAAGCAAATTAAGTGTGGAATTCCCTTCCTTTCCCACAATATTAGATTCCTTTACATAGCATACAAGGTGGGGTGTGGTATAAGGAGGGGTGGGACTGCTGCCCTTCCATTCTAGCTGAGAAAATTCACTTGTGTGGGCAACGTTTATGCTATTCTTCTGGCATATATGCTTAAAAATTTTGGGCAAAAATTAAAGAACTCAACCCCCCACCCCCAGATCTGGTGGTCCCTTGTGCTCATGCTTCCTTAAATGTAACAAAGTAAATTTTAAAGTGTGCACACTTATTCCCATGTTTTTAGCCAGGATACTGTAGAGGGTGAGATAGCTTCCCGTGGGGTTGAAATTTCTTTGGTGGGGGCAAGATTTACTAAATGTATTAAGGCAATTATAATTTTGAATTTCCTAGAAGGGGGCAAAATTTTTGTAGGGGCTGCTGTGGCCCCTCCCTGGCAACAAGCTTACTTATTCCTCCCAGTTTCAGCAACATCTTAGTACATCCAATCCTTCTTTTCAACCTCCCTTTTCAGATAATGAACTCCCAACGATTGAGGGATGTCCATCCAACGTCACCTTTCCTCCTGATCCGATGAACTTAAATACAACTGTAAACTGGACTGAACCAATCATATCTGATAATTCCATGGCTGAAACAGTTATGCAGACCCATACCCCACCCATTTTATTGCAGCCAGGAATCACAGAAGTTTTGTACTTTGTCATGGATCCAAGTGGCAATACTGCAGAATGTCGCTTCTATATTGCTATAACTGGTTTGTCAACTTTTTCTTTTTTTAACTTGTGTAGTGTTTTTTTTTTTTGGTCAAAATTGACCCCATTTACTGGACTGGCTATATTCCAAGTGTGTTATTTAATTGTAGTCATCTATATAACTTGTTTCTTTTCTGTGTACATTTAGTTCTGCTAATTGCTCTCAATAACAAATTTCTTAGCAGACTTAAGCCACTAGTGAGTTACTTAACAGTTGGAGCAATTGCTTGAATTCCCTTAGGGTAATTTGTTGCCATTTTATAATTGAGATAAACAGACTCTTCTAGATTTCTTTTTATAAACATTTACTTAAAAGTGATGAAACTGTACATTTTGAAGGAAGGGTGTGTCTAATTAAGTTTTGAATTTGAAAATTGATGAACTAGCATAAGAAATTAAAGAACATATAAGATTCTACATAAAAGGAGGAATTCACATCTTTTCAAAAAACTTACCAATTTTTCATCACCAGACAAAGACCCTCCTGTGTTCACATCCTGCCCAAGTGACATAACAAGAACTGCTGATGCTGGTGTGTCCTATGCGTCAAACGTAACGTGGGACGTACCTGAAGCCATGGATAACACTCGACCTCCCACGGTATCATCTGCCTTTACACCTGGTCAAAACTTTACCATCGGAAACCATACGGTCGTCTACACTGCAATTGATGCTTTCTCACTTACTGCCACTTGTTCGTTTGTTGTCTCAGTACTAGGTATGTTTATATGATAGATTGCAAACTACCAAACTGAATTATTTGTATTTAGCATCTAATCTGCTTGCCTAAAAAAGAGTGTACTGATTTATAAAGAGTGTGATGTATTCAAAGACAGTTGCTTAAGACGGGACACTAGCAGGGAATCTTTTTCTTAGTATTCACCCAGGAAAGTGTATAAGTTTGCTTACATGTTTTGCCTGAGTGGGGGAATACCCACAACACTACTCAGTGTTGATGAAACAGTTTGCCTTATCATATATAATCTGCAAGAGGAAGGTGAGGACTTTATTAAGAAGCAAATGCAAAATGGCAGTCACAGTTTGGTAAACAGTCCAGACCACTCATAAAGGCTGTTAGTGGCATAGTGGCTGGAACTGTATGTTGGACAGGTGTTATAGCAAGAGACTGAATGTTGATAGTGCCAGCTGTTTGCAGTTAACAAATGAAATTGAAATCTGTAATCAAAAGAGGAGTTACATTTGTAAAGAAATTATCTATTTTTGCTGTTAGAAGAGAGGTTTAGGTGGCAATGCAGACTATGTAGATGAGAATAAGAGAATACTAATTTATTTATATTGATCATCTCAATTTTCAATAATAAATTCCTTTCTTTATTTTTTAATTTTATTTTATTTTGATCTGATGACCTACAGATGTAGAGGATCCCATACTCTCTAACTGTCCTTCCAATATGACGGTTGATCTACCTGAAGATAACTCTACTCTTCTTGTCAGCTGGTTGCCACCAACCTCGTTTGATAACAGTGGGTTGGAGGTTGTAACCTCGAATCGGCCATCACCATCTCTGTTTTCTTTGGGACCAACAATCATTGTCTTGACAGCGAGAGATCCATCTGGCAATGAAGACTCCTGTTCCTTTTTGGTCATTGTAAACGGTATGTTTTTCTGAGATTTGTACATTGAGTGTGATGCCTTGTGTAAAGATAAGAGTTTACAGTTTTGCAGAAAACAGACAAAATTCACCGAAATCTGGGGATGTACAGCATGGGAAAAGCAGAAAATTGAGAGGAGGAAAGCTGTCCACATGAAAAATTGAAAAATTAAAATTTCTAGTGACTTCAGTGATCATGTCATATCAGTTAATTGCAGTACAAGACTTGATAAACCCATAAATAGTTTAACACTCAACACATTCAAGTTCTGTTGTAAATTATAACAAGTAGCAACACATGTTACCTGTTAACACAGTATAGAATCCTAACTTAACAACACCTAAATGGACTTTTACAAAACAGAAATCTATGCAAATTTTGGACCAGATGATAAAATAGGATGTTGTATTTAATTAAAGGTAAAGTGCAGGCCTGCCCATACCAGTCATGGGTATACCAACCATGGTTCATACAGTCATGGGTATACCAACCATGGTTCATACAGTCATGGGTATACCAACCATGGTTCATACAGTCATGGGTATACCAACCATGGTTCATACAGTCATGGGTATACCAACCATGGTTCATACAGTCATGGGTATACCAACCATGGTTCATACAGTCATGGGTATACCAACCATGGTTCATACAGTCATGGGTATACCAACCATGGTTCATACAGTCATGGGTATACCAACCATGGTCCATACAGTCGTGGGTATACCAACCATGGTCCATACAGTCGTGGGTATACCAACCATGGTCCATACAGTCGTGGGTATACCAACCGTGGTCCATACAGTCGTGGGTATACCAACCATGGTCCATACAGTCGTGGGTATACCAACCATGGTTCATACAGTCATGCAAAATCGTGGAGTTGTGTAACAGTACATGGTAAAGTCATGGAATGTTGGCATTCAATAAGAGGTCATGAAAAAATGATATTTCAAGAAAAATGTTACAGAATTTTCCCCAGTCCATTCAAAATGATAACACTATCTGACTATAGCTGTGTTGATGAACTGACATTACTGTTTTAGTCATACTTTAATAAAGTGGGGGGAGGGGGAGATGGGGATGGGTCTGGTGAAAGGGAAGGTTGTGGCTGAGGCCAACTTGTTTGATGATAATGCACAATGTCAGGTTATCATGTTGGAAGTATAGATCATTTGATGTATAAGGAACTATGTCAAAATAGCCAAGCTGCAGCTCCCTCAGCCAGGCTTCAGCAGCTGCAGCCATGCTTTGTTACTATGAACATCACAATAGCAGTGTCAACTTAATCCTGCTATTGTAATTTGTGCAGCACCAAAGCATGGCTATGGCAACAGCAGCTAAGCTGAGGCAGCTGCAGCCCACAGTTTTGACACGGTGCATAATGAATGCTGCATACCTGTATTTGTTGGTACTCAAAAATGTTGAATATTCACTAGGGGCCGAATTGGTCACTTTGTGTTTGCTAGTTTTCTTATGCCTCAGGTTTACTGTCAGCTATTGGTGTTAGTAGAAATGTGATGCAGGTGAAATGGGTCTCAAAGGTAGCTCTAGTCTAGAGGTCATAAGGTCATGTAGCAACCTCAATACCCAAGAAAACAAAAGTACATACCAAGGGTGTTGTAAATTTATTGTTACTATTTCCCACGCACCTCACCTCTGCCTCTTCATGGATTTATGACTGTTTTGAAATAGTTTGTGATTTTGAAATGATCCCTGCAGTTATGGAACCTGGAAACATCCCCCTAATTGCTTGCAAAATTTTGTGGCATTGCCAGATTATCCTGATATGTGAATTTAAATTGTCTGAATAAGTTTCCTTATTCTTTTCAAACACAGATGTCACTCCACCTGTGTACAGGACCTGCCCAAATGACACTACAGTGTACACCATGGGTTCTTCAACAGCTTCTGCTAGCTGGCCTGTTGTGTTTGCTATTGACAATGCTGGTTTGCCTACAATGATGTCCACCCATTCACCTGGTGACTTCCCAATTGGTGTTACCATGGTAACATACTCAGCATCAGACTTATCAGGAAACCAAGCTATGTGCATCTTTAATGTTACTGTTATTGGTAAGAGACAAGGAGGTTGCTTTTATTTAGAAATTTGTTGATGAGGTGGTTTTAATATCAACCTGATGGTTGAGAACAGAGTTTGATGAGAAACTTCATCCATGGCTTTTGAAATGCAAAGCCTTGTGGAGAATCTTTCATATCCTTTGTGGAAAACTTTCTAAGTTTGCAATTTCGTGCCAGTGTGAAATTGTTTCCGTAAAATTTTGTATGCTGTACCTTGTTTATTGTAAAAAAGAAGGCTACTCCACACATTCCTGCATGTATCTCCACCTTCACATACCATGTTATGTTCTAAATTAAGACATAAAGGTCCTTAATGAGTACTCCTTTTAGAATGTACACAGATTTTGGATTCAAGGTCATCTTAGGTCACTAAAGAGGCAAAATCTGTGATTTTGCATTACTTTGTAACAGTATGTTGAATGTTTCTCAAAATTGGTATATGAAACCATTATTTATACCAATATATGAAGATCATTTGCAGATCATCAGTGGTCATTTGAGATCAAATCTGATTTGTAATAATTTCTAAACTGTTTTAAGTAAGGGTTGTACCCAAATGTGGTTGATATCATCACCTTTTAGTTACTAGAAATTTGAAGATCTTTTAGGTGCATCATTTGAGGTCAATTTTGCAAAGATTGTTGGATTTACATGAAACTTTGAAGATGTAGTCAGCAGTAAGTGCCACAAATGTCGGAAGTTTTTTGGAGATCTTCAGGGGTCTTTAAAAGTCAAATTAAAGATCAAAGATTCTTACATGTACATCTACTGGGTCTCAGAAATTTTGATGGTTATGTGGGAGTAATAGAGACCATTCAAAGTCACTTCAGGCTTTCAGAGGTCACTCAGGGCTCAATCAGCTAAAGGAACTGTTCATTTATGATGTTCATGTAAATGTGGCAGGCTGTATTTTAGTCTAAAGGCATCAAGGTGAGCCCTGTCACAGGGTTCCTTGTTTGCATGGTATAGACAGAATGACATGTGCCATGTGCCAATCAGACTATTGCCTTCCCTGGAACAGATGGTGGCTAAAAGTGAAATTCAACAGATTTAATCCTCAATCTTTGCAGTTGGTGCTCTGTTTTTGCAATTATTTTTGGCTTTCTTCTCCTTCAGATATTGACAACCCACAACTATTAGGTTGTCCAGGAGACATGGACGTCACCCTTGCCATGGGCAACTCTACTATATCTGTGTCATGGACTCCACCAAATGCTACTGATAATTCCAACAGTATGGTAACCATAGATGGAACAGAAACTCCAAATGATGAGTTTGGTGCTGGTGTAACAAATGTGACTTATACTGCTGTAGATCTTTCTGGCAACAGGGACAGTTGTACCTTTCAGATCGTTGTACATGGTAAGTCAGGTACTGCTCTGTAACCCTACAACCCGCTGGTCCCTATGTTGTAAACAGTGAAAATAACAACTTGTTAGTCTAGGACTAAGGGACTTTAGAAGGAGGGCTGTAACCAGTACTTCAAAGGTCAAGCAGCTCTGCAGGTTGTCATCATTTTTCAGGTCTAGGTATTGATGAACGTATTAATCCTCTAATTCTTTGGTAATAACTTCACTTGAAAATGATTCTAGCAAAAAGCAGAAGCAAAATCGATAATATTCTTACAGTGTACGAGCAATTCCACTTTGCTAGTGACATCTGTTGCAATTGGCTGGTATAATGATATTTAAGTTTAGAAAAACAGTTAGGACCTTACCCTCCAAGAGATAGTTCAGTGAAGGTGGCAGGGATACCTTTATCCAAGTTTGGAAGTCTCCTGACCTTCCATTACATCTGTAGGATGGGTGAACCCAAAATGTTAGCTTTGTTAGGTTGCCATATACTTGACTTTGTGACTAGCATCTCAAGTGGCAAAATTAATGCTTATTTTTGTCAATTTCAAAAAGTTTGAGTGGTAATGTCAGGTTCTTTTTTTGTTTTTAAGAGCCTTTCACCATTTGTTGCTTTCAGATAATGAGCTACCCACAATTACAGACTGCCCATCAGATATAGTGAGGAACACATTGCCTTCACAGAACTATACATTTGTAGTATGGAATGAGCCATCTTCCATGGACAATGACGGTATAGCTTCGTTTACTGTAGATGTAGTCAATGGGAGTGTGTTTAACGTTGGCAACACCACTGTTACATACACGGCAGTGGATTTGTCTGGCAACGAAGCCACATGCTCTTTCCTTGTGACTGTTGAAGGTAAGATATCTTGACTTGTAATACTGTAAATGAGTTTATTGGACAAGTTGTTTAGCCTGTGTACTCATGACCAATAGATTCAGTGGTTATGTTTCATCTAGTTCAATGCCTTGTGTCTTGGGAAAGAAGCTTTGTCTCAATGGTACTTCATCGCAGATGCTCACATGTTAGCTGGGGACTTGTGAAATATCAGTTAAACACTGGCCTGGACCATTGGCCAAGAGCAGCAACAGATTATAGATATTTGCATTTAAATCTCTTGACTTGCCTTTCTGAATTAAATCACTTTGGAATTAATCAAATATAGTGTAAAAACCTGCAGATACCATATTTAATAGCAGTTAGATTTGTGTAAGTATACTGCATAGATCTATGGAAAGCAAGGTGTTCTATTACAGAGTTACCTCTTCATACTCACAAATATCAGCAAATATGATGGCCCTTGATCAGATTTCAGGGGAATGAAGGGTTTTATTTCCCTAACCACATTATTTAGAGGGGAACATGTGCCATCCCCCATCATGCTTGGTGTCCTGGCAGCTGTGACTGCATGACATCTCTCATTAAAAGTAATACAAAATGAATGTCACTATGTTTCAGATAATATGCCCCCTATGGCTGTTGCATCATGTTCTGGTCCAATTACTCTTGTGCTACCCCCTGATGGCCCAGAGGTCAACGTTACTTGGAGTGAGCCACAATTCATAGACAACGTTGGTGTTGTGTCTGTCAGCTCTAATCTGTACCCTGGCTTGTATAGTTTGGGGGAATACCAAGTTACATACACAGCTATCGATGAGGCTCAAAATGAAGGCTACTGTTCCTTTCCTTTGGTCGTCCAGGGTAAGTCAAATTTTCTGTGAAAAATTTATCATTATTATCATCTTTATGCATTATAGCTCCTTTCTTTGTTATCACTACTGTGAAACAAGTAATGCCATCCCTCAAAGGATTTCATTTCTGATTTTGAACATCTGGGATTGAAAATGAAATCCTTTTTCACACATACAGTAATTTTGTAAAATTGTGCATAGTCTAAGGAACGTCATTCAATTTCATTTAGGAATCTTGCAAGAACTCTAATAATGTGAGGTATCAGAGTCTGGAAGTTGGTTTTATAATTCATGCTAGCATTTCAACTGTCTTGGTGTGACCATGACAGCTCAGATTTAGTTGCACTGTCTCTTCATGGTCTATTATTGACAGGAGTTATGAAGGGCCATATCAAGAATTCAGATATTTGAAGCCTCACTTGTTGTGTATGAAATGCCTCCCATTACATTGGTGCGGCAGATGGAGTCTAGATGGTTTGTAAAAAGTTGGTTTGATTCCTCCTATGCAAAATATTTATATAATGTTTATTTTTTTTTTGGAGGGGGGGGGGATAAGTTAGGTTTATATAGTATGGGTGTATTTTGAACTTTGTCCAAGCAGAGCCAGATCTGATGTAAGATTTACACTTGTTCCGCTGTCTAAGCTGTCTTGCATACATTTGGCCATCTCTGTTCAGATTCAGCCATCTTCAAAAAGGGAAATGCTTTGGTTATGCCTTGTTGTGCACTATGACCAAATGATTAAAGGGAGTTTGATTTTAAACAATGATCTTAGCAACCAGGAGGTGATGGGGGGGGGGGGGGTGGTTGTGATCCCTGACCAGGTGAAAGTAAGTTTTCCTATGGAGTAACAGGAAGCCAAGTTTGGTCTAAGTCATTGAAAATGAATTTAATTGTCACTTGACCTAGTTTATGTCTTCCTATTAATTTATGTAATGGATTTAAATGTTTATTCTCTTATATTTTCATGCAGATAAAACTGCTCCAGTGATCTTTAATTGTCCTCCAACTGAAACTTTAAGATCTGACCCTGGGATTGATACAACAATGGTCAATTGGACAGAGCCTTATGCCACTGATAATAGTGTAGAGGTCAATGTGTCATCAACTCATGACCCACCTGCTTTATTCAGTATTGGTACAACCACAGTAACCTACACATTTATAGATCTGGCTGGCAATGAGAAACTCTGTTCTTTTAATATCATTGTTGAAGGTAAGTTTTTAGTAGTTTTGTCCATTGTCTATACTTTTTGATCAGTTTGGGGGGTTGCTGAACATTAAAATTCAGAGCTTTTGTGAGAAGTGGTTAGACCATTGAAAAAGTATTTTTTATTGACTTTGTCATGGACTGATGAGTGCATAAATTATGTGAAAAATCATGCTTAACCTATCAGGCCCTACCTCAAGAAAAAATTATGCTGAACACCCCACAGTTTTTTCGAACCATGTAATAGTGGTGTGTAGGCCACTAGTTGCATAACACTAGTGTTAAACCATCATTGTAAAACACTTTACTGATTTCATCCTTACTTCATAGCTAATGAAATTTTGGCAAAAACTTTGTCAAATGATGTGGAAGTTATCAAGCTTTGATCAGAAGTGGTAACTGTTTGGAACTAAACAGTAAGGAAGCAAAAAGCGAAGTTGGTTGGTTAACGTGTCTGCCCAAGGGCACATAATTTGATTGGTTGACTCAGATGGACTACCTGTTAGCAAGGTGTTTACAGGTCGGCCATTGATTGTGCCAAGTTTATTTCTTTTCAAAGGAAAACTTCAATGTGCAGTAGTAGTATAACAAGAGGATAATTACATACATGCTCACCACAGTTTGTTTCACCTTCTATTTCAAAGTAGTTTGATGGTGTTTAGGGTACATACAGTTTGGGGTAGCAGTAATGTGAGTGAAAGCCCATGGACATTGTCGTGATAAGGAAGGCTTTACCTTGCTATCAGAACAAGGAATTATGTTTGGAAAAATAGTTTGCAAAGAAGACATTTTGCTCTGGGAAAATGTCTAGAGAACTCCTTGTATCAGGAAGATCTGTGTATGGTGTATAGAATTAAATATTAGTTGATTACATCCACCTGGTTGTGTGATGAATTACCCAGCTGTTTTTTTTTTCTGGTTTTATCTATGAGTGTGCAGGTGAAGCAGTGAGCTCAAAGAACCATTTGTTGGTGTAACTTGCAATGATACGCCATTTTTCTCCAAATGAGGGAGCACTTTCTGCTCTGTGACATCATATGCATAAGGTCTATTGGCCATCATAAAACTAGCCATCTTCTTGTTTTCTGGTTTTATCTATGAGTGTGCAGGTGAAGCAGTCAGTTCAAAGAACCGATTGATTAACATAAACATATTCCATTTGAATGTATTTCAGAGCTCCTTGTATTTACAATGGCCCGGGTTGGTAACATGATATACCACACTGTGACAGTAGAAGGAAAGGGTTTGACAAAAAAGCTTTTAGGGAATTACTGCAGCATGGGACTTTTTATGACTGGTAATTTCTATTCCCTTCTGTCTTGTAGATCATGAAAAGCCAATGCTGTTTGGTTGTCCTGATGACATCACCATTGAACCTGACCAGGGGTATTTAAATGGAACTGCAAATTGGACAGAGCCAATGGCCACGGACAACTCAGGAAATGTCTCCATTACCAGCAACTTTATGCCCCCAGCTATATTTGAGAAGGGAACCTTTCCTGTCATGTACACAGCTTTTGATGGTAGTGGGAACACAGATAACTGCACCTTTACAGTCACTGTTCAAGGTTGGAATTAATTTACATCATACCTGTAATTTAAATGTCGCATTTCTATGACGTCTCGTTATATCCTTAAAAAAAATTTGGAACGTATATATTTTCATGATAAAACAGTTCTTAAACAGTCATGTAGGTAACCTTTGTCAAATGATCATTTCCCTTCTATTTCTTTAAACCTTTTTTACTCAAGTTGGAAAACTGAGACATGTTCAAAATTTATAAAATTTTTATTTTTATTGTTCCTGAAAGTTATTGTTTCACACTAAAGGACTTATTTTAATGGTTTAGTTTAATTTAAGTAGATTTTTTGCAAGGAAAGGAAGGGGGTCTGAACGTTTGTTATTCCTTCTTAAGATTTGTTATTTGTTCTCATAATTTTTATCAATTATTCCTCCAGACAGTAATTATTCATTGAAGCTGTTTTACGTACATTCCTTTGTAAGGTTTATGTCCCTTATTCTTTTTTCAAATTTTATTTGTTAAATTTGGAACGTTTTTGATCTGAATTATTAGCTTATAGAGGTTGTGGTTTGTTTCCACTCTTCCATTATTCACACATTAATGAAAATAAGAAAAGTTAAAAAAAGTCTGGAATTTTTGTATGTTCTTGAAAATCCTTGAGTTTTGGAGTTCTGTCAGGAAAACTGAAGAAGACACTAATGTATTTGAGGTAATGCTGTTTCATGTACCCATAGTGGGTTAATGGGTATAAACAGTGGCATTCGTTTTTTCTCAACTAACTCATTGTTCTTAGGTTTTGTAGAAGGCTATTTTCTCTTGAAAGAGGCTTGAAAAAAATCTTAAAATATCAGTATTTCAAAATTGTGGAAAGGCTGATCGTTGTTTAACTGAAAGTGCAAATTATACTGTAATGACTGTGTTTATTTCAGATACCATCCCACCTCAGTTTACAAGTTGTCCAAGTAATGTGACACTGTCCCTTGATGATGGAACAAATACAACTGTCGTCAACTGGACCATTCCTGAAGCCATAGATAATTCCATCCCACCACAGGTTGTTAGCACCTATGAATCTGGTGACATTTTGGGAATAGGAAGATATGAAGTAATATATACAGCAACAGATGCATCCTCACTTACAGCAGTGTGTTCATTCTTTGTCACTGTCATAGGTAAGTTCAATTCTCATCCATCATAAAGACTGTAAATTATCACATGAGAGTTATTTGTGACTTAGTAATAGATCCTACACACGATGTACAGGGTGATAGGAGATGCTAGTGACCCTCTGTGGACAGGGTCTCCGCACATTTTATATTTAGTCAAATATGTCTGATACTTCTTTTGCTAGTTGTTTAATGATATAATTTTACCTTTTCATGGGTTAATGTGTCTTTGTGATCGGCCTATTTTCAATTTTCGATAGTCGAGACAAAATCTTTTTAACATAGATGCCACCTTTTACACTTGAACAACTTAATGTTTGGTCAGCATTGAGTGTACCAATAACACAAGTTTGAATCTTCAGTCCCTTTTTGATAGCAGTGTGCCTTTATATTTGTGTAAATACTTCAAAGTGAAGTTGCAAATTCTTAACTTCCTTAAACTCCACATCTTCTGTCCTGAAAAATATGTGTTGTTACATTTCAACATTTTGTATTCAAGCAGCTGAATAAAGCAAAATGGGAATAAGACCCATCTTTTATTTCAGCAGCTGAATAAAGAAAAAATGGGAATAAGACTCGTTCTTTTCATTGTGCACCCTTTGTTATGTATGTTCTTGTATTTTAGATTAAAGATAATCCCTAGAAGGAAATTTAAGGAGTGTGTTTATTTATAATCATAAATATCCTTGTATCAATAGTTTACAATAGTGTCATGTGTACTGATAAGCCATGTTGACAAAGAATTTGGCCATTTATAACCATAAAAATGTGAGCACAATAAATTAATTGTAACAAAGAATATGAAAGCATTCTGTCTGAACACCATCTTGAGCCCATTGAACCTAATTTTCCTAGCAGCTTTTTGTTTATATTGTGCGCTGAGCTAGCTAGCTCTTAGTATAACAGAGAGTGTAATAGTGCTGTGCTGATAGGATACTTTAAGTGTAATATTGCCTGTGAAATGCAACATGTTCTGTCAGCAAATATGTCCTGCTTAAATTTGTGCAGTTTCAACTTCCAAAGTAAATTTCAAATTTTAACCTACAGATGAAGAGGACCCTGTATTTATCAACTGCCCTGAACAAGACACATACATAGTTGTCCCACCGGGAGACAGTTCAGCTTTGGTCAATTGGACAGATCCAGTTGTGACTGACAACAATGGAGTCATTGCATCATACAGCTCAAACTTCAATTCCCCAACAACTTTCTCCCTCGGGATCGCTGTAGTAACTTATACTGCCATTGATAGCTCTGGGAATGATGCCACATGTTCATTCCGGTTTATTGTCACAGGTAAGTAGTTGGACTGATCCTCAAGGAACCGAGCTGATCCTTCAATAGTTAGGCTGATCCTCAGGAAGCTGAGCCAATCCTCAAGTAGTCATCTGATCCTCAAATTGCTGGGCAGATCCTCAAATAGTTTGACTGATCCTTGAGAAGTTGGGATGATCCTAAAGAAGTTGAGCTGATCCTTAAGTAGTTTGATCTATCCTTATGGAGGTTAGGCTGATCATTGTAACTGCTGACCAACTGTTACCTACTTTGATGTTGGGGGAGGGGGAGGGAAGAGGATGGCTTTCTATGAGAAAAGCCTTGGGAATTGGAAGTTCTTGTGGACCTGTCTGTGCTAAGGGATTTTTATTAGTGGCTAAGTAGTGATGGCTTGTAAGATTTGCTAGTAGTGACTTCATAAGTTTTGCTTTTTTCAATGACTCTTACAACATACTGGGTATAAGTACATCATTTTTGCAAATGTTAATCTTTAGGGAAGCTTTAGGTCTGGTGGAGCCGATTTTTTTTGTACCCACACCCGATCTTTATCCTCAATCCAACAGGTTTCTTGATGCTCGTTAACATTACTTTTAATATTTTCATTCAAAACTTTCATTATCAAGAACAGGATTTATGCTTCCTTACCAGTCATTATGTGAAAGTGTGTTTACCATTGGAAACTTGATCCGCTAATCCACAAGATTTCCCAGCATTTTGGGTAGTAGTCAATCTGCAAAGTAAATGGGATTATATGGCCAGTATTTCTGTATGTGTTTGCATGTTACCCATTGTTGATTTAATTTTGTCCTCACAACTTGCAATGACCAAATTATGTTAATTCATCACCAACAATCCTGTTGTGTTACTTGGAGGTAGCTTATAGAATAACTCTTTTGTTTGGGGCTTCAATAGTCACAAGTGAGCCCATCTTGTTTAGTAATATCAGATGTAGCCTGGGTTGCGTATATTCAAGCAGGCAGCTACAAATAAGAGATGGAACAGGGTATATACCATTGGGGAAGATTTACCTTGTGCTCACCAAAAATATCAGCTGTGCCTTTGTACCCCAACTTAGGAGTAGCCTCAGGTCCTATGCCCACCCAGTAGCAGTCTAATGGCTCAAGGTCTACAGTCCTACTACAAGGTGGATGGAACCTAAATTAAATAAAATTGTATATTTTAATTTCTAGATGATGAACCGCCCATGTTTAACAACTGCCCAGCTAGTATGGTGATAAACACCGACCCTGGACTTCCTACAGCTACCATACATCCTATGCTAATAAATGTCACAGACAATTCAGGCACACCCCTTGTATCAATTGATCAGCCTGGCAATAGGGTCGCTCTTGGTATGACAGTGGTCACATTTACAGCTACGGATTCAAGCGGCAACAATGCCACGTGTACTTTCACTATAAATGTGTTGGGTGAGTATTCATATCTCTTACATAATTTAAAGCAGTTGTACCTGGAAGGAAATTTCCAGCAACACAGTCATTTAAAATTGTTCAAAAGTATTTTCTTGTAGAACAGTTATGCTTGGAAGGAACTTTTCCCAATAATGGTCCAAGGAATGTTTAGAATACTCCAGACATGGAGCTATTTTTGTGGAAAACAACTGGATTCTGTATGCTGTATGTGATAGATGGTTATGAATGACATCACCTATGTTTGCCATTTCTTTTCCTGTAATGCTATTAGGTTAAGAAGGGAGGTGTACTCTTCTCCTGGAAGAGACAATAGATGTGTTAGGAAATGTTTCCACGGAATGCATTATGGTAATGAGTCAAAGGTGAAGTGTATCACGCTTAGTGTCCCAGTGCAGGTGTTGCATGCTGAGCACACAGAGCTAAACACGTTGCTGTTGTCATGGTACACTTGACCTTGTGACCTGATAGGAAGTACCAAATTTCCCAACTTGTCTATTAATATCCTCATCTCACAAATGAGCTTGCATATATCCACTCAGTTGAATAATTCTTCCATTCAGATTGGAGAGAGCAAGTGTGTTTGCCGATTACCTTTCCTTTTACCTCTCTGGTGGAACTTTGTTTTAACGCTTGGTGATGAAAAATTAAGTGTTTGCACCGGGTCCAAAATTTGGAACCGGGTACCCGAAGTCGATGGTCGGTCAGGTACCCGGATACCCGAAAATATAACTTCTGTTAGGCTACAAGTTTGTTGTAAAGTCATAATTAGAAATTTTGCTTTGCACGTTGATATAATATAACACCAACGTATCTTACGTATGGGCATGACAAGTGTTCTTAGGCGTGTGCGTGATAAATTTTGCCAGGAAAGAGTAACATGTTAGGTGTTCTGTCACATGTGCAATCTATGTTAGTGAAAACTTTGGATCCAGATAGCACTTTCAGAACCAGGTCCTGACATCGTCTGTCGGGTACTGGTGCAGACACTATGAAAAATGACCAAAAATAGCAGGAACAAAGTGTACATAAAAATTGTAGGAAATAGCCTGCAGATTACAGGGAAGTTAGGAGTATCTTGTTGTGGAAACGCTGGTAACCCTGAGTAACTTGTGCACTGGATATGGAATGCCTTACACAGATGATGTCATTGGGTAATAGAAACCAAAGTGTACATGTATGGAGGACATGCATGGACACTCTTATGTACACTGTATAGTGTATCATGTCCACCAGGATGGGATTTATCAAGTAGGATATGATGTCAGTATGTAAGGTTTGTTGTAGGATTTATTTATCTTGAATTCATGACAGTACAAAGGACAGTTGATAGGCTTGGTAGCTGATAAACACGAGTTAGCAATTCTGGTGTAGATGTAAGGAAAAGAATCATTACAGTGTTGAAGAAAAATTAAAACAATAAAAACATTTTTACTAAGTACCTACATATTTGCCATGCTTTTCTTTGTTTGATAAAGGGAAAATTTGTTCTTGTGATCTGAAAACAATTTATTTTTTGTGTTTACTTTTAGATGATGAACCACCTACCCTCAATTGCAGTGACTTTTACAGCAATGAAACCAATGCTGTGCACTATACTACTCCCGACACAGCAGACAATGTTGGTGTGACAAGGACTAAAGCCAGTATAAACCCAGGATCTGTGTTTCCAGAGGGCACCACACCAGTTACATTTACAGCATTTGATGCTTCAGGGAATAATGCTTCTTGTACTTTTGATGTTGTTGTAGAAGGTTTGTATCATGTGGTCACCCAGAGTTGCCCATGCAGTTCTTTAAGGAAGTATGGAAACCAGAAATTGTTTTAAGTCTTGAATGTTTGGTTTCGGTTGGGGGAAGTTACCCTATGGTTTATAAAACTGAAAATCTCAATTAATGATCATGGGTAAAACATTTTTGTGTCTCCACAACATACGTTAAACATGTGGATCTTAAATGGTCATTGTACTTTTTAATGAGGTTTTAAAGGAAACAGGTTTTATACAGGCATGGAAAATCTTAGAAAGTCGTGGAATGTGAGACTTACAGGAAAGTCATGAAACTTTGTAATTTTATAAAAGAGTCATGGAAAAGTTCATAGAATTTTGCACATTATGATGTATAGAATGTATTGCTATGAAGAAATAAAAATTGGATTATAAACCCGTAGCAAATGGCAATTGCAAAGGATTGTGGGATAGAATTATGGTTTGCATTGTTTTTGTCAATGGCATTTCACTGTTTCCAAAAAGGATGCATACCAAAACTCTGTCTGATAATCCTTGGTAATTGCTGTGTTAAATGAACCTAAAATATTGCTTTTGAAGGTGTATTGACATAAAAAAAATTAAAAATGTATAAACTGAAATATCTCAAAAGTATTGAAAAGTTTCCATCCATAGATATATGTTCAGGAAAGAGGATTAATCATATTCATAAAGATAAAGAATTTTTTTCTTTAGGAGCTTGTTTTGTAGTTTTTTAGGTGTAAATTTAAATTGTTTTGTAACTTTGTAGGTGTAACTTTGAATTTGCAAAGCAATTTAGTCTTGTTGGAAAATCACTTTACAAATGCTTGGCAGTAATAGTGATAAATAATAGTATTGATATATCAGATACAAGCTGTAAAAACAATAGGAATTCAGAATATTACTTTATACAATGTCTGCTCATTGTATTTTAAATTGCGTTAAACCTATTTTATGTTATGATTTGAAGTTGCCAGAGAGGAATTTTCCTTCCTTGAGCAGCACTAGCCTTCTAGTAATCCTGTCCCTTGGAAAAGCAGCTCTGTATGATCTGACACTCACTTAAGCAACCAGAAGTAGACCAATTTTTCAGTCAGGGAGCTGCTGCTATTCCTTACCTACTAAGTTTGACAGGACACACTTGCTTACATATCAATCATCATTGGAAGTGTCAGTGATTGTTTCCTTTTGTTGTATTCGATAACCCCAGTTGCCTTTTGAGCTAGTGGGTTGTAGCACTCTTTTGAATGACTGTCCCAGAATTTTTTCCGAAGAAATGGTCAGAAATTTTAATGACAGGGTTTTCTTTCTTTTCAGCTGGTGAACGACCAGTCGTAACAGACTGTCCTGGCGTTGTTAATGTGTCTGTTCCTTTCCAAAATGATTCTGCGGAAGTATCATGGATGGAACCTACTGCCACAGTTTTCTCCGGTCCACCTGCTACTGTGGTCAAATCCCATGAACCAGGGAGCACCTTCAATGTGGGTGTGACCACAGTAAGATACACCTTTACTGATAACACTGGACTGGAGACAGTGTGTGAATTTGACGTCATTGTTGCTAGTGAGTCTCAGTACTATTGTTTCTGTGTAATTCCAAAAGGGTTTCCAAGTTGACTTGTTGTCAAGGATGATTTTGAAATTCTGTGAAATCAGGGTTCTTGCAGCCTGGATAATGTGACATGGAATTTTTTTTCATTCTCTAGGCCTGTAAAGTTCATGGCATTTCACAAAAATACAGAATAGAAAAGTCATAGTATTTTGTGAAGATCATGTAGTTTTTTTCTTATTTTAAAATTTTTAGAGTGTCTTTTCTTTAATGAACCAAATAATGTATTTTCCTATAGGCAGATAAATAGAAAAATACCTTGCAAACAAAATATTGTTTTTTTTTTGACCAGAAAACAGAAAGTATTATAATAAATAGCCAGATGCTGTTTGCAGGTGTGTAGTAGGTTAACTAGTAGCCAAGTTTTAGCAGTTAACCAGTGGTTATTTCTGTGTACTAAAGTGTTGTTACAGTCAAGTTTGTGTCCATATGCTTGGACTGCTTTATAATTGCTTGTGTAGATACATTTATCCACAGTAGCAGCTATGCAAAAAGCTACAATGTTGGAAGAATGTGCAAGATGTAATTGTGTATGTATATGAATTTAAATAGTGACGAATCAGTAAAGGTGAGACAGTATTGGGGTGTATATCAGTGGGCAACAAACTGTGTGCATGTACTACATGCATACTTGGTGTACAGTGTTCTGTGTGCATGCAGTACTTCATGTGCATAGGTGCTGTGTGCATAATACATTACCACGTCTTCTCTTAATTTTCCAGTAGGTTAGAGTAATAGTAAAGTGAGATAATATGAAATGGATCTGTGAAATTATTCATGCTGAATTGGTCATACTAAAATGTCCAGTTCATTTCCTTCCTTGCCCAGTTACACATTTTGCTAACAGGCCGACAATAGTATCCCATGTATTGACATTGAATCCAGCTCCAGGAACCCTAGTCAGTTGACTGGCACACTGTAAATACATTCAAAGAGAAAGCAGCCAGGTGCCTGGATGAGTTTTCTTTACAATCCTGCCTAATCCACCATGTTATTGTTTGCACCCTGAGTGGAATAGAGCCTTGGTGTAGCGATAATAAATGACCCTGCAGTGGGGATGTAAATGCAATATACCACACTTAGACAATAGAAAAAGTGAGGTTTGGAAATCAACATCTTAAGCATCTTTGATTCAGCATGTTCATCAACAATTAATTGCAATATTTGTAAATTAAAGGTATATTACAACTGGATAAAACATATGGTTTTTATTAATAAGTTAGGAATAATAATTTTGTTTTTTTCCTCTGAATAGGGCTTCCAGATGTCCTACCCCCAGTCTTTGTCAATTGTCCAGTGAATTTGACTGAATTAGCTCCCATTGGAATGAACTTTACGTATATAGACTTAACGATGATAATAGTTGCAGATGATTCTCTTGAAAATGTTACAGTCACTGGATCTCGAGATCTCAGTGATCCATTTGAAGTCGGCTCTGAGGTGGTTGTTTTAACCGCAACTGACGAATCAGGAAACAGCATTAATTGTACATTTGAGGTGGTAGTCATTCGTAAGTAATTTTTTTCTCTCTCTAAAGTTGATGGTTACTGAAGAGATACAAACAATAAAATACCCTTACAAAAAGCCTATGTCATCCTGTGCCTATCACCATGCACACAGGATCACATTGAACAGAAAAAGAATCACAGCTGGTTTCAATATGTGAAAATTTGTGTATTTTAGAACACTGTGGTCACAGATTTGATACTGGCTTGACACACAGTTTCCTTTTTTCAAAGCCATGCCATAGGTTTGTCTTAAAATCCTAAGTTTGTAAACATTGGCTTTAATTGCCACACGTTTTGCAGCTGAAATGTGTAGAAACATGTAAAAGAGTAGTAACCAACCAGCCTTGTGTTATCATTGGGCAAAAACACATTGTCACACAGAATACCTGTAATTACCCTTGGGAAACACACATGAAAACCTGGGAATTTGGAACAAATTTACACAGGTTTTTTTCATAAGGTATGAAATTAAGATGAACAAAAGATAATAAAATAATGAGTGTCTTTTGTGCATGATTACAATATTGAAAGAAATCAAAAAGTAATATCATGAAAACAAAGAACTGTCAGTTTATGAACTCTCTTGAATAGCAATACAACAATGAGTATGTCAAAGTAGGAAGTTGCTTTCATTGTCAAATTATTTGTAGAAAAAAGAGGAATAAGTCATTATCTTGATTAGTGACAAGAATATTTCCAGAAAATGGACTCTACTGTGTGCCATGGTACTACCAATTACTTTCCCTGCTTTCCCCCCACCAGTGTTTCTGCTAAGCCACTATGACGCAATTTTGATGCAATGACTTTTCGAATTGGCGCACTGATGTTCATGGCAAAAAATAAAAATAATAGAGTTTCCTTTGTTCCTTAAAGTACAGTGTGAATGCATGGGTTTAATATTTCTAGTGAGTCAAATTTTCTCATATTGGGTAAATTGATGCAATGGGTAATTTCTTAGTGGAAACTCTGCCCCCCACCCCACCTCTTTAAATACTCCCCTCTGCTCCACTCCTATTTATAATAGTCTGTCATATCCTTCATTATAAAAGGTATGATGTAACCAAGGTAGTGATCATAACATCCCCCAAAATATCTTGAATATTCTCTCATGCCTAGAGCTTTTTCCGCACATTTAGGGCAATGGGTGGAATAAGTAGGGAGTTTATGTACAAAATGTTGTGTTGTTTGAGAGGTTAGAGATACACTGGACTTGCAGAGTAACTGATAACTTGAAACCACACCGTTATAAATAAAATGGCATTTAAAAATTCTGTCTTTTAAACTTAGGACTGGTGACCAATATTCCCTGCCTTACAGTAGTCATACAGAACATGGGGGCACCCTAAAGCCAGGGGCCCAGGGCGCTTGCCTCATCTGCCCCAATATATTAAGCAACCTTGCTAATAGCAAAATGAATGCCCTAATACCTTATCTTTAAGGTATATTTTGTAATATCTCAGTGTAAATATTTTATTTGGGAGACTCCAAAAGTTCCAGTGGTTTAAGTATTCCTCCTAGCTACCAAGAGAGGGTGTAAAAAAAAAAAACCTACTTGAATTACATAAAGTTTTAATTTGAATTATCCCTAAATAAAAACATTAGTATATTATGCGTAGAGGTTCATTACTGGAGCTACTTATATATTTATACTGTAGGATAAATTGACTCATGGCTGCTCAGTGCATGTTTGATCTTCCCACCATATTTTGTGGTATTAAACACCTTTGTAACTGTTTCATGTTGGGATAAATTGTCATTTTGGATATTATACTTGATGATAAAGGTTTGACCAGTTACTTTATTACAGATTAATAAACCTGTACGGGCTGTCAAATGTCTTATGGAGCCATGTGTCATCATAATGTTTGTTTACATGGCATATTGGAGTCACACATAGAAATCTATATGTTCTGTGTACTACATCTAAGCATGTGTAGTAGTGGGCATACACAGTATGCTGCATGGGCCCTTGTAGCACCACTGCTGGTTAAATAGGAATTTTTCCCCCTGAAAATTTTCTAGGACCCGAAACATTTAGGCACTTCTGGTCTACAGTAACAGTGTGGTAGTGATAAAGGAGAAAACATGATCCTTGCCAGGTTTGTAAACTGTATCAGCACTGAATTTTTAAATGGACATTGCCATTTAGTCTTGTAATGACTTTAAGTTGTTTGGAACCTTGAAAATATGAATGGTTTTCTTTCTTGCAGAGGATGAAAAACCTGTTTTTGACTTCTGTCCCAATGAAACCATCGTTGCAAGCATGGTCCCAGGGGCCAACTATGCCACTGTGACCTGGCCGGATATCACTGCTTCAGATGAATCTGGACCTGTCATGGTTTTGAATGTTTATACAAGTCCCACCAATTTTACCAGAGGAACATACACTATCACTAATACTGCATTAGATGAAACTATGAATAGGGAAGACTGTAACTTCTTTGTTACAGTGGAAGGTGAGTGTTTCCACTTTTAGAAGAACAAACACATACATTGTGCCGGATTCCAAGAGCCTGGAACAGTCATATGGGAATTGTCATGAAATTGTTTATTTCACAGATGATACTGTAGTAACTAAATGCAAAAAATGTTTGTAGGTGGTGCCAGGGCACCATTGCCAAAGGTCACATGACTGTAGGCATGCTTTAATCATAGGCAATGATGTACATGTTATTATGCAGAAGGCACTAAATAACCGACTCTTTTGTAACAGCAGAATGTCAATACATGTTGTGTTGCCAACGCAGAGGCCACTATGATGCATTATATGGCAAAGCTACTGATTCCACGAAATTGCCGTTCCGTTAACAAACACTGTCTGTGCATTTGCTACATAAACTGCTTCGGATTCTTCCTATTTCACAGTTTTGTCTCCATAGCATCTCAGTTGTAGTATATGTTTAAATGTACTTTCACATTGTTCAAGTTATGTGTATGATGTCATACTGTTGTACACTAAATTGTAAAGTGTGCCATATTTCAGTTCAAACAGTTTGCCTTTATGTTTAGTTCGGGAGTCATGTGACTATATCGTTCCTCCTATCCTTCAATACCTCTTTACCTCCTAACCTTGTATTGTCAGCACTGCCATGTACGTCATATATCCTAGGCCTGATGGAATTACTTCTACTCTCCATTGTGCAATAATTTTAAATGTCTCAAATCTTTATATTAAGAAGGTCATTTCAAACTTAACCTGGTAGCAGCATTTTAAAATTTAATGTTTTACTCTAGCACTGTGCTGACTTATCAATTAAATGCTGAAGCATTTATATTTAGTGTTTGCCGTTACCCTAAGTGTAGAACTATGAAATGCTATGTTGCAAAGGAACTAAATGGCAAAGAAACAGAATAGGCCAACATGCACTTGCAGCATATTTCTGTGATGTAATTCCAATGTTCAGCATTGTTCAGCACTCACCACAAGGTGGACCTGAATGACATCACAAACTACTCTTGAAGTCTACCCTTTAAAATATGGTAGGGCTCCGATGTCGAAAGTTTTTAAATTTTAGGGGATTGGTGTAGAAAGCATGCTATATGGACTAAAAATTGAAAACAGTACTTTTCTTAATCAAGTTGCTACCTGTGCCCATGTTGCGTATACACTTCTTGTAGTGAAAAATGTGAAAAGTTTGTAAATACCAGAATTAACAGATGTGTGTTTTCTCTAAGTTATAACCTATTCTCATTGTGACTTAACTGTTGTACAATGAAAGATACTGCAAATATAGGAGTTGGTCCGATGATTGATATATTTTCAGTAATTAATAATGTAAGTTTTGAAGTTTAAGACTAAGACAAAATGTTTCTTAAAAGTTACTGTTCTTTGGTTTTTTCACCAATTTACTTGCTTGTTGTAATAGCAAGTAATTTTAGATAAATAATATTTGGTTTTGACTGCTTTCATGTTCTCTTACAGACAATGAAAATCCAGTTCTTTTTGATTGCCCAGAAGAAGTTGTGGTCTATGTACCAGAAAATGCAACTTCTGGTGTTGCAAATTGGACTGTACCAACAGCGACAGACAATGATGTTTTGGTTTCTGTAATGGCTTCTAAAGAACCAAATACAGAATTCCCATTGGGCACCAGTACAGAAACATACACGGCCAAAGACAGAAGTGATAATGAAGCCATATGTTACTTTAATGTTTCAATAATAAGTAAGATTTTATGATAATTATAATTATTAAATGAAACATTAAATGGTGGCTGTTTTACAATGCTCAGTGACATTGAATGTAAGAGAAGGTTGTGATTATATAAATATAAATTTTACATAAGTATTATTAAGGACAGAATTATCTAAAACACCTCAGAATTTGCCTTTTACTGGGAGGGTAGTTATTCCCGTCAAAACCCTGCCAAATGGATACCTGGCCAAGCTAAGCCAAGCATAACTGAAATATAAAGAGACCTACAGCTGTTTTTGGCCTTGCTTTACCATTCACTAAACGCAGTTGGAGTTGGGAATGGAGTAGGAAATAAGTAAGCAATGAAGTAGGGAAAATAAGCCAGTGAGCCACAACTGGAAAAAAGGCCATGGCTGGCCCGACTTAAACCAATTGGTTAGAAACTGAGCCATAAAACCTATCTAACTCTAACTCTACATGCAGTTGCTGACTTGAAGTCCAAGGGAGTGTACCCTCATGTGGTTTCTCATAGCCTATGAAATATGATTAATGGCTGATCCTTTGATGTCATTTCATGGATTTGTTGCATCAGGATTTCATGGCAAGTGGCTAATTCCCATTCCACAAAATGAATCTTACATTTGGAATTTGTTTTTATCAAAAGTGTTTTTGATGTGGGAAACTTGAGATTGTACTTGAAAAAAAGAGTCTAACTTTGTGATGGGTTTCTGTTGCATTGAATCATCACTATCCTGCATTGACTGCATTAAAACAGCTGTTTTTCAAACCCCACCTTTCTGTTGTCCAAGTGGAGTATGTTATGTTACCAACCTCATAGCCTAAGGACATTGCACATGTAAGGAGCTCTTAAATGCATTATTGTAGAACAAGTTTGTGTCAATCAATTGTGCATCCAAGCGCACTGCTTCACCTGAACTGTACACCCATACGTAAAAAGTAACAGCTGACCACTCTAAGGAAGACCAATTTGTTATTACATCAGGGACTCTTTTTTCTTTTATTTGACTGCTGAAATTTCAAGTTAGTCTCAGCTGTTGTGTTCAATTGTAGACAATAATTTTGTAGACAATGATTTTGTAGACAGTGTTTCATTATTCCATTAAACCATGCAGGCAGCATGACCACTTAAATAGCCCTATTTGGTATCATTTTATGCAAAGAAATCTAACTTTATGCCATCAGACCAGGTGGGCAGTGTTCAGTGGGCTTCTTAATATAACAATGTTACAATGACAGAGTATTGTATGGTATATTTGTGCATGGCTACATGCGGGCCTATGTGCAGCATTTATTTCCAGGTGTGTACCCTAAATCTGGGTTAAAATCTTTTATTTTGACCCAGTGGGAATCCTCCCTAACACTGATCTAGCAGAGTAATGTTATCACTTCTCATTGCTAAGTTTGATAAATATTTCTACAAACTACCCTGTCTCTTCCCACAAATCTGAAATTTGGTAATCACACCTGGTAGTTATCTCCTCCCTCTTTCACGTTCCTAATTTGTTTCTTTTAGCTGATCTAGCACCAGAATTTTTGAACTGTCCCAGTAATGCAACTGTTGGCACAGATCCTGGATTGGCAACAGCTAACTTTACATGGGACATGGCCAATGTTACAGATGATAGCCCAGGAGATGTAACCATTACAGAATCTGTTTCCCCTGGTACCTTTAGCATTGGAGATACAGAGGTGGTCATATTAGCTTTTGATTCAGTTGGCAATGTGGCTCAGTGCAAGTTTGTCGTAACCGTAATTGGTAAGTTTTACATTTTTAATTCTTATCCTTTTTTTTCCTCTTATCCCTCCTGTTTTTTGGCATTTTTTAGCTCATACCAGCATGCTGGTGTGAGCTATTGTGATCACGCGGCGTCACTCTATCTATCTATCTATCTGTCCACACTTGTTCAAAATGCTTCTCCTCCCACATGCTTTCATGGATTTGTTTGAAACTTGGGCACAATGTTCGTTGGGTGGTGGGCCATTTGGGGTGTTCAGGAATTTTTGGTCCAAGGTCCAATGTGGACCCTAGGGCCCATTTTATGAAATTCTACAAAATGCTTCTCCTCCTACAGATTCTCTTGTACAATGTTGATGGTTTGCCATAATGTTACTCTGTTATTGGTCCCTTCGGGGTGTTCAGGAATTTTGGGTCCAAGGCCCAAAATGGACCGTTGGGTCCATTTTGTGAAATATTGCAAAGTAATTAACTTCTTCTCTATTAAATGTGTAAAGAGAGGTAACAGCCTCTCATTATATTGCTTGGTTAGTGATCTCATTATGGTGTTCTTGAATTTTGGTCTAAGGTCCCATGTGGGCCCCAATGGCTCATTGTATGAAATTTTACAAAATACTTTTTCTCCTACAAATTGTGTTGTTCAGTGTTGATGATTTGCCATAATGAAGTTCTGTTAATGGTCCTTACAAATTACTTCTCCAATTTGGGAAGAAGAATACTTTTGATACCTTTCTAACCAATTTTGTGCCACCCCTCTATTTTACCAGTCTCACAAAATCACTTTACTACCTATTTTTCTTTGTGCTGCAACCTCTTTAAAACTGTCTGTGTAGAAGAGGTCAATCCTGTGCAGTTGTTTAGGTTAGTTTAAAGGGAACTGCTTAATGGGATTTCCATTGGCAATTTCCATTGTGTGTGCATTTTCAGAGCACGTGGGTGTGTTTGTCATAGTGATCCTCTGTTAATGGTTCTTTTGGGGTGTACAGAAATTTTGGGTCCAAGGCCCAATGTACCCTAGGGTCCATTTTGTGAAATATTGCAAAATGGTCAATTCCTCCTCCAGTTAATGTTTAAACAGAGTTGAAGGCCTGTCATAATGATGCTTGGTTAGTGATCTGTTTATGGTGTTCTGGAAGTTTGGGTCTAAGGTCCCATATGGGCCCTTTATATGACATTTAGCAAATTGCTTACACCTGCAGATTCTCTTGTACAATGTTGATGGTTTGTCATAATTATATTCGGGTAGTGGTACCTTCAGGGTGTTTAACAAGTTGGGGTCCAAGGCACAAGATGGACCATAGGGTCCATTTTGTGTAGTATTGCAAGTGATTAACTTTTCCTCCAGTTAATGTTTAACAGAGTTGACAGTCTGTTATAATGATGCTTGGTTAGTGATCTGTTTCTGGTTTTGTGGAATTTTGGTCCAAAGTTTGGGGTTTAAGGCCAAAGATGGGCCCTAGGGACTTTTGCTTTCTTAAATTGTATTCATGAAACAACTTACAAAGCAAAGATAGCATGACAAATTTTTTGTGACATTCAGGAAGGTGCCATCAGGGTGTGTGAGATTTGGGGTCATAAGCCATTTGACATCATTTAAAGTCATACATTGCTTGTACTAACAAAGACTACAAGCCAGGGACCCTTAATTAGTTGAAGGTATGAGCTTCAGCACCATTGGTGCTCTAGTTTACTTTTTACACTGTATAGTAACTTTGATTACTCTTTTAGATATTGTGCGCTTTATAAATTCATTTATTATTATAGTTATTGTTATCGTTATCGTTATGGTAATTTAGTTTTACATAAAGTAGCCATTATATTTAGGAAAGGAAATTTACATCATACTGGCCTTTAGGCTTTGATTATCATAATATTTTCATGGTTGTTTCACAGTATGGAGATGTTTGACAGTATCTTCCTAGAGGGAACATTGAACCCATCCCACAGAGTACTCCTCCCATCTGGCATCCACACCCAATTTCCATTTTAGGTTTCATGAAAGTTATGGGATACTGTTCTCAAATTTTTTTTTGCAGATGTGGAGGACCCAGAGTTTTTGAGTTGTCCAGAAAATGTCACAGGCTCCACACCATCTGGAACCATGTTTGCTGCCCCTTGGATACCTCCCGTTGCAGCAGATAACTCTGGGAATGTCTCTGTCGTGTCCACAATGTACAATGTTGGTACTAATTTTCCAGAAGGACTTTATGAAATTACATACTCAGCCACTGATGGTGCCGGAAGGATGGCCATGTGCAGTTACTTTTTAAATGTTCTTGGTGAGTAGTGTTAAAGAGTTTTCATTTATTTGGCTGTATGGAAACAGCAGAATCCTTATATGAGTTTTCCATGGAAAGATTGTGACTTGTATTTATATGTACTTTAGGTGAAAATTTGCATCATATGCTATGCTCTCCCTCATCCAGGTGTGCTAGAGATCAGTAGTACCTATGAAATTATAGTGATTATTTCCAAATTCCTAAAAAGGAGGACTTGACTGTCTTTAACCATGTTATGTTACTGCTACACACCTGTGGTGTATGTACACACACACAGCTGTCATACCCCCCAGGCTGTTCATCACACTTATTAGCTAATAAAGCTGACTGCACAGACGGGATTAAAATAAGGTAGTCTGCGAATATGACTGATGAGCACCTCTCATATTTTGAGGCACACACCTTTTTGATTCCTTGCCCGTAGGCAGGCAAGGAATCTATGCGATGGTGATGTCGTGTGTGTGTGTACGTGTGCGTCTGTAATGGGCGCCTATTGGGGACACACACCGGTCCTTGAGACGTGAACTGGGGACATGATGAAAATCGGGGATATCCCCGATTTTAGTATCACTTCAAATGTGCCTTTGGGAGTCAAAGTAGTACGCCCTCTGCTTATCATACAGTTTCAAGCAAGTTCCACAGTTCACCTGCTCACCGCACGTTCGTGTGTAAAATCTGTGTAATTTTAGCTTTGATTAAATGCCATACACTCTCTTGTGAAATTATCCCCGGTTTCTGTGTGTGGAAAACACGCCTCTTTTTCACACACGACCATGCGCTGAGCAGGTGAACTGGGGATATTTCAATAGAGAGTAATTATCCCCTAACTTTCGCAGTGTGTGAAATATGCTCCCCATTTCCATAGCTGGCGGTCCAAGTAGATAGAAACATAAATTGAGTTATTTCAACACAGATATCTACAGCTATGACGTAGCCATTGTAACTCCAATGACGTTTTGGCTCTAGCGCCCCCAGAAAGTGTATCCCCACTTCACGTCTCAAAATCCAGTATCCCCAGTAGGCGCCCTGAACGGGTGTGTGTGTGTGTGTATGTGTGTGTGTATGTGTGCTTGTGACACTCATTGTAATCGCAGGCTCAAGATAGGAATGACTGATACTTTTCATATTGGTATGTAGGTTTGTCATATTGAGAGGAAGAACCCTATTGTTTTTGGCAGAGGTCAAAGGTCATTCGAGGTCACCAGAGGTCAAAGTCCAAAAACCTTGTAATCGCAATATCTCGAGATAGGAATGACCGATACTTTTCATAGTTGATATGTAGGTTTGTCATGTTGAGAGGAAGGACGCTATTGTTTTTGGCAGAGGTCAAAGGTCATTCGAGGTCACCAGAGGTCGACGTCCAAAAACCTTGTAATCGCGATATCTCGAGATAGGAATGACCGATACTTTTCATAGTTGGTATGTAGACATGTCATGTTGAGAGGAAGAACCCTATTGTTTTTGGCAGAGGTCAAAGGTCATTCGAGGTCACCAGAGGTCGACGTCCAAAAACCTTGTAATCGCGATATCTCAAGATAGGGATGACCGATACTTTTCATAGTTGGTATGTAGATATATCATGTTGAGAGGAAGAACCCTATTGTTTTTGGCAGAGGTCAAAGGTCATTCGAGGTTACCAGAGGTCAAAGTCCAAAAACCTTGTAATCGCAATATCTCGAGATAGGAATGACTGATACTTTTCATAGTTGGTATGTAGATTTGTCATGTCGAGAGAAAGAACCCTATTGTTTTTGGCAAAGGTCAAAGGTCATTCGAGGTCACCAGAGGTCAAAGTCCAAAAACCTTGTAATCTCAATATCTCGAGGTAGGAATGACCGATACTTTTCATAGTTGGTATGTAGACATGTCATGTTGAGAGGAAGAACCCTATTGTTTTTGGCAGAGGTCAAAGGTCATTCGAGGCCACCAGAGTTCAAAGTCCAAAAACCTTGTAATCGCGATATCTCAAGATAGGAATGACCGATACTTTTCATAGTTGGTATGTAGACATGTCATGTTGAGAGGAAGAACCCTATTGTTTTTGGCAGAGGTCAAAGGTCATTCGAGGTCACCAGAGGTCAAAGTCCAAAACCTTGTAATCGTGATATCTCAAGATAGGAATGACCGACACTTTACATAGTTGGTATGTAGATATGTCATGTTAAGAGGAAGAACCCTATTGTTTTTGGCAGAGGTCAAAGGTCATTCGAGGTCACCAGAGGTTAAAGTCCAAAAACCTTGTAATCTTGGTATCTCGAGGTAGGAATTGCCGACACTTTACATAGTTGGTATGTAGATTTGCCATGTCAATGGGGAGAACCCTATTGTTTTTGGCGGAGGTCAAAGGTCATTCGAGGTCACCAGAGGTCAAAGTCCAAAAACCTTGTAATCGTGATATCTTGAGATAGGAATGACAGACGGTTTTCATAGTTGGTATGTAGATTTGTCATATCAAGGGGGAGAACCCTATTGTTTTTGGCAGAGGTCAAAGGTCATCCAAGGTCACCAGAGGTGGAAGTCCAAAAACCTTTTTTGTTTTTTTTTTTTTCATTTTTTTGGTTATTCAAGTTTTGGTTCAAAGGTCATGTGGCATGAGCTGATGTGAGCAGGGGTGAAATTGTGACCACATAAAAAATGATGGAAGTAGAGAAGTATAAATTTGATGGATGAACCTCGTGTAACAAAACACCCCCCCTTTTGGCAAGGGATCACGAAGTCTTTTGGCTTTCTGGTTTACATGGCAATATTTTAAAGGATATTACTGACTTCAGTCAGGATCATTCGTTTTTTCATATGTAATAAAAAAACAAAATAAACTTAATCAAAATACATTTGCAATGGATACTTTTGTTTATTTTTCCTGTGGATTTTTTCTTGGTTTGATCTTGAAATGGCCATGGAATTTTATTGACGTTGAAAAAAGGCCAGAACCCTAGTTCATCCAATTTTTATCATTTAACTGGGGATAAGCCTCTCATTTTTCCATTCACAGCTGATTTACCACCTTCTTTTGAAAACTGCACCTCAAGCTTTACAGTGTCCAATGACCCAGGAGAAGCATTTGCCACACCGACATGGGACCTTCCATTTGCCTCTGATGATTTTAGTAATGTCACTCTGACATCAACATACTCACCGGGCGATCAGATTTTTATTGGTATGCAACCAGTCACATACACAGCCACGGATGAAAATGGGCAAGAAGACACTTGTACTTTTACTGTCACAGTGACAGGTAAGTAGTTCTCAGAAACAAAAATTTATTTTGCCGTGTTTGTTAGTCATACAAGCAGTAGAAGGTGAGGCTGGGTCTCTCCGAAGGGCTTGATCATGCTATTGTTGTAAGTTTTGCCACATACTTAGTGGGGGATAAGTAAGGGTTAACATTCCTAAGTAGGGGATACCAAGGCTCATAGATGTTTACTCCGAGGAATTCAGGGGACTCTTTGGAAATCACTTAATGTTTTTTATTTGAGATTGGGGACGAATATTGCAAACACCCTCTTTACTTGGTTACATCAAAAAATTTCTTAAAAATGTTGACATGAAATCTTTCAAAAATCGAATTTTTTCAAGAGTTTTGCAGTACTGATTCCTTGAAATGCATCTGACATTACTAAGTGGAAGGTTGGGTACCTCTTTGATTTCTTTAGGACTTTCCAGCCTACAAGAGGGATTTTGAGGAGGGTCATTAGTAGATCATTGTCAGTGATAATATTTTGATATGAGCATTTAAAGGGCATAATTACTGATCTATGGGTTGTCAATTCGCAAGATAAGTTTTGGAGATAATGTTGACTACCTTTTGCAATGGATGCCCTTCATGTCCTTAAAATGGGTGTCTGTGAATCAAAGCGGTGGCATTTGAAGGGATGAAACTTAGCAACAGGGAGGTTTTGTGTTGGATCCCTGGCCGGGTCAAAGTAAGGCAGTTTTTTATTCAAGGGCAATCTACAATTCTCCCATCTGAACTGGCCTTTCAAAGAAAACCATATTTGATCTCAATTGTTGAGTTGGTTATCCACCGGACATGAAGTTGTAATTCATAAGCCATGTAGGCTTCTTCCACATGTGTGGCCACTTAGCATCATAAAGCAACTGCCCCTCAAGGCCTGAATAATAAATATTGGACTTTTGGACAATCTTGCTGGCATGTTTTAGCAGTAATTTGTGGGACTGAATTTCTAGTTGTCTCAGACAACAGGTCCACTGTAAAATTTGAACACTGCAACAGGATTTGTCATAATATGGTATCTAAAGGTCAAGGAATTTTATTGCCATTTAAGTGTACCCCAAGTCTAACATTACAAGCTATATGTCACAGACACCAACTACTGCATGTCACTGATTTAACCCCCATCTCTATACAAAGCTTATTCAAGTTGTTTAGAAATAAAATATTGAAATTTATTTACCCAATTTGAAATAGTCAATTGCACAATCGATATTTTGTGATGTCCTTGTTATGCAATCCAAACTTAATGCATTTGCTTCCTTATGAAAATGAAATGTTTGTATGACCTTGAAAAGTTACAGATTTTGTTAAAGATCTTAAGAGGAGAGGGCTTTGTGTTGTTCAGTTGCTCTATAGCGAACATATAGCGAAAATGCAGATGACGTATTTTGTTCCACATGACTAATTTCTCTGGACGGCAAAAACTGCCCCTTATTACATTGACTTACCGCATAAGGCTGGTTTAAAAGGGCCTTTAACCTCGCTTGTGCATAATGCTTTTGGCAAAAATTGTTATTTATTGCTTATCATGTGTTGTTGCACATGTCTTTAAGAGCAGAAAAAGAAAGTTTACCTTAAAGAAATTCAGGATTGGAAAGCTGAATTACCTGATAGGTGACAGTTCTGGTTTTGCCATCCAAATTGACAGACAAAACTGTGTGCTATGACATCAATGCATGTCTTCTATAGTAATGGAAAAGTGATTACATTTTGATTGGATCTACAGTAGCCGTAGGAAAAGAAAGTAAGGCAAAGATTGTAATTTGAGTTTTATGAGAGTAATGTCACATAGTATTGTGCAATTGTGCAGTCTACCATTTTCAAAAGAGTGAATAAATTTCAACATTTTTTATCTCAGTACAGGAATGTCTTTGGAGAATGGGAGTTAGAGCAACTGGATACATATTTTAATCCTTGTCTGATATACTGTGTAATTTTAGACTTAAGGTGCAGTTCAAAGGTGCAGAAAACCTGAAAATGCCACATGAGTTCTTGTTAGCTCTTTCAGTTGTACAATAAATGTTATCACACCAAGAATTATAAAAACTCAGTCGATCTCCCTCAGTATTACATCACAAAGTAAAAGAGACAAAAAAAAGGAATCTCTTGACAGACCTTTACACATACTGTTCATTTGTGTTTCCTTTTATTTGGCAGACACGGAAAAGCCAGTGATCATGGACTGCCCAATGAGTTTCACTGCAACATTTTTGCCAAATGTAACAATGGGACCAGTATCCTGGACACCTCCGACTGCCATGGATAACTCAGGAATGGTAACATTATCATCAGGAACCAATCCAGGGGATATATTTAATCTAGGGACTGCTTCAGTGACCTATATTGCTGTAGACCCATTCTCCAACTTTCAACAGTGCTCTTTTGACATCCTGGTGGAAGGTAAATTGAGTTGCAGTTAAATGTTTTGTCTGTTGGCAAGTAGTATGGATCCTTTTTGAATAAGTCGAGTAACAGTAGCCCATTTGTAACTCAACTTTAAAGATGGGTCTTCAGATTTGCCAAGAAGAAACAAAATTCACGAAATAAAAGAACAGCAAATGGAGAAGATGAAAGAAATTCACACAGAAAAATTGAAAAAATTTCAAGTGTTAGTAACTTCAGTAGGTTCTCATCACTTTGAAATGAATGTCATGTTATCTAAGTCAACTCAGTTGTGATCTAAGACTCCATAAACCGACCAAAAGTGTTAACACTGGACGTGTTCTTTTAATTCTGTTTAAATTTTTATTAACAAACAGATGCTACTGTTGTTTTAGTTTGGAGTTCAGAAGGTGACTTTAACAAAACAAATGTAAACAGAATTTGGAAAAAGAACATTTTAACAAAACAGAATATGGCATAAATTCCTGTCTTTACTCAAAAGATCCTATTTCATACAGGGTAATTTTAATCCTCAAATATACCTCCAGCTTCTCTGAGGTCACAGAATGTAATCTTAAAGACAGACAGTCATCACCCCAAAGTATATATTTAGTGTGGGTATATCAAAATTCTCAGTTGGTGACTGCTCTTTGATTGACATCACAGTTTGAAAATTTGAAAGACGCAGAGTAGCTCACATTCCACACAAGGCAGAGAGAGTACTTTTATTACATTTTATAGCCTTATATGCTCACCAGGACATGGCCTTAAGCAATAAAACAAGTTTATTCTTGCACAAGGAAGAGGGAGGAGCTAGAAGATGCATAGTTGGGATCATGAAAATTCCCCTTTAAGTTGGTTAATTGCCAGGCATACTTTAGTTATTCTTAATCAAATGAACCAACCTGCTCGTCTGTGAAATTTAATACTGATAGAATGTTCTACTAAGCATATCTAGAGAAAAACCTTTGTCAAACTCATGTAGCATATAAAGTGTTACTAAGAAATTCACTAAGAAGTGTCAGCATTATGGAGAAACATAAGAGCAATATCCAATCAACTAGCCATGATGATGTCACAGAGTCCCTTCATGTACTACATTTTTGAAGACTTGTTTCTTTGATTGTTACTAGAATCCTCTGAATATTACATGCTAATGAAATGCAGTTTTCACTTCCAAATGCAAATAATTTTCTACAACTTTGAAAAAAGGAGGAGAGGTTGCTTTGGAAATTAATTTCGTTACTTTTTTCTTTATATTTTTACTAAATACCAAATGGATAAGGTGGGGGAGGTGCAGAGGTTGAAGGTGGGGGACAGGGGAGCACTTAAACTTCAGAAAATGGACAAACCATATCAAAATAAGAATCTTGTTTAGAGACACATTTTGCCAGTCATTGATACCACATATATTGATATAACCAGCCATAAATACTTTATGCCAAATTGGTATGGCATTCACAAAGCATAAAAATCTTCACTTTTTTTTCTTGCAGAGGATCAGCCCCCCACATTTTCATTTTGTCCACCAAACCAAGAGGTTGGTACCAGTGTTGGTGAGACATTTGCTGTTGGGTCCTGGCCATTACCTACTGCGGACGACACCGAGAGTGAACCCACGCTAACCTCAAACTACGAGTTGGGAGACTTGTTTGAAATTGGTAATACAACCGTTCGATACGTGGCAACAGATTCCCTTGGACAGACAGCTATATGTGAATTTGCAGTCATTGTAACAGGTAAGGATAATGCTCTCTTAAATATGCTAATTTATGCAAATAATAGGTGCATGGTCTGAATGTACCTTTCTTGTATAACTGTTTCTTCTGCACAGTATTCTTAGCTTGTTTCTGTTGTCAGGCACATCGCTATATTCTAGTGTCTGATTTCCCAACACACGTCGGGTGTGTATATGGCGGTCTGGTGTATTAACTTTACTTAGTTTTGTACTCTAGCACAGACTAAGACACTTTATTTGCCTTTAAGTATCAGACCCATTTCATGTCACATTATGTGGCCTTGTTTGAGAATCCACATGGTATGTTTTATGTGTTACAACTTTGCATGTGGATTAGTGCATGTTCCTGGTATGTTTCTTGTTCACCATTGGCACCCTTCGACCCAACTTTGATTGGTCACTTACATATGTGGGTACCTTTATGCCATGGCTTATTTCCCAACATGGTGTCTTTGTACATTGCCAACAGAAGTGTGATTAAGGTAAAATGAATGTATTTTCTTCCATACTTGTGTTTTTTTATTGTCATACTTGTGTGTAGTTGTGCATGTTATACATTAGTTCCATCGACAACTCTACTCCAAGTCTTTCTCTTCTCAACTGTCTATACAGACATGGAGCCACCTGTTTTTTCGGATTGTCCTGAGAACCAGACGGTTATAATTCCTTTCAACCAATCACCAACAGTGGTCAGCTGGGTACCTCCCTTGGTCACAGACAACGACCAATCTGGTAATGTCTCTGTCACTTACACTGACATGCCTGGGGACATGTTTGCAATCGGAAGGCACACTGTCACGTATACAGCTACCGATGCCAGTGGAAACCAGGCAACATGTTCGTTTGACATCATTGTGGAAGGTAGTGTGATACGCTGTACTAAATGTTTCAAGCATACTTCATGTTATACCGTTGCTTTAGGTACATCACTGACATTGAAATGATGGGGGGGTTGTAATACATTGTGAGCATTCATAGATATTCCAAAGAACCCATTCAAAGATATTCATAACAGTGTTCCTGCAGCTGAAGAAATCACAGTATGGTGCTTTGAAGAGGCTTTGTACCTTCCTACATTCCTGCATGTACTGATACATATGTTTCCTGTAGTTTTAAAATCTTCAAATCAAAAGCAATCAGTTTTGAAGCAATTTTGGCATAACTTGAATGACTAGAAATCAATTTTACTTTCCAGGGACATGTAACTATGCTCTGAAAATTCAAGGTGTGTGTGTGGGGGGGAGGGGGTGTAAACACCCCTGCCCTTCCCCAGACAGATCGCTCAGTGACCACCATCTCATGGGTGCTTTTATTTTACACTTTCACAGAGGACGATCCGCCTATTATTAGGGGATGCCCAGAGGACATCACAGAAGACAACGCACCTGGAGAGGGTTTTGCTATTGTCAGATGGGATGAGCCAACTGCTGTAGATAACAACAGTATTCCTATGCTGATGTCGGACTATGCACCTGGTTCAATGTTTGATATTGGTGTTACGGAAGTCGTGTACATTGCCACTGATAACCTCGGAAGCCAGTCTACATGTGAATTCATGGTGACAGTGCAAGGTAAGTTTGAATATATTTTTTTTTACTTTTCAAATTGACATGGATATTGTGAAACTGCATGAAAATGTTGTGCAGTGTCCAAAAATATCCAAGGAAAAAATATTGTAAAGTCTAGTCAGTGTGAGTCATGTATAAAAAATATGTGGTGGGATAGTTAGTATATTCAGTTTTATCAAAGTTGACATATAGACTATAAAGTTAGTTGCCAGAGGTGAACCAGATATTGTTTATGTCAACAAATCTAGTTCAGACAAGGTAACATGTAATTGAGAAATTGCTGTTTTTAATGAGGACTGTGGAGAGATCTTGCATAGGGTTGCTAGACTATGCCCCCAGACAGCTCTCACCCAGACAATTCCCCAGGACAATTTCCAAATTTTCTGGTGGGTATCATCAAGGGAGGGAATTTTCCAGGGGAAATTGGCAAGTGGGAATTGTAGCTATGGGGGTTGTTTAGGGGAGGGAATTGTCTGAGTGGAAATATTCTGGGAGGGGGAGGGGCTGGGGCTAGGGTAGTTGTTTGGTCACATTTGCATGGGAGATTATGGAGACAGTTTCTAGTTTGTAACCATCTTTCAGAGGAAAGGGTGGGAGCTGTCATATAGGTGTAACTTATGGACAAATTTTAAGCAGCTATTCCTTGGAGATCAGCTAAAATTCAAGTCCACCTAAGTGTGAGTTTAGAGAGTGCAAGCCTAGTCTTAAGTCTGTCTTCAAGTGGACCCATAAGGTCTCTACTTTGAATTTTAAATTTTGAAGACAGCACAGAATACTAGTTACCACAGTACACAAAAGGTTACTCATTTGCACTGGGATCTTCCAGTGCTTACAGAAACAACTGGAGTAACATTTATCTAATTGCAGGAAAAAAGATTAGACTGTAATGGTTCTGCAGGTGATAGCAAAACATGTTATTCATGAGCCTCTGTTTTGCAGACAGCAGTTCAAAATGGCATAGTGAATTATGAGCCCTGGGAAGTGCTGGGGCAGAAGTGAGCCAAGCTAGGCAACATTAGTACCCCTCTTACACCCTCTTATGACCCCTTCTAACAGTTGACTGTAAATGTTCATTAAGTAATTTTGCTCCTGGATTATCAAAGGATTGACTGTCCAGCATATACTTTTATCTATTGTTTGAAGTAAATTGAGTGTAAGTAATATGTAAAGATTGTACCTAGGGCAGAAAAATACATCACTGGACCCACCTTGGCCCCTACCCAGCTACTCCGATTTGTAGGGACAAAGTTGCAGATGCACTTGTATGGATCCAATATGTGCACCTGTCCTTAAATCATGGATGTGAAGGAAGTTGTTGCACTAGAAGGGAAGGGAGGGAGCTCATTAAAATTTTCACTGCCCAGAGAATGCCCCTTCTCATTACAAACAAATGTACCCCAACATTTTAGATAGGAATGTTTGTAAAGATGTCATTTGTATAGTGTTCCTCTTTCATGTAGTTTTATTTTAAAAGTTTGACTCACAGTACAGTGCAGTACTTTCGAATTGATGTATGGATTGAAATCTAAAAATACCAGTTTTGTCCCAAGGACATAATTGCAGTTGTCAGGTGGCATTTAATTAAAATAAAGGTTTATCACAAACTCTTTTGTAATGGATTTCTTCTTTCAGATGTGGAGGATCCAGTTTTAGTTGGATGTCCTACTGAAGTGAATCTTTTTGTTCAGTCTATGGATTTGACTGCTGCCCTCTACTGGCAAGAACCCACTGCATCAGATAACTCTGGTCAATTTGATCTTACCAGTAGCCATGACCTGGGAGAGAGACGTGGTGTGGGTACAATTAATGTCCAGTACACAGCAAGTGATGCTGCCAGCCGTGTAGATTCATGCTCTTTCCCGGTGTCTGTTGAAGTAAAAGAAGGTAATGTGAAAGTAGAAATCAGATGGGATGGTTTGGGGAAGGAGGGAGAGGAGAGAAGAGTTTGTGGTGTACTTTGGAGAACATGGACAAGCTACAACTATATTTAAGGGTCTGAGAGTAGGTGTTAAGGTGCGTTCACACCAAAACCGAAATCTGCTGCGATTTGTGGGCGGGACGCGGAAATTTTTTCCTAGGACAAATAGGGGCAATTTTATTTCACCAAAACTTTAGAAAATTGCCCCATTTGTTCTGAGATAACAAATTTCTCGTCTATCCCGCAAAACGCAGCAGATTTCAGTTTTGGTGTGAACGCACCTTTAGCCAGTAAGGTATGTTTGGAAAAGGAATCTTTTAAGCATGTTTATTGTTGTTGAAGTGTGGGTAGGCCTTACAGCCATTCATTGTGAGATAAAGATAGCTACTTAATGTATTGTTAGTTATGGGTCTGGGGCTGTATTTTCAGCCCCCACTCTCCCATGAGTTGTATAGATGAGTTACATAAGGTTTATTTATTTAACAAAGTAATACATTTAGTCTTATTACACAGTAATTATATTTGTTTCACGCTGTTTTCAGTTCAGGTAAATTCCACTACAGCATGTCACTGTAAAGAGTATATGAGTCCTTACCAATATCCAACACGGCTGTATAAAATACTGAATAGGTTACAGTAAAATAGTTACGAGAATGGGCAGTGTAGAAATCAATAAGTTACGAATTTTTGCACGCGGTGGTATTACATTTACCGTATTGTTCGTTCCGTTTTCAGGAGAAGCTAGAAGCGGGCAAATTGTGATGGACAGAGTGAGGGCAGTGGATGCTCCTTTTACAAACACCAGTGGATTTGATGACACTGTTGCAGAAGATGTAAGTATGCTTAATTGGATAATTCAAAGTCAAATATTTGGAACAAGGTAGGGTAGCTTTTAGCAGCAAAGAACTGCAGTCTCAAAATCTTTATGAATATAATTTTTTTTTATGTTGAATTGACTTGTAACACTGAGATGTGATGCAGCTGTTGTAATATGCACCCTCACTATGGGAGGTGCTAAGAGCCAGCTTTTTAGCCTCTAGTGTGATCAATGGAAAACACCAAGATACAGCACGTTGTGCAGACTTCTTCAGGTGATGGAGGTAATACAGACTTATTTTACAGTTTTTTGTTTGACAAAAAAAAAAGTTGGAACTGTGACATTAACATTCTGGTACAGGATAAGTTCATGAAGATCATCAGCACTTGGAATGGAACCAACCTATGTGTTACAAAAACAAATACTTCATTAGAGTGGCATGTGCTACCATAATGCTTTTTGCCCATTTTGTGTGACATAATGGCAACAATGGTTGCTGTGAGGGCGCTTCATAATATTAGAATTCAAAATGTCATACACCTGAACTTGAGTGGCCCTTGCATTTTAGTAAGCTAGTTTATAGCTTTAAATCTATTATATGGTGGTGCTCCACTACAGGTATGGCAATGCCCTTTGAAGTCTTTTGTGGCCACATCTGCAGGGCTTAATTGAAGCAAAAATAAAGGCCACCCTAAATTCATTAAACATGATAAAGGTTAAACCATTTCAGTATAAAATTCTAATCTCTCTTTAGTTTTTTTTTTATTTTTGAAAGCTATAACATTTTGGAGGTCTCAGGGTTTCCCCATCCCCACAATGGAGTTATTTTGACTCTGACCCCTCCTTCCCTTACTATTACACTGCTTTTATATTTATTCACTCTTTTAAACATTCTTGTTTCTGTATTCAGCTGGATGACATATTCCGTCGTTCAGATCTTGGTCCAAATTTCTTGGGAGTTGTTGTGGACAGTGTAGAAATTGATGAAAACGGTTTTGCAAAGGTAGCTTTAACGCTCTTCTCGGACACAGAGGCGGCTCTAGAAGATTCAGATTTTGAGGATGCTTTTGATGCAAACCTTGGTGGAGTTTTCGGAAACTTATTTGATATTGATAACAAAGTTCCTGAATTCAGAGATTTCTTTGTTGGTAAGGAATATTCCTCTAGTTTTTGTTGTTATTGATTATTGGAATTAATGTGGGTAATTACAGGATTGACAGCTTTCCTGGTAACCAGAAAAACATGCAAAAGGAATTCCAATTTTCCAGTTGGGAAAAGTTTGGAAATTTTAACAAAATGCCCCCAAACAGGGAAGAGTCAGGGAAACTTCATTAGCCCATAAGAGAAAGCAGACAGTAGAATATAAATTTATCTGATGTTCAAAAGGCATAAAAAATACATCAAGCTGGAAATTACTGAAGGAATAATGCTTCAATGAATTTGAAAATTCTTTAGGGGGAACCTCAGGAAAATTTGTTTTCATGGGAGTAAAGACATAAATAATGGTAAAATTCCATTGTTCAAATGAATGTCCTGAGTATGAAGTCTCTTACCTTGTGAGGTAGTTGAGGTAAAATGAAATGAAAGTGTGAGGTTGTGAGAGGGGGTAAAGTATCCTGTTTAGGCTTGTCTACAAGTTCATACATGTGTCTATGAACATCATCATACAAAAGTGTGAACACTTGTTGGGAAGATGAGACATGTCGCTTAAAGTTTAAACACCTTTATACATGTTGGACGTTGTTCAAAGTTGTTTGATCATACGTTTGTCTATTAGCATCGTCATACAAATGTGTGATGACTTTTTTGACCAAATGTATGATCATGAAGATGAGGCTTAAGACAGAGTTTTTAGGGTTGTAAGATCAGGTAGAATAGTTTAAAATTGAATGAGGTTTTCATATTTTTAGGCCAGAGGTAAAACTTCCCTTAGTACTATATGATGGGGTCAAGACCCCTCCCCCCACCCAATCATCTTTGTGTATGCTACCATAAGTTGTCCTATAACTTCTGTTCACTGGTTTCTAGGATCTTAATAAAACTGATAAATATCTTCAGAGAGACTCCTGTAGCAAACTTAACATTTGCTGTTGTCAAAATTTTAAATGAATGTTATTGTCTGGTTTGGTTTTCAGGTGATGGGCCTTGTGAAGATGCTTGCCAGAATGGTGGCAACTGTACACGCCTCAACAGGGATGAATATGTGTGCGATTGTCCACCGGAATGGACTGGCCAAAATTGTGATGTTGGTGAGGAATGTTTGTTAATAATAATAAAAATGAGATTTGCAAGTTGTAAGGTTCCTTTATGGAGGAACAGTACACTAACCCACTGTGAATAACATGACCATGCCATTGATGATCTTCCCAGGGGTCTACACTTGTGCCCATTTAACTCTCATGTGGACAGACCCAGATGAGATAAAACTTCTTGACCAAGGACACAGCATATTAATGGAATAGTCTTGACCCAACTGTCCTAGGACCACAAGTCCAATCCCTTAGCCCCCGTCCACAAAACTCTTGGTAACCTGTTCGTAGTTTTATCAAATGAGAGGTTACTGTCATCAATTTACATATTTTAAGTTGAAAGGTAGGCTAGTTGACACTATTGTTTCCTCTTTGAGATTTGAGGGGAGAGATGAGAGGCTGTCAGTCATTTTAAGAGGTAATTTTCATATACAGTTACTTCCATTTTTGCTAGAAAAACATCTACCCCCAGTCCTTCATACCCCTTCCCCTCTCCCTTTATGTCAAGTCATGGGATGTGTGTCTTTTTAATCAGATTTCCTTTTCCATGATTTGAATGATGTGGGAAAAATTTCTCTGAAATAAAGGTATAAAAGACCTGCTGCAGCCAGTAGATTCAAAACTGTTATGTGATATTTTTGTAGCAGTCTTTGATATGAAAATCAACTAAAAGTGACATTATTTTGTGAAAATAATGAAAGAGCAGTTACATTTTTGGTTCCGATGAAAGAGAAACCTATGCGGTCATGATGGCGTATGTGTGTGTGTATGTGTGTGTGTGTGTTTGTGAGGCTTAACTTGTGTGCACGATATCTCAAGAACAGAAACTCTGACAGTTTTCAAACATGGTACATAGATGCCCCATATTAAGAGGAAGAACCCTATTGTTTTTGGTGGGGGTCAAATGTCATCTGGGGTCACCGGGGGTCAAAACCTGAAAACCTTGTGTGCATGATATCTCAAGGTAGGAAGCTTGGATGAATTTCATACTTTGTATGTAGATGCGTTATGGTAAAAGGATATCTCAAGAACAGAAACTCTGACAGTTTTCAAACATGGTACATAGATGCCCCATATTAAGAGGAAGAACCCTATCATTTTTGGTGGAGGTCAAAGGTCATCTGGGGTCAGCGGGGGTCAAACCCTGAAAACCTTGTTAACACGATATCTCAAGAACAAGAACTGCAACAGTTTTCAAACTTGGTACATAGATGCCCCATATTGAGAGGAAGAACCCTGTTATTTTTGGTGGGGGTCAAAGGTCACCTGGGGTCACAGGGGGTCAAACCTTGAAAACCTTGTTAACACAATATCTTGAGGTAGGAAGCTTGGATGAATTTCAAACCACAAAGGATGGCTGCAGTAGCTGCAGCTTTGTTTTTTCTTTTTGACATGGTGTCTTAATCATTTGCATCTTCCTAACAGTTTAAATTTTTAAATGTTTTGTTTCTCCTTAAAGTGATGACAACTGTATGCCATCAATATTTCAGTTGAGACATTAAAAGAGCAAAGCATTGCCATTTTTGAACTACTGTAATGTTTTTTTCCTTTCAGATGTTGATGAGTGTGAGGTGGGGTTATGTCCAGCCGAAAAAGTTTGTACTAACTATGAGGGTGGCTTCACATGCGAGTGTCCAATCCTTCAGTTTGAGGTTGATGGAAGCTGTTTCGGTAAGATACCTTTTTCTTTCTTATTTTGTCTTGATAAATATTCTGCGTGCAGGGCTCCCAGGCACTCTGTGTAGGGCTCAAATTCTTATTCTTTTCAGAAGGACTTTTTTCAAATGTTTTGAAAAAATTCCCCTTGAAAAATCTATGGGGCAATTTTTAATTTTTGGGTCTACATGGCTATTTTTCTTTTTGTAGACACAATCATTTAGGGGAGGAAGGACATGATTTTTGTAATGTTTGGCATTTTTTTAACCTCAATGGGTTTCTGGGGGGAGATTTTGTCTACTTGTTGGGTCAATTGCCATTATCCCTATTTATTTTGTAGAATTTTCAAATGCCCTTTGGAGGAGAGATAACTTAAGTACCAATGTTTTATTTTGTTCATCAGATGTCAGGCAGTTTAGTGGTAACTTTGACATCTACAGATTGGACAATGAAAATGCAGAGTTTACAGAGGAGCTAGCAAACCCCTTATCACCAGAATACATGGAATTAGTTCAACGACTGGTAGAAGCTGTAAGTATATTTAAATAAGAGATGTTGACATTAAAGACCTGCAATGCGCATGCCCAACGCATACCAGAAAATTTTTTCTGTGCCAACAGACCAATTCCCAATTTTTCTGTATGCAAATGCCTGCTTGGAGTAACTATTTTCATTTCTGCCTACAATAAAATGAAAAGATTAAACGAGAACTTACCGTTTGAAGTTTGATCTTGATTTTATGAAGTAATAGTAGTGAGGGAATAATATGAGATCCCGCTCGCGCATGCGCAGACAGCCTTTAAAGGTGGGGTCTGAGTTACTCAGCCTCAACAGCGTAATGATGTAAAGTACAAAAAGTTGTAATCTTCCAGCTAATGCTTCCTTTTAATAAAGGGTGGGTGTGGAGGGCATATTATTCCCTCACTACTATTACTTCATAAAATCAAGATCAAACTTCAAACGGTAAGTTCTCATTTAATCTTTTCATTTTATTTCGTAATACGTTCGGAAATAATATGAGATCTTCAAAGCAACTCAGACCTCACAAACTGAAGCAACCAATTTATACCTGATAGAACCATTACACTCTTCATGTATCCAATGGTATAAACCAAGATGAGGTGTTCTAGAATTCCAGGCAACAGTAAATCTCCAAAAACTATTTACAACTCATATTGTTAAACTTGCAACATTTGGCAGTTTTTTCCTGAATCAACTCCTTAACGTTGTCTGCCATACAGTAATAAACTTCTGAAGAAAATGTTCTAACTACAATATGCAAAGTTTCATAAACAACTATACAGAACACTTTCCAGTGTACAGTAGTTCATGACGGAGAAAACAAGGTAAATGTTCAAACTACTAATATTCTACTACTGTATAAACCAACTTTAATACAAAACACTTCAGTGTAGTTCATGCCAAAAATGAGATAAACGTTTCTTTGATATGTACAAGTGTTTACTTTTGAAGGAGAGCTGAAAGGAAGCATTGTTCATTTCTAACCACTGGCTTGTTATAGTACTTGCGAAAAGTATTTTCATTTGACCAGCCTGCATGAGCAAGTATCATATTGACTGGAACTGTGGAGGTAGTGGCTTTAGACACCGAAGCTGCTCGCACTGAATGCGGCTTAAATTCATTAACATCAACTCCAGCTAAATACATCACTTTCCTTAACCATCTTGCTATGGTGTCCTTCGATACTTTCTGATGCGGTTTTTTATAGCTAATAAAAAGGCTTCTCTCCTTCCCTCTGAAGATCTTTGTACGATTTAAATACTCCACAATATATGTGTAAATACACAATCGGTGATCTGGTGGATAAGCCTGTAGTTTTATATTAAAGCCAACATTGCCAGGGTGTGATTGTTTCAGTAAGCTGGTAACAATGAAAGTAATAGCGTTCCTCTGTATGTGCATATTCGTAACATTCAAGTTGTGCATAGTTTGCTGTCTTTGGGATGTTACCAGAGCAAACAACATGCACGTTTTTAATGTCAGGTCTTGCAGACTAAGTTTTTTGGCTGGTGACATTTTCCGTAAAAAATCCAGTACCAGTTTAACATCCCAGATTCTGTTGTAACGTGGTAACGGAGGCTTAAGATGAAAAACTCCCTTCAAGAATCTAGATATCAAGGGATGGGTGCCAACCGAGAAGCCTTCAGGCAAAATGACAAAAGAGGAAATAGCTGAGCGTGCTGTGTTAATAGCACTATATCCCAGCCTACGTGTATTAAACAGGACTGTAAAAAATTCTATTACTTCCACGGCAGTTGTTTGCAAAGGATTACTTTTCCGTCGATTGCAAAAATCGAACCATTGTTGAATGTAGATCTTGTATTGACGTTTCGTGGAATCTCTCCAGGATGACATGATAATGTCTGCTGCTTGTTTCGAAATGCCTCGTTCTTGGAGTGTTTGCCTGACAATCTGCAAGACATCAAAGAAAGGTGTTTGTTCAATGGGTGTAGTTGATGTGTGGACGGCTGTATGAGCAGGTGTTCTATATTAGGTAGGAGGACTGGTTCCTCTACTAACAACTCGAGTAACTTAGGAAACCACGGCTGCGTTGGCCACCTGGGGACAATGAGGATGCCCTCTGCCTCATCATGTTCAATTTTTCTTAGGCATTTCCCCACAAGTGAAAATGGTGGAAAAGCATAAAAGTAATAAGGATGCCAATCTACTACAAAAGCATCAACTGCCTCAGAGCCAGGGTCAGGCTTCCATGACACATATCTTTTAAGTTGTGCATTTAACCTTGAGGCAAACAAGTCTATATCTGGAGTCCCATATTCTTCACAAATTTTATTAAAGATTTCCTTATTAAGCATCCACTCCAGTTGGTCATTAAACACCCGTGATTGTTTATCAGCAATTCCATTGAGCACACCAGGTATGTGTGTGGCAGTAAGCCAAATCTGCCTACGTTGACACCAATTCCAGATAGTCGTGGCCAATGCGTTGCATGCAGGTGACTTAATACCACCCATTTTGTTAATGTAAGTCATGGCCGTAATATTGTCTGTACGAAGAAGAATATGCAAGTTTCTTGCATTCGAGCAAAAAGATTGGAGGGCCAGGAAAATTGCAAGCATTTCTAAATAATTTATTTCATTGTTAGCAGCTCTGAGGCTTTCCTGCAAGGTCCAACAACCCCCTATATTTGTCTGACCATCTGTGGCTCCCCAACCCAATGTTGAGGCATCAGTAGTGAGACACATGGCCGGGGTGCCCATGTGTATGTCACAGAATGAATTATCAATATTCTGTAACCACCAATGAAGTTCCCTTTGGGCTGCAGCTGAAAGCCTCAGATGTCTATCAAAGTGACCTTGATGCTTCTGAAGAGCAAAAATTTTTTCTCTCTCTAATGCTCTGTAGTGTAAAGGTCCAAACTGTACCGCTGGAAAGGCGGCAAGAAGTTTTCCAATAGCCGCAGCTAGTTGGCGTATAGTAGGTTGGCTTTCATTCAATAAATCCCTACACATTTCTTTAATTTCTTCCTTTTTTGGCAGTGTAAGCCTAACCTGCATCCTTTTAGAATCAATAATAAAACCCAGAAAAATTATTTCTTGTGTTGGTTGCAACACTGATTTCACAGGGTGTACTACAAAGCCAAGGTCAGTGAGCAAAGCCACAGTTTTCCTCATGGCTTGTATAGCTTGTTCTCTTGACTTAGCTGTAATCAGGGTATCATCTATATAAGCAAGTATATTTACACCAAGTGATCGAAGGTACGCTAGTGGTGGTTTGAGCAGTTTTGTGAAAAACCTTGGGCCTGAAGACAGCCCATTTGGTAGGGCTCGAAATTGCCAGCATTCTGTCTTCCAGCAAAATTTTAAGTATTGCCTATGTTCTTTGGCAATGGGTACAGAATAGTAAGCATCCCGGAGGTCAATTGAAACCATATAGCATTCTCTTGTAACCAGAGTAGTTGCCATGTCAAACGTTTCCATCTTGAAGTGTGCATATTCAAGGTAATCATTAAGCTCTGATAAGTCCAGAATCATTCTAAAGCCACCATCCTTTTTGGGCCTAGTGAAAACATTGGAGATAAACCCCCCATCAATGTGAGCAGGTTCAATTACCTTTTTTGCGGTCAAACGTTTAATTTCATCATCAACTGCCTGCACCTCGTCAGGCTTCAATTTATATTGAGACGGTACCCTGGCTTGGACCCGTGGTTGACAGGAGAATTCCAGTCTATAACCCAAGACTGCATTTAAAATATACTGATCTGATGTATACTTTTTCCACTCATTGAAATATAGTTTCAATTGACCTCCAACAATTGCTCTGAATCTGGTAGGCCTAAGCCTAATTCCAGTAAATGCGGTAAGTTACTTACCTGAGTGGTATCTAGTTTCTGCGAAACTGTTTTTCCGTTGTTTTGGTCTTCAACCCTTTGTTGTGGCTTGGCCTTGGGTCCCGCGTCTGGTCTTTGTAACCGAGACGCGGGTATCTCTGTACCCCTAAAAAAGGCTGCTGAGAGGGAACAAAGTTAGATCTATGAGAAGTTGACTGCCACCCTGCTTGACGATATCTTTGACGGTCACTTTGTGGCAGTCTCAGTATTGGGTTAAATCTCTGATTGATTTTAGGGGTTCTCACAACCCCAACTGTTTTATGTTCTTCTTCCATGTCCTTAACCGTCTTGGGGAGATTATCCCCAAACAACCACAGTGTGGGTTTAACAGTGTGTTTGCAGAGATGGCTAAACTTTTGCTGAAGTTCAGGCTTTATGAGTTCTTTCCTCAACATATTCATCTCAAAAATAGAGTTGGACAGTAATGCCAAAGCATCCTGATCTAAGTCTGTGAGCTCTTTGTTGCTGAGTGAAACAGTTAATGCTGTCAAACCTTTCACAAGCGGTTTCTGACACCGCTGGATCTTTAGATCCAACGATCTAGCCTTTGGGCTAATGTTGTCCCATATTTGTGGGTTAACTTTAGGCACAACCAGACTATGACAATTGCTGGGTTTTGTATAAAGTTCTGAGGTATCCGTCAGCTGCTTATCCTCAAGCTTAGTTGAGATCAGATAATTCAAGCTGTTTGCCAAATCTGAAGCGATATTATCTCCTTCATCAGCAGGGGTTGCGAAACGAGCCGCAAAACCAATGTTCTCATCCCTTGCACCCTCACTCTCTGATTTAGGGTTTTCAGTCAATGGCGTCGCGGGAGGATTATCCTCAAAACCCGCGATCTCGGTGTCATTATCGGCCGATACACGCCTCTCGGCAACAGTAAGCCTAGTAGTGTTCTGTTGGGATGGCAATTGAGCTCCCATAGTATTATCCTCGTCATAAAATCCACTTAGGAAATTTTCTAAAAGCCCTTCTAGCCTGTCAAGCCGTTTGGCAACACTGGCCGTATCTTTGATATTGGCGGGAGAGTTCTTCTTTTGCCGCACATTCTTCATGACAGTCTTTGCTACCGTACTGTCCTTTACGTTAGGCTTAACACTAGGCGTAACTTTCGATGTGCCACTCCCCGACGTTGTTGTAGTGGAACTGGTACCTGCAGTACCAGCGTCTGTGTTAGGGCTTAGCCTAGACACAGAAGGCTTGTTTGACGAGGAGGGTTTTGAATCCATCTCAAACACTGTTACAGTGCGATGGAACCGTCTAGAAATGGTTACCAAAGTTCCAAGAAACTCCACAACTAAACAGTCAGTAAAATTTTTCCTAAATATCAATATTAACAGGTCAAATCCTTGGATAAAAAACGGTTAACAAAGTAACAAGGCTTCTGTGCGTGCTAATTGCGAACGAACTGTCTGCGCATGCGCGAGCGGGATCTCATATTATTTCCGAACGTATTACGAAATAAAATGTTACCCCATTCAGCATTCATCCTTGACATTAAAACCATTTGCTTTTAAGATAATGTTGTCATCAAACCCAATTCCTTTCCCTTGTTGTTGATTTAGAAAACTATGATTTATTGCAAACATTGTTTCTGCTAATACAATACTGCAGATAGTCTCTTTCCTTGGTACAGCAGAGGTGCAGTCTTTCCTGGTGTGCATTGTAATGCTTAATTCTTTTATTCAATGGACATGGGTGCCAGTCTGTATGGGACGTTTACTCATGGTATACATAAACATCGCAAGCCATTTTCATGTCTATGTTTGATGCTCAGATGCAAAATACGTACATCTTCTGCAAATGTCAAGGGCTCAAAATATGAATTACTTTGATTGCTATTTTCTGTCTTCAGATTTAAGTTGCATATTTAACTTATTTCTTTATTACAATTGTCTACCCTGATCCAACATCCACCACCTTCAGTTGGCCTATTGAATTTGAGAGATCATAAAAATAATGCATTCAAATTGTTTTGTAATGATAGAAGTGGAAACTTTGTTTTAAGAGGGCACATGATGCCACTTGGTAGTTATCTCACTCTGTATATGAAGTAGGATGGACCCAAGGCTTGGGCAAGTCCAAAAACAATGACCTTAGGTATCGTGAAACTGGTGTAAAACCTTCAACTGTGTTTGTTGTAATGACATTGTGACGTATAGAATAGTAGCAAATTATTGCATAGAAGTAGCGTGCGTTATCCTACCATTGTGAATTTAAAGTGTACCTAAAGTCTAAAATTTCAAAAATATATGTTACAAAGCTTGAAAAATGCATGCAGATAGTCCAACTCCCATCTTCACAGGACATTCCTGAGCTGAAATATAAAATGTTGAAGCTTATTCACTCAATTTAAAATGGTAGATTGCACAATAATTTGTGATGTCACTCTTGTACTACTCAAATTACAACCTCTTTTTTCTTTGTTTTTTCAAAAAGTCACTGCACCTTGTGCCAAAATGTGATCACTGTCTAAATGTTATAGGGTGACTTGGCTATATAAGCCCTCTCCGTACAACATGCTATGCAAGGTAACGGTAAATGTTCCAAGGTCATATAAACATCTTAATTTCAAAAGGAAACAAAAGCAGGTAATGTGAGTTGTACAAGAAGGGCATCACAAATTATTGCAAAATCGACCATTTCAAATTAAGTGAATAAATTTCAACATTTTATATCTTGGCAACCGAGTAAGCTGTGAAAATGGAAGTTGAATGATTCGAATTGATTTTCCAATGTCTAACATATATATTCTTGTAATTGTAGACTTTAGGTCCACTTTAATACACAAGGAAGACTACACGATGGATGTTTGCACTTCATGAGGTGCTACATCACTTATGGAAGAAAATTGCAGCAGTCATCTCAAGGGACCTCTAGAAGTGGTTGAGTGAAGTGAAACTCTGAAAGGACAATTCTTTAGATTTCTTAAACGAAGTTGTGAAGAACGAATTCAAATATTTGAAATACAAGTCTGATTTGTCTGCATGCTTTAGAAACTTCCACAAGCGACTCCCTTCCAAGGAAAGTGTAAATAGCTACTCGACTGATGGCCAGAACTTCGGCCTCTTATGTGGAGTCAAGTAATCTGCCCGTGTCTAATGGGCAGACAACAACTGACTTACCACCTGACTTGACTATCGTAACCTGACTTTACCCAGCCAAACCTACTGATCTGACTGATTGCACAAATTCATTTTCTGTTCTTTATTTTTCTTACAGTTGGACAATATCTTCATGGATGATCCTACCTTCATGGGAACAAGGATCACAAGGTTTGAAAGTGGCAGTATACGGGTGTTCTACCTCCTCAGTTTCCTGGTAAACAGCCCAACAACAGATGGAGAGGTCACAGACATGTTCAATGCAAGTATTGTGGCAGAGGGAGAAATTACTGGCAACACAGATATCTTTGTTGAACCATTGGACGGAATGTCACATGGTATGTCACTTTGTTGAAGAACATATTTTCCGTTCGTTCGTTCCTTCGTTTGGTCAGTCAGTCAGTCAGTATTCATGCTTATTCAGCCATGTATTTGTTCTTTCATTATTTTGTTCATTCCTTATTTATTCAACCCTCACATCATTCCTTCAGTCATCAGTGTCTGTTTACCCATACCTTTATTCATGCTTTATTCACTCTTGTGTACATTGATCATTTACTCTTCCATTTTAGCAATTAATTGCTTTATCTAATTTTTACTTTATTGCTTTACAGAGATATGTGCTGAGGGTTACTGCCTGAATGGAGGTGAATGTTCTGTAGACCCAGAAACCCTTAACAGTGTCTGCGAGTGAGTAGTCATTACAGTTGTATAGCAGCAGTGGTCATTATATGTGTAAAGCAGCATGTAGTCATTACATTATTACAGCAGCAGTAGTCATTACATTTGTACAGCAGTATGTAGTCATTACATTTGTACAGCAGCAGTGGCCATTACATTATTACAGCAGCATGTAGTCATTACATTTGTACAGCAGCAGTCATCAATACATTTGTACAGCAGCAGTAGTCATTACATTATTACAGCAACAGTAGTCATTGCATTTGTACAGCAGTATGTAGTCATTACATTTGTACAGCAGCAGTGGTCATTACATTATTACAGCAGCATGTAGTCATTACATTCGTACAACAGCAGTCAGCATTACATTCGTACAGTAGCAGTAGTCATTACATTTGTACAGCAGCATGTAGTCATTACATTATTACAGCAGCAGTAGTCATTACATTATTACAGCAGCAGTAGTCGTTACATTTGTACAGCAGTATGTAGTCATTACATTTGTACAGCAGCAGTGGTCATTACATTTATACAGCAGCATGTAGTCATTACATTCATACAGCAGCAGTCATCATTACATTTGTGCAGCAGCAGTCATCATTACATTTGTGCAGCAGCAGTAGTCATTACATTTGTGCAGCAGCAGTAGTCATTACATTTGTACAGCAGCAGTAGTCATTACATTTGTACAGCAGCAGTAGTCATTACATTTATACAGCAGCAGTAGTCATTACATTTGTACAGCAGCAGTAGTCATTACATTTGTACAGCAGCAGTAGTCATTACATTTGTGCAGCAGCAGTAGTCATTACATTTGTGCAGCAGCAGTAGTCATTACATTTGTACAGCAGCATGTAGTCATTACATTTGTACAGCAGCATGTAGTCATTACATTTGTGCAGCAGCAGTAGTCATTACATTTGTACAGCAGCAGCAGTCATTACATTTGTACAGCAGCATGTAGTCATTACATTTGTACAGCAGCATGTAGTCATTACATTTGTACAGCAGCATGTAGTCATTACATTTGTACAGCAGCATGTAGTCATTACATTTGTACAGCAGCAGTAGTCATTACATTTGTACAGCAGCATGTAGTCATTACATTTGTACAGCAGCATGTAGTCATTACATTTGTACAGCAGCATGTAGTCATTACATTTGTGCAGCAGCAATAGTCATTACATTTGTACAGCAGCAGTAGTCATTACATTTGTACAGCAGCAGTAGTCATTACATTTGTACAGCAGCAGTACATTTTGAGTGCAGTTGTGAGGCAAATTGGTTGTTTTATTTTGTAAAATCCAAGAGCTCTTTCTTAAAGACATTACATTTAGTTTATAATTTAGTTTTATAAAGTCCCTCCTTTTGTGCTTTTCAAGGACCTCGGCTTTCAGATAGATAATGGATGAATACTGGATGAATGATGATCATCTTTCTGACTCACATGCAGGTTAAAACCAGGCAGTCAGTACTAATTCCTTCCTGCCCTTGTCTTAGGATTATTTTTAATTTCCCTATCTACTGTAGCCTGCAGTCCAGTCCTAACCTTGAGCCATTTTCCCAAAGCTGGTATAGGTGGAAGGGAAATGATACATTTTCATTGGATCAACATGGCTCAGACAGAAAGCAGCTGTAATCAGTAATAAAATGTAAATTCTTTCTCATAAACTCTGGCTATAGATTTTTTTCCAAAATATTACACATTGCAAGAGTTATGAATCTTGCATCATTTGAAAATTTAAAAGTTTGGTTGAACAAATTATTTATGAGGAACAAAGAAGACTTTTTTCTGTAAGAGCCTTATTTTTGGAAGAAAAAGTTATGCAGCAAATTTGAATTGCCTTATCAGTCTATATTAATACATTGTAGCAAAGGTATATAATATTTACCTTCTAAGTAGAAACCCTGTGTAAAACCAAGTTAGAAACCTTCTCAAACACTTTGTTAAACATGTATGACAGTCTTTTAAGGATAGCATTCCATCAAAAGTTTTGCTCTGGTTACAGTGAAAGCATTGTCATACTTGAATCTCTCTTTTCTGTCCAACAGCTGTCCTGGTCGCTATGTTGGTGATCGATGTGAAAGGGAATCTCCACTTGTTCCCATCTATATCATCGTATTAGCATCTGTGGCAATTTTCCTATTCCTTATGTCTTTCTTCCTTTGCTGTGTCTGTTGTGCTCTTGCAAGCCCACCCAAAGAGACCCCCTTCCATTTGGCAGGCCCAAGTATCTTTTCCCCACCCCCAACTGTTGTAGACACTAGAAGATCAGCCCTATACCCAGAGATTTGTGAGGCCCCACCAGTTTACATTAAGAGTGTAAGAAAGAAACATCGCCATTCAAGGCATTCAAGACATTCTCGACGCAGCAGAAGGGTAAGTCAGGAGCACAAAATATAATTAAAAAAAAAAAAAAAAAATGAGAAAAAAGACCCCATGCACAACCATCCCCTTATCCTTTTATCATATATGGGATTAAGCTAAGGTTTTAAGTGCCTATCATACAACATATGACATTGTTGTGGAATTTGATTAAGGTTTTGTCACTTTCTTGTGAGTCTTTTCTTAGTTTGGGAAGAATCTTATAATTAGAATAGCAAAATGAATAACCCTTTTTTGTGGGTGATTTTGTAAACTCTCTTAGGTTTTTCCCTAAAGAAGCTTTAGTGTAACTTTGCACTGATAGGAAAATAAGTGAAATTTAGGTGTATTACTGTATATGTACAGTGTTTTTTATGCTGGCATCTCTGCCTAACTTGGACTGTTTGGTCACTTTGTGTGTGCTTGTTTCATTGCCCCTTTTGCATTTTTCAGAGTGATGACTTTTTGGCATAACTTCTAGATTAGAAATGTAACAGAGATGAAATGGGTCATATTTAGTATAGGGTGTATCCTGAAACCTGTGTGTGAAGTAGTCAAAGTGGGTGGTCTTGCAGAAAAAACATTTAGCCATTCAGTAATAAAGTGTGTGGTCATTTGAAAACATGTGCTGTCATTCAATACTTTCTATAAAAGTGTGCGGTCATTCAACAGCAGGTGTGCAGTCATTCAGTAATAAGTGTGTGGTCACTCTTTAATAAAGTGTGTCCTTAAAAATCATGTAACATAATATGAAATTGAAAAATAGGAGCAAACGTGGGGTAACTTAATATGATATCATAAATTGTCAATTTTCAAGAAGCAGTTTATACATAAACATACGCCAGCCCACCCAGTTATTCATAAATATAAATTAACCACTTTAAACCCTTGTTTCACAGGATCGACACCGCAGTCGTAGAGCACATACATTACATGTAAGTTCCCTTTTCATAATAGAAGTTCCAAAATCCCATGGTGGGAGTGGGGGCATGGTTCCCCTGGAGACCCTCCTCTTTTACAAACGTATGTGAATATTATTGTTTGTACTGGAAAATTAAGTAGTTTTCTTCATTTCAAAATATAAAACTTCAGTTGACACTTAACGTTCTATAAGCATACAGTCCCTCCTCCTGGGTTGGCCATAGCCCTTCACAGGGTTGTAATAAGCTTGATACATAGAGAGTAAATATAGCTGGGATATGTTGATGGTTTGACTTCTGTGTTCAGAGTGCCTGGTCACTGAGGGTCACTCACAGCTATTAACAATATAACACAGCAGGAGCCTTGCACTAGAGTGGTTTGAGCAGGAAGAGTAAAAGGCAATTAGTGTGTTACCCCCGGAGGTATTCAGATTACAATAACAGAATTAGATGATGGTCACTTTAGCCTAGAAGTATGTTTAAGTAAGATTAACATGAAATACATCCATTATGTTAGAATGGTTTTTTTATCGACACCTAGAACCTGCAATTACTTTACAGTACCATCGTGCAAATGGCATGCATTCCATCATCCAATGGCATGCATTACATCTGGAAGCAAAGATATTTTAGTGATACATGCATCAGATTTATAGAATTGCAAGGTTTTTAAGATTATGTAGATAAAAGCAGTAAGAGCAAAAAGGTATAAGCATACAACTCATTTTTCTATAATGTATATGTATGTATAGGACCTCAACGATCGCAGATCAAGACTTGTTGACATTGGTGCAGACATGTACTACAACAACCATGGCTTTGATAATTTGGCCGCAGCTGCTAACTATGATTTACCTCCAACCCAGTTCACTCACGTAAATGAACAGGTGAGTTAAAGAGGGCATGTTGTCATTTTGGCAAACAGCATTTTAAAAGTTTTTTCTGCTTTTATCAAAGAACTGGGTGCATGCAAAGTTTTGTTTCAGAGAGTGCACATTTAATTCGAAAAATTTGTGTCATACTCCTCTAACAAAGCTTTTTGGGTATGCCTCCCAGGGCTTCCATACAAATACAACAATTGTATCCTGTATTGCACATCAGCTGTTAATGTTGTATGGTTGTAGCATCAAGAGACTTGATCTAAAAATTTGCTGTCCACCAGTTTTTATCTTAAAATAAAGTTACTGGTTCTAGAACAGTATGAACCATGCAAACAGCTTGTCAGCCCACAGTATCATGTATTGACCATTCCACAGCCCTCCCCCACATTACATTTTTGGCCAGTCCTGCTTCTTTTAATAGGCCTCTCTTCTCCAGCCCCAAAGTAAGGAGCTGCCACTCCTTGTTTTTGCACCACTTTTCTAAATACGTTCCTTCCACAGACCCTCTCCCATTTCAAAAATTATTTTTTTATAAGTAAAGTTTCTTTGATCAAACTTTTTTCCTGTAGGCAGCAGCCATAAAATATGGCAATGTACTATCTCCTAAAACTGACAAAAGTTCTCGGCCGCCGCCTATGGAGAACCACTATGATCGGTTTTATCGCACGGTTTGTTGGTTTTATTAACATTGTACATGTAACATTTGTTAACTAGTTTCTTCTGATTCAGAGGTAAAGTGCAGATCTGGAGAAATTGGCAGGGGATTTATTTGTAAAAGTGCATAAAAGAGCATGGAAGGTGTGTCATTTATATGGAGAGCCTTCTGCTCAACTATTAAATGTTGAAAAATTAAGCCCTTACATGTGACCTCCTAGGTCCTGGGAGCCTAACAATCATAATCAGAACCATGAAATTTTAAGCATTTTCATTTGAGACTAAATGCTAAAAATAATGGTCAGCAAAAAAAGGGGGAGCAATGTCAAAAATAATGGTCAGCAAAAATAAGGGGGCGAAGGACGTGGGAGAGGAGTTGATCCCTTCTTTGATAATCTCTGTTACACCTAACCTCTGTGTGATTACCTTCATAGTAACATCTCTGTGGTAACCTCTGTAGTAACCTCTCCCTGTTAATGTTAACCTCTGTGTGGTAACATTTATGTGATAATCTCTGTGATAAAACAAAGATAACATCTCTGGCATAATCTCTCCCTTGTAATCTATGATTTACTGTAATAACCTACTTTCAACCTTTCTGTGATAACATCTCAGGAATAATGAAACCATTTTGTGGTAACCTCTTATTTACTACATTAACCTCTCCTTGGTAATCGTTGTGTGCATGAGATATTGCATTTGTTTAGTGCTTTTGTTTTACACTTTTGCTGTCCTCCGATGCCTCACATTCCATCTTGTACTGAAAGCTTCAGTTTTATACTTTGGTCTTGTTAATGTAATACATCTTCAGTTCCTACCAAGGAAACTATTTCTTGATCTCATGTATCATGCAAGGTAGTTAATTACAGCTGTACTTATATTGTGCCCTAACATAGGGTTTCTCAACCTGCCTGGAAGGAGTAGAGGGAGGATCATGACAACTTTTTTGGGGTCCATAAGAACATAGCTGGGAAAATATAAAATGTGATGACTGCTACTTTGTACACTAGATTAAGTCTCAGAGCATCATTTTTGGTTTGTGTCTGGAGTCTGTTATCATTTGTTTGTCATCCTGAGGTCTCTCCCCCCCCCCCCCCCTTTTTGGCCCAAAGGACCCATGGCATGACAAAAAGTTGTACTTTTGACCTTAGGGTCACAGAAACAGCTTCATTTCAAATTTTTTCCTTCTTCTCTTACAGGGGAGAGATGGTAGACAGTCTGTGAGATTTGCTACGCCATATGTTGCCACAGGCCAAGAAGAAGCTCTGGTAAGATTATTTTTGAAACAAGAACAATAATTTTTTCTAGGGTAGTGATTGGTGCTTGTACAGACCTAAAGGAAAAGTTTGTATGAAACTTTTCTATGAGTTGTCAAAAATAATCCAATTTCCACATCGTCAGTCACAACTCATATTCAGGAGGTGTTTAATGACATGGGTATACAGTAGAACAGTTGGGGAGCATTGAACAGACCCTCAAATGTCCATCAATCCAAGGGAGAGTTGTAATACAGCACAGTGAAAGCAAAATACCACCATACTGTAGTAATTTATTAGCTCACACATTGTACACAGTACATGTGTGAGGTTATAAAATGGGGCAGATGTCGTCAACTTTTCAACAAAAGTTTTCAGCCTTTTGATGTGTGGAGATTTTGAGCTGAAATTTTGATACATGATTGTTTGTTGATAGAGCATTAAAACTTGCCTATTTGCATTTTGATATACAAAAGTTAAATATGGTTTTTAAGCAATTTTTGTAGGGCTGAGTTCACTGTGCCTGCTGAACAGGTAGCTGTTTATTCATTGCACTTATAGCAGCATACATGGTTGTATGTTCAGTTGCTGTCTCGCAACTGCCTGTGCAGGTTTGTTTTGAAATTTGATCCATTCACACACATCAGTCTTTGTTCATCAAGTGGCTTGTGCAGTCACAATGCTTTGGGATAACTAATTGGATTATCAAGGTTCATTCAGCAATGAGTTCCATGGGAACTCCCTGCATTGAGCAGCTACTTGATCCATGATATAAAAACAAAATTTGAAGCAACTGGTCAGTTTGGCTTGCAAGAAAGGAAAATGGTTTAACCTGTTGTGGGGATATGTCCCATTTTGTTCCTGGATCAATTGAGATGGTCAAGTCAAGTGATTGCAATACTGTAACTGTTTTGAGTACAACCCCAGTAGCAGCTTTTTGAGTCTGTGGTTTGTTTTGATTGAGTGCAAACATATGCAGTGTTTGCTTGTGGAGTTGTAGGTGCAACTAAATGTACTTTGCAAACTTGAACAGTTTAATGACATCAGGTTAATTTCAGTCTTGCTGCTAATTGAAGTATGTAACCTTTACAGGCCTTGATTTAGAAAATACAGTATGCAGCGATATTTGTAGATCTGTCATCAAATGGTGTCAGTTACAGTGTTTACATGCCTAATGTGCTTGTGATTTTTCAATTGGGTTTTGAGTTCATTTATTATTATGCTCTTCTCTTACCTTTTGCCATTGTAAGGTAAGGAGGTTTAATGGAAGTTGATAAATAAATGGTAAAATTTGGTTCTTTGAGTTCCTATTTTTAACAGACAAGAGAAATTGTGTGAGCTACACAACAGCATTGCTGTTCTAGTATTTAATAGCTCCCTGCAACTTGCACTGGTTCTGAGTGTGTTGTAGAACTCTTATCTAGGTAAGACAAAGGCCTGTTGGAGTGAGGTAGGATTGAGAGTGGTGGTATATAGTGTGCCCTATTGTTGTATGTATCACACAGCAGCAGCTACCTCGCTGGTAGGACTGGTTCATTGACATACAGAATTTTGCATCTGTCCAAAATGTAAGTGTAATAAGCTTGGAGAGTGGAAGTTTATTCCTTAGTAGCAATTATTCTCAACACCTCAGCCCACCCACATCACCCCTTTTACTGGCCCACACCCTCTCTTAGGACAATGCACCTTCAACACCACTAAATTTAAGAAAGTATTATTGACCAGAGAAATCCTTTTGTGAATTAAGGTTTCCTATTTTGCCATGTACCTTTTATAATTGTAACAAGGTTTATATTGGAATGTCTCTTCTCTCCCTATCCTCAGCTCCATGAAAGAATGAGAAACACTCACTTCTAAGAAGATGGATTCATCGTGGCATTACTTTGTCCCCTGTTACTGTTAAGTGAATGTATGCATACTGCTCTTGCTTCCGCCCAGAAAAAGATTAAGTGATGCATCCAGAAGGGATTTGTTGGGAGGTGAAAAACCCCAAGTAAAATAGGTTGAGAACTTTGTGAGCTGATTTTGAATGAAACTTTGTTGCTTGGGAGAGAAGTATTAATACAAGCATTCCAACAGTGAATATGGCAAGTAAAGGATAAGAGGCTGAACCAGTGAGTTGTTTTTAGAATGCTTAAAACATAAAGAACATTGCCTGTGAAATAATTTAGAGAAAAGCAGGGTTTTGGCAACTTGAATGTCATTTAGGCAGTTTGTATTCGTTGAGCAGTAGATTTACTTCAAGTTTCTACTGTCTTGATAGATTTGTAACATTTTACTTTGTAATATTTTTGTACAATTAGGTAACATTTGTGGCACTTTTTGGTCCCAGTTTTCATTATTTTGTCTGCAAACAGTTTTTAAATATTTAACATTTATACAATTCACTCTGGAGGGACTGCCATCTTGTTTTGTATCCTGGTGCTCATATTGATTGACATCTCAAAAACTTGCTGATAGTTGTCATAGCAACAGAATGAAGGAAGAGGTGGAGAAATTTTGTTGCCACGTGCAGTTGATGGCATTGATTACAGCTGATAAGGTTAACTTATATTACGTGCACATAATTGGAAAAATAATATATTTTGCAAATTAAAGTACTATTTTTTATTTTGTATACAATTTGATATTCGGTCTTTTTAATAGTTTGGTAGACTTTTAGAATGCAGAGATTATTAAATGTTAAATATTTTGTGGCCAATGTTTTTGTGGAAGTTTTAACCTGAATAAGCACGTGTACGTTTCTGTCATTCTCTAAATGGAATAATGTAATCCCTTTGTAATGGTTTAGGTGAAATAAATGGGTTTTGTGACATTATTTCTAAATGTCTTTAATACCTTGTACCACAGTATCAAGTTTGTAAAAATCTTTGGTGTTGGATTCTTTCAACTTTTTTTGTGACCCAAGATGACCTTGGCTAGATTAAATATCTCTTTATATCAAAGTGAAACAGGCATGTACCAGGACTGTAAAATGGAGTTTAGGGTTGGGAATTTGATTACAGGCAAGTATGCCATGGTCTGCATATTATAGCTATGTTGTTAAGAACATTGAGCCACCATCTCAGTCCAATGGTGGTGCTACATGGGGGCAGCATGACAACTTTGGCATCAGCATTAAGTCAAGGTCTTTGAAACAGCCAGTCTTCTTTGTCTCTTGATTCAGGTAGTATCCATATTTTTCACCAAGAAAATTTTCTCTTTTGTCGCCCATGTTAGTAACTTGGTCCCCACATTGACCACAATACTCACATTAACTACCAGGACAATGTATAGTACATTTATGACAAAAAGGCAAAATGTCTATCCTTCACTGGTGAACACACTACAGCAGCTTGTAATCCCTGTCCAAACAATATACTTATTCCCTTTATACCTTGCCAGTTTTCAGAATCAGGGTTTCAGGTCCCCCAGTAAAGCGTGTCCTTTAAGCATGTAAAACAAGTATGACTGACAATCTTAACTGCTCTTCAAATGAAGACGACCGTTTCTTTTCATCTCTTTATTTAATTTACTCTTTAAAAATATCTGCCAAACAATCTCAGGTTTTTCTTTAAACAGGAAACGTAAAAGAAAGCCAGAGATATTTGTGCTCCATAATAAACACTCCCTTTATATACAAACATTCATGATACACACATAAACATTGGAAATGGTCACATACATTGAAAGGAATGGGTGCCACTAAAATGACACAGAATTGAGCTGTCAAAAATTGCACCAAATCAATACAAAATCAAAGAAATTTAATACAAAACTGAAAAATTGGAAATTATTGTATACCATTGATTACTTAGTATATCCTGCCAACAATATTTTGGTATTTGGAGAACTAAATGTGCCTATATCCAGCCTATATATGACAACAAACCATTTTATTGTGGTTGTTGTACACTATCTTACTTCATTTGAACAGTTGCAAAACCCACCCAGTTCACCTGGTTAATAATGATCCCATTATGCCCACGGTATTTCCGCCTGTCGCAAGAGACGACTAAAGGGAAGGACTTGCACTGTATTTAAACTTAACTTGACACAATATAACACATATGTGTTGGTGTGTTGTTAAATTCCATCAAACTAACCCATTATTTCTATACAATCATTGTCATCACATTAATGTCATACAGCGTTCTCAAGAGAAACTGGAAGTCTCCATATTAGCAAACCACATAGTTTCAAAGGAAGGGCATGTTGTGTTCCCATCCCATGAATAATTATGTGATCTCCCTCACTATGCATAAAATATACTTCAGTGTAGCATGTTATAACCCATACCTGCATGCCACAAAACAAAAAAAAAAAAAACCATGTCATGTGATGGTACGATGGCCCCAAAATTAAAAGAATTGTTTTGAATTTAATGTTATATTTAAATATTTTGAATTGAAAGACCTTTTATCTTATAAGTTGCTTACAGCATTATATTCCATTTAATACAACTGTTGTGATTACTGACAGAAAAAATAAGCAAACATGATAGGGTAAGCAATGTAGAGTAACAGCAGGGGGCAAAATGAGTCACATGTCCAACTGATTATTCAAAAATAAACCAAACTGGTGAATCAGTTACATATATTGCACCATTTGGCATCTTGACAGCTACCAAAAATGTAAATTAAACACCTCCCCTTTTGTTTTCTTACATTGGAAGTCTGGAGATCTATACCAACTACTGATTGCAGATACTGTATGCAATTTAGCCCTCTTTAAATGTAAATAAATTTGGAATGGGAGTTGACCTTAAACCTGGTCGAAGGGGGATGGGGGTGTGTTATGCATTTGAAACTGACCTTAAACCTGACCTTGGAAAAGTAACAAATTAAAGCAAAGCAGATAGGGTGAAAGATGGGGGGGGGGGGCAAGGGAGGGTTGGACTGAGACACCTCCACATCAACACTTTCTGCAGCTTTTTTGTTTTTATCTCATTTGCCTGGCTGCTCTGTATTGCATGCAGTGTACTAAACCTTAGGCTCTCACCTACAAATGGATGGCTTGATCATCTGAGACTATGCTATTTCACATAAATTCTTGGAACGTTTGATTTAAATGTTGGAACTTCTGTGAATAGGATTGCCATCATGTAGCTAACCATGTGAAATTCCATCTGGATGAAGATCATAAGCCCCATCTGTGCAGGTAGGTTTAAGTGCTTCTTAGACTTTCTAGAACTCAGCTTTGGGTTTGTCACATTAAAAACATGGTAAAACCTCATTGGAGGCAATATGGTAGGTAATTCATGCCAAATATGATATCCCAAGATTACCCTCCTTGTGCTATTGTGTTCACAAGCAAGACTTGACACACACAAACATGGCAAACCCCTCCCCTTTCCTCTTCCCCTTTCCTCTTCCCCTTTTAAAGAGATCTCCTTCCTAATTCTCCCATACTAGATTTAGAGCCTTCACTGAGCCTTTCAACAGTTATAGCAGCAATGGGCAGGACTGGGTGCATATGCCTGGCACTGCCAATTAGCAACAAACTGTATTCCTACATAACTGCCAGGGAACCATCCCTTGCTAACTCTACCACTTAGGTCAGACTTCAGTATAGCACTAAAAAGCAATTAAAGTTAAGCAATGATTGTCTGTGAAGTATAAACCAGCCTTATTTGTCAATGTGATGATTTTTAAGTGGACTTGAAGGAGTTTGTGTTTTGGTGGTTTCAGTAACACCAACATGTGGTGAATAAATGGGCATCTTTTCAATTGACAATTCACCCAATACGCTATATCTGGGCTCTTTAACTTTGAAACCACTAAAATTGGTCCAGTTACAACCATGTCTTTCACATAAGATGATTTACATTGTACCCCTAAATATCATATTGTGACCTTGGTCAACCCCATATTACCACCATCAAGTCGATTCACTCACCTTTAACTCCTTCAGAATCTCTAAATATTGCTAGAAACTCTTCAATATACTGCTATCTTTCCACACATCATTAATTCAACCTTCTTATGTCCTTTCCTTGTTTCAGCTGCTTCAACTCCAAATGATACATTCTTAAGAAGTATGTCTTAATGGACAAACCTTAATCTACCTCACAGACTGAAAAAATAACTGATGGAAAACTCACTGACCCCCTTCACCTATAGGTTCTCTTCTTTAATCCTTTGTATACCAACCCCACCCCAAATTTCAGCTTTATAGTCCCCAGTCAATAGCATAGCTACAGCAGGAAAGGGGGGGGGCAGGTGGGCTACGATGCTGACCCCAGTCCCCTACACACGTAAGCCATTCAGTTGGCAGAGTTTGCTTCCAATGAATGTGCACTAACAGGATTAAACAATAGAAATGTGGAAACAAAAATGTGACAGATATAAGAAATGATTCCCCTTAATAGTTTAAATATTAAAAAAAAAAAGTAGCCCTCTTATAAAAAGTTTATCCATGTTACTGCATGTTCCTCTACATTACATGCATTTGCACGCTTGCCCCGTAACATTCTGATGAAGTCATAGAGATTTCAAGGTTTTTTTCCTTCTTTAGTAAGGTATAAGTTACAGCACCTCCCATTTATATAATGTTTCAGCAATCTTTTAGTACTTTTTTATATCACCCTTTCCTTAAATTTTATGAATAAAATGAAAAACAAAATGGCTGAAACTGTTCAGGTACACAATTTTATCACATGAATATGTGAGCCTACAATAAATTTGGTAGAAGTGTTCTGGACGAATTTTAAAATGATCTCTCTTTGCATTTTTTGTTTTACGTTAGCGAATTTAAAGAGCTAAGTTATCTAGAAAATGTATACCTTCTTGAATGTTACAAATATTGTACAACATCCAATGCACTAGCAGCTTTGGGGCAGTTAACCTCCATTTAGATAAACTGAACAACAAATTTGGCGAGGAATCTCACAATGTTTGAATCATTTACACATGGTTTCCATGGTGACCACCAGCAAATGGTAAAAACTTTAAAGACCCTTGTTACACTATTTTTATAGCTCTGAGAATACAATCCTTTTCAAAATTCAGGTTCTAGCTACCACAATTCCAAGGCCTAATGGCCAATAAAACAACTACCCCAAATGGAGTTACAACCCTGAAGCAACATGATACCAACTACTCAGCCTTCAGACTTTACTTCAAAGTCTCTCATGCAGTACTTTATAGTATATCCATTACAGATTCATGATCTTGGCCGAAAGACAGGAAAAACTTTTTAATTCCTCTCTTAACTATGTGGCAACTTATCTAGAATTTTAAAGAACTTTGTCACACAGATACAAGCCATGCCCCTTAGAAATGTTTAACCATTGATACTGTACTTTCACATTTAACCAGATGTACATTTCAAAATCCTTTGCCTTCATAATGGTGGCAACTATTAGGTATCTCCAAACTCTAATCCTATGCTTTCTCTGCATTTTTTCCAATTGTAATGAATTTCTTCATCATAATTTCCTACCTTGTCCTATTCTTTGTTTAATAAAGAACCAGGTGCCACTACTTCATGCATGTACCACTATTTCACCATGCCATCTAAACATACCTGTAGGAGCCATGTCTGCAAGCTCCAGTCCAACAAATACTAGCTTCCACCAGGTACCATTTGCTTCCACTAGGGACTGTTAGCTTCCATCAGGAACTGTTAACTTCCACCAGGCACTGACAGATCCAGGGGCCTTTGTTTAGGAGGGGCCAAACTGGTGGTACAGTGATATGGGGGAGGGATGTCCCACTCCCCTTTGAAAAATTTTTCTATAACTGAATGCCCTCAAATGCAGTTTGGTGCAATCAAAGTGTTCAATTGTGAAGTTAATTTTCTACTAAAAAAAATTGTTTTCCTTAATTATTCAGTAAATTTTCAGAAACATTTTTTTTGGCCGGTCTTTGGATGGGGCCCCATTGCCCCCTTGGATCCGCCAGTGCTACCAGGTACTGTTAGCTCCTACCCAGTACCGTTAGCTTCCACCAGGTACCATCAGCTTCCACTTCATGACATTAGCTTCCACCAGGTACCATCAGCTTCCACTACATGCCATTAGCTTCCACCAGGTACTGTTGTTAGCTTCCATCAGGTACTATAAGCTTCTACCAGGTACCGTCAGCTTCCATCAGATACCGTCAGCTTCCATTAGGTACTACAGCATAATTGGTCATGATGGCCACTAAAATGACACCCACTATCATTTTGCATCAGGAACCATAAGCTCATGTCCATAATGTAAGCAGAAACAACTAGCACATAAACTCATGGTACTGAAAGCACTACATGAAAGCCTTCACACAACTCGGCAATTTCATCCATCTTGGTGCCCAGCTGACAGGAAACAGAAGGATTTCATTCAATGGAGGTTTTTCACTGTGTCACTTCTCTCTGTTGGACATTTTGACCTTAAAGAGTCCATTGCATCACAACTGTATTTAGAGTCTTCCAATGCATGTGCACTCTTATGGCACTTTCTGCACATAAACTGTGACAAATAGCACAGCAACCAGAAATGTGTAATGTCACTTCAACACCTCCAGTCTATATTATATTCATCAAGCTGTGATTCTAAGTCTACTACAACTTTTCAATTCTTCCTGGGTATCTTTTACTTCTTTTTATATGACCATTCAAGGGTTTCTTCTCAGACCTATTGCGTTTTTTCCTGTGTTCATATACTGTCACTTCATCATCTGTGTCCTCACCAGAAGCAGAGACCATTATACTACTGTTTTGTTTACCTGTCAATGAAAGAAAAAATATTACATCATTCTTCACATTTTTGTGATACCAAAATTTCATACTTTTTCAAGACTTTGTGAATGCCTGTGACTGGACAACTCCCCCCCTGGCAATTCTTCCTGGACAGCTCCTGGACACTTTTGACCTGGGCAATTCTCACTTGTGCAACTGCACTCTGGGTAATTCCATTCTGGACAATTTTAAATTTTCTGTATCAGGGATATTGTCTGAGGAGTTATTGTCAAGAGTGGGAATTGCCTGAGGGAATAAAGGAACTGTCCGGGGGGAGGGGATTGTTAAGGGGAAGGGCAGGGGGAGGGGAAGTTGTCCACTGACTGTGGATAAAGGGGAGTGTGTCCAGTGACTATGGATGCAATCTTCAGGACTTGTAATGACATATTTTGAAGAAAAATATATGTGTATTTCACATTTATGCCCTGTGGACACATTAAAAACATTATTTCAAGGGTAAGGTTTTCAATTTCCACATCAAATATGGCAGACTTTCAAGACCACTAAAAATTTCCAGACTTTTCCCATTTTCCTGACTGTGTGGGAAACCTGCTGGTATGAATGTTTTTTTCCAAAGTGTAAATACTGCATGAAGGCATGCAGCCAACTGGTATATTAACTACACATTCAAGCATAAGGAGATACTCGACTACTGTAGTTTTGTAAACAAAACACTATTCACAGATATATTCCATCCTTTTAACATGTTATCTACTAGTAGCAAACAAATGATGTATTTAGCTGGGTTAGACCACAAATGAAGTTTGAATGTTGGTAGCTAACTTGCAAAAGCAACTGCATGCAATATGCAGCCAACAGCTAGTGTAACAACTTTATACAGGTATATTGCCAACAAGTGCACCAACTACAGGTATGTAGTTTTACAAGTGCAGCAACTACAGATATGCAGTTTATTATTACAGTGAATACAGACATGCACTGTAGCAACAGCCACTGGAAATGTGATGGTAACCACAGCTATGTAGTTTACTGGTACAGCAACTACAGGTATGTAGTTTTAGAAGTGCAGCAACTACAAATATGCAGTTTACTATTACAGTGAATACAGACATGCACTGTAGCAACAGCTACTGTAAATGTGATGGTTACCGCAGCTACGTAGTTTACTGGTACAGTGACTACAGGTATGTAGTTTACTAAATACATCGTGTTGCTTTTATACTGCTACAGCAACTGCAGGTAAGTTACAAGCAAAGTATGTTGTTTGCTAGTACAGCAACGTGTTGCTTTTATTCTACTACAGCAACTACAGGTGTATTGTTTACTGGTACACCAACTACTAGCAGTACAAGTTTGGTCAAAAATAACAGTATTTGCCAAATGTTTATTTTGACAACATTTCAATTTGAGGAAAAGTCTTCAAAGTTTGAAATTTGTTGTAAGAAGTGCTATTAGTGCTATATTTCTTTTCTCTTCTTATGTTACAAAATTACTTTGTTTACACAAATTATGTGGCTTTTCCACAAATTAACTATTTAAACTTTAATGGCTGTGCCAGGTCACCTGGAAATTGTACTTCTAAAAGACTTTTGCCAAGATTTTCAGGACACCCTTGAAGGAAATGGGGGGGGGGGGGCAGCACAGAGGGTACTGCAGCAAAGAGGGTGGGGGTAGCAGTGAGTTTGATAACAGCTTCCAGTCTGTAGACTGAAATGTGTGCACATTTTTGGCAATGCAGAGTTTGAGGTAGGGGATGGAAGGAAGAAAAAGGAAAAAGGCTGATGATAAATTCACAACATGGATAATCTTGTGAATTTACTGGTCTAATTTATAAGACAGAAATAACAAGAACCTGCTACAACAACTGCAAGGATTTTGCAGGTAATGATTAAAGAAAGGAAACAGGAGAATCTACCAAATGTTAGTAAAAATTCCAATGTCTTGGAAGATTTGAGAACTTTTTCTTTGGAAAATCATCACAAGACTATTAACTGATCCTTTTTGCCCTAGATTAATTCAAACAATCAACTCTGTTCTTCTGACTAAAAAGCAAACCTCAAGACTTTTGGAATAAAATTTTTTACAAATTCTTAATTTCCACTTTTTGGTCACCATGAAAATGTTCAATGTTTCAGTCAGTCCTTTACATCACTGACCATTTACACAACTGCTTGGATCACTCAGTTTAACTTAATTGTAATTTTGTTCTCACTAAAACAGTCATTTCATTCTGTCAACCTTGGTAAGTAGTATAAATTAAATTTCTCACCACAAGAGGAAAACATTAAGATAGAGTATGATATTAATGCAAATTTGGTATTAGATGATGATTTCAAATACAGCTAGATGACTACACAACAATATTTTGCTTGAATGGATGGGGGGGGGGGGGGGGCGCTAACTTGCAGGGGCTATTGATTCCCAATTTTATGTTTACAAAACAGTCCTCCAATTATGCACTTTTTTTTACAAACTATATTAAAACCATGACAAAGGGTAGGCAAAGCACTACATTAAAAAGACTTCCTAATAAACAATAAAATTCCATTTTCTTTCCATGACCAAAATATGAAGGATCCATGATCTAGTAAAGTTTCTTAGGTAAAAATATCCAGATTGAATGTTCCATGACCTCCATAATTTTTACAAAACTCCATGGACTGATTTTACCAGGCCTGAAAAATGGACATTAAGTTCCTCAATCTTCCATGACTTTAACATCAAGAATGTGGGAACTCTGTTTTTTAAACATTTAAACTAGGTGCACCAATTTAAGCATTGTACACATATTAAAGCACATTAACCATCAGCATAAGCTCACACTATCTAGTGTACAATACATCTTTTGCTTTACAGCATGCACATAAGCACATACTGCAATCACAGCCCATTGCCAAGGGAAGAGTTTTTTTTTTTAACACAAAGGAATTCAAAGTATTCTGACTTGGAAAAAAGTTCGCTGCAGTGTTAGACGTCAAATAGAAACCCACACATTTGTATCTTTTGGGTTAACCTACATCAGCCAACTATTTTGAACAAACAGAAGCAACCTTAATCAATCTCCCCTCCCCCATCTAAGTGTTAAAGTAAATCAACCCCTCACTGTGCCCCCTTCCCCAATTTATTTTCTTTCACAAGAGATAAGATCACCTTTAATATTATTTTCTGGCTAATGCAAACACAGCTTGCCATGCATACAAATGCTGTAAACTATGATAAAATCAAGTAGCACAACATGTCAAAACCTCAGGCTGCAGCTGCCTCAGCCAAACTGCAGTATCCTCAGCAAAGCTGCAGCAGCTGCAGCAAAACAATACCAGGACTATATTCATTTTGTTATAGTAGTATCTGTGTATAATTACAAAAGCATGGCTGCAGCAGCTGCAGTGTTGCTATTTTTACATGGTGCCTAATGTATATCAAGTTAGCAAACTGCCAGACTTCTAACATGTCTCACTCAAAATTCTCTCAATTTTGTGTAAGCTTTAGTTTAAACAAGTCAAACATTATGTCAAGTAGCAAAACAAATGGGTGTGTTCAATCGCAGCTATGCTTGAGGTGAGATCAAAGGTCAACAAAATTCACTTAAAGCAATGATCACCTTGAGCTGAATCCAAATCTGTTAGCTTATCCAATACATTACCTGATGAGATGTTATGAGGGAGAAAGAAAATGAATATTCAGAGAAATAATGAATATCCATATAAAGTTATATATCATAGTCATGCATATTCATCCAATCATAAACAGGAATAATTGTGAAATGAGAGGTCACATGATACATGCATTTTCACTATCAAATCTGAGAAGTTTAGCAACTATAGTTTGATAAAGAAATGTTAATTGCTCTGAAGCTGGCCAGTTCTCATACTATGATCAGAAATCATGAATGAAATCATGTAATCAACATGTTTTAAGCCTTTCAGGTTCCATGCAGAGTAGTAAGTTTATTAGCACAATAGACAGTGCTTACCTTTTTCTTACTACAGCAGGACCTATTTAATATTGAATCATAAATTCTATCCATATTAATTATATTCATAAATAATTATATTATAATGCACTCCTGCAAAGTATCACCCCTTATCACACCCAACTCACTCCAGGCTTCCATTAAGAGTGCTACCTAGTCTCTACAAGACAGCCACTTATTGTCTACTACAATGATTCAACAGAACAGTATTATGCAACACTTGAGTTACATCCAAAGCAAGTTGTATAAAGGAGTTGGGAATAGTGATCAAAGTATAGCTTTTTCATATCCTGACTAATTCATTAAACTCAGGACATTAAATTACATAGTTTCCTTAGTTAACATTTTCCACCCAGGAGTTAAATAGGAACCTGTGAGTTATTAATTTGCATTTCGCATTTAGTATATCAGCTGTTGGTGGCACTGTACCCAAGAAATCTTATCACTCATCACCTCAAGAGTATTATGTATACCTTTGATTACAATTGTCTAAATATTGGGACCTGATATAACTGTTGAACCCATTTCATGTATTCAGTAATGGTATCCGCCGATATTACTCATTTTTCTCCTGTATCAGTATTGTCAAATTTATCTAAAATGCCAGTATATAACCTGACTCAATATTTCTCGCCCTATACTTCATACAAATGTTACAATATTCTACCTCATGTAAATAAAACAACTTTGTGGTAGTGCACAACAGCCAGTTGTTTAGTGTACAATACACAAATTTTTTTGAAAAATCAAGTGTCAGATTAGCATTGGCCAATACTGAGCACTGAAACACCAAGATATCAGTAAAACTGGTTATTTGAAATATTGATACAATACTTCTTGAACATTACTAAAACACCCATACAAATTAACATGCTAGGTAAAAGCCCTCAGCTACTTTTGAAATTTACTCCCCGCCATAGCAGTGGTTATCTTGGATTAAGCCAAGTTCAATAGAGAATTGTGTGTGTGTGTGCATTCACCCATTCACTCAGGAAATGTCCATTGACCAGTACAATGGAAGCTGTGTGACAGCATTCTTCAATGAAGCTGAACACAACAACCACTGTGGCTGTCAAGATTTCCTTTTCTGTACTTGGGTGATTCAACTTATCTCAATTTAGCTAAGGGCACTTTCTTATCATGACGAGGTATCACAGGACAATGTCTGCGTGATTGCTAAACCCAAAATAATTGTATCACATGAACGAAACACATCTGTACATGTACATACACATAAGCCAACACAGCTATGCAATTTTTAGAGTCAAATATTAAATTCTCATTTGACCCCTGACTGCAAGTTGCACATCACCTGTCAAAACAACAAAGATGCAGCATAGTTGCCATACACTGTGCCTATACACATTACAATTGCATGATAAAATTTATTCTGCAACTGTAATGTGTGTGACAGCAAAGCCAGGCTGCAGCCCATGCAGCCATGCTGAGGCAGCTGCAGCCTGAAGTTTTGACATAATGCCTTAGTTCTACATTTACATACAAAAGTTTTTTCATAGATATTTTTTATCTGTCATACTTTGACATACCATTTGCTTTAGGTAATAATTCTACTGTATCATGGCCTTCCAAGTCTTCTGTAAGTAAGCTATACTGTAGTTTTCTTCTGGATTTCTTCCTTTTCCTGTGAAAAGATCACATTACATCAGATCTGTATTTATTACAAGAATTATTAGAAAAACAAACTAAGCCAACTATTACCAGTTTTCAAGCTATCGACTTTGAGCACCAAGATGCATGCAATTAAAACGGTTGTTCATAACCTCTACATGAAACCTGAGGCACAACAGTCATTATTCTACAGGTTCTGAAGATTACTATTTACTTCAGTTCCATTTTAAGAGGGCTTCAACACTCTGCAACAGATCATTCAGTGTCAATTTTCCCAAATAATGAAATCACCTGAATTATGTGAGGAACTGTGAAGGGATATAAGTTGCCAATCAAAACTTAAAACTACCTATTTGCTAGAACTTTTATTTTGACTATCTGTTATGATTGTATGTAACTTTCTTTTTACTATTAATTTTTGTATGTTGTAAAGCACCAGTGAATGTACCTTTTTGCATTCATAAGTACTAAATCAAAATAAATAATATGACACTTGAAAATAGAAAAAAAAAACACCAAAATAATCCTATTAAATACTGAAAGCCAAAGAAAGAAGAAATTGTCTGTTATTATCCTAGAAGGTTTTGCTGAGTTGTGTAAGTTCATAATACCAATGATATGGAGTGCTACAGCAGAAGCTGTAAATGCACCCTCTGAAACAGCTTTAGGCAGATGGTGGAGGTGGGGGGGGGGGGGGGTGGGGAGGAGGAGTAGAAGCAGCTAGAAAAAAGTATGGAATATAATAATCTCACCTTCTAAAGCAGCATGACAGGAACCACACTGTGAGACCCACCAGTAGTGTTACAAGAAATCCAATAATAATGACATACAAAATACTCCAATCTGAAAAGATAATTGATATGATCAGTTTTTAATGCAACAGAGAAAAAGCATCTGAAATTTTTAAATTATTTTTCATCTACAAAAAAAATTTGCTAAAGTTGGAACAACTTTTGATTACCTTCATAAATAAGAACTTCCTGTTTGTAAAATTCCATGACTTTATCATGACCTTGTAAGAAAGGTGAGCAAACAACACCCATAAGCCCACTTTTGTCAGGGCTTGCCACAATATGTGAAACCCTTATCTGTGCTACACCCTAAGGGCATTTCAACCTCTCTTGAAATGAAATATAAACAAAGGGTAATGTCAAAAAGTCTCCTGAGTAAGCTATTTTCCACATTATTCAAGATGTCAGTGTAAAACGGAAGCCATCTTTTACAGGAAATTTTTTGCCTATTTCTCAACTTATTAATTATTTTTCATCAAATAGACAAGTATGAAATTAACATTTACACAAACCTTCACAGCTAACTGTACATTTACTGTAATTACCCATTACAATTACTCTGCCCATTTCCAAGTTCAAAGACCTTTATTAATCATAACTATAGCTTTACTGTAGTTACTTCCCACAATCACTCTGCCAACCTCCAAGATTTACAAGTTCAAAATTTTTGAAAGCATAACCATAAATTTACTATAACTACTCTGCCCATCTACAAGGTTTTCAAGTCCACAGCCTTTTAATAGCATAACCATAGGATAACTATAATTAATCACCATGATTACTCTGCCCACCTCCAAGGCTTACAAGTCCATGGACCGTTAATAGCATAACCAAAGATCTACTATAATCACTCACCACTGAACCAATAGGTTGGAAACTGGGCCGTAAAACTCCATCTAACTAACTAACTAACTAACTCACCACAATTACCCTGCCTATGTCCAAGGTTTACAAGTCCATAGACCTTTAAGAGCATAACCATACATTTACTATAATTACTCTACAAGATTACTCTGCCTATCTCCAAGGCTAACAAGTCCATGGACCTTTAAAAGCACAACCATAGTTTACTATAGTTACTCATCATGATTATTCTGCCCATATCCAAGGTTTACAAGTCCATAAACCTTTAATAGCATACTTTAATTACTCACCACGATTAATCTGCCCATCTCCTAAATTTGCAATTCCATGGGGCTTTAATAGCATAACAATAGGTCTACTACAATTACTCACCACAATTACTCTGCCCATCTCCAAGTTTTACTCTCAGAAAGTTTTCCATCCAAAAGGTCTCACAACTGCATTTTCTAGAATATGTATTACATGAACCATGATTGGAACAGGGATTCTGGCAAACTGAAAAAAAAAACAAAAATTTAACTGCACTTGACTAGTTTTATTAAAATAGTGTCAACTATAGCAGTAGCAAGATTTATTGTCATTGTTTGATATGAGTATATAAACTTGTACACGGTCAAAATCAATCCTAATAATATTGTAAATCTTTGAGTATGTTTACCATAACACTCTTGTGTACACAAAATGTTCTAAAATGTGAAAAGGGGCATGTATAAACCCCAATTCTTTCACTAATCCAAGTAATCAAAACTGGCTCACTCTGAATATAAAGTCATGTACAAAACTGCAATGCAAGTCAACATGAGGTTTTTGCCCACAATTTACAACCTTATGGATGACCACCTAAACAAATTGCATCATATGTAGTTTTTGGGACTTGAAAGGTCTTGAACAGTGTACAAGACAATTCTGGGGGGATGGGGTGGAAAGGTGCTTGGAAAGGGTAGGGGCTAAGATGATTTTGCCCAAGAAAGACTTGTACATCCTAAGCAAATCCACTTAGGTACCTAAAACTAGAACTAGGTTTTGCCCCCCCAACCCCAATCCCCCCACATGTATGCCTATGACCATGGCAAAGCAGGGAGGGGGTAATCCTGTGGCTTTTAGTTGCTAGACTACATTGCTTTGAATGTCACAGTTTTTCCACCTAGCTATAGCAATGGTATAATTCCATTATTACTTTAAGTTCTGTACAACACAGCTCACTCATTTACTTTCTCCATGACTTCAAATTCTTATCACTTAATGGAACTATATCACAAACAACAGTGGTAGTGAACTTGAAAAACAGTACACAGAGCAAAAATTAGGGGCAATATTCACAAAGAATATACCTTTGCACCAACAGTGGCTTGAGTCGGATCTATGTATCTTACAGGGTGGTATTTATTAAGAAGTATGTACATGGTGTGCGTAATTTACTGCATGCATTGGGGTTCACTATAAAAAGCCTTAGCAATACATACTAAGACACAATATACTATACTGGTGCAAAGGACACGCTTAAGCCTAGCCAACTGTGTTAAAGGCAATGTATGACAACCTTGTTCAGGGGTTTCCCTTTACTTTTTCTTTCACTCGCCAACCAGACTAGTGATCCAAAATTCTGGGTAATATGCAAGCTATTTTGACTAGCCCACCTATTTTTGTATTCAAAAAGAGAAGTAAAATTTGCTTTAATTCACACTTCCTTGTGAAGATGCCTGTTAACATTTGATCATTTGATATGCGTTCATTGACTCCATTCAACTTGAGGCAATAACCTGGTGAGAGCTTCGATGCTTCTACTTTCCCTTTGAATATGAGAAAGTTCAGGAAGTTGAACAACAATGAACATGGACTACGAAGAAGAGGGTTTTCACTCGCCGATGTTTTCAGTTGCAAATGGCCAGTGGGAAGGTGCTCAAACCCTATTGTTATTTCCTGCAACTGCTGTAAGATACAACACAACTAGACAACCTCAAGCATGGCTGAAATACAACACAATTATACACAACCTTAATCATGGCTGAAATACAATACAATTAGACAAAACCTCAAATATCGCTGACCCAAAGCATTAACTACAGTTACACTGCAAATATTTAACCCAGTGTAAGTTGGGTTTGTGAATACCACTAATACGAGAGTACCTAGGTGAGTACCTTGTCTCTATGTAAGTACCTATGTACTCCATAATTTTTTTAACTTTCACAACAACTTCTGCAATTCTTTGTGAATCTGACCCCAGGTTACTAGAAATAGGAAACTACTCACCAACAGTATCATAACTCAACAGTTGGAATTTAAAGAATTTTTGCTCAGCATCAGTGTTATGATCTTTCAAGCTTTGCACAACCTGTGGGCCTGGTATGACTTTACTTTTATCCTGTCGACTAGTGGCATAGAATATCACTACCAATCTAGGAAAAGACAAAAAAAGGTTTTATGAATCTCAAAAGCTTGTTGTAAGTCTTCCGATATTCTGTCAAACAATCAGTGACTGATTCATTTCATCTGGGAAATAATTTTAAGTAAGTAGAAAGGCTTTCAGAACGGGAATCTATACTTAGTATTAAGATGATTTGAACGAGTACGCAGTCGAAGATCAAGACCTTTCAACGAGTACGCCATCGAAGGTCAAGACCTTTCAACGAGTACACCGTCAAAGGTTTTGAAACAGTCATATTTCAAGACCTTCGACAGCGTACTCCTTCAAATCATTTAACTAAGAAATAATTTTACCCCAGCTCAGGCATTTGGGATTAATAAATAATTATGACCGACTGATAGACTATAGGCACTAAGTAACCAGAAATAAGGACACACTTTAAGTCTATAAAAGTGGTTCCCAACCAGGTGCATTTTGAAAAAATGAAGTACTCAACTTAAACCAGGGCCTTATAAAATTTCAAGAGGTTTCCTTTAGCTGAGCTCTCAAACTGGTTCATATAAAAAGGAGATAAATGAAGTCACCAAGTTGAGGAGGTCTAAAATTCCCTTCTCAGAGTACCTAAAAAGTTTGTGAATTATCTTTATTACCAGGCGCTATAAAATCACATTTAAGAGAGTTTAATTTCAACGTTATTTTTCTTGCTGAGGACCACCATATTCTCATCAGTGGCAGTGAAAATGGTGACCGAAGGGGGCCATGGCTAAAAATTGTACTGCCACTTTTACCTGAAATGTAGTTTTTCTTGTTGTCTATAAACATGACATACTAACAGAAGTGACAATTATAGGTAACTGTAACGTAACAGATAACTTTTAAGTAGGCCTACTATGGCCGTAAATTAAAACTGTTTTCAAAAATGCGATTTTTCAGTGCACCAGTTTCAGCTTTCTCATTAATTCTACCTGTAGGACAGCTTGAGTGGCATAGGCCTAAGTCTTTCAAAGCCCCATGAGACCCCTACCATCTTTCTTCCTCCCTCCCACAGGAAAAGTCCCTTGCAGCATCAAAGGAAACTTCCGTTAGCTACTATTGAAATACAGACTGGTCTATGGGTAATTTTGTAATCTCTTTAGTGCGCATTTAAGGTTATCAGAAGATAGTCAAAATTTGACTGAGCCATGCCTCATTGTGTCGAGAATATCGGAAATGTTCCAGAGCTTCCGGGGCTTGGCCCACAGTCCCTCACTTGAACGTTGCCTCTGGACCCTATTAGGGGCCCTTGAGGGAACAGTCCACACCTCCGTGGGGCCCTGGCATCTGTAAAATTAAAAAATCACTCCCTGACTGCTATTAGGCCTTCATGCTTTCGTAAATCTTGGGTAAAGGATTCGCCATCTTAAAAGAGAGTCAGTTTTTCAAGTCCCCTTCGTTGCTACCCTGGGTCCAACCCACACTTAAAAATGATGTACGTGTAGGCCAACCCTTCATTTTAACATACCTTTGTCATTTTATTCATTAATACTATACTATAGATGGGGGGTGTTTGTCCAACCCCATTCAGTGAAAGGGGCGGTTCACTGAAAAAGGTTGGGAACCACTGGTCTATACTATCTGGTACTGTGATCTGAACTATAGTAACATGATCAGTATTTAGATATCTAATACACAAATGAATTGAGGATTTCTTCAACATTACTTCGTAAAAAATAACATCTGACTTTTGAAAACTCTTGAAAAGACCCATTAATATGTAAGGATCTTTTCAAGGTTTGCAAGACTTTGCACAATAAATTGATGCCATGGACAAACAGGAAGGGGTACATGAATGATGTCCAAAGGAGACCATTTCAAAATATTTTCAGAATTACAGGGTTAGGTGAAGAGACTTCTTCAAAATGAGTATTAAATTCAAGACAATAATCATCAAATGCAAGATAATGATAGGACTTTACTACTTAAGCAAACTAAATATGCATTCTAACTTAGAAACCACACTAGAACATGAATATTCATGTGTATTAGATTTTGACTCTCACTGGCTATTTACCTTCCTGATGTTGTGTGGGTGATTTCCTGTATAACAACTTCACTTTCAGTCAGGAGATTAAGGACTGTAATCAATCCTTTCTGTGACAGCAAAAAAATGACAAGGAAAAATTACGTCTTTATGAAAATTCCTACAGGCTGTTCCCACCACAAGAAAAATTCCAAAATGGATCCAAAGGGGCAGCAACCCTTAAGGAACACTAACTTACTTGAACTAACCTTCAGCCAATGGCATCACCAGGAATATAAAAGAGGCGGTATGGAGAGGGCAGATAGGGGGTCTCAACTCTTTCATGGAACAATAAGCTACATATATGAACAGATACTTTGATACTTACCATAAAACACTTGTTTTCATATTAATTGAAATAAGCTTATTTGCTTTCAAGTTAGTAAAAGAAGAGGACAAAATGGGACACCCCACCCTTTGGAAAACTTAGAAGGTTATATCACTGGGGTTAACTAAAGAAAGGAAGGTAAGGAAATAAAAGATAGGCACATAAAGCTGGACATTTAGAAGTGCAAGATCTCAACTTCACATCAGTGTGACCTTCACTGCTTTATGAAAAAGGCAAGGTAAATTTATTGATTTAAATGTAAGCATCCACAGTTATTGGCTTTTTGGTAAATACTATGACTTAAGGAACCCTTCGTGACTCAATGCCATACAGATCTAAAACCATACATTTGTCCATAAAAATCATCATACGACTGTATGAAGTTTTTTTCACAGAATTCCACTGTGAGTCTGCACCAATGTGTTCTTTACCTAATATTCATGCACGATATAACTGAACTGTTTGCCTTTAAAATGACCAAATTTGTACATTTTGGATGAAGTTTTCCAATAAGACAAGGTGATATAGCTTTTTCTCAGAGTAACCACAAACTGTGAAAAATGACAAGAAAAGACCAAAATAGTTTGAAACATTTTGAACTTTTGTTTGGAAGATGAAACATGCAACTAAAAAGAGAACACTGTCATATGTGTTAGACTTAATTCAACTTTTATTGGGAAAGCAGTCCATGCAATCACACGTTTGTTCATAAACATCATCATACATATGTCTGACTTTGTTTTGCATAAATATATGGCCATGTAGGCAGGCCTTCTCTTCCTGACTTGCACCATGGACAACATGAGTTACTGATTACAAGACATAATTTTTTTGAAATTGTATCATTCCTTCCTTACCTTGTCGTTTTCTTGAAATTTTGAGACAGCTTCATTAAACACAAGTTCCACTAGATTCAACTCAAGGGGATCTAAAACAAAACATTAAAGCAAAAGAATACATAAACTTGTAACAGTACTGGCTAACAGCTGGAACAGTTCAGTATCAAACGATTAATGAATTATGTAATAAAGAATGCATAACAGCACATCTTATAAAATTGTAAAACCATGCATAAAATACACCTGTTTTCATAAGCAGGATAGTAAAGGGGGATGGAGACTGCAATTAAGCCACATTATATGCTCTTTTTTAGGAGACATAACATTTTCTGATTGATAAACCTGCAAAACCACTACACACTTTTGTAAGTGCTCACTTACCCCCTTTCCACTCTGACTACTCCCCACCCTCCAAGTGAAAACGGCACCTCAAAATGATGTCTTTTCTCAGAAAGTTAAAGATATTTCAACAGTCTGGCTATTATTTCAGACTGAAGGTTAAATAGCTAATTTGTGCCTGTGCTTAGCCAAAGCAAACAATTTCATGTAAAACAGCTGTGATTAATGGACACACAACTATGTCCAGGTTTGTAATCAAGGCAAGAAAGTGTTTTCTTTCTTTTTTTCTTTTTGTAAAGATGATGTCTTAACAAATTTTCCCTATTTCTCCTTCTTACTACAGGTTCCTTAACATCACTTACCATCTTTATGGACTATTTTTATGGATGATTACTTTTTCCTGGTTATCACATTCTTCTTACACACTTCTCTTGGCCACCTTTCCTACCATACTGCCTCCCCCTTCCCTTTCCCCCTGCCCCCTCTCCCCCCCTCAATACTTTGGTTTTACTCTGTGCCATATTCCTCACAACATTCATTCCCAAACTTCCCCCCAGTTTCTGCTCACCTTTTTTCACAATAACATTCACCGCATCTGAGTTGGTTCTTCCTTTAGCATCAGCTACTGTTAAATTAAATATATATTTTCCCTCAACAAGTTTTGAGACTTTTAAAATAGCACTGTGCTTAGAGTCACCGACAACCACCTGTAAACAAACAGTTACATCATAATTAACATGTTGAAAGTCTTAAAGTGTCACCATAACTTCTTAACGAGCAAGAAACACACTTCCATACTTTGCTGAAGTAATCTTTTTCACCTAAAAAAAAAAAGAATGGGTAGTAACAAGATTTTATTAAATGAAATTTTAATGGCTGAAATATTTATACAAATGTGCAGATATGATAAAATTGAGCAATCACTCATAATTTCACATTGACTTAGTTTTTGCTTCAATGTTAAGTTTGATGAACTGGCCAAGGTATCATATTTATCAAATTTTGTAAACAGATCATGGACAGGACAAAGTATTAAAAAAGTAATTAAATGGATAGATAGAGTGACAATAATGGATCACAACTGCTACAACAGCCACTAGCTGGTTTGAATTAAAAAGTTCCCATTTTTTTAACTGCTGCTTTCTGTACATTTGACTACTCTGCTACTTCTGTACACCAATATATCCATCCTCTTGCTAGCCTAGATGCAATACTATCTGCAAACCACTCCCTTCCCCCCCCCCCCCCCCGGGGCCACATCTGATTCCTTCACCGAATTTTACACTTCAATGTACCCCAGATGCAGATCAATTGACACCACAACATCTGTCTCTTTCCTAGCCCCAATGCTGCTCCCCTAACATACTTTTATACTTCTACATACCCCAGAAGCTGAACTATTGGCACCACGACTCCATGAGTAGGACACAATTCCTTTGTCATCAGATGATTGGGATCCATTGAGCTCCACATAATCATTTGGAAGTTCAATAGTTATGTCTTTACCTGCCCTGGCAACAGGATCTAAATTAACCTCTGAAAGAGATTTAAAAACACTTTCTTGCAAATATCCTTGACAGTATAGCAGTCTTGCATTGATACCATGGCATCATATGGTACCTAGATTCTCTTTCAAATGCCCCCCCAACATTGAACAAAAATGGCCCACAGAAGATTCAAGGAGCCCAATATTTCAGTAAAAAACAAAAACTGATGCATGCAGCCTTGGCTACTATATATGGCTATACCTATATATGCATGTGACCCCTTGTGCACTTTTATTGATGCTGTGCTGCAACGGAAATAATAACAGGTGAAAGATCTATGTAACTTAAAACTTTTCTGTTTCCAAGTATGTGTGGTACATTTCCCTTTTCCCCTCTTCCACGCCCCCTTCCCCTATAACACATACTTAGTAACATCCACCTATTGACACCATAAATATTCCCCTCTCTGTTCCCCTTTGATCCCTTTCTTTCCCCTCCCTATCATCTCCACCTCTGTAAAATCTCCACTGCACGAGTGCAGCATTCAAGTTTCAATGTCATCACCTTTTCCTTTCATAGAAGGAAAAGGAACAAGTGTCCACTAACATTCAAGTAACACAAAACAAAAAACATGATACGCAGCCCACACAACCCCAACTCTCACTATGAACTAGGCCACTGAAACCCTCCACTGGAAAACTGAAGCCAACACTACCAGTCATGTGGTGGGTTCCACCTGCTCAAGTCTGCATCCAGTAACGGCACCTTTTTCACTGTGTACTGGAACATGCATATATCTAGTTGTCAAGGATACCATTGTTTATCAACTGGGTGCACTATCTACCAATACACACAGTATCCAAAATCAGTGCTGCAGGTAAATATCTGTATTTAAAATGTACACCAGTTCATGAAATATCCTATGACAGACTATACAGGACAGTTTGGGTTATGATCCCTGAGAAAAGCTGTTGCTTTTTAGTCAAAGTCCTTGAAAACCTTGCAGAAAACATTGTCAGGGGGTGCAGCTTGAGCAAGAGGGACCTAGCACAGGACCTTCTATGCTTATTTCAATATAAGCATACCTTTTCCATAGAGATGATGTGTCTTATACCCCTTATGCCTATGCAAGAAATAAAATGAGGAAGCACTGACCTTCTTTCACAACCACTTGTGTTGTATCAGAATTAGTTTCTCCTTGTGCGTCTGTCACCGTAAGTTTGAATGTGTAAGTTCCTGCCACCAGACCTGAGACAGTAGCCTTGGCTTTGTCTCCATTCTCAATGGTTATCTCCTTTTCTGGGCCCCTGTGACAAAAGAAAACTTAAAAATTCATACTCAACAGGTTACAAGCAAACTGCATATACAGAATGTTGAATCTCAAGATGCAGACTATTAGTACAGGGGCAGGGTTGCTGCATTTTAACAGGAATAAAATTCCATGACATTTTTCAAGATTAAATTAAGAAAAATCTGTATGGTCTAGTATATCAAGAAAAAAAAGTGATATAATGTACTTATACTTAAATAGACATTACAGAGTTTTCACAAAATTCCATGTTTTTACCATTATTGCCATTTTCACAAATTCAATGACATTTCCAGGCCTTGAGGTGAAAACACGATTCTGTGACTTTTCTATTCCTATGAAGTGAATACAAAGTTCCATGACTTTGCCAGGAATCAAAAACCTGATAAGTATACAAAGTCAGGGATGCCAAATTGCCTCCAGTGAAGGGGAAAAGATCATTTTTTTCAAACCTCATTACCAAAAAATGAAACAATATATTAATCAGATGTAAGCAGTATAAAAATACACAGGACCATCCCCCCCCCACAGCCAGATCTACCCCTAGAGTGACTCTGAGATGGGCAAAGGACCAAATTTTACAAAAACTGCCCTCCTACCCTTCATATCTTCCAACAAAAGCAATAAACTTAGCCCTTGTGGACCCACACACCGCAGGTGTGGATATTTTCTTTTTCTTGTTCTGCTAAAATTGTTCTGCTAAATGAGAACACATCCCAGCAAATTGGGAATAAGTAGATAACGAAATTGATCTGTCATACTTGACTTTTGTCCATTCATATGTGACGATTCCAAGATCATCTGTGCTGCCCCCTCCTTCAAGGGTAGTTGAATCATCTGGGAGGGATAGTTCCTTATCTGGGCCAGCATCTGCATGTGGGGGATGGTTGTCCTCTGGGAATTAATAAAAGAAAGGAAGTGCCATAAAGTCAGCAAAACCAGTCAAAACTGATAATTTCCATACAAATTACAAGGAGTAAAGTTTTACTTTTTGCCCTCCCCATGGCTTTGTTGAATGATGTGTAATATACAACTGTGTTATGGTATTGCTGTGATTTTCATGCTTTCCAGTGCAGTGGGTAAGATCTGCTCACCACTGACAAAGATTTATTATTATTTATGTAAATAGTCCAATACACTCAGTATAATTGGCATAGTATTACAAAATATTAGCTTGCATGTGATACCATTCTACCAGGTATCATAATTATTTGAAATAAGAGATATCATTACTTCATGTAAACCACCGTGCCATGTCAGGTATTATGTCAACCTTAAGACATCATGAGTCTATGGTATCAGTGAAAAGAGCAGAATTAAACCTTTCTTTTGATAGAAATGTCTAAGGTAAATGACTTTTCTGTATATATCCCAGGCTTGGTTAAAATGGCCCCATTTAGTAAATTCACACAAGAAGCTCCAATTGACTCATTCCCATACAGGCTGACATAATGCTCAGCATGCCAGGGTGCATCACATTCATGGACTCTGCTGAGCAGTGTTCTGCGAGCTGATTTTTATGCTAATGACTGTGCACATGTAATCACGTAATGTGTCAAATAAAAAGGACAGAAGACTCACAATACTACTACTTTCTACTTCAATTAAATACAAATCTTTTCAGATTCTTGAATAACTTTTTCTACCAAAATACCCAGCAAATTACCACTATATTTGGTGTTATCAATACTTGTCATACCCCCTGGACCCAAGGACACATGTCCCCTGGATCAAAAGACATACTACTAAGGAAAGGTGAGGAGTAACTTGCCTGACTAATTTCTTTTTCTTTATGAAGTCCTATTTTACACCTGTTCTTACCAGCTAAGAAGACTCACCTTACAAACCATTCAACCCAGCACATCCAACTGTCAACTGTAACAAAGACTGGTATACCTACTTAAGGCCCAGTCACACTACAGCGATTTGGGTTAGATTACATTCCGATTTTTTTGAGTTTTAGTTAGAATCTTCTCCATTTCTGGTCAGAGGGAACCACAAATTTGCCAACGTGTGTAAATATTTGATCTGTATCAGAGGACTATGTAAATGAAATGTATACTAATTATTTCATGACGTCACACCAGCAGACAGCTTTTATTGGACTATGCGTGTCTGATAAAAGCTGTCTGTCGATGCGACGTCACGAAATAATTAGTATACATTTCTTTTTCATAGTCATGTGATACAAATCATATACACAGAGTGGCAAATTTTTGGTTCTTTCTGACCAGAGATGGAGAAGATTTTAACTAAAACTCAAAAAAATCAGAACGTAATCCAATCCGAGATCGCTGTAGTGTGAAGTGCGCTTAACAAAGCATACCTGACTCTTGCTCTCAAGAGCAACATGAGGTTCAGGGCTACCTGGAAGTTGAGCTACTCATTTTGTTTGCTAAGAACATTACGTGTAATTGAATGTGGTCAACTTATGGTAGATTTAATGTCATTTAGAACTGTTCATTCCTACAGCGATGCCAACCTTCCATGTTGCTCCTTAGGAACAATCACATTTTTCATAAAAAAGTTTCCTTTTGTCTGGATCACTTGTAAATTTCACATATAAGCTTTGAGCCATGCTGCACACATGAGTTACTATAGCTACAAGTTAACACGTAGTCTAACCTTAAGTGTTCAACCCAGGCCATTCTGTAATATATCTGGTCCGTAATGCTGCTCTTGCCAATGTTTACTTTTCCCTTAAGAATCCACATTATCTGCTAGTATATTAATAAACACATGGACACATATGCACCGGACCTTCCAGTACTGTGGATAAAGGCAGTGGCATTTGAAGTGATGAAGCTTGGCAGCCGGGAGGTTAGGGGTTCGATCCCCAGCCGGTTCAAAGTAAGAAGGGTTTTTCATCCAAGGGCAATCTACGGTTTTCCCATCTGAACTGGCCTTTCAAAAAGAACCAAGTCTGATCTAAATTGTTTCAGATGGTTAGCCACCTGATGTGAAGTTGTAATTCATAAGCCATAGGCTTCTCCCACGTTTGAGGTCACTTAGCACCTTCAAACAACTGCCCTTCAAGGCCTGAATTATGACAGAGAAAGAGGAAAATGTGATTGTGTTTAGATATACCACACCAACCTGGAAGTACATGAACAAAGACAGAATTACTGGCAGACTGTTCCTTTCGATCATAAACTGTAAGTTGGAACTTGTAAGTGCCCTCTTGTAGTTCACTGACCTTTAAGACTGGTTCAGAAGATCCCTGGAGGAATGAAAATGTGTAAGATACATGCAAAATAAATCAATAATGAAATGCACAGAGATGTCTCCAAGGAATTAGGCTTTTTACGATCAAAAGATAAAGGCTTAGAAATGAAAGCTACTTTGATGTAAAATAAAGGTCTTTTTTTAAATGTATAACATATTTGTAACTGCAGAGTGTAAGTGAATACTTCCCAAGGTGCCATGTCAAAACAGTGAAGGTGCAGCTGCCTCAGCCAAGCTGCAACAGCTGCAGCTGTGGGTTGTTTCTATACACATTACAATCGCAGGTTTAACTTTATCCTGCTATTGTAATGTGCATAGGAATAAAGCTGGGCTGCATCCACTGCAGCTGGGCTGAGGAAGCAGCAGCCTGAGGTTTTGATGTGAAGCCCAAGGAAGGTAATACTCAAAATCAAACATGACATCAGAAAAATTGAGGTTTAAAAATAGAGGATAAGAATACAATAGGCTTTCAAAGGTCTAAAATAGTAACAATTTGGTCTTAAAGGGTATTCTTCAATGAAAGGTTTTTTAAGGTTCTTGGGGTCTGTTTGCAAAGAATACTACCCTCAAAATCATAGTCAAAGCACTAGAACAAAGTGGTCAGGTGGTTTGAGTGTGAGTTTATTTCCACATATGCAATCTGTAAAAAATAAAACAATAACTTGAACATGGAGGTGGGAAGAGGACTGAAAAAGCAAAAGCTTCTACAAGCAGTCCCTCCAAAGGTTAAGGGACTTTACCAAGGATTGCTGGTTCCACTCGTTCCTAGCTGGTTCAATAAATGCGTGCTTGGGCAAGATGCTCTACCTCAATTGACTCTTTCCATCCAGGTATTAAGGAACCATGCCAAAACAGCCAAGCTGCAGATCCCTCAGCCAGGCTGCAGTAGCTGCAGCCATGCTTTGCTACTATGCACAGCACACCAGCAGTATTGATGCAATCCTGCTATTGTACTGTGTGTAGCAACTAAGTAGGGCTACTGCAACTGCAGCTGCAGAATACCTTAAGCAGCTGCAGCCTACAGTTTTGACACAATGTCTTTATGGGTAACTCTGAGATACCTTGTTCGCAGGACATGGAACAGAGGGCCACCTGGAGGGATTGTTTCAAGTACAGGTAAAGGATGACCAGAGGAAGTCACAAACTCCCTGTTTTAGGAATATATGAGCTTCATGCCTTACCTCAAATATCTAAATGTGTTCTCTAAGTGCCTGCAATTGCCATCTGGCAAAGTTAAATAGCACAGTGAGATAACCTACTCCAGAGGATGCCCTATGGTACTTTGGCATCTCTCTGATCTGCTGAAGGTATAAAAATATATGCAATGCCTTGAAAGGATTCAGTGCTTGTACAATAGGTCTTTGAAATGCAAATATTAATATAATACTACAACTTACTGAGATATCTGCCAGTCCGCCCTTTACTTTGCTCCACTCCCATCTGGTGATCTCATGGTCATCCGTACTTTCGTTACCATTAAGGACCACGCTGTCGATAGGAAGGTGAATGACCTGGTCTGGCCCGGCATTGGCTATAGGTGCATGGTCATCCTCTGGAAAAACAAAACGTACCTATATAAAGTGGTGTGCCAAATTGACCTTTTGGTCCAGTGGTATAGCATTCACCTCTCTGCTGAAAAGAACTGGGATCAAATATCTGCCACGACATGTCAAAGACTGTAAACCAGTAAAACTCTAGGACTGTTCCTTCATGCTTAGTGTTTTGTATAAGAGTTTGGAGTAGAGATGATAATGCTAATACACTGAGGGTGTTAGAATGTGAGTCCCCAAATAGCTGCTCTGGTTGTATAGCTCCCAGGGGCTTGAAGTGGATTTATGAAATGAACAGCTTGTGTGTGATTTATGTCCAGGTACCTGAGCATTCACAAAAGTGGATACACATGCATTGCAAATCCCCAACATTTCAATAAAACTTTGAATACTCAGTCTAAGTTTTCATAAATCAGGGATAAGACTGCATTATTGTTTGGCCTAGAGCTTAAAGCACCTGTCTTTCAGCCAAGAAGCCAGGGTTCAAATCCCAGTCTGGTCATACCAAAGATGTGAAAAATGAGACCTAATGCCTTCTCAATTGGTGCTTGGCATAAGAGATTGTAGCAGGAATGATTATACATTGTGTGAGTCCTTTATCCTTAGCATTGCAATGGCAGCCCAGTTTGAACCATCCCCAGCTGCATGAGAACATTTTGGGAAGAAAGAATGATGCAGAACTTTGTAAATTGTTTTGAGGTCTGCCCTTGACATAAACGGCTATGTAAAATGAAAGTATTATTGCTATTCTAAAAAGTGGGGGATGAGCCTAAACAGGTCATTCAGTGACAAGAAATTGTTCAAAATACCACTTTGCAAGGAGGGTAACTTGTAAGTGATTATGATGTTGTGCAATGGAGATAAAAGATTGGTATGTGACCGTAGTATGACTCCAAAATTCCAGTACTGTGCAGGTCACTAGTGATTATCATTGTAGTATGGTCTGATTGAGTCCCTTTGCCACAGTTGCATTTCTGTAATCCAGACTCTGATCTGTATCTCTGTCCACTGTGTACATCATGAGATGTTAACCCTAGCTAAAATGCTGACCAGAAAACTTATTTCTGAGACTAACCTTCCTTAACTGTAACATTCACCACTGTAGAGTTGGAGGCACCATCAATGTCTGTTACCGTCAGCCTGCAAAGTCGTAAGAAAGGGAAAAAACTTTCCAGTAGGTTGTAAATCTCCAGTAGAGATAAAAGCTAGGTTTCCCTGCATTTCATGAATACAAGACGACTTTCTTGACTGAGAAAAGGGAAACTCATTTTGCAAATTTCCCTTGATTTCCAGGATATCTGGACATCCTGTAAATCATGTTGAAAATCTAATGGTGGGGGTAGGTGAAAAAGAGGTGTGGACCATCCCAGGAGCTTTCTTAGAGATTCCTTCCTTGTGCTATCATACAAAAGTACTACGAAACCTGTCTGTGAGATACCCACTACCACTTTAATTTGTGCCACTGCAAATGTTTCTCATTCCTCAAAACCAAAAGAGTAATTCAAGTCTTCCACAATTTAGTCAAAATAGCCATACTGCTGCCCCCCCCCCCCCAAAAAAAAAAAAAAAACCATCAAACCAAACCTCACCTAATTTGATAAAAGCCAGGCTTCATATTTTGCAAATGGAAGATAGCATCATTTCCAGTTGCTAGCTGACTGTTGAGAGGTCCTTCAATTTCCTCCCAAAGGTACTTCAAGTCATCAGTATCATCTGTGCTTGCTGGTGAAAAAAGAAGATTAAAATTGCACTTATAATCAATCAAAGTGAAACCAAATTTTCTATGCTTATCAAACTTGATAAATTATTCCAACTGCTCATTGTGTCAAATCAAAACTAGCAGTGGAAGAAGGTAAAGAAATTTAGTGAGAAACCACATTCTGCAGGAAGGCCAAATTTGGAATAGTGGGAGTTATCGGATAAAATATTATTGTCAAATGCTTGCACTAGAAAGTAATAAAATTGGAGACGGGGAGTTCCCACTTTGGGGAGATCTATTTAGCTACCACGTCCATCAATTAAACAATTCATGCCCACATCAGAAGAAAGACGCCAGAATCACCCACATCAGTATATTCTATTTGGTCCAGCAGATATTTATGCATCCCAAATCATGCATACTAATTGGGGGAAGGAGATGGCTGGCAAACTGGACCCTACCTAGCTTTCCATTATCCTCATCCCCCACACACCAACTTTTTACATGGTCTACACTTTCACTTACAGACCCCAAGGGTGGATCTATGCAAATATTCCACCCTAACCCCACCCTGCACAAATAATTCTTCCCCTATCCACCCATCCCCTCGAAAAAATAAGCTCCTCCAAAATTGATACGATTGCTATCAGACCAGTCTTAAGGCAAACACTAGTGCTGACTACTTACGTGTAGCATCAAGAATACTTTCTGTGGTATCAACCATCTCAATGTTGTTGGATGGAGTAACTATTGCTACAGGTGGGGTGTTTTTACGAGGTGGAGGGTGAACAGTGACATTTATATATCCAACACCCTCGGCACTGGGAGCCGAGACTTGAATTTTCAGCACATAGTCCCCAGCTTTCAGCTGTAAATAGTAATATAGAGTACCATTTAAGCATTTTTCAGTAATTATGAACATTTTTACATGTGTACAAACTGTACTCTTGTTCAGACCCCCTCCTCCCTTTGCTGAATTAACAATATTAACACTGGAATCCAATGGAATTAGTCCATGACATTTATTAGATTTTGAAAAGCATACATGGCCCATTTTCTATGTCCCAGCCCCAGCAAATAGAATGTAAAGAGCAGTTCATGCAGAGGACATTCTAAAATAAAAATGTTTATGTGCTAAACTGTAATTTGCCTTCACAGTAAAATGAACATTTTGAAACTACATTGAGACAAAGCGTCACCTTTAAGGGTATTTAAGAGGGGAGGAACCAAGGCCTATTTAAAATCAAGGTTTGCACTACAAAATAAGTTTGGTTTAGTTTTGCTTGCTGTCTCTATAACACCTGTGCTACATTTGTCTTTGTACTTCTGATTCTATTCTTTTTGATTCGTAAGGAGTGAAATTCCTCGACAAGCCCCTCTTTCTGGGGTTTTATAGTTCTTTTTCCCTCTACACATTGTTGATCATATTATCTCTGTTATTCTACACACTAGCACTGACTATCTGATGTCAAAAGACAAATGAAACTGAAAGAAAATAACGAAACAAAACATCTATAGATATCAATTGCATTACCATATTCTGCCTTCACATTTTGAAACTGTGTCGAGACAAAGCATCAACTTTAAGGTATTTAAGAGGAGGGGAAGAACCTAAGGCTTATCTAAAATCAAGATGTTTACTACTAAATAAGTTTGGTTTAGTTTTGATTGTTGTCTCTATAACAACTGTTCTACATTTGTCTTTGTACTTCTGATTCTATTCTTTCTGATTCATAAGGAGTGAATTCCCTCGACAAGCCTCTCTTCTGGGGTTTTTAGTTCTGTTTCCCTCTAAAAATTGTTCATCATATTATCTCTGTTATTCTACACACTAGCATTGACTATATTATGTCAAAAGACAAACGAAACTAAAAGAAAATAAGAAAATGAACATCTATATCAAGAACAGAGAGATTTTGGCAGTTCAAATAACTTGTCCACCCATTGGAAATTTCCTACACAATACTTAATTTTCCTGGTTCAACACACAAGAATAAACTCACCTATAGGGGAGGTACAGGGGGATATTTAAAAAGGAACTACACTGTACAACATTGACTTGCAAACAACAAGAGTATTTTCAGAAGGGAACTTGCATTCTAAAATACTGAGGGACCTTAGAAGCAAGGTATGACTGACACATTTTAGTGCAAACATGAATGAAGGCAGACAAGCTGTAATAAGCACAAAGTCCAGTTTTCATTAGTGGGAATATGTTCTAACTTTATTGAATGACTCACTACACTCCATAAATACTGCATAATATTCACTGTTGACATATATAGAGACATGATTTAAAAGAAAGTACTAGGGTAAGTTTTCAACAATCACAATCACAAACAAATCCAAGACTTTCAAGGCCTTAAGCATAATCCCAGACTTTTCTCCTTTTTCCTGTTTTTTTACATCTATACTACATGGAAGCATTGAGTGCTAACTGCCTGGGTAATAGAACCCTCTTTACTGGCTCGATAATTGAACTCACTTGAAAAGGAGAATGCTGAAATGTCAAAATAAAACTGAAATATTAATAATTGCAGCTAGGTAAATCCAAAAATGTCCATTGTAAAACTTGAAATCACACCAGACAAAAATGTGTCTGAGCTCCAAGATGAAACAGATAAGGGGCACAGTGACCTTTAGTATGACATCACCCACTGTGGTATGACTGATATCAGCTTTATTAAATGGTACTTGCAGGCAATTTAGGGAAAACATGACAAAGAGGGAAGGAGGAGAAAAATCACCAAAACTTACCTGGATGGGAATTTACAAGTTCTGATTCTTACTAACAATATACTTTTATAATCCTGACCTACTTGCAGTATTTAAGTACCTCACTGAAGTTGATAGCATAGTGGGAAAGAAGGCCTTACCCTGGGGGTACCCTACATCATCCTAATTTGCTGTTAAGGATACTGTATATGTACATAAGAAGTATTAAGGGGAAGTGAAACAGCCAATTTCCCCATGGATTAATTCTAATTACCTTGCTAAGGTGCATAGCAGATCCACTTGGCATCATCACTGAAGTACCATCTGGGTCATCTGGGCTGGATATCACTTCCCATTTGTATCTGTATGTACCACCATTAGGAGGGTCCTCAGGTATCACATAAGCTTGTAGGTCCACATTGTCCTCCTCGGGCAAATGTAGGTCTTTATTCTGCCCTGCTGATACTGTCAATTCAACAACTGGTAAAAAATTTGAATGAAAAAGACACATTTATAGTAAAACTGCTGGTAACTGAGCCTTTTTACAACAATGTCTTACAGCCTTTGAAAAGTACTCTCAAACACCAAGGTACAGAGTTAGACTAATGAAAAGTCAAAACATTTAAAAAGTAATGGAGTCTGGGCTTTGGCTAGGGTATCAGATGGACTGGGGCCTGGGGGCAGGAGTAGAGGAAGGGAAGGATCATATATAAGTGGCACCAGGGTTAATGCATGTGGACTCTTTCAAACAAATACTGCTTTGAAAATTATTCAGAAGGTGGGGAGGCATGGCCTTACAGTATACATACTGTATGGCTTAAACTGTATAGTTAGGTTTGCTTAATGTAAAATGTTGCAGGATATGTTAAATGTTCAGCTCACTAAGTATGGTTAATTCTTTCACACATACACTTACAGTAATACAGTATGGCTACTACTATTATTTGTAAGCATAAGCTAAAGTTCTTTTTACACCTTTCAACTTATTAATCCAGGCCTTGGAAGGAACACACCACTTTGAGAGGACAGCTGTTACAAGTCTAGAAATTACTGCCAAAATACATCATCATTTTTAAGTCCCTTCTTTTGTGAAGTACTCATGCTAAGATGAGCAGCTGCTGTTGAATCCTCATAAATATAAAAAGGTCAAGTTAATGCTTGGATGGTTTAACACAGGGGAGGGGACTGAAGGAGATTTACACTGTTTTAAAAATTTCCTGAAGAAAATGGTGATTTCCATCACATTGAGAATTAAGGCATCATGTCAAAACCTCTGGCTGCAACTGCCTCAGCCCAGCTGCAGGGGCTGAAGCCCAGTTTTGTTCCTATACAGAACCAACATATGGCTGCAGCTGCTGCAGCTTGGCTGAGGCAGTTGCAGGTTCACTTTTTTGACAAAGTGCCTAATATGGGTGGCATACACCCATATACTTGTAGCTCAATATCTAAAGGTTCAAGTTATGGTTAATTTGTAGTGACAGGATTGACCAACTCATCAGCTTTACTCTAAGGGGTGTCTTATCTGGACTTTGAACTTGACAAAATTGTGGGGGGGGGGGGGGGGTACTGTAACAGCAAAAAAAAAACTGTAAATCAATAGGGCAGCTAAATGTTGGTGTATCCCTTTGACAGCATTTACTTTATGGAGCTAAGCAGCCACAAATGTGGCAGAAACCCACAAAGTCTTTTAAATTACACCTGCAGGTCAGTCAGGTAGCTTCCAATGCAACATTTTGAGTCAAATTAAAATCTGCTTTAATAGCTTTAGAAGGTCAGTTGAGATGGGCAAACCATACATTACTCTTGGATATTAAAAACCTTCCCTACCATGACCTTGTAAGGAACTGAACCACAAACCTCTACAGTAGATTGCTTAACTTTTTACTAAATACTACTGTGCAATAGGATGCTTTTGCATGCATCACTTAGGTGATCATTCTTTTGTACAATGATTAACTTCTTTTTTATCTTAAAGTATCAATAGCTTTGTGTTGATTTTTGCCTTAAAAAAACACCAATTCTGTACCTCAATAATTTGGTCAATCTTATCTTAATACATTCATGAGGGATACTGTACATTGCATATGTGGTATAGAAAGATTTTATACCTTTAAAAATATGGATTATGAATATAATGACATTGAATTTTAAGTAAGGTAGCTGGTTAACTTTATCTTCAAGAAATAAGATTCTTGCAGAAAGATATTCACTGCTTTGTAATTTTAATTTCAAATGATACAACATTCGTAACTTCTGTAATACATCATCTTCAATAAGTTGTTTCAACATAAATACAACATCTCCCTTCTAGTTACGTTCTTCAAACACAACCGAGTTTGAAAAGTTTTACCATATGTCAACATAAAATATTTAAACAGTGAATATAATGTGTTTTCAAGCACTGCTATCTATTGATCTCTTCACAGGTCTATCAATGTAACGTGAAGTAACTTGTCTATGAAGAGACATAGGGCATTTCATGACCTCTATATCTCAGGAAGTGTAATGATTAATTGTGAGGAGGTGCAATTTTTACACATGGCAATGTGTGTACACTCCCAATGAAATGTGTTGTCACTAAATTTTATTAATGTCATTAACTGTCATAGAGACAGTCTGTAGACTGCACCCAATAGAAAAATACCAGTAGTTTCCATGTGATTTACACTTGTAAAATCAATATAAAAATTAAATGTGAAGATATTTATTTCACCAAAGAGTGTTCAACAACCAAGCTGGCCCACAGCCACCAGTTATTTGGAGTGGCTCACCAGTGCCTGCAACTGAAACCATAACGTTGCAAAAATGAGGGGGTAGAAATCGAGGGCCATTGCCCCAGAGTCCCCCAACGCCATCTATAGACCTGCAGCTAGGAAGGGAAGAATTAAATCCCTTTCTGAATTAACATCTTTTCTGCTTTGAGAATCAAGAAGAAAGGTGTTTAACTATGCTGGAGGAAAGACCAGGTCTACAAACATTTGCTTAGCTGAAATTTATATCAATATACATGCCATGTTACATGCCATATTGAATTTGATATCAACACATGTAGCTAACTGCTGCTTATACCCAACTGTTGTTCTAGAGTAATGTGACAAGCTCTCCATGTTCTCAATAAGGCCAAATTCTGTGTTTTTCCTATGTTCTAATTACACATAAGTGTATTCCGTGGTCTAAATGAATCAAGTGAGACATTTTTTGGCCAGATTCCATGTTGTACTTCTCTGTGTTCTATGCTCCTACATCGTTCAGATTCAAGTTACCACAAAAATGCTACCTTCACATTTGTGTTCATGAATTTTTGCTTGACTTTCTGCAGTTTCTTGTCTCTATGTCAGAATGTCATTTTCCTTGATTTTCTGTTTTTTTTTTTTTTTTGCCCATTTCCATTGCCCTAGGTTAATCCCATTAAGAACAACTGTTACTCTCCTTCTATGGTCACAAATCAAGTGCCATTTTTAAGCAGCAATACACTTTGGAAACATATGATGGCCATGACATTATATAAGAAAACATGGAAAAGCTGTAGGACTCGAAATGTCTAATATTCTTTTTGAATTCTAATATTATCAAAAGTGGTGAATACAATCCCTGAAATTTTACAGGCAGAGTTTCAGTCATAATGTTATACAACAGAGAGATTAAGGATGACATATACCTATGGTATACAGCCTGAGTAGTGACTCTCTTTGGTTTCTGCCACATGGGACATCTTCCTGTCCTAGCCAGCCAACAACATACTCTGACATTTCCTTTAAGTCCCAAAGATGTACTTAATATTAATGAGTTCTATATCACCTATTTGTCATGGTCCAACCCAGCTTTATAGTGATGTACATTGAGCATGTATACATGCTGCTAAGCTGTAACAGGGAGCAGCCAAATAATACTGACCTCCTTCACTGTATGTAGTGCTGTGTATGTGCAATGGTAGTAATGTTTCTCTCCCTTAGGCTTATACAAATTCAACTGCCTTAATTGAGCCAATTGCCTTGTAGCTATTCAGAAGAGTCCTCAGTGTTCTGATACAAATGAATTATTTCAGCTTAAACCTGCAGACATGCACTTTTTTCCTAGCCACAAACTGAAAAAAAAAACTTCCTACAAACCAACACCCAGCCAGGTCAGTTCTCAATTGACAGCCTGGGGGAAGGTCTTAAGGGAAGGGATGTCCCCCTTCAGTTTGGAAAAATTTTCACACTGGGAAGTACAGTACCTATGTGGCAATGGTGCAATATCTGACCCAACTTCACCTTGCAAATGAGGTGAGAAGTGCAATTTGTAATGACTGATTCTTGCAAAACTGAATCAAGGTGATTTCTTTGAAATAAACACCTGTGCAGGAACTGCTCTTCAGATTTTTTTTGTGTGAGTGTGTGTGACGTTCCTTTGTGCTGTGTGACATTTGCTGCACAAATACAAGCTGGCTAAATCACTGCTTAGCACCAATGCCTCCGACGATTGCAATCTGAGCAAATCGAAAAACACTCAGTGCAAGTTGAAATCTTTTGCTCTTGTTTCTTTTTCACCAAATCATGTCAACAATTGTACAGCATCCATTACATGGAATGAGAAGGGGGTTTCCCTTCCTTCCTTTTCAACTGGGAACCTAACTGCTCCTTGTTCCTCCCCCATTACACACTGAAACCAAATCACTGATATTTCTTCACCACTGTAGTAATTTACAACACTCTAATAAAGGATCCTGCACACAGAATCTCATTGGTTTCTTCAGTACAGCTACTTTATTAAGGATTAAAGTAGAGAGGTTTCTCATCCATATATATTGTGGAGTGCAGCCTATATGTCTGGACAATGCTTCCCTTCTCCAAGTGTCTATAGAACCCAAGCTTATCTGCTGACAGATAAAACCTAAGGTTCATTATAAAATAGACAGCAAAACACTTGACACTCTGAGTTTGGGTATAAATGAGTTTGCTCATGTACTCAAGACATGAGCAAACACTGGGACAGTTCATTATGTCCATAAAAGAGCCCTGGTGTATTACATATAGTCTGTATAAAAGGTAGCTCACAGAAAATGAACAGAGACTACCATAGGGTGAAGGATGAGCTTCTTAGAAGGGTTGTATTAAACATTATGTCCTTAACTGAAAAATAAAATTACTATACTTGAAAAAACTCAAAGTAATATGTTAGGATTATTTTAAGACATCTGAATTTCAAACCCATTTACTTATCAAGTAACTTCCATTGACTTCATGCACTGTAAAGGTGCGTCCACACCAAAACCGAAATCTGCTGCGTTTTGCAGGCAGGAGCTGCAAAGCAAATGGTTTGCACGTATTTCTATGGAACCGTTCACACAGAAATCGTTTTGTGAAACCCTTCCATACAAACAGGTACAAGCAATTTGCTTAGCGGCTCCCACCCGCAAAACACGGCAGATTTCGGTTTTGGTGTGAATGTACCTTTACGCACTTTGCAATGTCACATAAAATCTAAATATGACATTCTTAGAATGGACTACCCTTCTCACACCCCATCCTGATTACATGGCAACCAGATATATAAACAATCTGAAACAACAACATTGGTTTATAGTTTGCATGCAAGTTTTTCAACAGATTGTTACAAAGGATGCAACCAGGTACATAATGAAATGGAACATTTGCTATGCAAAGAAGGGCAATATCTATGCTGGGGAGAAAGGGTTAGGAGAATAGCACCTCTACTTTTCTATCTCCTCATTTCTACAGAGGGAAGCAAATTATACAACTACTTGTCTATAGCGGTAGCAAAGTAACAGCACACTTGTACAGAAAACTACATTGGGAGTTTGAAAGGACTGAAGAAGATACATGAAAGTAAAACATTGTTAGTACTGAACACAAAACAATTATTTGCTTGGACTACAATGGCAGGGCCTTGAGGGCAAGCCTGTGCCCAAGGGGGGAGGGTCAAGCCCCCGTAAAAATTTTTTTTGCTCCTCCCCTAGGAAATTTCAAGTTTCCATTGCTTTTACCCAAATTTGCACATCTCACCCCCTGAAAAATATCCCCCACCTGAAAGCCATTTCCCCCTCCCTCCTCTAGTACCTTGTCTGGCTACAGGCCTGCTTGAGAGGCATGGCAAGCATCAGCTGAAAGCCACTCAAACTCAGGTTCACGAAGATGTTGATTTTTCCTCTGGCTTGGGAAGTTTTCTTATTTCAAATTTGTGTGAAGAGGTAAAATGCATTAAATTTACTGCCTCTATTATAACCCACAGCTGATTTCTTCCTGAGCCTTATATCACTTTCAACGTCAATACCTTAAGAGTTGAACTTTGACGATATTGCACATTTTCTTCCATCAACAGAAATTATGCATTTCATTTTGTTTCAATTTTGCACAATAAATCATGTTCAATTTGAATACTTTTTTGGTAGTCTGCACATCTCATCACATGCAATAATATTTATATAAAAAATAAAATCACAGCTCTGAATTAACTCCAATTTGCTCAAAACTAGTTTCCTTTTTCCCTTCCCACAAGGACCTTACTTCTGATAAAATAATCAAAATGTATGCATACTTCAAACAAGCATTTTGCCTTAAATTTAGAATGGAAAGTTTCTGCCTGTTTTCCTACCTTTTTCAAACCACACATGAGGAGAAAACACTAAGCAAATTTGTTTACACATTTTGACATGATTTTCTAGAACTGTGAACATAACTTTAAGGGCAGCACTTACAGAACTAACCATTTGTAATAGCAGACAATATGTGATATATGTCCTACATTCTCAAGTGGCAACCTGAGGGCCATTTGTGGCCCACAACATGCACAAAAATTGACTTACTAAAAATTTGAGGAGCACAAAATTTTAATAAGAACAAAAGCTGTTGAAGGAAGCCGTGGCTATTACAATATATTTAAGGCAGAAACTCAAGTAAAGTGGCTGGGGGCTCAAACACTTGAGAACCCCGGGTAACCCTTCATGCACAAGGTTGTATTATCATTTTCACTGTCAAGTCAGAAACCCCACGACTTCCTTTACTCTGTTCTTGTAACGTTGGAAGAGATTTTGTCAAACAGGACTTGATAACACCCTCACTCTCATCTGCTGGATCTATTCATAAAGAAGAGAGTACAACAACTGCAACTCTCTCATCATGACTAGAGACAAGTACCACCGTCCTATCAATAACATCGTCAAACATTCACATAAAAATTTTTTTGGAACTTACACAAGGATGTCAGGGCATGGACTATTATAAATACATAACCTTCAGTTATAAGGCTGCTCAACTAACTTTAAAATCAATTGCTGGGAAGGGTCAGGGGATTTCAGGAATTTAAAAGCCTGTATGCTTATAAATCATTTCTGAAATGTGGGAACAATAACAATTATTATAAACAGACATGCAGCGATAAGTCATGACAAGGTTCAAGCTGCAAAAAAAGAAATATTTCCCAACAATGTCTTTTCATGGGGATTGTGAAGATAAAGTCTCTTTTCAAAAGTACAAGTTCATCCCTATTAATACAAAACTCCTGATATGAAATTCAGATTTGACATCAGAAGCAAGATTTCATCATTTTAACAAAGAAAACCAAAACAAGGAGGTCGCCCAGGGCCACTGTGCTATTAAAAGCCTGCCAGGGTCTTACTGCTGGTAAGGAGGGATTACAAATGTAAATAAGAGGTAATGAGGGGCGAAGTAGATTCAGTCGACATACGACCCACACTGATGTTTTGATTTTTTCCAAATTCCAATGTTAATTAAACATTTCTCAAAAAACATTTTGATCATATCAGAAAGGTACCAATATTCCAAGCCTTCAAAATATATACAATGAAGCAATTACGTTTTACATGCAATGACCTTTGCAAATTGCAAGCAAAAGTAAATAGCTAGGCTCACACATCTGCAATTTACATTGCAAGTTATTGACCAATTTGTAATGGCTCAAACCAAATCTAATCAACAACTTGCATTAAGAACTTCTAACAGCTTGAACTGGTGGCTACAACTCACAGAAGATCTCTTGTGGTTGTAGAAGTTTCAAACAAGTTCACAAACCTCACAAAAATGTCCTCAACTTCCTTGTTTTGAAGTCTGTGAAAACAAATACTTACTATCTGAGGAGGCAAGGGGTAAGGAAGGGCTCTCCATATTGGTAAAACCCCATGACAGGCCTGCATGGGGCTCATAAGGGCTCCTAAAAATACATATTTACAATGAGCTCACCAGTAAATTTCTGTTCATCTCAATGTGAGTTTGTACGATCCCATATGAGTTGAATACCTGACATTTGGTATTTTGTACTTTTTCCAATATTTTTGTCAACATGCACAAATCTAATTGAACAAATTGTAATTAAAAAATAATTGTTGAAATGCAAAGATTTGTAACTGTCTGTGACAGCATATAACTTCTGATTCTGTCAACAACTAGCAACCTACTTGCTAATGTGTGAGTCTTGCATAAAAAGCAGGCAAGAGGAATATAATATGAGGGAAAGCAAAGATACTTACATCTGGGAGAAGGAGGAACAGAGGATGCAGGTAAAGAGGATAGAGTAGCATGCATAGAGGGCACTATCACAGAACCAGGAAAATCGGAATTACCAGTCTTGTTGCTCTTTGTACTGCTATCCCCTGCCAGCGGTGCGACTGTTGTGACACTCCCTGGGGCGACTGTTTGCGATTCTGATTTAGTGGTTGGATGCTCTACCTCAGAGTGAACAACCGATGGGACCAACGTAGTACCTGAGTTAATGACAGGTTGCGTACCATGATAGAGGGAGTGTTATGCTTACCTTGACCTCCTGTGTTAATACGCCACCACCTTTACTGCCAACATATTCTACAACCAAACATCTTAACATTTTCACCACTTTCCACCAAATAAATCAGTCCAGGAACCTGTACTGTCTAACCCGACCAACTAGAGACTGGTATAAAGTGCAGTATGTCTATGCACCATAACAAACGATGTCAGAGGGCAAGAGAGTGCAGACATAATGTGAATGTTACTATATGAATTGTGAAAATTAAAATGCTCTCAGCTTATGGCTTAATTATGCAGAAAATTTATTTTATACATAGATCATTTTGAAATAAATACAAGAGTGCTATTAACTTTGGAAGTCTCTTTCTGGTGGAAAAACTGAATTCCAATGTAGTCACTAGCTTTTAAAGTATGTGAAGTCAGGACCTTCTGAAAAATTGCATCAAGGAGTGGGAAGATGCTTGGGGGAAGGGGAAAGGTGCATTCTCCAATATCACTCCTTCCTATGCCTAATAACCCCCCTTCTATTGGACAGGCCCTGCCTGTATCTCAAAATTAGACAGTGGCAGCAGATTAAAATGCAAGTGCATGTGCATTTTCTGTCTCCCTTAGACAGTATATTTTAAGAAACTTTTTTTACAGGATATGGAAATACTCAAAATATGGAAATATTCAAAATATTGAAATATTCAAAATATTGAAATACACTATAAAGAAAATTATTTAAAGATCAAAATGATGAAGTTGCAGTGAACTTGGAAAAAAGCAACTGCATCAAAAAACCTAAAAATTTCAAACTATATAATAAAAATTTAAATTTTCTATAGAAAAAAGCAGATGACTGAGGCACAGTGTCAAAAGAGAAATGGAATTAATTGTTAGACAGAATAGGTATGTAAATTTGCTCAATAAAAGCTGCATTTGTAAAATCAAAATCTAGCATGACGTCTACTTAAAATTAGGGAATATAAATAGTGATATACTCATTGTGTATACAACTACAGTAGAGACCAAACTAAAAGAGTTTTCTCACTTGTTTCTGGTTCTTCTCACTTCACCCCTTCACAGCTTTGTCATTATTTATATTGTTTTAAAAGCACCTTCCCTTTTGCACCAATATTGATGTGTGCATGAAACTGAATAATTGCTACAATCATAACCTCTGAAGCATGTAAATTTCATGGCTTTGATATAAAAGGACTTGTGAAACATGAAGCCAAATTCATGGGAATGTGCGACTCTTATTGAAGAAGAGTGGCATGACCACAATGTCATGAACTGTGCCTTATCTACCATAAAAAAGTGTGTGTCAACCTGCGCCTATAAACACATAGGATGACGCATGTGAAACAAAAGAAATCACACGTGTTCTTGGGTGGCAAATCAGCATATTTGGAAACCTCTGGACACAGGTTTGGCACACTTTGACAAACGTTTTCTTGCTTTCAATTTCAAGTGACAGGTTTGTCTCAAAATTCTTTGTTAACTTAGGTTTTTAACTGCCACACTTTTTACATGAAAAACCAGTGAAAACTTGCAGCAAAGCTGTGGTAAAGTGTAGTAACTGGCCAACCTTTGTCAAGGTCCACGGAAAACACAGGTTTTCATGCAAAATACCCATGACAGACACAGGTGAGGATTTGGAACTAATTGACACAGGTTTTTTTGTAAGGGTGTCACCTCAAATTCCTATCACCTCAAATTCTCATAATCAGTCCCATAATGCATTACTAAACTGTTCTTACAAATAACACTTAACCACCAAAATTTGTTGATGACATATATTACAATTATAATTACAGTAAATTTTTGGTAAGAAACTTTTTCACAAAATTTTAAAGTACTGTAACACAAAGCAATATAAAAATGAAGAAAACAGCACGAGCAAAAAATGAAATGAACCAACAGTCACACAAATATATAGAGGCTTACCTCCCTTCTCTATAGGGTTGTCTTCTGTTTTCTCTGCTACATCTTGACTTTGAGGACTAGTTGTTGAGGGCACTTTCACATTTGTTGTTGTTTGTTCAGATTGTGGAGGTGTGACATGTGCTCCTACATTGTCAGCTGAATCTGATATTCAAAATTTGCAAATGAATAAAACAAATATTTATGATTCAATTTATCCTTTGGGATGACATCAAGGGAACATCTACAGCAAATAGCACCAGCAACAAACATTGAGTTGGCCCCAGTTCAACTATCCAATGCAGATGAAAATATCAGCTCAAAAATACAAGTCAACCTTCTCACTAGCACCACCCTTCAAGTGGTCCAAGGTACAAGTTGTGTAGTACCTGCTATGTCCCATTTTAGAGTACCCCCTGTACTACCAACTTTGCCATATGGTTATTGTGGGTAAGTGAGGGTCGAAGAAAGCCTACATACATGCTGATAGGAGATAAGCAACTAAGAATGAAATAGACTAAATTTTCATAACTTTGACATATTTTTTTCTTCAAAAGAAAGGTAAGCAATGAATTTGACAAATTGTAAGTTCTAAAATACTGTTAACTCCCACTGCAGTCTGCAATATGATTACTGGCTTGCCTTACATTTCATTTCCAGCATCACTGGCTATTTTCTAATATAAAGTAAATACTGTAAATACTTTATTACAGGCAGTTAGATCTTTCATAAAGACCACCCTCCTGTATTTCCTTGAACTTTATTTATTCCAAGCTTGTTCTTTCTTTTGTATGAACAATATATCTTTTGCATTTAGTAGGAAGTTACAACTCCCTGCATTTTGTGTACATTCCAATCAAATCATTTTCACACCTCCTTTATGAGTGGTAGTTTAAGTGTCACTAAATGAGTTTTAAATTTATAACACATCAAAGTTGGTGAACTGTGGCAATACTTTTTCAACAGTCTGACCTCACACAATACATAAAATAGTATGAGATTGTCCACATGCATAATAGACGAGGTATAGGAGTGAAATAGATTGGGTGACCACCTAATGTTCTGAACCTCTTTGTTTATACCACATCTCTACATTCTAATAACTTTGGGTTACATCAAGGCAATAAGGGTTAGACAAGAATATGCATCCTTCACTCAAAGCCACATATCAGCATATACATTTCTCTAATTTGGAATTTAGGCGAAAAACCGTATGAAAAAACGTGACTGTTGGGAGAACTCGTTTCGCCTTAACGTTTTACACACTGTTTTACATAGGAATGCGCAACTCTATACGCAAGTCCGATTCACCACATGTTTATGCAATTACTTAGCTGCACACCAACTTACATGCATGTATCCATTAACACTAAGGACTTACGGCCATTGAAATAACGTGCATATATAACAGGTCTAATCAGTGTATATCGATTTCGTTATAACGCTAATTCGACCTGTTAGGCGAAATCGGTATACCGCCAATACAACCGGCAAAGAAAAAATAATAAAATACATAAGATTATATTTCCCCTTTTGGTTCTGAGATATATATGCACGTTATTTCAATGGCCCGTAAGTCCTTAGTGTTAACGGATACATGCACGTAAGTTGGTGTGCAGCTAAGTAATTGCATAAACATTATGTGGTAAATCGGACTTGCGTATAGAGTTGCGCATTCCTATATAAAACAGTGTGTAAAATGTTAAGGCGAAACAATTTTTTCGCCTAAGGGTCGAGTTCTCCCAACAGTCGTGTTTTTTCATACGGTTTTTCGCCTAAATCCCAAATTAGAGAAATATATATATATTTATATCAGTGTCACAATATTACAGGTGTCCCAACAGAAAAGGTATCAGAACATAGGGGTGAAGCCCATATACTGACTCATCCAAGTTAAGATTACACATAATATACCAGTTTATTTCATGCAGGTCAGCAAGATGTGACTGAAAGCGAAAACTTAGGTCACATACAAAAAAAAAAAAAAGTATTACAAAATGCACTCAAGTTCCACTGGCATACAAAGAATGACATCTACAGCCAGTCAATCAAAAACTTGTACCTCAGAGAAAATTTTGTGGTAAAACACCAAGCATGCAGCTAAAATGAAGGTATGAGCATGCTGTCAGCAGGCAATAAAAGAAAAAATAAAAACATACATCAGTAGGCAACAAAGAAAATCCAGTAGTGTGCAAGTTTTGCAAGCTGGCTCCTTGTGAAGATCAACTACTTTGGTGGGTAATGTTGTGATTATCTTACTACCAAAATGACCAAATACAGGTCATGAAACTGAGTGAGATGAACCAGCTAAGTGGGGGAAAAAAAAAGAAATCCCATTTTGTAACATCATTCATTCCCAAGGGCTGTATGATTCTAACATTACATACAATCTTATATTGAAAAGTGACACCCCCTGGGAGATTGTTCCAACCTGGTTTTCTTGGAAAGTATGTTGCATGCTCATTAGGCACACCTTTCCTGGTTGGTTTATTTGTGTGTGTTTCTGTGATAAGAGTACAGGCAGTAGGTGGATGGGGTAGACCTTTACTGAGTTTTGGGTGATGTTTTGATCAAATGAATTTATCCTTTTATGAGGGGGACATGATTTACTATATACACTGACAGACCACAAGACTGCCAAAGGTAATATTTCAGGATCACTGCAACCAGGAACTGAGGACAATATATGTGTATGAAGTGGAAAACTGGTAGCTGCCATGACTATAGGTGGCAATAGCTAACCTCACCTGACCCCCTATGACAGAGTCTAAATGGATTTCAGTGTGTACAAAAAGCAAGAGTATAGGCCAATCTGTGGCTATAGGATCTGTGCTGGGCTGACAGATAGCTTACGTAAAGGGGCAGAAGGCAATTAAGTATCACATTTCCCTCTTTTGAGAAGGGAAGGGGGGGGGGGGGCTAACTGTGCACATCTATCCTACAGGTGCATTATCAAGACAGCAGCAACTTTTTTGGAATAGGGGTGAAGCTAATTGCAATTTGAAACAATTCACCAGAATTTACTCTCGACCATCTGGGCCTCCATGGCTTAGGCCTTCCCATTTGCACTACACCAGCCTTACTGGATGTTAATTCTGATGAGTATAATCACATCAGAACATGCATAAGGAAATTCAAACACAATATGATGGTATCCTACAAGAAGGGGTGGGGAAAGGGTGGGGGGTGGATAAGAGAAGGATAACAGATGGGTTGTGAAGAGGGAGGTTTACAACAATATCCTGTGTCTTTAAAATCATGGAAGAACCAGCCATAGCATTTATCCACAGACATGCAATGAAAATGGGGGCTTCTAAAGCTTACACAAATACACATAGCCAAGGTATCACCACCATAAATTTCTTACTCCTTGCTGCATGTTCTGTAATCCTCCGAGACCTCTGGCTCTTAGCTTCTGGGGTCCAATTTGGGTTAAAACCTTGAGCTCTCCTTTGAACTATGACACAATTCAACATTTAAGGGGGTCACAAGAAATACACAAATACCAAATGGCCATCCCAATTAAGTAAATCACAGTCAGACCAATGATACCATATACATACTCTACATGTGACATCAAAGGCAGTGTTTGATACATAAAGTATGTGCTTCATATCATATTCTTTAAAAGGAGTGAACATCTCACAGTATCCCAAAATTTTACCAGTTTGGGAACCCAAAAACCAAGAATTAAAATTTTTATGTAACTGGTGTAAGTATATGTCCATTTTTCAAATTAAAGTTATTTCATATTCCTTTGCTCATCAATATTTGTCCTCAAATCTCACATCTTCAATGTTTTCTTCTGTGCACTACTTCCCTCATGTTTGAATTTGTTCAACCTACACAGAAAAGCCGTAAGCTGTACAGATAGAGGTACAGCTACTGTAGTACTAATTTAGTTTCCTTTCATTAATTCCACCACCACCCCCACCACCCCCAAAATTGCTCCAAAGAGGAGGTGATGAAAATATCAAGTGTACATTATTTTAGCTATTGTATGAAGCCAATGTGGGAAAAACATACAGTCACATTTCTGTTTTCAACATACAGTCCTAGGCCCCAGCCACTTCTCTACCATACTGAATCACCAACACACTCTTATCCGACTGAATGGTCAAGTGGTTTGAGCATCCAACTTGCAGTCAGGTCATCTGAGGTTCGACTCCTGGCCGGGTCATACCAAAGACTTTAAAAATGGAACCTACTACCACTGTGTTTGGTGCTCAGCATAAGCAATGGAGTAGGGAAAAGAAGCCAGTGGGCCACAACTGGAAAAAAGGCCGTGGCCGGCCCAACTTAACCCAATTGGTTAGAAACTAAGCCGTAAAACCTCATCTAACTAACTAACTTATCTTTCTTAAATCAAAATGGACACCTCATGTTACCATGACAACCAGCCCTCTAAGTTAAATGCATACATGGCATAATGTGCAATGATGTGGCATTTTCTGAACAATACTGCCCTCTGTGACTTGTGACCAAAGCAGTATTTGGACATTAAAATCAGGTACGTCAGCGAAGCAGTATAAAGGGCAAGCATAATGGCAATTTTGAAGGCAAATTTTCACTTAAATTATCTTTTAAAACAAGAATGTTCAGTGATTTGATCTATTTCCTTTCAAGTTTTTCATACTAATACAAGTGTGCAGATATTGATAAATATTACTGACAGAGTTATATAAATGAATTTTGAACAAAACATTCAAACATCTTTAATTTTAAATCTTGGACGGCAAATTTAGTGAATGGTCAAACACAGAAGTGCCATTTCCTTGGACAGATGCAAAAATGGCAGACAAGTCCTTAACATGAAGGACATGGTGTTGTAGTTCTACTGAATTTTTTACATGCATAATAAATGTCATAACTTTTCGGTTAGTATGAAAAGATAACTTGCTTTGCCTTTGTTTTTCTATTCCAGCATTTAAATGATTTTTTAAGTTTTAACAACAAAAAAAAACAAAAAAAGGAAAAGAAATACTGCTGTAAAGGTCACAGCATGGTCACAAAGCACAGTACTGATCTATGACTATATGAATGTGCGTAAGTCAAGCTTTTCAAGTTCAACAAATCAAAGCCTCTCCTGAATATCTTGAGATTGTCTCCAGTAAAAATACAATAATATGTGGATTTATAATGTCCACTTTTCACTTATTCATTAATTTTTAAGGAGCTATACATAATCTTTCACAATCTTTTAACTCTAAAAATCCACCTCAAATGTTAACCTGTGCAGTCATTCAGGTGCTCACAATTTGGCCCTTTAATTCCCTGACCCAGCTAAGTACAGGTGTATGACCAAAATGTATACTCCCCCCTCCCCCTCTTTCTCCTCCCCCACCAAAAACTGAAAAAATGAGTTTCACTGTAAAAATATATCTTAACTACCTGGCAGGAGTTTTCTGCTGTGATAAAGATACTTTCACTATATAGCATTATGTTTATACATATTACACATAAATATCCATTTCACAATGTAATCAACCCCCCCCCCCAACTCACGGTAAAATTAGAAACTTATTCCGTAAGAAGCAGCGTAAGTCCCCTTCCGCTAACTCCCAGTAAAATCACAACCTAATGCTATATGAAGCATTCTAACCATACAATGTACTGTGAAAATTATGATCTATCTTGCTCTACAAAGACATTGATGGGATAGTAGCCATGGCTTCATCTACAGAAGATGGCATCCTCATGCCGATAACTTTTGCCGCGTGGTACTTCCTGATAACTTGAGGAAATGAGTATATACAGGTACACTACGTGGTAAAAGAAGGAGCAAAATGGATCAGCAATGGAGCCTTAAATCAATGATTATTCAAGAGAGGCTGTGATTTTTTGAATATAAAAAGAGCACAAAATGAAAATGAGGGCAGCAAAGCACCTGTGTAATATGCATTCTGCAGCATGCATGATTGTGCCACCTTGGAATAAATGTAGTGATCCTCGCAAATGCAGATCCCCTCTTCCAAAGGTTTGGCTTCTGGAAGTTTAAAGCATCTTTCGTTGTCACCGCAGTCAGCAAAAGAGATGCACGAGTCCCAGTGTTCTCGCAGGAACTCAGGGTTAGGGGGTGGGGATGTGGGATAGCCGGCTGAAGGATCACCCTCATCAAAATCATAATTAAGCAGGTTTAAATAAGAGGTATCATGCAAATACGAAGAATAATCAAAAGGAGAAGATGGAGATGAACCTTTGTGTCGTGAGCGGCTTTGCTTTTGATAAATCGACATATCATTGGGCGAACCTTCAAATGAGATGAAAAAATATGACAAATGTTGTTTAAGAGATCACATTCGAAAGTCAACACTATAATACAAACTTGACATTGTTAAACTGAATGAATTTTAAGCAATCAAAATATTTTGGTTGTCTTTGGAAAACAGCTTGGATTTTGACGGATAGACTCCTTTCTGAGAGATTAGCAATGCCAGGTATACAAACTGTGACTAGTCTTTTGGACAGGCAAGCAGGAAGGAGGACCTCTCCAGGTGACCTCTCTCGGAGGTCACCTGGAGCCACTGTGCTATTAAAAGCTTGCCAGGGTCTTACTGCGAGTAAGTGGGGATTACAAAGTGTAAATAGGAGGTAAGGAGGGGCGAAGTAGATTGAATGAATTTTAAGCAATCAAAATATTTTGGTTGTCTTTGGTTTTGAAAATATGCAAATGATGCTGGACATGTAAACTTACGACTGTCATTGTTATAACTACTGGAGTGTGTCAAGGATTACAAATAGCACAATTCCAAGTTCTTGGCATACTAGTGTATACTTCATTTACATGTCTTTAAACAGAGAGAGAGGGGTATCTTTTTGCTTCTTTGATTATTAATGGGTATTTTCTAGGCCAAATTCAATTCACAAGAAACTAAATTACAAGCTCTTTGAAAGAGTATTTACAGTATAGCACTATGAACCAGAAATGCACACCACTTTAAAGCCCAAGTTTATCACTGAATCATGAGGACTTCTTCAACTCACTCATTTTTCACCTAGTAAACAAATTATACTACATACAGAGAATAGTACCTAAATTTTATGTCTGCTAAGCCTCTCAACCCCCTGTCCCTTCTCCCCACTCTTCCTCCTCCTTACCCCACACCACTAGATCACATCAGATCAAGATCAGTTTCTACTATTAACTTAATATCTCCACCCTAATGCTTGTTGCTTGACACTCCTCCTCCTCCTAACACACAAACAGATATACCAAGATACAATGGAAGAACTCATTTAGCAAGGGAATCTCCAAAACTAGCCTGGTTTAGGAGTCTATGAACCCTGTTACTTTCCTCCGATTCACAGATGTGTTTCCCAAATATCCTGCGGTTCTTACCTGACAAAGTATCTTTAGAACAGAGGGGGCCTATGACTGAGATAAGGTAATTGTAAACTTTGCCCAGTTGATGCAATACCCAGCCAAGGTTCCAGAGGGGGATGAAGTCCTGTGTTGTCACTTTGATCTTTAAATCTAGAGTCACATGCACTTCCATGAGGTAACTACTTGAAAGTACAATTTGGCCTTTTAATTTTCTTGCAAGTTCGGTTCCTCATTGCTCTTCTTTTATTCCCAAATCATCAAGCCCAAAAGTATGCAACTTAACTTTTGTGTTTAACTGCCAAAATTTCAAAATGTCCCTTAATTTAGACATATCTCAATAACCAGATGCAAGTAATCAAGGTCCCATTCCTGTCCTAAAACATCTTGGATAGCTTGAACTTCGGCAATAAATGTTAACAACGCTACCAAATGTTCTTGTACAATACCGAGAAGACTGGGACAAAATGAAGAGTTCCAAGACTCACCTGAAGTACTGTTTCTTGCCACTAAGGCTATTACTGTTTCCTCATCTGCTTGTTGAGGCTGACATACAGTGGTTGAAAATGAGCAATCAGTGAGAAAACACAATCCTTTGGTGAACAAAGCCAGGTCACAACTGGGTACACCACAGCAATGCCTGGCACAGTCTCTTAAACTCTGTACATTCTTCCGCTGTTGGAATGCACTGGTCTGGGAAATATCAGGCATGAGACCCACTTGTGGGTCATTGACAAAACATTTAGGGACACTACTGGCACCAACTGTTGGCATAAAACAGAAAAAAAATATGATGTCAAGTTGCATTTGCCCTAGCTTTAAGCATCATGTCAATTTGTCAAACTGTCCAGGCTGCAGCTCCCTCAGCCATGCTGCTGCAGATAAAGCCATGCCTTGTTACTATATACACATTAATATACCAGTATGAAGTTAACTGTATATGTGTGTTGCAAGAGAGCATTCCGTGTTGCCTACATAGCAGGCTGTATGGCATATTCCTTGTTCAGTCATATCCCCAATGCCTGCCAAAGTGAACACCAAACAAATTCTTTTGGATATTCATAGAAATATGTGGCCTCAGGACTGGTTGAATGTTAGTGAATATTTATAAGAAGGCAACATCTGGTCCTGTTTAAATCTTGCAGTAGCCTATGCCACCCACAAAGTTGGTATGCCATTGCAATAGCCACTCCCTCGTAGTGCCCACTGCACAGGAGGTTATGAAACACAGTAATGATAGGACTTCGTCTCAGGTTTCAGTCTAGGCTTTCAGTTTACAACTACAGGAGCACACACACTCACTCAAAAACAATAGCAAGAATAATGAGAGAGCACATGAATGAGTCATAATTATGGTAATTGAAGTTTGTGTCTAAAACCAGACACAGTCCTCTTCGCTTTGGCGGACTGTGGTTTGGGAAGCTCAGGAGCTGAGCAAACAGAGTCCGCTCCACGGGGTACAGTCCATGCAGCTTTGCTGAGGCAGCTGCAGACTGAGGCTCTTACATGATGCTTTAATGGTAAAGTACTATGTTGCATCCAGGGGGTATATATATATATATATATATATATATATATATATATATATATATATATATATATATATATATATATATATATATATATATATATATATATATATATATACATGAAATTTTGCATGTAACATTCAAATCATGAATATTCCTAAAAACGTTAAAATTCTGTAAAATATCTACACTAAATTCCTCACACCTTCCTTCAAATCTGCATAAACCCTGTACCATAAAGCAGCAATTTTATGTTGATCATGATTTACCTCCTATGATGGGGTTATCTTTATGTGTAATTTGGTAAACTACAGAAATTTGCCCCCTTGAAAGATAAGCATATGCATTCACTTTTAAGCATAGGCTTGCCTGATCACATACTGGTACTCAACTACAGATCAAGAGTAAATACACTCCCTGTCTCCCTCCAGCTTTTAAGTGTGGTACATATGTTCTCCCCTGATCAGATGCAGATCATATCCTTTACTGATGATCAAAAATGATTGCACTCCATCTAGATTTCAGAGATGGCATTTATCTTTTTTATCTTTATCAGATCATCTACTACTGATCAACAATGAATACACTCCCTAGAGACAGCACAACTTTTTACCTGATCAGATGGAGATAATATCCTCTACAAAAGATGACAAAAGAATACACTCCCTCAAGCTTTTGGAGAAAGCATACCTTTTCAGATGCAGATCAGATTAACTACTGATCAGCAATGAAAACACTCCCTTAAGCTTTTAAAGACAGCATACGTTTTCACCTGATCAGATGCAGATTAGATCCTCTACTAAATATAGAAAATAAATACACTGCCTCTTGCTTTTACAGTGAGGAATACCTGTTTCTTCTCTGAATCATATCAATTACTACAGATTAAGAGCATACTAATATGTTCCCTCTACTAGTTACAGTACATCTTCCCCCCATCAAATGAAGATAAAATCCTGCACTAAAGATAAGAAATAAATTCACTCCCTCTAGCCTTCAGAGAGGATTATCTTTTTCCCTGATCAGATGCAGCTCAGATCCTCTACCACTGATCAACAATAAAAAACTCCAACACATCTTTTACTACAGAAGAAAGAACTTTTTCTTACCAACTTCTGTACTCCAAAGACACAATAACCAGAGAAGAAACAGACTTCGTGTGGTTGCTATTCTCCGCATCACTTTTCTATGTATGATATGAGTTCTAACCTGAAGGTTTTCATTGGTCCCCACAAAATTCAAAATTGTCAAGACCATGCTGAGTTCACTTATTCTACCCTTCCTCACAACATCTAAAACTTTGTTACAAACAAGCAATGTCCACTACTCATCAACCTCTGAACTGTATCCAAAGTAACAAACAATGCCAGATTCAAGTGGTGGACTGCATATTCATCCAGCAGGGATAAATATCACTTCTGGAACAAAATCTGAAAAATTAAAAGAAAACCAAATGGAATTGTGGAAAGTGGCTCAGATATTCATAAAATGGAACTGAAGTTCTTGTATGGGTGTGATAACAATGTAAAAATTATAGAATGATAGATGTATTTGAGGAGACTTGAAAATCTGTAGATTTAAAAAATATATTTTACCAAAAAGACTCCACACACTTGGCTCACACCTTCTGGTAATTGCAGGGATAAACTTGGGATCATAAAAACTAGATAATGAATATATTGGCATGAATAATATTACTGACCAAACTTGTGCATTCTGACACTTGCATACAAGGATGGGAGGAGGAAGGGACAAAATAGAATCCCAAGTTTTTATAGCTACGGAATTCAAGGTAGGCCCATATTCATGAGGAGGGAAATTCCAACATGATGCCCCTCAAAATTTCTGGTTAACCTTCCCCCTCCCCCCTCCCCTCAGGTTTTAAAGCTATGCATCATATCTACAAAACCATCCCTGGTATAGGAAGTAATGAAGAGGAATGTAGATTTACAGACCCCTGCAAATGTCCTTCTAGGGTAATGAGCCCAAACCTCCAAATTTGTAGCTGGCTATGGGTCTGATAAGAGGACTGTGACTGAGCTAGAGCCAAGACAGCTATTGGTTACAAATTAAATTTTGAATATGCCACACCCATACACAACTTTGGGCATTCCTAACAAACTGGTAAAGAACTCTGAAAAGAACAGCAGTGCTGTTCAACTACAGTAGTACAGCTACATCATAGAGAAATATAGCATACTGTACATAGTCTCTATAGTGTAAAAGGCCAGAATTCCCCAAACTACCTGGACATGTAAGCAGAAAAGGACCTTGCCAGGTGACCCCTCTCAGGAGGTCACCCAGAACCACTGTGCCATTAAAAGTGCACAAGGGATTTACTGTGGGTAAGTGGGGATTACATACATGTGAATAGGAGGTAAGTATCGGGGCTCATAGATTCCCCAAAACTGTAGATTAGTATTTACACCGTACCATGTCTACAGCAAGATGTTCCATGCAATGTTGACAAATTGTTTGATTTTAACCTTTCAAGTCAAATGTTTGTTTTGGTAAAGTTTTAAATACAGCACTAAAAGGCAACTTTTACCAAACAATAGGGTATCTTTGCCACAATTTAGAATGCGCTTTTTGTTGACTCCCAACTATTACAATCCTCAAGCATTTATTGTACAAACGTCCATTTTCTACAAATACATTCATCCCCAGGGTAGTAAGGGGTAGTAAAGTGGCATTCAAAGAATGTACTCCAGTATACAGTATACTGCAAATTATCTTTGGGTACTAAGGAAGGTACACTTAGTACAGAAAACTGTACTGTATAGATCTGTATCAGGGAAAATTCAGTCACCCAAACTTTAATTAGTGTACCCCCATATCCTAATTCTTGAATGGCTCTGTGTAGTCATGTGACTATATTATTGTTGCTGAATTGTCTATTAAGTCATGAGTGCCCAACCAGTTGATTGTCGTCTACTGGTAGACCACTGACTGATCCCAAGTCAACTGCGATGGGTGTAGGAAAAATGAAAAAAAAAATAGTTTTTCTATGTGTAACTGTATAACAATGTATGTTTTGTAGATGTCAGGAGGGTAGCTACTTGAAAAGTAGGCCTTGGGTCAAAAAAGGTTGGGCACCCCTGGTCTAATTCATGCAGAATAACTACTTAGTTTACCCTTAACATTAAATACTTTTGTTTGGACACAGCAAGAAAGATATTTGTAAGGGAAATAAGAGGAAATTTGTAAGATGTAGGGGATGCTCAAAATAAATCTGGGGCGACTGCTCATTTCATTTATGAGTGCTGTGACCTTTGTAGACAGTCGTGTTCTGCACGTTTAATATAGCATGCAAGATTGATTTGCAAGCTCCCAAAATTACACAAAGGCATTATTCACCAACTGATCTAAAATTTACAAACTTTCAAATGCACCAAACATATCGCGTACATGTCCATTAGGGAAATGTTAAATACCTCCCCGGGCTTTGATAAGAAAGCCCGGGTGATCCACCTTGCTTCCTTTCAAGCATGCTTAATTGATTTGCTTGCTTGGCCTGCCACTTGGTTGCTCAAGTTTCTTTGCCTAACGCTATTAATAGCACGCAATGCCAATTTAACAATGACTGCAGTCAGATCTGGTGCTAGTGGTCGCCGTGTCCTTCTCCCCTGAAGAAGTCATGCGAATAATCGGCTAATTAGCCATGCCCAAGATTGTTGATTATAGAGATTATGTTCGGTGATTGACATGAAGAGGCTGGTCTTCAGACTCTAACCGAGATGTTCACCTTATAAAATGTTGTGACACAATGAGAGATTCTCTAGTCTCACTTCATGACATCAAAATGAAACACCAGGATGACACTTAAAAAGTTCTGCTTTTTGTTACCATATGTACATTTTGTATTACTGAACATACAGTATCTCCATAGACAGCAATTCCCCCACCTTCCTGGAGCGTAAGCTAGGAATACAAGAATCCATGTAAGTGAAAAACTTTCCTCATTAAAAACCTACAACCGAACCTCACAAGGATTTGGTAATAGGCTTAAAAGGGAGTATGAACCATTACAACAACAACAACAACAATGACTAAACAACGACAAAAACAATGACAACAACAACAACAACAACAAAAAAAAAAAACCCACAATAATAATATGACAGTTACTGTAGTATGAATACTTAATCATCAGAAACTTTAAATGTTGACTGTTGAAAGTAAATCAAGGAATTATTCCACATGAATTTAGCAATGCAGGGACAAAACTAGAGTCACATGATTTAAAAGGAACATTCATGAAGAAGGATACCAGGGTATTCAGTGCTAACTGGAATTGGGAGAACTGTATTTCCCCTTTAAGGAGCCAAATTGCCAGCATTTCTAATACATGGTATGATAGATACGTACAGTACACGTTGGCAAGAGACATTACCACCTTATTCACTTACAAGTGAGCTAATGCTATCTAAAGTTCATCATCTTATTTCCTCGTCATTGGATTCTTCTTCGTGCAATCTGGTGGATGCTGTTTTCCTTGACTTTAGCTCTGCTTTTGACAGAGTGCCACATAATAAGCTCATTTTAAAGCTTCACAAGTTGGGGATAAGAGGAAGCATTCTTGCCTGGATTCAGGACTTCCTATGGATGCGCCAACAAAGAGTAGTTTGTCAAGGGGCGTTTTCTGAGTGGACCACTATCTATAGTGGAGTTCCACAGGGATCTGTTTTGGGTCCCATACTGTTTCTTGCTTATGTCAGCGATATTTCCTCTGGTCTTTCCTCAACAATGTTTCAGTTTGCTGATGATCATACTATTATCCGACCTATTACTTGTGAAGGGGATAAGGATATTTTACAGAATGATTTAAACACTGTTTTCCAGTGGTCTATTGATAACGAGCTTCCACTGAATGTATCTAAGTGTGCTATCATGCACATCTCTAGGTGTAAACCTAACAATGCCTTATTTCATGATTATTGTCTTGGAAGCAATCCTCTCAATGTTGCTGAGAATTATGAGCTCCTAGGTGTTCTGTTTAGCAGCAATTTTTCTTTCAACAATCATCTCGAACATATTTGTAAATCTGCTTCTAGACTAGTAGGATTTGTTTCTCGTTGTACAAATGGGATGCCTCATGATTCTTTCTTACTTTTATATAAGACTCTTGTCTTACCTGTTTTGTTGTATTGTGGTTCTATTTGGCACCCTTTTAACGTATGTCATTTAGACCGTATTGAAGCTGTACAAAGGAGGGCTACCAGAATTTTGTATCAGAGGAAATTTCCAAATGAGATAGTATCATACGAAGACAGGTTAAAGCATTTTAGTATTATCAGTATCAAGCACAACCTTGCATTACAGAGACTTGCTCTTGGTCATAAAATTGTTCATGGGTACTGTCCAGCTGAATTTACTCAATTCATTAGACCTAGCACTCGTACCCCTGGAAGGCTTCTTCACTGGACTGCGAAGACTCAGACTTTCTATAATTCCCCCTTTGTTCATTTTACAAGACTTTGGAATGATCTTCCTCTGGATTTGCAGGAAATTCCCTCTGTGAGGAGCTTTCGTAAGAGACTATCTGATCATTATTTATCTATGTATTAGGTATTCTTAAGATAAGGTAAGGGGTGCACTCACTTCACTGTGTGTGTTTCAGATCTCTGGTCTATACCTACTTACCTGGTACCTTCACTATTGTTTGTACCAAATATGTAATAATAATAATAATAATAATAATAATAATAATAATAATAATAATAATAATAATAATAATAATAATAATAATAATAATAATAATAATAATAATAATAATAATAATAATAATAATAATAATAATAATAATAATAATAATAATAATAATAATAATAATAATAATAATAATAATAATAATAATAATAATAATAATAATAATAATAATAATAATAATAATAATAATAATAATAATAATAATAATAATAATAATAATAATAATAATAATAATAATAATAATAATAATAATAATAATAATAATAATAATAATAATAATAATAATAATAATAATAATAATAATAATAATAATAATAATAATAATAATAATAATAATAATAATAATAATAATAATAATAATAATAATAATATAATAATAATAATAATAATAATAATAATAATAATAATAATAATAATAATAATAATAATAATAATAATAATAATAATAATAATAATAATAATAATAATAATAATAATAATAATAATAATAATAATAATAATAATAATAATAATAATAATAATAATAATAATAATAATAATAATAATAATAATAATAATAATAATAATAATAATAATAATAATAATAATAATAATAATAATAATAATAATAATAATAATAATAATAATAATAATAATAATAATAATAATAATAATAATAATAATAAAGTGTACTAACCTGTCAGGTACAGTTACTACTTGACCAGCATAATTGTGGATATATTATTGAAGGTACCGTATGCATCTACAACCATTGTTCATCTAAAGTGAGCAACATGGGAAAGATGAAGGGCTGTGACTAGTTGCTTTTAATGCATATGGAATAGATATTATGCATATGATGTCTCAGAACAGAAAGTGCTCCCCAGATAGAGGTACTGTAAGCGCATACCATTGTGACCTACACTAGCAAATGCAGACAGCTGATTTGTGTACCAGTGGGATATGCATATACAGTAAGTCTGTTACCTACGCGTGCCAAGTCTAAAGTTCTGGTTGCAATGTGCTTTATTGTGTACCCTCGAAAATGACATTGTGTGACACCGATGAAGTCTGAACTGCCACCTGCATACATGCTGGAGAGCTGCAGCAGCTCCTCCCCCATCCAACCCTTCCCCCCCCCTCCTCCCCCTGGAATTCAGGAAAACTTTTTGCAAGGGGGGGGGGGATTTTGGGAAAAAAGTATAGTATATCTCTAGACAGTGATAAAATTAGACAAAGAGATAACAGACAACTATGGAGGTAATCTATTACTCTAATTTGTACTACACACAGTACTCTTTGATTTTGCAGCGATCTTTCTTTCGGAAAGTTGCAATGACGGCTGACCATTCCAACATAAAGTCGGCTAGTTACCTGGTCCACCCGAAGGTGCTTCAGTCCGGTGAGCAATTCCAACATATAATTACACAGCCTTTTATAGCACCAGTGTGTAGAGTGACACATACATTTCACCTGTAAAACCTTTCAACCCAGTAACAGTATCACTGGCAGTTACTTGAACATTTTAATCCTTTCAACACTTTTCTTTTATCTCTTAAAGATCATAAACTTTGCTCAGCCAGGCCTTTCATTTGAGACTGACACTTCGGGTAAACAGTTAATGAGAACAATAGACTGCTAAGAGGTATCAATAGCATATGTACTTTCAATAGCTGTCACTAGGAGTCTCCTGCTTCAATGCTTATCCATGGAAGTTTTTATCAGTGGAGCTATTAGTTAAATTTGTTTAAATTTAGATGTTGCATTTTTTCAAGTTGGCTTTAAAACTGTTTTATTAAATGCAAGTCTTGGTTAGCACCAGGATGAGGCCCTCCCACTACTACAAGGCAGGGTGGAAGGACTTCCTAGGAGGTGATGAGGACCAAAATAGACTAAACCTTTTTTCAGGAAACAACCCAGCTTCCATCATAGAAAAAATGTCCCATGTCTACACACTTAACTGCAAACCAGGGGTGGAGTAGGATGGGAGAGGCTGGCAAAAGTTTCCCTCAATGCTGGAAAAACTTCTCCCATTCAAATATAAAATTGAAAAAAAAAAGTATATGAAGGAAACAAATTATACCAAGGGACGAAATACTATGAGAGAACTGATCGGTGTATTAAAACATGCTACTCAATGTTCTGACTGACAAAGCATGTTACTTCATTTTAATTACCAGTTATTAAAATAAGCAGTATTTTGGTTTGCACCAAACGGGAAGCTTAGTACAAATTGATCCACAATTTGGGTTTCTCGGGTTGCAGATTGCAATACTAACCCAGCAATTTTCATCCCTTGCACACAGAGTTAAAATAGATTTGTGTCCATTTCCTTTGTGGGATTCTCATGAAGCAAGCATGATAAATGTCATCCCCTAACACTGATGGATAACACTTTGTTTGCATGTTTCTGACTCTATTACTTTGACCTTCAATTAGAGGTGGGAGTTCCTAAATTTTATATGGAAAGCATGTAACTCTCTAGCTTTCTTGCATTCCTACTGGAAAAAATTTTCAAGGGAACAATTGGTCATATCATTTAAAGCAAAACAACACACTATAATGAACACACTTAAAGATATAGTAAGTCAATGTACCTCCGCTTTATACCGTAGCATAATTGTCCATGAAAGTACCCTTGCCTCTGAGACAGCATATAAACTTCTATTCATATTAACCACCATTCTTTGATATTCATTATTTTGAACATAATTTATGACGAGACTGATGTACAATTATCACAGCAACACTGACAGGGAAACTACTGTATATACTCTATTACTGTGAGAATTTAATAGGAATGATTTATCTCTCAGTAAAAAAGGCAAATACAATTTAATAAATCTTCCACTTACATTAAATTCAGGTAAAGAAAGTTTTGCAACCTTTTTTTGGCTTATATGACCATTATTTTTACTTTTGCTCATTACTTAATCACTGTCTCATTTGCATATCCATTTGATATTTTAAGATGTTATAGTTCACTAAGGAAAAGCCTGGAAGGAAAGCAAAATCATTTCTTGAATGTTTTCAATTGCTTTTTTAAATTAAATCAAACTTTGAAAGCAACTGACTTGGAACAAGTACAAAGTAAGAAATTTATCTAAGGTTCCTACCTTGTATAAATATCATGCTAACAAGATTTCATGGTTTGATCCCCAGTGACCCCAAGTGACCTTTGACCTCCACCAAAAACAATAGGGTTCTTCCTTTCACTACAAGGCATCTTCATACAAAGTATGAAATTTATCCAAGCTTCCAACCTTGAGATATCGTGCTAACAAGGTTTTCAGGCTTTGACCCCCGGTGACCCCAGATGACCTTTGAACCCCACCAATAATGATAGGCTTCTTCCTCTTTCCATCACACATCTACATACTTATTATGAAATTTATCCAAGCTTCCTACCTTGAGATATCGTGTTCACAAGGTTTTCAGAGTTTGACCCCAGTGACCCCAAATGACCTTTGACCTCCACCAAAAACAAAAGGGTTCTTCCTCTTACTATAAGGCATCTACATACAAAGTATGAAATTATTCCAAGCTTCTTATCTTGAAATATCGTGTTTACAATGTTTGCAGGCTTTAACCCCCGGTGACCCCATATGACCTTTGAACTCCATCAAAAACACTAGGGTTCTTCCTCTTACTGTACCATAATGCATCTACTGTACTAAGTATAAACTTCATTCAAGCTTCCTACATTGAGATATTGTGTTAACAAGATTTCTGAGTTTGAGCCCCGGTGACCCCAGGTGACCTTTGACCCCTTCTAAAAACAATAGGGTTCTTCCTCTTAATATGGAGCATCTATGTACCAAGTTTGAGAAATGTCAGAGTTTTCCTTCTTGATATATTCCCCAAAACTCCCTGGTTTGGGAATCTACGAGCCCCGATACCTTTCACACATGTAATCCCCACTTACCCCGAACGGGACCCTGGTAAACTAACAGCACAGTGGAGAGAGGGCACCTAAGGGTGGTCTCCCTTGTCCTCTTCCGCTTACCAACAGGTAAGGAGGGACAATGTAGATTGTGTTAACAAGCAAAGTGCCACAAACACACACACACACATACACACATACATACACATGCCATCGTGAAGCCATAGGTTTCTCTTATCATCGAAACCAAAAGGCAGTTCCGGCTGGAAACAGTAGTTCCTGCAGGAACCAACTTCAGGTGCACCCCTCCCTAAAACTATGCTTGTAGGGACTTCATACCTGTATGTCATACGCATCCAAGCATGCCTGCACTTTCAAACGCAATTTAAATTTGTTGCATATCCTCATGACCTTGTTTATGGTAATGTTCTGAACAGTAAGAGGCAACGAATGTACAGTATTTTAAACACATTCATCTAAACTGCCAGCTAGCATGATATGTAACGTTACATTGCAATATAGCTGACAAGTCTGTTGTGGTATATAAATCCCAGATAAGTCACGATCTAATACCTGTACCATGATTTATTGTTATTCACATGATCCAAAGGCAATCATTATGCAGTTAATAATACATGAATGTAAATTGACTGGTATAACACTGCTGATATCAACAGCAAACACAGGCTGTATGTCACACCTGCACTGTACAGTACTGTACTTGTCTGGCTACACAGTAAGTACACAAATCCATAATTTCCTAATTTACACAAAATGTGTGTTTAGTACTGTATTGTATGCTTTGCAGGATACACACCAATACTTCTTTGGGAAAAGCTGTAACGTGTTCCTAATCAGCATTCTCAATTCCACACCTCAATATTCCTATCATGATCAGTTCTTCTTGAAATTCTTATAATCAACGAAGAACAGTGCATGTTTGGGTTTTACAAGAAGAATATGAGATCACAGGAAGAATTCTGAATTTCAAAATTTTTTATAGGTGGGGTTGGTATCTTCTGTGGAAAAATTGACATTTTAAGAGTTCTTGTTGTATTACTGGATAGTGTAAGCAGCTAAAACTGTGAAGGAATTTACAAATGATTAATGTTTTCCTTTACCAGATAATCCTGCCCCAGTGCAGGAATCCCTAAGCATTAACACTAATGTAGAAGATAGTTTCATTGTTACAGTAGTTTCATTGTTCAATTCTGAGAATTCCATGACTGAGAATCTGAGTAAAACCAAAAATCCAAACTGTCCAATGTAAGCATGATGAAAGCATGCAAGGTGAACTACAGTACAATGCGTGGCTGACTTGACTGAAAGAGGGCAGTGTTCAAAATATGTTGGTTTCCTGTATAATGGCACTTGGTAAATGTTATTATTTATTATTATCTATTCCCTGACATGCAATTTTTTCCCCTTCACATTCAAGCAGGTAAAGGGCAGAGATGCCTGATTCTAACAAGATTATACTGATCTATTCAATATATATGGCTCACCAAAACTTAAGCAATATACAGCACTACAGCATACCAGTTTAACACAAAGAAGATTTTAAACTACACCTTAAGGTAAACAAACTTTATCGCCAGAATGTCATACAGCCTATCTTGCTGGTACACAGCTAACACATAGCCACATCACAGATCTGTGAAATCGGCAACCTGCACAGCTGTGCAAAATCCTTTTGCCAATTACTATTAAAATACATAGAAAACTATTAGAAAACTATAAATTAGCTTTCCTCTATGGTTTGGTTTGCTTTGGGGTAACTTAATTCCAATTAAAGGGCTGGCCTTGAAGAAGTACATGCATCTCTATATTCTACAGTGCTTGGCATTTATCTCTTGTCTGCATCTAGGATAAAGCCAACATTTTTCTGTGTTATGGAAAACGGACAGGATTCATAGAATCAGTAATAACACGGAATTCGCGATTTTGACTGGCAATGTCAAAACATAAGAAATGGGAGCAGAAGTTGTAAACTTTCCGTTTTGGAACACTCAAAGCGGAGATCAAATGAAACTTACTATTTATCAAGGTCTGCTAGACGTTTCTACTATTCTACTACAGCTTAGCAGTGTGAAAAATGTACACACATACAGTACGCAGAACTACTGAGACCCTGTCCAAAGCAAACCGTACACAATTCTTACAGTAGTAAAAAATATTTATTTACTGAAAAACGGACTTGAACACAGAAAAATGGCAGGAAAATGGTAAGATCAAGGAAAATGAAAAAATAACAAAACGGAATCCAGAATTTAGAAAACAGAAAAATTTTTGCTGGAGTCTAGGACTTGCATTTCTCAAATGGCAACATGGGACTAAAAGTTTGGGCAAATTATAGTAGCCTCTAGTCATGGTCACAACTCATGGTAGATATTCACTTGCTGGGTTGGCTTTTTGACCACCAAAAACTAGTTCTGACCAGAAAGCAGTTTAAACCTGGTTACAACCGGGCAAAACCTGGTTTCAACCAGTCCGAAAAGTGATCAAAATGAGATACAACATTAAGAGTCAACTTAGGGTAATGGACAGTAAAGCACATTTTTTTTTTTTACTCCTACTTTATAGTCATTCCCAAGTTAAGAAGATTCCAGTCATCAAAATGTCAAAGACAGCATAAATATAGTCATACTTGCACAGTAAACCACATGCATTGTGGTCATACTGTATGTGTCACACAGTACAAAAGTCTTTAGGGGCTTTGGAGAGACATTAGCTATATTGCTAGCATCACAACTTGAATCTTATCACTTAACTTTTCACCAGAACTGACTCCAAAAAAATAATTTTATGTAGTGTACAAATGACTTCACTTTTACCTTTTCTGTTCAATCTCTTATACCAAGGACACAAGGTTGGGACTGCAGTCCTCACCCCCCCCCCCCCCCAAGGAGAATTTGTGTTAATGAAATTAAAAACAGGCAATACAGCTAAGCCCCAGTTACACTCTGCCAGGTGATAGCCTTGTGTGCTAATAATTGATCCATGCAAATCTGCAGTACAGTGTGCAAAATAAGTGTTGAGTTATCTGGTATTTTAGTTAGAACTCAATACTGGCCAATATCAATCCCATACTGATATTTTAGAAAGGAGTTTGCCGTGTACAGCATACCGTTTTGTGGACTATAAGAACTGTCGGTCCAGTCTTATGAGTTAAAATATGGGTACTTAGAGTCAGACATTAGAAAATAACATTTATTTAAAAGTGTAGGCCAAGTAATCTGTTCAGTAGTATCAGCACTTGAGGTGATTTTTTCCTGTACTTACATTGGATGAATGTGCAGAATACCAGCTGATACAGACGTTACAGCACACACTCGTAATGGCTCAAACACTAGTGCTTTTTGCCAATTTCAGTATGGTGTCGATTCAGGATTATTTGGGACTATTTGATGTATGTATTGTAGTAAAGCACTTTTACAAGAATATCTTCTATATAGGCAGTGTAGACATTAAATGTGTAAATGATTGGTGAAGTAGAGCAAGAATTTTGAATGAGATCATAGTACAGTCTGGTATTCTATGGTACAGTACAGTATCGGTTGTTTTATTGGTAAATTGTACAAGCTGCTTATTTTCCTATATGTGCCCTATTGTATTGTATTGTCTGTACATGTACTGTAGGCCTATTCTTTAACTGTTTCATGCATCGACATTCAAGTACATAAACATAATATTCATTAAGCACAGTGCAGGATCTACTGTACAGACTGCCATTTCAGATGAATCATGAAAATGTAATTTTGTTCCTTTTTTCATTCACTTTCATGCAGAATGAAGTTTTAACCAGTTTTGACCACTTTCAGGTGGTCAAAACTTGCTGGTTAAAACCAGGTTTTAACCAGTTTTTACCAGGGTGGTTTAAACCCCCCTGGTTTACACCATTCAACCCTGATATTCAGTAAGAAGTCCACTTTGATTTAAGTTTCAACAGTCAAAGCCAAGGGGCAAACCCAAATAAATCTGCCTCCCAACTTGAAGGGTGGAGCTTTACATATGACTCCAGACATGACAGCAAACCCAATGTGACCGGGGGGGGGGGGGGGATTTCTCAAACATCAACTTAAGTAATGATCACTTAGTCACTCACTAACTTTAAACATCATTGATAGTGACTTCAATATTGCCACCGTACAGTAAAATTAATAGCGATGAATTTATTTCTCTGTGCCTACAGTCATTGCTATACCCATCCCAAGAGACCTAACACCATCATTTAAAATCCACAAAACTTCCTAGTTTAGTAATCTAAGAGCCCCAATACTTACCTCCTATTGACAATGCACTTGACTGTAAAAGTTTCATGAAATCCATTGCAAAAATTGTAACGGATTCATGAAATTTAGCGATGGATAACAGTGTAAGCGGTAATCACTACATGTACGTTTGCGAATTAATTACCTTAGACCTCTACATCATGTGAATGTCATGCATGACCCATCCTAGACAGGCTGAAAAGAAGAGGCAATGCCTACAGTATTAGACACTTTGTCAAAAGGCTGAGATATGGTCCTGTGATGTGACAGTTCTATGGGGTCGGTTGGTCATCCGGGTCTTTGCCCATTACCCTAGCGACTTTAGATTTAAAACAACAACTGAATACAGTATGAACATGGGAACACATTACACGCAATAAATTGTTTTCACTCCAACACATTGTTGTCGTGAAGAAGTGACGTGTCTCTGACAGACCCCATTCACAGTAGAATAAAATGCTCATAAAATGAAACCTTGCTTCTACTAATGGGCCCTATGCAATGACATCACTGTCTCATGATAACCAATCTCAACCTCATCATGTTGCAAGATGGACAATGAATACACAGTAATGTATACTGTAATAGGTTACCAAGTTACTTCAGTTGAGAGCTGGCTAAAGCTTTTCAGGGTCTTGTGACGTCATATGCTTAATGTCTATACACCCAAACTTCAACACCTTTCAATTGTCTTGTGTACATATTATGTGCATAATATTTAATACCTAAATCAGATAAAATCTCAAATTTTCATTTGTAGTTAGCGCACTATCTATTTCAACAACTGAAGAGTGTGTGGCTTCAATTACCAACTTAAGTGTCACTGTTTAGTTTACAACAGCTACAGGTAACAACAAACTAAATCAGCAACCATCTGAAATTGACTTTCGTACACTCTTAAGATAAGACATACAAACAACCTTGAACCTAGTGTGAATACTTATACAAATAGATTGACATTTGTAAAGAGCAGATTTAATCAATTATACCCTCAACGGCTGACATAGACTCTCAGAAGGTTTCTTCAATGTCATTATATTAAACTTTCTTACCAAACACATCACAAGCATTGCTAAAATATGTTGATCCATAAGGTTTATTTATTACATCTACAGTCATTTACAAAGCATACACAATGTTCAAAAAGCAAATTAGATGCCATGAATTTAACTGTGTACAACAAGATTAACTCAAAGATTAACTTTTTCCCAATTAGAAATACTTGCTCTGAGTGACTGTTTACTTTTCTTTTTACCAAAACCCTTACCCCAGTTCAACCTTTGCAGTTCAAGTTAAAAGAGATTAATTTCAAAACAAAATTCCTTCAGTACTAACCTACCTAAGTCCTGCAATGGATATTGAAAACCACAATTCTGACACAAAGACTGGGTGTCCTAATACAAACTTTTATCAAAGTTCTTTTGTCTGTTCTTGATGCAGCAAAAGTTCAACGTTTCCTGACACGCGACATTTCTGACTTTTTCAATGCTTTTCTGTTTTTCCTGACTTAATAAGAACTGTCATACACATGAACACTGTCAGAGGACCACAACAGAGGAACAATGTGCAGTAGATTTATGTTTTTAATGTAATAAATTATCTCAGACAAGGGTAGTAGTATCAGATTTTCCTTTCCCTGACCCTTCCCCCCCCCTCATATCTCCACCTTAAACACTACCATCCCACTGTGAACTGCATACAAATGATAATTACAGCTAATAAAAGTACATTATATCCAGCATGATTATAGAGCTAAGCACTCATTGCCTTTGTAAGGACTCTCATACTGTATGACCTGATGAACATGTCTGGCATGAATCATCATTTGCCGGCATACCCATCTAATTCAGAGATGATTTATCAGTGACAATAATGCGGACTGAAGTCAATCATTACCATAAATGTATTGCAACTTGTGACTTAAACCTTCTAGATGAGAAATCTGCTGAGGTTGAATAATTCTTCTGTCTGCCTCTTCAGTGCATATAGTATACATGAAGTATCAGATGTGTGTTTTTAGCGACAGTTACTTTGCATACTGTGCATTGATTGCACCCATAAAGATTTGTACCAATCATTGAAAGGCTACAAATGCCAATGTACAGAGTAGACCTATAGTGCATACTGTTACTTCATTGTAAAGAACTCCACTGACTTTTGACTGCAATCATATGTACTCTAGCCTACTGCTCCATGTGTGAACACCTCAAGCTCATTAATGTGTAATTAATTGGAAAATTCTCTTTCATTCCTTTTAAGAGGAAAGAACATTAGTTTTAATACTGTATATGATGAACTGCACTTTAAAAACAGCTAGGGGATCACACTAAAACAGTTGAAACAGCACAGATACAGTACTGTATTGCATATATGACATGACTGAAAAATCTTTCTGTATACATGTCAACCTTAACAGAACTTAAAGGGAGAATACAGTCACCCCAAAAAAGAATTGTATAGTAAACTATCCTATTTCCTGAATGGATCTTGAGAATCATGTGACCGTACTTTCCTCACTCAATTGTAAAATTTACAAGGAGCAACTGCTTGGTTTACCTTGAGTATGCAATATTTATGTCCTAAAATATTATGAAACATACTTGGAAGAGAAACAAGAAGAAATTTGTGACATTTAGCTATTGTTTCAGAAAAAGTTTGGGGCGACTGCTTTTGACCTTTAAAACAGAATTGTTGATACAATACTGTACAGTATATGTACAGAACAATATTTTGCACTTATTGAACCCTCCCTTCTCCATTCTGTTTGATAAGTTTCACTTCTTAATTTTTAACATCCAAGTCACAAGATTACTTGGCACTTTCAAAATCACCTTTGGCAAGTTTACAGGCACATACAGTAAATCAAATCAAAGTATACAGTACTGATGTACATTTTATGCAATTTGATGGTGCCAAATCAAGTTACCATTTGTCTAGAATTTCACACACATGAGCATAACAGTGAAACAGAAATGATTAACAAACTACATTACAGGTCTGCCTAAACTGTACATGGCTTAGCCATGCTAGCCTGACTGAAAGAATATACATCACACCAACTGAGCCAAAAGGCCTACCCATCTCTATAGCAATGTACAACCAAGTTCCTTTCATTGATCCCTCCAGTCCAAACTCTAGTACATTTGGAATTGTTTTTGTATGTCTGGAGTAAAGACTGGACTAATATAAAGGGTATTGGCCTATAGGAGTAAATGCTGCACAATAAAATCAAAGGGTACCCCAGGGCTTCTCCCTCCTGAAAAATTAAAGGTACATATGCCCTTTTCTTTTGGCAAAGTTACATTTGTTTTGATTCTTTTACAACTGGATGGGTCATGCTACAAAAATATGCCAGAAATTGCCACAACAAGAACAATTTCCCTGCTCATCAATACGGTAATACTTTTTAAAAATTGTCAATTGTATCCTACAATTATTGTCTTAAAATAGGAACACGTATATACTGTCATTACTATTTCATAAAACTGGTCATGCTTTAAATTTTCTTTTTCAAAATAGCTATATCATGATTCATGAACCACTGGTGAACTCTCCCCTCCTTAGCAGATTTCTGTATGTTGCTACAGTAAAGAAAGAGCCTATTAAAGCTACACTAAGAGCCACCACATAGAGTAAGTACAACAAAGTGACAAACTCTCAGAAAAACCATGGAAGTACAAGTTCTAAGGTAGTACTTCCATAGACTCTTTTCCAAATAGGAATTACAAAGGATTGTGGGATAGACTTTTGGTGTGCATCATTTTTTGCCACAGCAAAATGCCATTGACAAAAATATCGCGTACCAGAACTTATCCCACAAGTCATTGCAACTGCTATTTGGAAAAGGGTCTATGGAAAAACCTTGAACCTTCACTCAGTAGCAGGAAAGGGCAAAATATGAGACAAAACTATTGTTTAAAAGCTCAAGAAATGCAAATTAGATACATGTAGCAAGGGGTATGTACATACAGTATCTGCAAAGTGAATAATATGAATACCAGGTGGAAAAAAAAAACATCAGAAGAGACTCTTAGATCTCCCAAAACCTCCATAAAGCAAGTTTTGTAGGGGAAGGAGAACAGGGGGGCTACTATCCAAAATGGTGGATACTGGGGGTACAATATCAAAACTGTTCCAAGTTACAGGCAGTGCATGAGAAATTGAATAATGCAAATTAGCTGTAGATAGGGTTAAGAGTATGTCTGCAAAGTAAATCACTAAAATCCACACACAGTATAAACTGCCACAACAGTGGGTGGGTACCCAACTCTACTTCAGAGCGGTGATTCCTGGCCTGAAGTGCGTAGTGACTCCACTTCACTTAAAATTGCAACTCCCGCATTATTTGCTACAATGTCAACAATATGCACAAAAATCATATTTGGCATTCATATTTGTGTTTGTTTCACAGGTTTTAACACAGTATTGTAACACCAATGGCTTTCTGATCTTATTCTGTATTAATTAGCATTAGTTTCCTCTTCACTTGGCAACAGTTACTACGATTCTCTGACACTGTTAGTTTAGGCACCTAAGCTGTTGAGAAGCCTGTAGTGTAAGTAAGCCTACTGGGTACTACTACTCATTAGCTCTAGAAATGCAATAGGGCTGCAGGTACCAGGGTTCACATTTGCTGTAGGATTGCAGGAATCGTGCATAAATGGTGTCCCTTCTTGCACAAGAGGAATTTGTGTGTGGGGGGGGGGGGGAGGATTCCCTCACAGATTTTGGGATGGAGCCATTCTGCAAAATTTCTGAACTTTCTACCTCACATGCCGAATTACAGGTACTTTCACTCACAAACTGCACAATTTAGTAATGTACTGACTAAGCCACATATGTGTGATGAACTTTCCATACAAAAATCTATCAACTTGTGTTGTGTGCACTGAATGGTTTTTTGTATCTCTACTTGAAGTTAAGTTGTGCACTGGGGAGCGTGATACCACACTGGTACAACAAACTGTATAGTTTTGATGTGGCTGCTTTCAGAGAAATACAAGAGTAGCAGGGTTCTCCACTGGTCTGTTTTCTGTCTGGGTGCTCTTGTGATCGCCATCCTGGGGGAGGGGTCTAAGGGAGGGGTCTAAGGGAGGAGATGTCCCCCTCCCCTTTGGGAAAATTTTGAAAATTTAGGAGGGCTTAGATCGCAAATAGTGCAATCTATGGCCTTGTTCTTAGCCTTCCCTATGTAAATCTGGGCATTTTGTAGTCATTTCTTTTTTTTTTTTTTTTTGCAAACTGCATTTTCTAAATACATTTGACTTTACTTGCTGATCTGAAGCTCCAGTTTCCACTTGGACGTATTCAAGAATGAAGTAGTTCACTTTAATGGAAATTTCGGGTGAAAATCGGGAAACCTAGGGGACAGTTCAATTGAATGATTTCGTTTAGTGTGTGAGTTTGATGGTAAAGGATTCCTACTGTGGAAACATATGAAAGAAATGCAGAAGCCTAAGTGCATATTGAATGATATAAGAGCTCAGCTGAAAGTGAGCTGGGTTTGCATCTGCGATGTTTAATTATACATTGCTTGTCATGAGTATCTGAAATCAAATATAAAAGGCAGTCAAATGACTAAGTTGTGGTGTTTGTGATTGAGTGTATACAGACAACTTCTTCACTGGTTGGGTCAATTTTCTGTGCAGGTGGCAAAGTTTTGTCCGGGCGCTAAAGTAGTGTGGCAGATTTTGTACGGGTGGAGCCCCCGGACAAAACAGCTAGTTGAGATCACTGGAGCAGGGTAGGCTTGACATATAACATAATAGGATGGCATGTGAGCTACTACTTTCAGTAGCTCTGAAGGAAAAAGTATCATACGAATATTTTACACATCCCTCACAAAAATTTTATGACATGAATGCCAATCAGATCATTTTGGATACCATTCAATTTGATGATGGGGCTTGATACAGAGACTGTAGCCCTACACATACACTACATGTACTGTATATACAGTAGTAAGCACAACAATAGGACTGAGATTTGATAGCGACTTCAAATGATGGTAGGCATGAATTTGGGGCCACAATCTCAGAATTTTAGAAGCATACTAAATTTCAAATTGTTATCGACCATCAAAAAAATAAGGCTACAAGATAAGAGTTGCTGAAAAGTTTGTGTAATGTGTTAGCTGTACATAGCCTATCACAGTTTATTTGGTAATTCTTGGCATACTTTCTAGAATTGGACCGCAGATACAATATTTGAAATGGAAGTGCTTTTAATGACTTGTTTCTTCAGCTAATGGAGTACAGGCACTTATTTCAAGAGTCACTGACTGCAAAGTCTAGATAGCCTGGGCCTTCAGCTGTGACAGTTAGGGTTAACTTCTGTCAATAGGCCACACTTAGGGCTAGGAATTATGGGAAAGAAGGGTGGGGTACAATTACGTCAATTTTGGTTTGTAGATTTGTACCCTAGGCAGATACTATAGCCTACATGTCAACTTTTTTTTATAAGATTTGACATATGGCTCAGAAAAATCCCAAGATTCACAAATCCCCCTCAAATTTTAGGCCAAGGAGAGGGGGGGGGGGATCCCAAAAATATTTTTTAGGCTAGCACTAATTTACCCTGGTGGGTACCTGATGCCAAAAATATTGGAATCACCCAAGCTGAATGTACTGTCAACGACAGTTCTTAAGGGATGTCCTGATCTCCCACCCACCTGCACACACACACTCATAAGTGTTCTACTCCTGCATGGTCCACTAGCTCCTCCCCAGTTTTCCCCTAAAATAAAATAAAGTATCCACTGATCTCTCAGTGCATTTCGTTTCCCCCATTCTTTCTCCCTCCCTCTTTCAACACCCTAGCTGGAGCTACCGATGTCTTCTGTATATACATTCTTGCTGTTGTGACATCTACAGCATTACCTAGCAAAGGTCCATAACTTGATGGGCCTGAAATTACCTTATGACCAATAGTAGGCCTATACTTTGTCTTTAATAATTACTGTATCTTTTTACGGTTACAATAGATAAGGCAATCTTTCCTCAAAGAATTTTGATACTGTACCCAAATCAGCAATGCATATCCACATTCTAATTAGCAAGATTGCTTCCCCACTGTCATGTCAACAAAAACCAAATATGTCATCTGTACTTACAGCATACTCTACTACATTCAGCGATAATATGTGAATATATTCAAACCACAGTAATTGGAAATATTACTCGTCTTCTTATGAACCTGCCCAGGTGCAGTATATTTTACCAGGGAGTTGCTATTTGACAACAGCAAAGTTCCCTAATTGTATGGTACTGTACCAGCAGTCCTTGATTCATATTATGAAATAGCAATGCTTTTTCAACACTTACATTGTCTGAATACAATCAATACCACAATGTGTAAAGTACATTTGCTAGCTGTCAACTGTCAGATCTATGCACAGTCTGTCCTTTTAACCTTCACATTGAAATTGCTTATTTCAGGTGGTTCCTGAACACACTTCATCAATTTTTAATACCCTGAAAATCATCCTGTAATGATGGTAGTTGCTGACTGAGAGTTAAATAATGCTATGGAGACAGCTGTGCAAAAGGAACATAAATATCAGCCCCTGTCCATACTGCAAGTCAATGTAGCTCACAGCCACACTTCCTAACATTTTTAAGGTTTGTGTCTGGTCTTAAAGCAACATTGATTTTTGATAAACTGTCTCTTTGTTCACACATTAGAAAGAGAAATGATTTACCATTTTATATCAGACTGAAATTTAAGAGTACATTGTCTGTATTCTTTAAGTTTCATAAAATGGGTTTTCAAATGGATAAGGAAACATTGTTGGCATAACTAGATAGTAGGCTTGGGCGACTTACTGTACCTGACTCTACACTTCAGAGTCGGGACTCCTTGCCAAGAGTTGAGTAATGACTCCACTTTCCTTGGAATCACAATCCCCTGGGAAATTTTTCACTACAGTCAAAACTATGCACAATCACATTTTTGAGTTTCCATTTATGTTATTTTACAGGTTTTGATACAGTATTTTTTAACAGATTTGGCTCTTTTGATCTTTGTCTTTAGTCAGTCACAAAATTTAAGGTCACTATGATTCTTTGACATTCACAGTTCAGCACCTACTGTAAGGCATTGAGGAACCAATGTAGGCCTACTGGTATAAAAAAATACTCATTGGATGGCTTGTATTAATCGACCATCTGGAGCGGCTGAGATACAAGTTTGCTGTGTCAGTAATGACATCACCACAGGAGACGTGACTCCATTCAGATCCAGTCATGACTTATAGGGCCAAGGGTACCTGACTCCAAAATATTGAAGTCCCTCAAGCCTAAAGTCTAAAGATAGTACAGGATAGTACAGGACTTTTGCCTCACATTTATTAGTTTGTACTTACTCAATTCTGTCCAACATGACAAGGTTTGTTCAGCATGAATACACAAACACAGCGGCCCCTATTCAGTAATAGCTTTAACATTATTATTGTGGTATGTACTGTACAGTGTTTCCATCCCAAAGTTGGTGCCGTTAGTTTGAGAAAGGAGATAGAGGGCATATTGTGGAGTGCAAATTGACATCTGAATACTAGGTGTACCATATACACATACAGTACATTAACTATCTGTAGCTACCCTGTAGCTGTACTGTATTGTAAGAATTTTACTGGTTTAAATGAATACTTGTGACAGTTTCACAATAATGTTACCAAACAGTCCTATTATAAAGAACTGTCACACGAATATCATGTCATCACATAACTGTAAAATTTCAGCAGTATTACGTGTCAGTCCAGATTATTGAATAATATCCTGAAAAACAAAAGATATCAACAAAACAAATGGCTGTTTTTAGAAATATTACATGAGCAGTAATTAAAGGGCAAGAGCAGTCGCCCCAAACTTATTTTGATGCAACAGCTAAATCTCACAATTTTCTCCTTATTTCTCTTCATAGTATCTTTCATAATATTTTAGGACTTCAGTATTTCATATTCAAGGTAAACCAATCAGTTACTTCTAGTAAATTTCACATTTGAGGAGAAAAAATATTGTCACATGACTCTAAAGAGCCAATCATGAAATAGGACAGTCTACTACACTACTTCAAGTTGGGGTGACTGCATTTCCCCTTTAAGTTACTGAGGAAACTGGGTTCAACTTCATGTCAACATTAAAGCATACTGTACTACTGTAAGCCAGTGAGCCACAACTGGAAAAAGGGCTGTGGCTGGCTCGACTTACACCAATTGGTTAGAAACTGAGCGTAAAACCTCATCTAACTAACTCTATAGTACAATACTGTACATCTTTGCAGGAGTGTACTGTATGAGCCGATGATTTTCTGAGTGCCAGGTATATTGATCTAATTGGTCTAATCCAAAGAAATACTGCACATACAAGCAGTAACTTGCCTCTTCCCCTCTTCAAGACAGGGATAACGTGTCCCTGAGCTGATTCCTGATTTATCAATCAGTGCTAGGACAACTTTTTTTTCTTGTTTTTGGTGCCAGGCAGGGTCACCTGGTGTGGTGGGTACATCCCTATACATCCCTACACCTGGTTAATTCTTTGACATGTGAACTGTATGCAGTCTGTGCTGTGGCATCTCAAAACAGCAGGACACAACAAAGTGTAATATACCAACATGTATTGTAACAATTAAAGTACATACTTGGCAACATTTTATCTGAAAGTGATTTCATATACCCTCACATTTTATGAATCAATGTCATATGGTACTACCCAAGGTCACCACTTCTCGCCATTATAAAAATGCTGTCATCAATTGCAATGTTTACTTGCTAATTAACATTTGAACAATAATACACATTTTTGATTCCAATACACAAATTTATAAAAAAGAAAAAGAGAGAAATAAGCCTCTTTCCACCAAGACAGATTAAATGCAGGTACTGTAGAAATTCAAGAGTAGTAAGATGCATTTAATGTGGTTTAAAAGTTCTCAGAGTTACTACAGCATTGTACAATAAACAGCCTTCTTAATACTCTGCTTTGAAAAGTACTGTACACACAAATTTTGAAGTTGTTGAAGCCCTTGGGTCTACAACAGGGTTTAGTCCAATTGGCTGGATTCAGGAGGGATAATATTTGGAGGATGATCCAGGGTCAGACAGAAATCTTCTCCAAAAACAGTCCATATATGTGACTATGTCATGCTGAATTCTGCAAGATGTCAGAAAGACACAGAACATTCCGTTTCTAGTCTGAATTATGTTTACTGGACTTCTTGACCAATCTTGATTCAATTTCAAATCAACTGAAAAGGGAAACATTGTGGACTTGGTCTGACATACTGTACTGCAGATGCTGGCCTGGCCTAAACTACTGTAGCACTGATCTGACCAGGGAGTTGCTATTTGACAAATAGCAACTCCCTGATCTGACACCAAAACGTTTCCCATGACATGTAGTCATCTACTGAGCTGAGGAAGTCTTTTTCCAGTCCTGATCCTGGATGGTATTTTGCTGCAACAAGGTACTGTCCCAAATAGTTTTGGGTACTGTTTCATTTAAAAAGACATTAACAGCCACATGAGAATAAGCATGTCCTTGAACAGTTTAGGTAAACCCAAACCATAATTTACATCTTTTCGCATATGTTGGTATGGTACTGTGTTAAAGTGTACCTAAAGTCGAGAATTACAAGAATATATATTTTATAGGTTGGAGAATAAATCCTATCCATCCAATTCCCATCTTCATAGCTTATTCCATTGCTGAGATATTTTTGAAAGATATTCACTTAATTCGAAATAGTCAGTTGCATAATAAACTGTGATGTCTTTCTTGTACAACTCACATTACTGTACCTGCTTTTGTTTCCTTTTGAAATTAAAATGTGTATATAACCTTATATAACCTTGAGAAGTTTACTGTTTTCTTGCATAGCATGTTATGTGGAGAGGGCGTGTATAGTCAAGTCACCCCATAACAATAAGACAGTCATCAGATTTCAGGACAATTAAGGTGCAATGGCTTTTGAAAAAAACAAAGAAAGTAATTTCCCCAAAACTCATCTGGTTTGGGAGTCTATGAGCGACGATACTTACCTCCTATTTACAAGAATGACATTACAAATTATTGTGCAACCTACCATTTTAAACTGAGTGAACAAGTCAGCTCAGGAATGTCCCGTGAAGATGGGAGTTGAACCGTTTGAATTCATTTTTCAAGTTCTGTGACATATATTTTTGAAATTTTTTACTTTAAATACACATAAAGGATAAAAGTAGTGGACTGCTCTCTGGTACAAAGTCTCATTTCAATGTTCTCTACATTCTGACAAATCCACACTGAGGTCAGAATTAGGATAAAGGAACACTGTAGGTTAGAACCTAGCCCTTTTCCTATCATTGATCTTTATGCAGATTTGTCGGAATATAGAGACGCCTGAACATAGAGGACTATTAAAACCATAACAGGGTATGAAAACCAAGCCTCTGAAGCATCTTCAGAATGCCAGATATACGGTATACATTTACAGACAGACTGATGGACAGACAGATCAACTGATGGTCAGAAATAATGGAAGACAATCCACACTTTATCACAATCAGGAAGTTGTACACAAGGCTAGTGTACAATCTCTCTACAATTGTAAGCTACAGCACCACTTGCATACAGGTACTCACTGACAAAAAGAACTGTACTACAGTACATGTATACAGCTATAGTTCATGTATGAATTAAATGTGATTTAGCTACCATATTACATTATAATGTATGAGACTACATATTAAGTTGTGGCATTGCAAAGAAATTATTCAAAAGCCCCAAATTGTGCTTCATTTTTGGCTACACTAAATTATTTATTTTATATATGCATATCAGAAGAATGAAATGAAATGGGCCTCCGACAGATACCCTGTACCTACCCTCACTCTCCCATAATTTCTACCTAGACAAAATCCCAGACAAGTCAACCCTTTCCATTTTTCCAACATTTTACTTTAGGGAGTAAATTTAGGGCTAATTTTAGGTCTCAGTAGGCACATCTGTGGTGGGTGGGGAGACATGAGTCTGCCTGGAGTGCCGGGCGGGAATATTGAGTGCTGGGGGTCACCGCCTGCCCGTAGCTACATCCCTGCTGTGAGGTACAGCAGCTAAGTTTTTTTGGCCTCAAGCAAGCAAGAATAGTCATGTACAAATCAAACTCCATGTATTGTGTGTAAATTGCTGCCAAGTAATGTGTACATTGCAAGAATGAAAGAACCATGTTAACACCTTTTTTGTTCAGACGTCTCTTTGTTCCGAAACCAGTGTACCTGCAATACTCTCACACTAACCTAGCCCTAACCTATTAAACCTAAACTTATATCCTACCACTGATCTTCATGTAGACTTCCCGAATATTCTGTAGAGACGTGACGTCCTCGGAACAGAGAGCAGTCCCGAAGAACCAAGCAATACGTACAATTTTACATACTTGCAAGTAAAGTTGTATCACCATTACCCATGATCTACTGTCAAAACTTGCCAATACTGATGATCTGATAGACTGTCAATATTTCACAAATGAGCATAACTGTTCACAAAACCTTTCCTTACTACAGTGTGTACCACCAGCCTCAAAGAAGTTTTATTTCAATTATATGAGGTCAAATATTCAGACTTATTGTAACAACAAATATGTTTATATTCTACCAATACCAATACATACCGGTAAAAAGACATGAACAACACTACTGAAATGAAATGTATGCTGATGACTGGTTCAGCAATACAGTAAAAACAGGTATCAGGACGGTTTGAAAAGTGAAAACCAGAAGTACCTTAAAATGTACTGTAGACTGCATAATCCCCAACCTTACCTGTGGTTTGGGAATCTATAATACAGGTAACCTACTTCATTTATCATTAAGTATAACAGATGAGGTCAGTAGAAGTGAAATAGATTGCTGAAACAATAACTTTAAAGTTTAAACTTTAAAGTATGTGCCAAATTTTGCAAGAAACATGGCAAAATTTAATGGCATGAAAATATAGGCTTGGGGCAAAGTGCACGCCAGCTAAAGATTCATAAATAGCCTTTAGCAAATAGCCTGTGAGGTCTATTTCTCCCAAATTTTACTGAAATCTACATGAAATACTTCCTTTGATTGACTTTCTTTTTAAATAAGAGTCATGTCTTGGCATTATATCATTACATAAGTACTTCCACATTTATTTCCAGGTTTTCCTGAACATTATTTTTATCTTGGTTGCACTATTTGTGTTTGACGATATAAGCTTAACAGATATTTTGCTCATCAGTATGAAATTAAAGAAAGTGCTGTCATTACTTTAAATCAGATTTGTACAGTACAACAAGTGATCTCAGTGATTTGCATAGTTTTTATCACTTACTGTCAACAGCCAGTATTTTGTCCAGAGGACGGTCTCAGACCACACACAGGGTGCATTTACACTTGATCCGGATCTGATCGCCCTATGTTATCAGCATATCGAATTACGTGTATGGCTTGATCCTGGTGCATTTACACTTGTCTCATACTCTGATCCACCTCCCTGCATAATGAGTGTTTTTGCAGAAGAGACCTCCAAATAATTTACGTTGAATTACCGTTGATCTCCGGTCACCATTGATTCGGGGAGCATTTACACTACAAGTTTGATCGAATGCGCGGGGTCTGATCCTTCCCCCTTACTAGGATCAAAATCGGGCGATCAGATCCGGATCTCAGGCTGATCTGTGTTTACACTACAAATTTGATCTCGAGCAGTGGATCAGACCCCGTGCAGGTGATCAGATCCGAATCAAGTGTAAATGCACCCTAACTCATTGATGGGTCCAATGCAAAAGTGTAAATGCACCCTAACTCATTGATGGGTCCAATGCAAAGCTCTTGCTATGGGTGTGGTGCCTGTAGGGATGCCACAGGGCCTGTGGCAGGGCCAATGGTGGGAACAATGCCCTGATAGAGTAACATGGAAAGATCCCCTGGAATATGATTTTAGAGCACTTTTATCACAGTTGAGGCATGAGGAGAAGGGGTTGAAACACGCAAACCCTCCCCTTGCCCATGTCCTGTGTAGCACTGAACATACCACACTTGTTCTACCACATGCAGGGAATAATTTATCCAGTATCCCATCGTACAGTATCTTGCTGCCTAAGTGGGTCAAATTTCTTTGCAAATGTAAACATATGCACAGAGGCAGTCAAACTAAAAGGTTACACTGACTGATGGTAGAAGAGAACGAAAAAAAAAAGAACAAACAAACTGATAAACACAGCGTAATTAAAAACTGCATGGCTCGTTAAATGTAATACAGTGTAAAACTGTAACTGTCCTATAGTTCCACAGCCATTTGCACTATAGGTTTAAACAATAAGAATGACAACTCTTTTACTTTACAGCGTAATTTTCAAAATCAATGAACTTACCAGTGGTTTGTGAATCTATGAGAAACACCTTCCCCACTCACTGGACAGCCACATATACCACAGAATGAGAGTGACAATTTACTTGACCCCATCCAGATTATTGGGATCTACTTCTTACTCAACACGGTCACCCTTGCTTCATCAGCCTTATAATGACAACTATGAACAACAGTAATTGCTGGCTTATTATTTCCCTTTTTGTCCCTCACCCCACAGTTTAGGAGCCGTAAGAATGACAACCCTTTTCCACTATGGCCCAATTAGTAAAGATCTATCTTTCTGCGGTATTTTCCAAGCCTTCCTCACACACAACACCTGAACATAGAGCTAATTAATTAAGATAAACACAGTAGTCTGTTTCAATCATCAGATGATTCACTAAATAATCTCTATTTGGATTCTTAAATACTTGCAACCCTCCCCTAACATTAGTGGAGATACTGACAACCTTAAGTTTGCATTTGATAGTTACTGATTACACACTTCAAGAAAATGGTGCCTTGTTTAAAACTGAATACTTCTCAACCACAGCTGTGTACATGCATACTGTACATAGTAAATATTATGGTCACAATGTCTAACATTTTTAATACCACAATCATAAAATACAAAATTTATGTATTTTGATATTAAACTCTATCGTTTCACCACTGACCCACAAAACCTCATGCTCTTATGCCCTTTTGTGGCTTTAGATATCAACTACTAAAGCAGCAGCCTCAGATGCACTTTACATTTACTGTACTGCAACTACTGCCAAATATGTTAGCAATATTAAGAGTACTACTGTATTTTACACCTCATCTGGCACAGCAGCTCCTGTACAAACAAAGTGTTCCAATGTAATGATCCCAGAGCAAAATTGAATCCAGTACAGTATTAAAGTGAATCTTTGCTCTCTGGTAAACCTGCTCTAACGATTATGGCTTGGAGGTATAGAGAAAAGAAGCACGATGAATGGAGGAGCTTGTACAGTACCAATGCAAACTCAGTATGGAAGTAGTAGTGGATTATTTATGGTTCTCTGGCATATGTTTCTACTATATGAAGAATTTTTGTTGGATTGAATATTTGCTTTTCTTGAAAAAAATGGGTTTTGAATATTCTTTTGCTCATCTCTCAGTTCAAATCGTCTACTATAATTAATACTGTACCTTAGGATTTTACAAACTTACCCCTTTCACTGCACAATTACTGTAGTCCTCTTCTGCAAATTCTGAATCTCCTTATCTTTCCCAACTGAAATAAAAAGAAGATGCTAACAGTCAACACTTTCACAATTTCATAAGAACTTTTCACAGATCAAGCATTCCATAGCACAGTGCAGTTACTAACTGCAAAATCATCCTATTTGTAATGCAAGCTCTCAAGCAAAACATTGTGCAGAACTGTGTTCTAAAACAGTTGGCCTGGATAAACAAAATTAATCAAGGAATGGGACAATAGATCTACTTTTTTTTATAAACACATCTTTTGCCTGACAATTGGTAAAATAAGCTGCAGTTGTACAAACACAAGTGATCTGAATATTAGATGTCACTAAACAATAAAAAGTTGCTAAATAGTCATTTATCAAATTTTATTAAATCATTGTTTTTAAACCAAATTGAGGGTGGGCTGGTTTTTCTCTCAGCTGTACAAATGTTTACAATCAGGAGTTTCATAGCACTGTCATATTTATTAAATACTGTCTGAAAAAAATAAAAAAAAACAATTTTCAATCCATACTGCTTCCAGCCCTGTATGTCAAATTTATAACAAAAGCATCAATACCAGCGCAACAGTAATGAAGTGGGCCAAAGAATCTGGTTCACTAAAGTTTGGACTGCATATTCAAGTCACACACAAAAAGGCTGTCAGTGAATCCATAAAGAAACTAATCAGAAATAGCATCCATTCACTGTGATACCCTAAAATGAATTGTCACAATTTAAACCTTTGTTCATACAAATATGCCATATATGAATATAAGTCACAGATTTCATTTTTGACTTCCAACTACCATCAAAAATCCATTACCTGTACTATTATTTTGTAAGCCATGCTCAAAAAATCATTTCTTTATGTTTTACACTATTACAGTACTATGGCATTGTACAGTTGTGTGCTGGCCTTTTCACATTCTCAACCAATAATATGGTACCATAACCTCTCCTACTAAAGCTCAGTTAAATTAGATGACAGCAAGTCTACTTATGCTGTAGAGCTCTGCATTCTTTGACAAAGGAGAACGACAAATACACAACGCAGTATCAATTATTGTATACTGGAAATATGGAACCGGTGCTGGAGTAGACTATGTATAGTACCTTTAATACTCAAATACACACTAAAGATATGCAATGGGCAATGAAAAATGCCCAAACTGTTCATGCGTGCAGTTTCAGTATTGCCTCTGTCAGTCTAGTGGTATCTGTCCCAGGAATGAAATAAGTAATGAAAGCTGTGACATGCTGAAAAGCCCCAAATTTGCCAGATTCTGTGCATCTGGCTACGTTTTACATGAGTTATTATTACAAAATTCAACCTGCACATGGCATTTACCCTGTTTGAACATGAATGAAGGCCTTGCAGGGACCCCAAGCTCTTAAGTTTCTTGTTCCTTTAACTGTCACTTAGGATTGAACACCATGGAGAAAGAATTGGAAATCCATACTTTAAAACAGTGACATACTGTACATGCATGCCACAAATACTGTACACAAAGTGCTATATTTTACAGTACATCAGATATTCTTGAAATAGCACACAAGTGCCCACACTTCCTAATTACTTAACATGCCTGCAAGGCTATTTCGTGCATGGTCAAGTGTACAACGTGGATAAAAGAATTGAGATCTCTGGGGAAGAGTTTTACTAGTAGAGCACTAAGCAATGATAACACAAACAAAATGTTTATTATTCTTAAATTACCTGGTCAGTTTCTGGTGCTACTTTATTTTTATAGATGTCAGACCAGATAAAAGTACCATCTGCAATAATCCATCTTCTGCAGGAAATTCAAGCAGCTTTTTAGCTGTGTAGCTTATAAATATTTCATAATGAGGAATTCATGTAAGTCGGGAAAACTGTCCTCATATTTGAAACCACCCCTTCATATTTTTTTGAATGGGTAAGGAGTACCCTCTGCTTTAGGTCTTGAATTTTGAGGCATGCGAGTGCGATTGCACACCATCACTCGCCTCAAATTTCTGTGACAAGTGCGATTTTTTGCACACCTAGATAAAGAATGGGAACTCATGTAAATCTATTAAAGTTTAATAAAACATCACACCTACCACACTCCTTAATTTCCTGAGAAGTGTGATTTGTAGCACACCTGGAAATCTAAAATTCAAGGCCTGCTGCTTCCTTTTTTTGCTATGAACACTGTCTCACCTTTAGGTACTTTTTTCTGCTTATGGCATTGTCAGCTAGGCTGTGTGGAGTTTGGACTTGAGTGGCAGGGCACACAGAAGAGGGTATGACTTAAGTTTTATAAATGGGGAAATCCCACTCCACTGAAGGTTTACAAGATCTAAGGTTCACTACACCAAAGATCCAATATTAGACCACAAATCTACTAAAGCAATTAAGTTAGGGACAGGAATACCATATCCTGAAAAGGTGATCCTTATTTTCCTACTGCCAAATCACTCATCAATGAAGACCAAATCACAATAAATCTACCTTTACACTATCATTTTCTGTAAATGATGTGTGGCATACATTTTTGTAGTGGGGTATTCCCTGCTTTGTGGTACATTATAAACCTTATACACTGACATCATACTGACATCATTTTGGAGGAAACCAATGAAGCACATGGCATGCATGCTGTGATGCAGCAGATTTCACACACACTTGTAGCAGACTTACTACAGGACTGGTTGGCAAATCAGCTGTCTGCATTTGTTGGTGTAACTTGCAATGATACCAGTTTTTCCTCCAAACAAGGGAACACTTTCTGCTCTATGACATCATATGGATGAGGTCTGTACTATGACTTGCACCATGTGGCCTTTGTCTTGCAAACTTGTCAGATATCTTCCTGTAGGGCAAGACAAGTGCTGAAACAGAATTTTTGCAGGGAGAGGGGTCTAAGGATTGTTGCCAATGCTACAGGTGGCCATTCCTGGGAATCAAAATGATCTGATATATTACAGTTCTACTGTACATCCAAAAATACATGTATTGGTTGTGAAGAGCAGCAGATCCTGCCAGTGACCACCCCCACAGTACTGTAGATATCCATGCCTGCAGCAATGTATTAAGCCTTTTTGCAACTTCAATTTGTGCACAGAAATGGAATTGTGATATGCATACAGTATTAAACACACTGCACTCAGCATGAAGAGTAAGGGATATGCACATTATTTGTGACAGATAAACGATTTTTTAGACCAAACATATGGTGCACAATTTGTTCAAGACACAAAACCACCAGAGAGCCAATAAAAAGGGAAATTAAGTGATTCCTTGCCACATGGATATTAGTTTATTATAATGGTTTAAGTTGACAGAACATTGTGAAGTTAGCTTGCTTAAATTTAGTTAAAAATCCATTGGCATACACAGATCACACAGATTGACACCACTGAATGATGTCATACTCATACTCCTGTTGCTTTTCATTTTGGGTGCTACATACATCACATGTCAGATATAAGACCCAAACATGCTTCATTCTTGACAAATCATGTCAACATGGCTTAAGCTGTATGACCCCTGGTGACCTCAAATCACCTAAAGTTGACTTACATCACAAAAAATAGAAATCATGCAATCATTACAGGGCTCTTCTATGCCAGAGATTCACAATACATTTTTTTTCTTGAAATATCAAGTAAGTTTAGACTTTTTCCAGTTTGACTTCCAAGGACAGCAAATCACCTTTGGCCTCCACCAGATATTATAGAAATCATATACTTTCAGTAATATTGAGTCCCCATATGGCAAGCATGAGATTCATACATTTTTCTTCTTGATATGTCATGTCAACAGGGTTTTCACAATCTGAATTCTGGTGACCTCACATGACCTTTGACCTAAAATACATAGGGACCATCTCCTCAATATGGGGCACCTACATGCTTCATGACATTCTAACACATTTCCCTTCTTGAGATGTCACGCTTACAAAATTTCTGCAGTTCGACCTCTGGTGACCCCAAATGAGCATTGACCCCCACCAAATTTAATAGGGTATATTTACTTTATATGGGACAACAACATGCCAGGTATCAGATTCGTCAATGTTTACAGGGTTTTCCCTGGGCCTTTTGAACGTCGCGGCCCGCGACGTTCAAACTTCAAAAACAGGAAGACCGCGATGTTCAAAAATTCCTCCGGTACCCTGAAAAAATGTTACTTAAACTTTGTCAACGATTGCCTTTTTGTTAATACAATGTGCAGTGAAACCACAAGCTTTCCGAAACCTTGTCACGGCAAAATTACGAGCCATGTAGTACTACCTTCGCGGTAATACTTTCGTGCTCATACGTACCCACAGTCATGCACGCAAGTCTCAAGATGCAAACAGAAAGCTAAGCGTTCGGTATGTATGCATGCCACACACGTACACGGAGTTCAGCAAGCCCTCTTTCATTCACACGTTGCCCGCTCGGCGGACAATCTATATTGGCTGCACTCGTAATACCACATGTAAACATTTCGAGGTCGGAATATGCAGAGTGAGCGTGGATCGGAACACCGGCGAGATTCGCCTTCCAACACAAACCTGGTGAACAATTGAACACCTCAACCAGCTGACCCACCCAACCCTTTGAAAATCCCGTTTCATATCTTCATGGTCACAAAAAATAAAGCCCCGCCTCGGAATGCAACTCCAAACTTAAAACTGCATTACCAATCTCGTAACTCTCACTCAGCTGCACTGCCAACCTTGCACACTTATCACGTTGACTGTCGTGACATCGCTAAACCTTCGTACCAGGTATTGAATATGTACCCTCAAGTTTAAATTTACATGTCATTATTTGGTAATGATTATGTACATTCCAACGTGAGCAGTCGAGTAAACTATACCGTGAGACGCAACCACAGGTATTATAATTCTGTGGACGCAACTTGCAAAGCCAGAACCAAATGCCCCGTTTGGCAGGTTATAGGCGGGGCTTGTGTCTCAGAATTTTCAACCCAACGAATGAATGAAATATCAGCATTTGGCCGACAATATTATTGATAACGTGTCCTTTGTAAAAATACGTAACTTTCAGTGGCGGATCCAGAGGGGGGGGTCGCCGACGTCCGGACCCCCCCTCAAATTTCCCAATTTGCCCTTTTTCAAAATTGTTTTTTCTTCACACTAGCCTAAAAAATAAAAAATAAAAAAAAAAAATAAAAAAAACCACGACAGTTTGACAGGTAATGACACTTGTCCAGTTCCGAGGAGATTTTGGTTACCCCCATCCAGTATCGATCAATCCACCCGTAAAAGTCTAGCCATGTATCGCAGAAACTTTCAGCAATATATTTGACTACGGTAGCCAATATTGCCCGCCCTGAAACACGAACAGCGCAATCGTTTTACAGAGAATGTGACTACAGTATGTCTTACTGATTGCAATGGAGTAGGGAAAAACATGCCAGTGAGCCACAACTGCAAAAAAGGCCGCGGCCGGCCCGACTTAAACCAGTTGGTTAGAAACTGAGCCGAAAAGCCTCATCTAACTCTAACTCTCACTGCCTGCGTGACAGTCTGGCATTCTAATCACATTTCGCTTGGAACCACGTGTGGCGTGCTTGGGCTTTCAAAGTAATACAGTAAAACGCGCAGATACTACGTCATACTCACTAGCTAGCGCTTTACGCAAGTATTACTACTGAGTTTTAATATTGATTCCAAAAGGTCACTGCTAGTCTTTTGGTCTAACAAAATAATGATCTGTTCACACTCCCTAAACGCTACATCTACGAAACCTTCCCTCTACCCGCTAGTATCCCTCTTCTCATGAACGCGACATGATATTCATGGTCTGAAATTACTCTCTTCATTTATTAGTGTTGCCCTAGTGATGGGAATAAAAAGCCAATCTTAGTTAAAAGTCCACAGCCAAGAGTTGACCAGAAGTCGCAATGGACGAATCGGCGTTTGTTTCATTTTAAAAATACTATATAAAATCACCACCAGGTCAAATAACGCAATGTTAGTCGGTTCAATTTTTTGACGTCTTTGGACCGATGACCGGTCTGCTGTCGCAAATAAAAAGCAAACATTCGACTCCAGTCATCTGTTCTGACAGAGTATTTTTGATAGTCTCGCCGCAACTATATAGGGAACACAACATACAGTATTTTAACCCCCTCCCCCAGTCGAGAAAGCGGTGGCGCCAGGTGGGGGAAAGGTTCATGCCCCCGTTGGGGAAGGCTGGCCAACGATCGGGGAAGTTTTACAGGTTTGTAGGGGAGTCCTAGTCGAAAGTATGCAGTCCCCGACGACAACTAGTCGCCCCGACGGCTTACCTGTTTTTTGCCCTCAAGAGGATAATTTCTCTAATAAGTACCCAAAATTTTCGGCGCGCTACGCGCGCTGTAGAGTCACTCTTTTTTCTTCAATAGTTCCATTCCGCAAAGCAGGATAGCACAAGTCCTGTCCACCTTACCAAGTAACATATAGGCAGAGTACATAGTTTATGTAAAGTTCGAAACTTTCATCCCATATCGCAAAGCCTAGTTGGTGTTCTCTTGTGTGTTTGTCATGCGGTAGAGTCAGTTGATGAGCGACTTACGGAGCAGAGTTTGGCTATTTCATCTTGTAGTCCAGGTGGTTTCGATACAAATGTATGTTACACCCGATACGGTCTACAAGCCCACAGTTCTTTTTTCGTTTCGTCATATGTTTTAGGTGTTAGCCTATCAAACATATTCCCCCGCTTCGCGCGCTTTTCAATTTCACGATCCAGATTCAAAGAACACTATCAGTGCGCAAGTCGGATCTTAAAGTATTAAGTGATATGATGCAAAATATGCCTGCAATGGCATAGGATAATGAGGCTCCTCCATTTGCCCTTCTCATCATCCCCTCGAAATAGGGAATGTCGGAACTAACTGGGGTTGCTGACATGGCCCGGCCTCCTGTTGGGGAAATTCTGCCGCCACACATGGTCGATTTACTTATGTTGGCTTTCATAAGGGTAATTTCTGGGATAAAACCCAAAATTTTCGGTACGCTTTGTCCACTCTTCCTCAGTTCCGTTATACTTATAGCTAATTATAGTACAAACCCTTTCCACCTTTTCAAGTTAATAAGTAGAAATACATGGATTTATGTATACATGGATTTATGTAAATGTCGGAAATTGAATCGCATTTCGTTAAACCTGGTTAACGTCCACTTGTGTCTGTCGTACGGTACGGCTAGTGACTCGAGGAGGGAAGTACAATCAAGTTATGCCCAATAGGGCCTAACTGTCTGGACAATTGTTCTATATAAGCTTTAAATTAGTACAAATTCTTATAAGTGTAGGCTTACCCCAAAAAATTTCGCGCGCTTCGCGCACTTTGCATTTTCACCGTTTAGATTCCAGGTTTTGATTCCAGTTTTTGCATGTCTCTTGGTTTATCCTTTCTTTGTCAATATGCCGTAAATTGTATAATCACTGACGTTTATGGGAACCAAAATTTTAAAAAAATGAATGTGCCCTTTTTATGTTGGACCCCCCCTCAGAAAAGACCCTAGATCCGCCCCTGACTTTGCATTAACAGGGCCGCCAAACAATCTACTCAACTTACGCATCTTGCTGGTTTGAAATCTTCACAATATGAACACATTTTTTGTGTCGAAACTGGGTAGAAAATTCGTACCCGGGTCCCCAAAAAGCATTACCCGTCGGGTACCCGACCGTAAACCTTGCAACATCTAGCCTAAGTTTAGTGCATGGTATGCACATACAATTCAAGACTCCACCCATCGGCCCCTTATCTCTACAATGTGCCGTTGGTTCTTAACATCGTGAGTTTAGAAATCAGACGGGAATAAATAATTTGACCATATTTTAGTGCAGTTAGTACAAATTTTAAACAAGTCCTATCACTACCTCCTGTGGCTTTGTGTTCAAGTGTGCCGTAACGTGTGCATCGGAACCAAAAAATAACATCCAGTTTGTCACTGCAACTTCTGTACTGTAATGTACCTCAACCATGTGATCAAATTTCTCGTAAACTGTTTTCTTGTTACTCTTATGAAAAATCCACCGTGATAATGACAGTAAAAAACTTTCTAATGCATCTCCTAGCCGAGATTTCACCCGCACAGCACCGTTAAAAATGTACGGTAAGATATGGCAGGCACCGTGTACGTACGAACGTTCGTTCGTTCGCTGCCGCGCCTGAGTGCTCTCTCTGCTGTAGTTAGCACATGACTTTGGCAAGTTCCATTTTTCGCAAATGGGGGGTACGTAAAATACTGGGAAAATATTTTGCTCTTATTTTGTCATATATTTAGGAAACTTTGGACGTAAAACTTTTGCAAGTAGTTTGAATAGCAATAAAAAATTACGAGCAATATTGAGATAGGAATCATTTTAGTTTGTAAGGTAGTACCAGGATAGAAGTAACAGGAAAGAAGTTTTTTTTTTCGTGCACACAGCGCAAAATACACCTTGAAAGAATTTGTACGATTTTAAATCTGATGGAGTGAATTTTGCTTCAGAAAAAAGTTTCTCCACCAGAAATACGAAGTTTTGGCGACTGATTCGAGTCAAAAGAATATTATTTTGGTTGTAATAAGTGCATACCTTATGTAGACATAACTGTATCACCAAAATTTACTTCTTTAGATCATGAAATCATGTCATGTTAATGTTAGTGATAACTTGACAAGTATGAAATCTAGCAACATCTAAAGTCGAGCCACGTGCCGTATATCCATTTCAGTATGTGTTTATACGGCAAAGATACGTGTAAGATTTCTAGTCGGTCTTTCGCGCTACTTCTGGGCCTTAGTTTTGGAACGTTACTCATCCACACGCACTGCGTGTCTTTCGACGTTCATTTCTAGAGATAGGCTAGGCTATTATACAGTATAGTAGGCCTATGTTGTTTCGTTATCTAGTATAGGGGCGGCTTGATGTTAGAAACACGCATCGCGGGGCTTATTTCTGGTGAAAAATGCAATACAACAAAAGCATGGTACGAAACAGACAAAAGCAACTTCATTTCAACATAATCGTGAATGAGATGGGGGTAAATACATTTTGTTAGTTGCAATAACCATGCTATTTCGCGAAGATCAAAAGGGAAAGGCTGAAAAGCTCTATCCGGGTACAGTTGTAAAGTACTGTGTGCGCTCTGACGTACCTGAACTGCGCTGCATTAGAAATTGTGGTAACTACTAACAATAGCCAATGATCGCTATCATTTGGAGAGGTTAAAATATTACGAGTTTGTGAGCACCAATGGTGAATATTTTGGCAGAAACTTAAAGAAATTATGTTGACTAATTCGCCTCAAAAGTGCCACTATTTTGCGTTTAGTCACTTCCAAAATTCAAAAAATTTCGGGACACCCCCTCCCCTTATACCCCACCCCCAGGCCGGCGATCCACCGTCGGACGCCACAGAGCCGCGACGTTCAATTCTAAAACCAGGGAAAACCCTGGTTTCCCTTCTTGAGATATCATGTTTACAAGGTTTTTACAGTTTGATCTCTGGTGACCCTAAATGAATTTTGATCTCCACCAAAAACAAAAGGGATCATCTACCTAATATGGCCCATTTATAAGACAAGTATGAGGTTCATCTATGTTCCTTTCTTGAGATATTGTGTTTACAAGGTTTTCACAGTTTGACATCTGGTGACACCTAAAGGCCTTTGATCTCCACTAAAAATAATGGGAATCACCTACTGTATGTACTAAGAGCAATGACATGCAAAGTATGAGATCCCAGGTTTTAAGTTGACAGAACATTGCAAACATTGCATTGCTGTTTGACCTTGCTTAAATTTAGGTACTGTATGAGGCCTTGAATTTCGAAGTGTGCGATCGCACACTTTCACTCACCTCAAATCACTGTGAGAAGTGTGATATTTTGCACACCTAGATAAAGAATGGGAACTCAGGTAAATCTATTACAGTTTAATAAAACAGCACACCTACCACAGGTGCAGCAAACCAGAAAAATCTAAAACTCAGGCCTGAGATCCCTCAGGTTACCCAACTTGAGATACCATGTTTACAAGCAAATTTCAAGATTTACACTGTTTGACCTCTCGTGACCCCAAATGACATTTGACCTCCACCAAACACACTAGGGATCATCTACTCAATATGGGGAATCCACTTGCCAAGGATGAGATCCCTCAAAGTTATCTTCTTGAGATATGTTTACAAGCAGCATCACATACTGTACACACACACACACACACACACACACAAACACAACATCACCATCACACTGATTCCTTTTCCCTTGGGCAAGGAATCAAAGAACTTTCTTACATTTCCATTCATTCAATTAAAGGGATAATTAGGATGCACCGGATCCAAATTTTTGGTTATGGCCAGAACCAGATTTTGCCGGATATTATTTGCCGGATATATTTTTTCACTTTTAAAGAGAAACATTAAAAAATAGCACTGTGGAATGTGGGGGGGGGGGGGGTTTCAAGGCAGAAGAGCTAGTGGTTGACTTCATGATAGTGTTTCAGTAGGTCCCACTGTAGGTCACTAAGCTGGTGAATTTTGTTGAGTTTAGACTAGAATAATACAGACAGAAAATCAATTGACAAAGTAAGAATACTTAAAATTATATACTGCAAAGTTCTTTGAAACAACAAGCATTAATTTGATAGTCACATTGTTAGTGAATGTAAATTAAAATTTTCGGATGAATGTGATTCAGATTGTGCATGATACTGTCAGATTGTGCATGATACTGTCAACGAATAATTGACACATACGAACATGTACTAAATAAATAACTGTTAAATATTTATACCTCTTCTTAATTTGCAAATGTGGGCCCTGTGATATAAGTGGAAATAGGATAACTCTTAATTTATCTTCATTGTGACAGTAGCTCCACTTATTTTGAACATGCTTATAAAGGCTGTGAGACTAGAATATGAGTGTTGTGTCGCTGCCAGCACTTGCCACAATGAAACAGGACTACCTTACCTAAACAACACCTCATTAATGTGACAATTTCTTGCTATGTTACATGGACAGGAAAAAAGAAAATCTTTTGCAAAGGTGTTAAATTCATCTGTGAAGTTACCCCTATCATTCAATGGTGGAGGTAATTCTAGCTGGAATTTGAGAAAAATCCAGCCGGATTTCTTCAAAGATCCGGCCGGAAATGGAACCAGATAATTTTTCATTATCCAGCCTGATACGTAGTCCAGCTGGACCAGATACCCGGTGCATCCCTAATAATTTGAACATGGTACCTTTGAGAATAAACTTCCATTTTTTGGCATGCATGTGTTGTACGTACTATACAACAGCATCAATGTTTATTCCCAGATTTGAAGGATGTGTGCATGCTCAGTCGAAATTGTGAAAATCCTACAAAATTTTGCACCATATTTCTAGGCATTCAAATTTTTTCAACTTTTGAATATCTTTTCTAACAAATGTGTTGGATGTCTTTACAAGTTTACATTGGGATGGATAAAAGATTCCAGGACAGCAAGCACTGACACTTCAATATCATAGTGCTGTCAAAAACAAATCCATTCAACACAGTTAAGTACATATTTCACTTAAGGCATTTTGAGTCACTCCAACTCATTTTAACCAATTCTCAAGAACTACAAGAATGTTGAGACATCCATTAGGGTTACTTTAGCAACTCTCAATGTTCAACAAATGACTACTGAAACAATACTCTTAATATACAATACAATAAAAAATTTGTATGAATCATAGACATGTCCAACCCAATGCTACTTTATCAGATGAAACATGATAAAATCTTTTCCAATATTCATATAAAATGGTAGTTTCTTCTTTGATTCCACAGGTCAGAAAAAAATCCATTAAGTTACTGCTAGACTGCAAATGGTAATGATTTGTATGAAATTGCCAGCCATACACTCCCCTCTGATGCACTGCAAAATTTCTCAAACCAGCCAATTTTACTATGAAACAGCCTCAATCTTTGCCTCAAAGTTAAGCATTTTTGACATCTAATTTGTTCCCTGCCTTAGCCAGAGATTTCCCCGAGGACCAGTCTTATGTACCATACAAATGAGGATGACATTTCCCTCAACGATTGCAACATCGGTTTCAGGCATAGCTCAAGTAGGCAATGACACTGTGCAACACACAGACCGTTGTACAACTATTGCCAAGAGAGGGTAGGCAACCATCACAAAATTCAAATAAAATCTGATGCAGGCAATGAAATTTAAAACCATACTCCAATCCAGGTTTATAATCATTCTCACATCAACTCACAAGGGCACATATTGATTTATGATTGAGTTATAATTTACAGGTATATGCTGTATACAAATACCATACTGATATGATAAATTCTGTACATTATGATCTGTTGTACATATTAAGCAGACAAAGTGTTCAATTATGAGTCCCGTTACTGGGCCAACAATTAATTCCATCTTTTAACTGTACCAGAGGAATAAATGACCAATGTGAATGTTTACAGTGCTGGCACAGATCTACAATCCTGGACAAAATTATCTGGGACAAATCCCCGCGCCCCACCTCAATGTTGGTTTTGAAGGTGAATTAAAGTTGAGCGCTGAAGAATAGAGCGCGCTTTTCGTTTCTTCTCAACATTGAACAAGGGGTGGAGGGGAAGGTCCGGAAGTGTCCCAATAATTTTGTCCAGGATTGTCTGAACGCCTGTACAAAGGTATAGGGACAGCGGAATACGACAGAGAACAGTATGCTTATCATAATAATGGTTAAAGTTCCAAGCGCTCTGTTCAAAGACAAGACAGTAGGATGGGTGGAAGGGAAGAATGGAAGGTACCACTGAATTATTATGAACAATTAACGAACGTATTAATTAAATCTCAATGTAAATGTAGGAAACACCGGGGTTATTTGAGTTACGAAAGGGTCAAACACGGGGAAATTACTGAATTTATCGAGAATATAACCACTTCCTCGTGTGGCTATCAAAATTTGGTTTTCACTTGGGCAGGGAGGGGCATAAAATACTGTAGAGACATATGCGGGATGGATAAAGGGAAGAGTGTGAGACAATTAGCAACAGCCAGTGATATATGATGGAGAATATTGCAGCTGTTTACTGTCCGTCGGAAAGAAATGCCGCACGAAATAGGACCTTGAAATAAGTCGTAAATGTCCCACCAGAGCAGCCTATAATGTATCTTATAGGTAACAGTATGAGTGTACAGGAAGGTTAGTACTCTTTGTACATCTTTCTTGTTCTGACAAAAACGTAAGATTTATTAGAATCTGAATGGCGCCACGGTTGACCAGTGACTGAAACGGTTGACCGTTGACCACTACACAGTAATTCAATGGGAATAAACGGTTCACCGTCAGTTTTAACATTTAAAAGACAAGCAAGTCAAGATTTTTCTGTTCGCTTAATGGTCAACCGTTGCGAATTTGTTCTTTCCGTCAAAATTTTCCGTCCTGCTTTTCACGACAGTTTCCACATGATCTTGTCTGTATAAATTCATCCTTAAATCCCCTTTTAGGCAACCAAGTGATTATATTTGGACGAAAAAGTGATGGTAAACCGTGGGGTAAACCGTTCGACCTGTAGTGGGAGGAGGCCTGACTAGTAGAAATAGCGCCATCTACTACACGACACAACCGCTCACTTACCGTTTATGTTTATTGATACCGTACTCAATTGTTGGAACCTCTTCTCTTGTAACTGTCTGCTGGTTACGCTATAGATCATAAATATATTTATCCGTATAGTTGTTCTGAGGCACAAATACATTCAACTGATAGCCTCTATACACCTTTCTCCCCCGAAGTTCCCGAGCCCGACTGACCAATTACTCCTAAATAGCATCGTTCTTTTGTGTAATAAATAACCACTGTCCTCTTGTACTGCATTATTTACATCCAAGTTACTCCTGCTTAAGTAGAAATTCAGTAATTTTCTCATGAAACTATCCAAAAGACCTCACATCACTTTTTTCCCAACACCGGTAAACTTAACCAGCTACCAGATTTGTCGCTTGCCGTTGGCTAAATTTCACCTATATTCAACATGAGACTTCTCCTATACCTTTGTACAGGCGGTCAGACAATCCTGGACAAAATTATCTGGGACAAATCCCCGCGCCCCACCTCAATGTTGGTTTTGAAGGTGAATTAAAGTTGAGCGCTGAAGAATAGAGCGCGCTTTTCGTTTCTTCTCAACATTGAACAAGGGGTGGAGGGGAAGGTCCGGAAGTGTCCCAATAATTTTGTCCAGGATTGTCTGAACGCCTGTACAAAGGTATAGGGACAGCGGAATACGACAGAGAACAGTATGCTTATCATAATAATGGTTAAAGTTCCAAGCGCTCTGTTCAAAGACAAGACAGTAGGATGGGTGGAAGGGAAGAATGGAAGGTACCACTGAATTATTATGAACAATTAACGAACGTATTAATTAAATCTCAATGTAAATGTAGGAAACACCGGGGTTATTTGAGTTACGAAAGGGTCAAACACGGGGAAATTACTGAATTTATCGAGAATATAACCACTTCCTCGTGTGGCTATCAAAATTTGGTTTTCACTTGGGCAGGGAGGGGCATAAAATACTGTAGAGACATATGCGGGATGGATAAAGGGAAGAGTGTGAGACAATTAGCAACAGCCAGTGATATATGATGGAGAATATTGCAGCTGTTTACTGTCCGTCGGAAAGAAATGCCGCACGAAATAGGACCTTGAAATAAGTCGTAAATGTCCCACCAGAGCAGCCTATAATGTATCTTATAGGTAACAGTATGAGTGTACAGGAAGGTTAGTACTCTTTGTACATCTTTCTTGTTCTGACAAAAACGTAAGATTTATTAGAATCTGAATGGCGCCACGGTTGACCAGTGACTGAAACGGTTGACCGTTGACCACTACACAGTAATTCAATGGGAATAAACGGTTCACCGTCAGTTTTAACATTTAAAAGACAAGCAAGTCAAGATTTTTTCTGTTCGCTTAATGGTCAAACCGTTGCGAATTTGTTCTTTCCGTCAAAATTTTCCGTCCTGCTTTTCACGACAGTTTCCACATGATCTTGTCTGTATAAATTCATCCTTAAATCCCCTTTTAGGCAACCAAGTGATTATATTTGGACGAAAAAGTGATGGTAAACCGTGGGGTAAACCGTTCGACCTGTAGTGGGAGGAGGCCTGACTAGTAGAAATAGCGCCATCTACTACACGACACAACCGCTCACTTACCGTTTATGTTTATTGATACCGTACTCAATTGTTGGAACCTCTTCTCTTGTAACTGTCTGCTGGTTACGCTATAGATCATAAATATATTTATCCGTATAGTTGTTCTGAGGCACAAATACATTCAACTGATAGCCTCTATACACCTTTCTCCCCCGAAGTTCCCGAGCCCGACTGACCAATTACTCCTAAATAGCATCGTTCTTTTGTGTAATAAATAACCACTGTCCTCTTGTACTGCATTATTTACATCCAAGTTACTCCTGCTTAAGTAGAAATTCAGTAATTTTCTCATGAAACTATCCAAAAGACCTCACATCACTTTTTTCCCAACACCGGTAAACTTAACCAGCTACCAGATTTGTCGCTTGCCGTTGGCTAAATTTCACCTATATTCAACATGAGACTTCTCCTATACCTTTGTACAGGCGGTCAGACAATCCTGGACAAAATTATCTGGGACAAATCCCCGCGCCCCACCTCAATGTTGGTTTTGAAGGTGAATTAAAGTTGAGCGCTGAAGAATAGAGCGCGCTTTTCGTTTCTTCTCAACATTGAACAAGGGGTGGAGGGGAAGGTCCGGAAGTGTCCCAATAATTTTGTCCAGGATTGTAGGTAATATACTGCACACAGACCATTATTTCCTTACATTTATACAAATTTTTTATCAAACAAAAGTATACACAGTATAAAATACTCAAGTACCATGCAAAGTAGGGTTGGGCGATATGAAAAAAAAATCCTTTATCGATATATTGCGATAATATTGCCAAAATTTTTGCGATATATTGATATATCACCAAAACGGATTAACCTGTATTACCTGTTGTAGACAAGGCTAAATGTGCCTAAAATGAGCCGAAAAAAGTTTACACGTAATTTTCTAAATAAGGACATAATTGATGACTGAAATACTGATATTAAAAACTCTGTTTCATCTTCAAAATTTAAATTATCGAAATTTCAGTCCCCCCAAAGTTTTATCTTTTCTACAGTACATCATCATATCGTGATAAAGGTATTTCATATCACATATCACAATATGGATTTCTGGCGACGCTATATCGATATATATTGTATATCACCCAACCCTAATGGAAAGAAAGAAATTACAACAGTTTGCAATGTAAAGCATGATTACAAAAACAGAATGAAATCACCTGGTGAAATATACAATATTGTAGATCAAAGAAGGACCTCCTTAGTTTATGTATGAATTCTACACCCAATCTAAAACTGTCATTGGGGCTATCAAAAACAAGCCTGGTTAAATAATCCAATCTTGCTAAATCCTATAAATTTAGTTCCAATTTATCTAAGATGTGAAAACTGAACTAAAAACTAGTGCTTGCTATAGAGTAAATACACCTTCATGCTGTAATCTGGTAGAGATGAATCAAGTTTCTTTGGAAGACTTGAAAACAATGGGAGTCATTTCATTAGGGATGTACCGGATCTGGAATTTTAAGATCCGGCCGGACCGGATTTTACCGGACAGTACGAACTATCCGGCCGGATTAAATCCGGCCGGACCGGATATTTTCAATAGGAATCTTATAACTGAAATCAGGGTCCAAGTAAAATAGAAGTACCAATGGTACATAATGGCAGAGGTGTCAGCAGGCTTAGAGATCACCCATTAGGCATTAAGAGTAAATTTTAATGATCAATACACAACTCCACTACAAATACTGGAAAGGGATCATCTTTTTCAGTGAAGGATTAAGTCTACAGTATTCCCTTTCCCATCCCATCCAGGTAACATGAGTGATAAAAGTCTGTTGATTTTGACCTCCACGGATTTAAGAGACTTCAATCAAGTCACTTATGTGTAGCTTTTGTTTTTGTTTTGTTTTCATTTTCTTTTAACTTGGCATTAGTTCAAATCATTTCTTAATTAGTTAAATGCAATTCAGTATTAAATTCAAATGTGTGACTCAGATAATAATGCACTTGTCAGTTGTAACCACGGTCCCCCACACCCGGGCATTTATAGCAATGTAACAAGTGTTTGTCCTTCCTGGCTACATTTGAATGAAGTCCTGGTAGGGCAGGGCAGCATTTCAATGCACATCCCCCGCTAACTTCAATACAATGGCCCCGCATAGTGGGGCAGCAATTAACCGAACATGCAGTATTTTCATGAATGCAAACCCTGGGGTAACTACCCGGCCCATTTTTTGCAATGCACATCCTGGCTAAAAGTCCCATTACATTCCCCCCATAGTGGGGACAAATTAAACTGCACATCCCTGGCAAAAATGGTGCAACAGCCCCGCTATGGCCCAGATATGGGGGCTGTGGTTACAATTGACAAGTGCATAATCTCAATCAGAAACTAGTAAAAATTAAAATAGTTTCGAAAGCCTACTAACTTGTTATGGGTAGGGCCTGGGCCCCTGGCATAAATTTAATAAAGAGTTAGCCTCTGAGATTTTGGTTTTTTGGGGGGGGGTTTCTTTGTTTTTGTTTTTTTTTTGAAAACTAGATTAGACCCCTCATCCAAATATACACCTGACACCAGTACAATCTTCCAGCATTCAAACACAAATATCTGAAGTGAAATTTCCCTTAACATATGTTTTAAATATTATCATACAGGGTGTATTCAGTAGCTACTGTAGGCTTGTTTTGAAGCTACTACAGAGTTGATTGGTCAAAGATGACATAATTCAGTTTATAATTTCATTTCTCCTTAACAACACAGGTAACTGGTTGTGCATACAGTAGACTATTTTATCAAGGCATGTAAATTGGGAGGAGTCTTTCTTAAATAAATGTAATTGGTGGAATGAGAAATTTTCTTGGTGTGGCATGCCCTGTTGTAGGGGATAATGTTTATAGCCCTTGCTCATTGATCCCCCAGCATAGTCCACCATCTCAATGGTCCAAAAGGGAACTAATGAGATATGGAACCAATGGGATTTATGATTATCTTTATACAAATTTTATTTCATTTACAAGCAACTAGGAATCACTGAGATGTTTGTGTTTTTAGTTTTAACCTGAGTTGGTACAACTTGTGAATGGAATGTACTCCCTTCCATGGGAGGGACTCATTTTTGAAAGATAATCCCTTGTACCCGTCTCTCCAACCCCCTTTGTGACAACACTGGTTTAAATTAGTTCTTTTTATCTTGAACATCTCTTAAATGTACTTGCAGGGCATTTTACTAATGATTCACAAAAAGTCCGGTTCCGGCCGGATTTTTAAAAATGTCCGGCCGGAACCGGAACCGGATAATTTTTCATTATCCGGCCGGATAGTCCGGCCGGACCGGATGTCCGGTACACCTCTACATTTCATTACTGGAGACCACAAGTGGTTTGTTAACCTCTGTTAGGAACGTTTATTTTGGGGCTCGTTTGTTTACAGTTGAGACTGAATTTGTAATTAGCAGCAATAAGCATCTATCTAGCCTACTTTAAATCTTTACCGACTAAAATCCCACCAGAGAATCTAGGCAGGTGCAGAGGGTAAGCAGGTAAAAGCAAAGTGAGGTGCATGACCCATGCCACCAAATACCATTTTAATTTTGGTCTGGGCAAGATTTTTTGCATAATATTCTCTCTTGACATACAAGTGTAATAAATGAAATCAGAAATCTGAGTCTGACAGAGCAGACACTATTCAACTTTTCTACTTGTACCACTTTGCAACATTAATGTATAAATCATCTTGAACACATAGGAGACACTGTAATTCCAAGATGTATTCAACATGAACTACAGCAATATGGTGGTGAGAGGATTAAATGTTCTCCAGGTCACACATCTTTTGAAAGGTCTTAATTCTTGTTTTAGATCCCCAAATGGTTTGTGCACAAGGGGTGAGGGCAGTTAGTGAAGGCCCTGGGAAACTAGGAAAGGGACCAAAGTATGGGTGGTGCATCAACAAACATGGAATAATAGTGCTGTGAAAGTTTCTTGCATTCTATGAAGTCCACTCTCATCCATTTTTACTTTGCTGTTCAACAGTTCTGTATTTTTTCAGGGGGGGGGGGGAGCCTCACTGACCCTTCTGATTTAATTGTAGTTCCTCCCTGATGTAATTATAGCCCCTCCCCCTCCCTGTCATAACTGACACAGTATCCTAGATAAACTCCCACAAGTATTAGTTTTAACAAACCAAAGATCCGCTCCAAATCACACGGAGCAAAAAATTTTCAATGTGCTCATATTTGCTAAAACTTACAATACCTGTTTTATAGTCTTACTGAATTACCAAGCTACATACTGTATTACCTTTTCCTAACTGCTTGACATTTACTGTATGTGTGCTATAAATTGTGCTTCTTGAATTATAAATGTGCAGTAAATATGTACGAGATCATCTAGAGACAAGGCTAGGAACTTGGCAGTGTGAATCTATCAGCAGTTATAATGGCCAGACCTGTTAGGAACCTGAAATAGTAACTTGGAAGATCTCCTGCCTTTTATTATACAACATGAGCTGCAACTGTATCCTGTGCAAGACAGTTTAATTGAATGTGCATGCATAATGTGTAGAGCAGCCACATAGGAGCTGTACATATACTGCATGCATACCATTTGCGTATAGAATCCCTGTGGACGTTAAATGCACAGCACTTGATTTAAATTAAGGCCCCTTTGCTGTTGAAAATACTCTCTTTGAACTCAATCAATGTATAACTGTCAGCTGAACAGTACTATACTCAACATAACTTGTAAGTTCCTGCATCAGCACTTACTTCAAATGTTCAGTTATTGCGATGCTGTGCTGAAAATGTCTGCAGACTAAAATGGTCAGTGATTTGAAAGTTGAAATGTACTGCACGTACAGTACTGCACATTACTGGAGAGCTCACTCACAAAGGTGGACTGTGTTAAAGGCAAACAATGTTCAGTACATGTATGTGTCTTCAGGACATTACAGTAATGAAGTAACATAACAGTACTGCAGGATAAACATGCTACTGGCCTGTTTCCAGGCTTGCCAAAATGGGCTTATCAAAGTCTTTCTTGGGGATTTGGCTATCTTTTATGTTTCTACCTTTAAGACAATTCTCTGATTTTTCATTAAACCTCAAATCCAAGTGTGTCATGAGATTCACAGGAGGGCAGTCAAGAAGGGAAGTGAACAACAGCAGAGAAGAGCAGCATATAAAGATCCAGGAGTAAACTTCTCTGAATTATCAGCCTCTACTGTCTATGCAGCGAATAATTTATCTGGTATCAGACTGCAATTTGCTATACAAGTTGGCCAAATTGCTATACAAATGAAAAAATGTGTAGCACTTTTTGTATGTATAACTACAGGGTTTTCACTGATACACAGTTAAACGGAAAGAGCAGTCCCCCCAAATTGAAATAGTCTAGTAGTCTATCCTATTCCATCAATGGCTCATGAGAATCATGTGACAATATTTTTCTCACTGAATGGTGAAATTTATGGAGTGTAACTCATTGCTTTACCCTGGATATGCAATATTACTCTCCTGAAATATGAAGACAGGTACATGGAAGAGAAATAAGGAGATATTAGTGAGAATTAGCTATTGTTTCAAAATAAGTCTGGGCGACTGCTCTTGCCCTTTAAGAACTTACAAAATCCTCAAAACTGCTATAGTATGCAAAATTGGAATACTAAATTATTCCCTAGTATGGGTGTAACAGCTGTAGAGCAAGAGTGTTTTTATTGTTGTATGGGGCATGTCTTGTACAACACAGACATAGACCACCATGCAGTAGCCACTTGGTGTGACAACTCCATACACTGTGGCACCTTCAGAAACCCTGATTTCCAGCACTTGGTGACACTGTACAGCAGTGGTCTCCAAACTTTTTTGCTTGGTGGCCCCAACTTGCTACTCTGGAATCTTGGTGGCCTCAGATTGACGGGTCGGTAAGAGGAGTTTGATTTGACTTGGTTATGCAGTGTTAATAAAGCAGATCACTGGCTCTTAGATCAGAATCACTCCCATTGCTTATTTTTAATGAGAAATTTGGCAATTATTTTTTCGCTCCGGAATCCTTTTCGCGACCCTCCGAAATATTTTCGTGACCCTCAAAAGGGTTGCGACCCCTAGTTTGCCGACCCCTGCTGTACAGTATGAGGATTTTAAAGGCAATGCACATTGTTAGTTGCCTTCCCTTGAGTCCCATAAAAATCCAATATTTCAATAAAGCAGCACAGTAGCTGTATACTTCGCTGGGCAAGGGACATAAAGGTGTATATATGAAGGTATGGTAGATTCCAGCATTACTGCCTGATAGCTGTGCAGATCTATCAAAGACCTAATGTGGACAAGGCTGACATGGCTAAAATGAATCCTGTAACCAAAAGTCCTTCACAGTGAATAAACCCTAGCTTTTTCTGAATCAAGATTGACATTATAAAGTATGTCTTTCCGATGTAAACATGTTCATGGAAGGTGTGAAAACATTTCTTTCAAGGGAGAATGCAGTCACCCCAATAAAGAATTGTATAGTAGACTAACCTATTTCCTGAATGGCTTTTGAGCATCATGTGACAGTATTTTTCTCACTCAGTTGTAAAATTTACAAGGAGCAACTGCTTGGTTTACCTTGAATATGCAATAGCTACAGTATGTCCTAAAATATTATGAAAAATCCTTGAAGAGAAATAAGAAGAAATATATGTGACATTTAGCTATTGTTTCAAAATAAGTTTGAGGCAACTGCTTTTGACCTTTAAGCCAGAAAGCCTAAAGGCTTTATTCAGCCCCTCTTTACAGCTTCCTAAACACTGTCCACCCTAGCGAAGAGGACTGCATCCAATTTTAGATGCAAACTTCATTACCATAACGACTTGTCATTATCTCTCTCATTATGAATGCTATTGTTTTTATAGAGTGAGTGTGTGTACTTTAGTAGTTGTAAAACTGAAAGCCTAGACTGTAACCTGAGATGTCCGATCATTACTGTGTTGCATATCCACTTGTGCATTGGTTACTACCACGGAGTGGGTACAGCAATACTGTACGTCATACCAACAGTGTGAGTGTCTTTGGCTACTGCCTCAATTTTAATGGGACCAGCTGCATTGTTTTGAACATTTACTAACAATCAACCAGTCTTAGGGCCACATACAGTATACTGTAGATCTACTGTATGAATATCCAAAGAATTTGGTGTTCACTACTGTAGGGCAGGCATTAGGGATATGACTGGACAAGGAATATATGCCAAACAGGCTGCAACGTAGGCAAAGTGACTCCCTGGCAGAAGGAAAATTGCACTGGGGTTTCAAATAAACAGTGCCATCATGAAGTTACTGTGTTTAGGTGTTGAAAGTTAAAAGATTTATCAACACTGATTACAATTTCCCCATTTGACCTCTGGTGTCCTCTTAAAGATCTCCAATCTCACCCCAGACAGTAAAATTCTCCCCACTAATTTTACTTCTAGCCCCACCTCCAATTTAAACCAACCCCAGGTCTAGTATGCCTCCAAGACAGAGGGTTAAGTCACACATGGAATAGAAACTCAACTACTGTAGGAGTGAAACAGAATGACTGACCTTTGACTGCCCCCCAAAGCAGTAGGGTTCTTGTACTCAATATTGATTATCCACATCCTGGATGGCCTCCATGATACCTTTCTAAAGATATCATGTTTACAAGCAGTTCACAAGAGTTTCATACTTTCACCTCCTGTGCACTTACATAACCTTTGACCTCTACCACGAATGATACAATTCTTCTGCTGCCTATCATGCATCCACACGTCAAGTATGGAAAGCATCCATGCAAAGGCATGGATCCTTACTTGAGGTAGAGTCTCAAAATGATTTTAAAAATGTTACCTACAGTTCATTCCTTTTTGAATTTTGACAGTTAGTGAGGGTTCTTTGATGAAACCACACATACTGTTTCAACAGAAAAGATTGCCAACACACACAACTGGAACTGTACATGTATACAGTACATATAGAACAGTTTTACAGTCACTACACAATAGTGTTTATAGTCAGTACTAATTAATGATAACAACACGCCATGTGCTTCTTTTATGGTCAAACTAGAAACACTGCACCTGCTTGTTTGAGCAAAATAAACCGACTTGTATCCTGTCTTTTCCAGCTTGAATATACAGAGAATAAGATAAAGCAATGAGACTGAGCTTGCTTAACTTTTGGAATATGTTGTATTATAAACAATGATTACCTTAACTAGAAGTCAATTTGGTTACTGAGGGAGTATTGGTAAGCAAGGTTATCTTGTTTGTTTTGTATTCTTATGGCAAGCGTCAGTGAACAGTACAGTATCTTGGGCAATTATGATTTTTCCAGGAATTCATTTTTATGTTCATTGACAATTCCCTTAAAAACTTGGTATTGTCCTCAGGTTTAAGGAAAAGGAATCAAGATGCATAACCATATGGTAAATTTAATGTTGCATACTGTAGTATGGGCCTAACCTCTGAAACACCACTGAATTTTGTAAACCAGTAAAAATCGTCTAACAGCTACCAGCAACATAATTAAGTATTATGTCCAGTATGTGTAGGGTACTGTACATCGCATGTTTCTAGGAAGCCTAGAAACTATTTCTGTACCCGTACTTGTTTGTATGCATAAGTGTCCAGTCCATGTGCAAGGACTGGGACACAAAGTAGTATTACAACGTTGCGTGCTGACATTAAATTTAAAGTGCACTTGGTTTTGAAATCAATAAATGTCACCTTACAAAGTGGGCCTGAAATATCCGCTGGAAAACTCTTGAAACTTAGGGGAAAGATCCTTGTGACTGGTAATTCACAACACTAGATAGAATGTTTGTCTTTTCTACAGAGTATCTTTTACATAATTCCCAGGGTTTGCTTTCCCTTCAAAGCTAGTACAGTGCAGTATCACCACTACCAACAGCATTGCTGAACAAGTAGTTTGATCTCGAGAAAATGTCCACATACTCCTATTGGGGTCTGATCTGAATCTTCTGAATTGCAAGTTATGTAATACTATAATCTTCGTCAACTTCAGACAACCCTCCGTCACCCCTTACTGTATGCAAGTGAAGTCTCCCCACTTTTCTTTGGAAATTCATTATCATTCGACATGAAAAAAAATGTACAGTAAAGTTGTGTGGTCTGCTATTTCTGTATGTACAGTAGAACCATTCCCACATGTTTCAGTGCATAGACTAGCCATCTACTGTATGCAGTTCTTACTGCATTCTGACATTTTGATTTATGATAAAACCAATTTCTTTACGGAAGTTAAGAAATGAACTAATTTTAAAACAAGTCTCCTAATTCTACTTGGAAAGACTGGCTAGGTTCCCCATTAAAACTTCCTACTTGAAAACATTCAGTAAGAGATTTTCTGTCAACTCAAAATTTTTTTGATGAAAATAATTTCTTGGTTACATATGATTTTGCTGGTTGCCAGCATGCTTCTATCATATAATTGTGTTTGGAACACAGAAATGCAAGCAGCAAAAATGCTAGAGCTCTAACTGAGCTGATATTTCACAATGCAATTTTTTGTGGACATAACTCTCATTCAAGTTTTTTAAACAAAACCAACTAGTGGCTAGTATAATCACTTGTTTTTGAGGTAAACAGTCTTTTAGAACCAGAAGTTAAAACCAAAAGGGATTCCTTAACAGTTACCTGTTTCCCTCTCACACAGGTCTTGTACACATTATTTTCAGTTTGCAAATCACAGAAGAGACTTTATAAGTTCGATTTTGCAATACAGCAGTAATTTATAGAACTTTCACAGCACAGCTGGTTGGGCCAAGATTTTTCAACCCTGGTAAAATTGCCAAACATGTGTGCTCTTTGTCTATCAATTGTATGAAAACTTGGAACAATTCTGCATTTTTATAATGTAAGAAAAATGGAAACTACAGTACTGTAAGTTTCATGGGTGTGCAATATTTTAATTATGATCAATCATGCTAGAGAAAGAGATGTAGCATAATTGTACATGTATCAGTAATTTTATCAAGTACCAGTAACAGGTAATGAAGTTTACATGCCTTCTGCATAGTACCAGTACATACATGAATAATGAGTATGTATGCTACCCTACCCTAGCAGAATTTCATCCCAGTGGGAGTGTAGAGTAGGAAGTGTGTCAGAGTTTCACCCCTACAGTTTTCAGAATGTCTAGACTTGCTACATGCCTTGATCCTTTTCATTTTCATGTATATAACAACAAATGACATCAACTCTCTGACCAAGAGGTAGCCTGCATACTGTAGCAAAACTAGTATGAAGACTTAAAAATTTGTTCAGCCTAACCTTTTTAATGAGCCACAAAGCCAAAAGGACTTTAGTGATTCCTAAACCTCTGAAAATACATTTTTAAGTACAGTACTTTTGCTTTTGACCTCTAGTGTCCTCTGACCTCCTAAAAAATAGGATTCTTCCTCTCAGTATGATAAGACTATATGGGCAATTACACAGTAAATCAACACAGAATTATGCATATTTTGTTTTGTTAATTAGTTTCATATGTTTTATTATGTTCAGAGCTAATCCTTAGATGCACAGAGATAGCCTTAAAATTTTCATCTTGCTACCTCAATTTTGAAAAAATATTTCTATGTAGGTCCTATGGAAAATATAAAGGGTGAACATTGACATACATCAAGAAAAATAACAGGTGTAACACATTGACATACAAAATAGAAACGTTTTTTTTCAGAAAGTTTATCATGTACATGTATACTTTTTGCCATTTTCTGAGGATGATATGTAGCAATACTTAATAACTAACCCATTGGGGGCACTTACACCCGTCATGAAATTGTTTTTGCCCGTTATAAAAAAAGCTGATAAAATGCTGAAATTAAAACAGTTTACCATATATGGTCCTTGCTTTATACCTAGAGGTTAATATGACTGTATATGACTGTGATAATTGATAATAAACATGGTAACATCAATTAACAATGTTCACAGCGTAATTTACACTTGTTTGACATACATATGCATCACATAAATGTCACATAATTTCAAAAGTGCTTCATGGGTTCTGTGTACATCATATTTTGATGTTACCTTGTTTATTATAAACCATCACAACATAGCAACCTAAGTTAATTGGCAAGGTCCATATATATAACAAACTTTTTGAGTTTCAGCATTTTATCAGTATTTTTTATAACGGGCGAACACACAGGTGTTACATTGACGTACATTTGCAATTTATGGTTTCCTGAGCTTAATATTGATCAAAAAGTGCCCCCAATGGGTTAGTTATTAAGTATTGCAACATATCATCCTCAGAAAACAGGGTTGTTGATTCTTTTTTTAAAATAAAAAAAATCCGATTTTTTTACTTTTTTTAAAATCACATTTCAGTTTGACAGCTTCAGCCCCATAGTTGCTAGAATTATCACATCTAACAGTTAGTCACCCATATCCACCACTATATTATATTCAACATACTTTACAGGCTAATTAACCTGGGACCTGGAGCCTCAATCTTTTCCATTAAACACAAATAGCCTACCACAGGTGCCAAACAGGCCTACAATTATCAACATCAATTCCAGGCCTACATGGACCCAAAGAGTCACTTAGGCTTTTTGAAGGACTCTGGTCCCATGATTGTGGATAGACAGCAGTGGCCTCTCTTTTGAAACATTGATCAGAGACTAAGTACAAGGCAAGAATACTATACCTACTTGATCCAGGATTGCCATTTTCGTCCTCATCTGATGGACGCAAGTCAACATTGAGCCTCATTCACCTCCTGGTCCCCAAAGAATGAAAGAATTGGTCACCACCCGTCCATCACCACTGAGTTGTACCGGTACCAAACACCTCTAAAGTTGGTTAATTCCTATCAATGACTGCACTGAATTCAGTGGCAGGGATTGAAAGGTTTAGTGAACTTTATTCTCAAGTGGAACTCATATCACTGATTTGCTTCTTGTGGACAATTTGAGTCACAGATAAAAGCCTACATTGTACAAGCCTGCACAGAATTGTACTGCATACTGTAACACTTATTCAGGAACCATTTTTACATGTGGTATCATCTGAAAGGGTTCAGTTGTAAAATAGAATGAATAAAGAGTCAAGTAATTCCAAATTTTGGTGAAAAGTTTAAGTTATTAAAGTACTTAAATTTCAAAATGAGGGAAGAACAACTGAATGGAAATTTCCATTCGGTTATGGATGTTTTGGAATTTCTCATGAAACCTGTGTTACCTGTAGGCCTAATAATGTACAGGCCTAGGCCTATATGTTTAAAACCATCCTACATTGGTTTTGTAGACAATACAAGTTATATCCAATGATTATTTTCCCTTAAAATAAACTTCTACAAGCAAAATAACAGATTTTCTCAAAAAAGTGATTTAAATCAGTGATTTTTGTAAAAAAATCATTTGATTTAAATCACTGATTTTAATCAGCATGATTTAAATCAAACAACCCTGTCAGAAAATGGCAAAAAGTATGTACATGCAGTGTTCTCCACTAGCTGTTTTGTCCGGGGGCTCCGCCCGTACAAAATCTGCCACACTACTTTAGCGCCCGGACAAAACTTTGCCGCCCGCACAGAAAATTGACCCGCCCGGTCAAGAAGTTGGCTGTACACTCAATCACAAACACCACAACTTACTCATTTGACTGCCTTTTATATTTGATTTCAAATACTCATGACAAGAAATGTATAATAAAACATCGGAGATGCAAACCCAGCTCACTTTTACCTGAGCTCTTACTGCATTTCTTTCATATGTTTCCACAGTAGGAATCTGTTACCATCAAACTCATCCACTAAACGAAACCATTCAATTGAACTGTTCCCTAGGTTTCCCGCTTTTCACCCGAAATTTCAGTTAAATTTAAGTGAACTACTTCATTCTTGAATACGTCCAAGTGGAAACTGGAGCTTCAGATCTGCAAGTAAAGTCAAAGATATTTAGAAAAGGCAATCTGCAAAAAGGAAATGACCACAAAATGCCCAGATTTGAACACATAGGGAAGGCTAAGAACAAGGAAGTAGTTTGCACCATTTGCGATCTAAGCCCTCCTAAATTGTCAAAATTTTCCCAAAGGGGGTCCCCCTCCCCTTAGACCCCCCAGGATGGCGATCACAAGAGCCCCCGGACAGAAAACAGACCAGTGGAGAACCCTGTACATGTATGATAAACTTTCTGAAAAATAGCCATTTCTATTTTGTATGTCAATGTTCGCCTCTTATATTTTCCATAGGACCTACATAGAAATATATTTTCAAAAATGAGGTAGCAAGATAAAAATTTTTAAGCTATCTCTGTACATCTAAGGATTAGCCCTGAACATAATAAAACATATGAAACTAACATAGAATGGAAATTAACTCTTATGTGATGCTGCTGTGTTGGTTTACTGCATAATTGCCCATATATCAAATATGAAAGGTACTGTATTCATCATTCGCATCCTGAGTGCTTGCATTTACTAGCAATTTCCAAGGATTTTGTTGTTTCACATCCAGTGACCTCAGATAACCATTGACCTCTATCAAAAACAATAGGTTTCATCTTCTAACCATAATGCGTCACACCCAAATGACAAGAATGAAAAGTATCCATACTTGTTCTGCCAAGATATGTTTACAAGGTTTTGATTATCACCTCCGAAGACCTCACATGACCTCTGACATCTTTATCCCAGTTCTTCCTTTCAGTACTGTTGAGTGTACTGACTTATGGGACTAAAATCAAAAAGTGTTGATAATATCAGTAACCATTGATACTGACCTAATTTAGAAAATCAGGCCGAGAAAAATTTATTTGCATACATTAGTACTGGCCAATATTCATCCAAGGTTGCCTAAATGATAACCTTTAGTTACATCAATTTATCCTGAGAAGTTTGGCAATATTTGGCGATATATCAATGATTTTTTCATATTGCCCAACCATGATTTGCATCCACTGCAATTTTGATGATAGGATTTTATACAATATGTGATAATGTCCATATCTCTTCCATTTCCTCAGATCATTCAGGGGTGGGAGGGGGGTTTCAATCCCTGGCCTCCCACTAGAAACTTGTCCTCTTCTAAAGTGGTTCCCTGAAAGGACCAACTATTGGTGGTAAAGCCCCGCCCTTCAACGGTACCTTTGTTTTCATTAACTCATTTGCCTCACCCCACTTTTAATCATCACATCCTGTTGTGGCTGTGTTACATTTGTGAAAAGTATTTGTTTGCCCATACTAGGTAATAGGTACATATAAAACAGGCCTTGAAAAACTCACCCCTTGAAGGGCAATTGTTTTACAATGCTAAGCAGCACCAATGTGGGAGAAACCTATGGCTTTTGAATTACACTTTCACACTAAGTGGCAACCCAACTCAACAATGAAGATCAAACTTGGTTCTTTTGAACAGTCAGTTCCCATGGGAACCATAGACTGCACTTGGATGAAATACCCACAGGTACTTTGACCACTTCCTCAGAAATGAAAGATCATAAAGCAAGGTAAGCAGGGTTTCTGCCAAAGGGGGGAAAGGGGGGGATTTGTCCCCCTTTCCAGAAGAAGGTGGGTAAAATCCCCCCCTTTTCATTTCCATAAAAATTAAAAAAATTGTTTATATCTTGGTTTCTTACTTAAGAAGAGGGCACCTTTGCAGCAATGTTTGGACTTTCATAAGTAAATGGCCTTTAAAACCCTTCAAAATGCACCTTATAGGGGTCTTGAAGCAAGCTTTTGTCCCCCTGAACCCACTTGTAACTTTAGCCAGGGACAGCATCAATTTGGACTAGCGGTTTAGGAGCAATTAATCCCCCCCTTTTTTGCATTTCTGGCGGAATCCCTGGTAAGGGTACACTTGATGAGAAATGGTTGAAAATAGCTGGTCCACAACATTTTAGCAAATTCAAACCAAAGCTGTAGGACATGACAGATTTTTAATTATTTCAGAAAATGACTTCCCGTGACCTCACATCACTATAAAATTTATTCAATACCATTGCATTGTTACGTGAACTTAGCCAAAAGGTGACAGCCATTCTCCCACAGCCATACTTGATACAGTAGCAAAAGTTTAGCTTGTATCACAGCTAAAAGGTAGTTGAACTCTAAGTCCAATTGTTTTGGAAGAGCACATTGAAAATGAAAACTGCTCTGACCTCCAAATGATTACTCTCATGTACTCAGGTTATAGAGATTGGTTCTTTCCCTAGAAACTTCCTGCTAACTTACACACTGAGAAGAACGCATTGGTGCAGTGCACTACAATATAGTACATTTCCTACTGCATAAATGAAGGTGTGGAGAACCTGTGGTGTTTTGTTAACCAAATACATTTATTTTCTCTGAAGAACAATTTATTCATTCAAATTGCCTTCAACACTTCAATGGAACAAAGGGTAAATCATACCTCTGCCATACATTCCACAGGACTGTATTTGCACTACATTGTTACTGTACAGTTCTCTGACTGAGTTTTAATTCTAGTCAAAAGTCACTGAATTCTGGGATGCATGGACTTAATAACCTTAATTAATGCAAAGGCTAGTATTCCATGGCAAAGTTTTACAAATTTCTCTGTCAACATGTCTGTATATGTACTGTGCATAGGTTAATTAATCCAATCTAATTTGCTGGTCCGCTAGCCGTCACACACCTACAACCGTATATCCCGTCTGCGGAGAACTGCTTGTAGTATCCAACCAGAACCAGAAAGGATTGTTACAGGTTCTCTTTTATTCCTAGGACAGTGGCAGAGTGGAATTGCTTGCCCTCAGCCGTAAGGAATTCCCCATCTATTGAAACTTTTAGAAATCAATTACGCAAACTGAACTTGACATCCTTGAGGAGATCTGAATCTATTAATCCTTGACAGCCCTTCACTTGCCACTACAGGGAATAATTTCTTGTTCAAAATTTGTGCAGCAGTTTTGAGGTTTATAAGGTTTTTTATTACAAAATCATTGAAAACCCTAATGTTGTGTACAAAAACTGCTATACAATTTTGCACTTGTGTCACAATATGACCACCTTGTGCAGCAAAATGCGATGAAATAGTAGATAAATTATTCCCTGCACTATGCCCTGAACATTACATTTTCAGCCATTTAGCAATTTCCAGCTTTAAAGTTTGTACATAAGTTTTCACAATAGTTTTATATTGTACATCAGGAAGGGTTAAACTTTTGGGTACAACTAAAGAATACCCCGCCAGTTGTAAACTTCACCTTGCCTCCGGAGGCACAGTCAGAGTGAAGCACAGAAAAAGCAACAAAATAACTCGCATTCATGAATGGTCACTGTGACTATGCCTGCACCTCCCCTCAAAACTGGAGGCTCGGTGGACTTCAACATTTTTCAAAAAAAACAACTTGGAAAGTTTGCAAAAAACATTTACATAAAAAACACATGCAACTATTGTGTTGCAAAATAACATGAGTTCATGAATGGTCACTGCGACTGCGACTCCACTCAAAACTGGAGGCTCCATGGACTTGGACATTTTGCAAAAAATATTAACACAAAACATACTGACTCGTTCTCAAAATAACAATCTTGAGGAACCGTTGCCAACTAACACAAATTCATAAACAGCCACTGTGACTGTGCCTCCAGTCAAAACTGGAGGCTCGGTAGACTTAAACATTTTGCAAAATCATTAACACAAAACATACTGACTCATTCTCAAAATAACAATTCTTGGGGACCATTGCCACTGCAACTTCGCCTCCCAGTTTTCAAAAAGGTGTTTTTCAACCATGGCGGGGTATATATTCTATATATTTACTCTAACTTTTGTTGCACCAACGACAGGCAGTAAATGGTAATTTGTGTCAGTTCATGCAACTTTCACCTTAAAATAGTGGTTAACAACATCAACCAAGAGTTAAGGCAAAAATATCTTTAAAGTATGGTACATGTTAATCTAAAGCTAATAGGCCTAGATGTACTTGGAATAAATATGTTGAAATGGGGAACATTTTATTGAACTTGCTGCAAAGAAAAGTTGCTCAAAGTGTGTGCATCTGTGAGAAAACACTTGTTAAATTGATCTGACAGGACAGCAAAATTAAATTCTCAGATTCTCTGGTTACCAACTTGGTTACTGCAGTGCCATAGCCTACAGTATGTCTGTCAGTATAAGACCTAGCCTAGGCCTGTATCACTGGGTTTATAAGAATACCAGGCCTACCGTATAAATGCTCCATGCCTATAGCATGTACTGTGAGATACAGGTACTGTAGTATTTAGGCCCTAGCTCTAGTAGTGGCAACTTGAGTCGATCAGTCCCTTGAATCTCGAGTGGAGTATTGCCTTCTTTAGCTTCGCATTAAAAAAATTGTGATTTAAACATAACCCATAAGTACCACCTAAACTGTAAACTCTTCAAAAAGAGTACTTTCCTTACTCCTTTGTGAATTAAAAGCAAAATCAGACTCCCAATCCAGTTTTCATTCTTCTCTGATACTATTTTTCATTAAGGTACATACAGTAAGAATGTCAGACAAAACCTGCATTAAAAATTTTGTTACTTGGCATGACATTACTTTCTTTGTTCTTACTTTAGTAACTCTTGTCTTTGGTGATTTAAGTTTTGAGCTGCTCTTCACTCTGTACTTATCCACTCCAGTTTCATTGCATTGTGTACTGCCACCTTCAATTCAAAACCCCAACTTAGTTTCTAGAGATTGTTTTCTTCCAAATCCAAACAAAATCAATAAAACAGAACAAAGAAGAAATATGACAGAATATTTTTGGGATGTTTCAACCACTTCACTTCATGTTTCAGAAATTCTGAACATAAAAATGTTCGTTTTAGTGGTCGGCTGATGGTACCTCCAGTAAGCCTGCATAAGCCACAAATATTTACACCTTAGTCCCTTTAGTGCAAATTGTACAGACCCTTGACAGTTACACCAATCCAACTAGGTGTAGGCCTAGTACAGTATAGCCTACGAGCAATTCACGAAGGTACAGTTCAGCCTACACGCTAGGCCTAGGCTAAGTATGAAGACGAGATCATTCTTCGGGGAGTTTTCCCTACAGTTCTGAAAATATTTCTCGATTTCGGAAATGCCTCTACCCTTTTTTTCGCAAGAAATCAACTCATCGGCTTACCGGTGACAGATTTATCGGCTTCGAATAACCACCTCCTGTGAAATCCTTCATCCGATCCTGAAAACTCAACAGATGAAACAGTGCACAATATATGCAGATCTAAACTGCGCTGTGTGATACAGCTAGCTACTGGTCAACAACAACATACTTGTCAGCAGCGCAGGCTAGGTACGGTCGACAACGGCTCGATGGCATATACATACAGTATGTACACTGACCTGGGTTAACAGTGACAAGCTAACGTACGTAATGCTGTTTACGTGTACGTGATAACTTTCCTATGAGACGCCGTGTGATACAAAATGACTAAATGAAAATAAGTTTCCTTTTGATTCCGATTCATAAAGTTTCTTTTCTTTACTATCTCCCTCTACACATTAGCTAACAAATATTCTCAAAATTGTGTTGAATTGTGTGATTTTTCTACAGGTTTTTAATTCACCGAAAAAAGAAACTTACATAGGCTATGCACCAAGAAAATTCATAGATGACTAATTACTTAACAGTAAAATGCACATTTTATTAGGGATACCCGATCTCCGTCGTGAAAGACGGCACAATCTTATTTGTGGCAAATTTACGAGATTTATACTAACAATTCATTTACAGATAATTTTGGGAATCATTCTGGGCTTTTCAAGCTCACAGTGGGCGAAGGCTTCAAGATGAATCCAAGACGAAGGCCTGGGATGACTGCCAAAGGAAAGTTTTAAATTCAAACTCTATTATATGGAATTTCCTGGCATCTTTAATGCAAGATAAGTAAACAGCTCAACAGTTTTTTGATGTAATGATGAATTACACAATGGCACAGATCGGGAAAATCCAAGTTATGCCTTTTATATGTAATAAAATAAGTTACATGGGTATAGGTTTCCCCAGGTTTAAACCAATAACTTTTGAATGGGATTTCTATGGTATGCTAGTAATGAAAGTTCCCCCATGTATAGCCTTTCACCAAAATATTACGTAGGTCTATTGTGGTAGTGAAAACATTTTTATATCAAGGTGACATGCACTTTGACAGCCTTTCCTTTTGCTTTAATTTCATTTCACAATTTACCAGCAGGGTTGTTCCCATTACACTTTTAAAGTAATTCGTTGTTGTTACAGTTATGTTCATAAAATTGTAACTCGTTATAGCTTCTAGCTAGAACACTGAAAAATGAACTAGTTACAGTTACTTTTTGAGTGAAAAATAACTTGCTGCATTTCAAAAATAACAATACTTCAATTTGATTATACGGAATCTCGTCCGATGGGGAGGGGGCGGCATAACAGATACTGTAAGAACGGGACATGAGAGGACAGTGACATCCTTCCTTGTACAGGATAGTGTGCAGGTTTTACGCAAAGAGACTCGACAGTGATCCTTCTTGATTAAGTTGATTTACAGTAGGGACATGGGCAGAGGCTTTCAACGCTCAAAATGCAACAACGAATCAGAATACTGTATCGGAACTTATAAGTAAGGGTATTTGTTAAACAAACTTTGGTCGCAACCATATGTTTTCCAGTTCCAACAGTATAACTTGGAGTGTGAAAATCAGGGCTGTATCCCAGTACACCTAACCGATTCTGGGCCAGTTCCGATTCCGGTGGCCACATTCCGGGCCAATCCCAAATACAGTACCCTTTGATTCCAAGATAATTCTGATTCCAGGTTCCCCCGAATTCTGGGCCAGTTCCGAAGCTTGACAATGTGACATCTCGAACAAATGTTTTTATACTACAGTATTTTGCAAAGTTACACTCAAATAAAGCAGGCATTTATAGAAGTCAGTTTCATACTCTGGCCCACCCTGAAATTTAGTTGGCTCTATGCAACCATTCGGTTGAACGATGAATCAATAACAATTTAGTCTTAAGTACGAGTCCGACGAAAACGAACTCGAGTCCGGGATCGATTCCGAGTCCGGACTCGGACGTTACAGCAGTGGTTGAAATCTTTATAGTCCTATCAAAGCGATGTTATTGATAAAAACCATCATATTCTAGCGAAAATAAGTATTGTAACACGTGCGCTTTAACTTAAACCAAGTTTAAGTGATCATTAAAGTGGGGCCAACTGACGTTTCCTAAGTACAAACTCAAGTTTTACTTCATGATGATCTAAAACAATGCTGGTGAGGAGACCGCGTAATTTACACGTGGAGGTCAACCCCCACAGTCGACTTTCTTTTCACAATTGTAAGTTTTTTCTCTCCCTGTGAGATAAATAACGCTCTTTCAAGTAGTTTTGTTAGGATACACTTCATCTCAGACTTGGCAAATGTCACTCAGTGCTGATAAATACAAAGTTCTTCATTTTGGTCCTAAAAATTTCAGCTATGATTATAACATAAATGGTAGTATTTTCAGTAATGTGACTTTTGAGAAAGATCTGGGTGTTGTTATTTAAACCTGAGCACACCGACCAGCAAAAGCCCCAAAATCAAGAAACACGAAGGAAATGCCGAATTACTTGGTTCAACCCACCTTACAGGAGGCACGTGAAAACTAACATTGGCAAAAAATTTCTCGCACTTGTAAATCACCACTTTCCCAAAGGTCACGAGCTACACAAAATTTGTAACAGAAACACTCTCAAGATAAGCTACAGCTGTACTGACAATATGGAAAAAACGATAAGGGCACATAACAGCAAAATAATCAACTACCAATCAACTGATATACAAGACACCTGCAACTGCAGAAGCAAGGACCAGTGCCCCCTCCCAGGCAAATGCACAGCCAAGAACCTCATATACGAGGCAAAAATATCCACCCCCAACGACGAAAAAACGTACATAGGGCTGGCAGCTACGACTTTCAAAGAAAGATACGCAGGACACAAAGCAACCTTCAAGGATAAAGAAAAGAAGCATCACACCGAACTAAGCAAATACATTTGGCACCTGAAAGACGAAGAAATCCCTCACAAAATCACCTGGCGAATACTAAGACACGCACAGCCTTACACACCTAGAACAAAGCGATGCAATCTCTGTCTCTGGGAAAAATACTACATCATAACTTCCAATAAATCGACTATTCTAAATTCAAGATCTGAGCTCATCTCCACCTGTAGACACAAGAAAAAGTTTCTCCTCTCTGAATACGGATAAATGTAATCTCTCTATTGTCATACCGTCAGGAAAGCCAACCTTCTTACCTGCCTCGAAGTATGCTACCTAGTTAACATATAGTTGCTGAAGAGCCGTCGGGCGAAACAGTCTGTACAACTAAGCTAAACTATTCCGACCTATCCTAAATTGTATATTTATATATATATGTATATATATATATATATATATATATATATATATATATATATATATATATATATATATATATATATATATATATATATATATATATAAAAATAATAATAATAAGTAGAACACACCACAAAGATGACAATACGAGAGCACAGATACGGTAACAGAATAGCGTATATTTCGGACACCCCTGTGTCCTTCTTCAGCGCAAAATGTGAAGTGAAGTTTAATTTACAAAGGCAACTATGTCGGTCAGACCGGCACCAAATTTAGGCTGAGGTTTAATAACCACAAGAAAACTGTGCAGGATAAATCAATAAGCTATCCTGTATCAAAACATTTCAGTAGTGAACCTAACCACTCTTTATCTAATTTAAGATGTATTCTACTCGGTTCTAATTACCCGTCTGTCACTCAAAGACTCAAATCCGAAAGCAAGTGGGTAATAAAACTGTCCACACACACCCGTGGCCTAAACAAGGACCTGGGCATCCTAAGCGATTTCCCCTCTGTGATTTATCACCCTCGTCAAGGGGTTTAACCTCATTGCTGTGTCTGTTTTTTGTAAATTAAACTTCACTTCACATTTTGCGCTGAAGAAGGACACAGGGGTGTCCGAAATATACGCTATTCTGTTACCGTATCTGTGCTCTCGTATTGTCATCTTTGTGGTGTGTTCTACTTATTATTATTATTTTTATGTTTCATGGAGCATACGTGGATTTTCTCTTATTATATATATATATATATATATATATATATATATATATATATAAATAAATATATATATATATATATATATATATATATATATATATATATAAATATATATATATATATGTGTGTGTGTGTGTATATACTGTAATTATAGTAGGGATGAGTCTGTACCACAATTGCTGAATTGCTTAAGAAAGAGAAATTTGACGTCAACCGATTACGGGGCACGGGCGTTTGCTCATCAATTCCGATTTGAGACTACCACTCACCTTTAAGAATGTTAAAATGGACGGTTAGACTAATAAAGAAAACTCCAACTCCAAACTCTAACTCACAGCGGTGATTTGATTTTGAATATTCCAACATTCTATATGCAAGTTAAACCTTGAATCTATTCAGTCTCGCTTTTCTCTCAGCAAAGTGGTCAATCTTTGTTTCAATGTCAAGACTCCTTGGTCCTTCTTTGGACGCTCAACCTATTTACAACATGAACATTCAGTCGTCCAAAGCGGATATTTCGATACCACTAGTAATAGATATCAAAAGCTGTGATCAGACAGCTCGATGTCTTCTCAAGTTTTCGATAGTTATGGTCAAAAGTTTAACCCTATACCAGCCACAGGTGGAGAAAGGTTTCCACTTCTAAAAGTCCATCGCAAACAAAGTATCATCGTGGATGAGAGACCCGCCGGGTGCCTCCATAGCCCGGGTGCCCGGGAGTTTGCCCCCTGAGAGTGCATAGGAGTTACGCCACTGTGAGCGGTGAGAAAAAGATTATTTTTGGTAAATTGCAGTCTGCTGTAAAATAGGTTTTCAACTTCAGTGGAGGGGCAAAGGTTTGCATTTACCAATAAAAAGAGACTAATCAAGACTGATTCCACTGATTGTAAAGGGTTTTTTGTTTTGAATTTTGGCTTGTTTCTTTCTAGGCAGCTAGGGTTTGTCAGATTTTGGAACTGATCCAAGTAGGCTGTTCCAACACTGGTCAGTTTAGTTGTATGTATGTAATCATGAGTACAATTCTCAAAGTACGAGTACGAGTACAAAACCCGGAGTACGAGTACTAGTACATGGGCCTGAGTATGAACATGAGTACGAGTACAAAGACCTGTGTATGAGTAAATGTACTTGATTTTCATATTCTCTGGGTGCAAGTAATGAGTACGAGTACAAAGTCATGAGTACAAGTACGAGTACAGAAAAATATACTCGAGTACGAGTACTAGTACGTATTCGAGTACTACAACTAGTCTGAGAGGACGGCCCCTGAAGTAAGATATCTACCTTATCATTTTAGACTTAAGCGTCTTGCGTTTACCACCCTGGAGCTGTGAAGGATTAGGGGGACGTGCTGCACGGGTTCACAAATTTCTCTCTCTGAAAGGAATCCTTTGACATCTTGTAGCTAATTAAAGGTTCACAATAATTCTCGGATCTGAGGCCCTTGTACAAGTGTTTTGCAAGGCTTGACGTTAGGAAGTTCTTCCTTTATCAGTTGTCAACGAGTGGAATAGTCTACCTGAGTGGGTAGTTAACTCCACATCCGTGCACAGTGCTGCTTTAAAGGCAGTAGGCAGTCACTCCAGTCAGAGTGAGTGTACCCTGTCACTCTAGTTCATGATTGGCCTATTTTGATCATGTGACAATATTTTTGTTGGTGAATTGTAAAATTCAAGGAGAATTTCTCCTTGCTTTACCATTGTTTGTAATAATTATGTTCGAAACATCTTCAGAGGTGCTTGTAATGCAATAAGAGGAGATTTGCAAGAGTTTGCTGATTTTTCAAAGAAAATTTTGGGGCGACTGCTAATTGCCTTTAAGGTTAACATAGACAAGTTCTTCCATGACTGCAGTAGAATCTAATTGTACTGGGCTCTCTTGGTGTTAGTCTGGTTGTTTGTTTTAGTAAAGGGTTTGGATTCAGGGCATCATATGGGGCCTTACCTCACCTTTGCCCTTTAACTTGTTATGTATATTATCTCAACTAATGTTCCTCTTTTTCCTTTGACTTACTGCTATTTCAGTGTGGTGACATTCCAAAAATGTGATTTAGCTTAAATTATTCTTCTAATTCGTTAACCTGGTTAAGAATGTCTTTTATACATAAATGGACGCACAGTAAGTGAAGCATGGTACCGCATCTTAAACAGGGCTGTAAAGCCCGCTTCCGTTCTAGAGTACGGTACGTTTTACTAAACTGCATGGGAAATGGCAGGAAATGGAAGGTTTCGCAATCGGATTTAGCCGGCGGAATGGGCTCCTACTTGACTCGGAGTGTATTCCCTCAGAGTCTACAAAACGGAAACTTACATCAGGGTTAATTAAAGTGACACTGTTTTGTTTGATTTACAATGTAAAACATGAATGACTTTGTCCAGTCCACTGGTTACAGTACTGTGTAGGTGGGACTGTGAAATTGATTCCTATTTGGGGCCACTGGAACTTATAATCAGACTTGACTGGAACTCGACTGGAATTGGCCTTGTACTATAGGATTAGGTGGACTCGGGTATAGCTCTGACTTAATCCCAAAAGTAGATGATTTAAATATGCAAAGTTAGCGTTTGGTTCTCTCTGTTTGTTGGCGAAACCGTTTCTTATGAGCACTGTCTCCACAATATCCTCCCAAGGTCAAGAAAAGCATGTCAAATTCAGCTTTTGTTAAGTACACTTAGGTTAGTCACTAACTCAGGGAAAAACATTACTGGATCGGAGGATCTTTGAGTATGTTACAAGAAATGTCATTACTGTAACAAACCACTTGGACAATAAGCACTGTGTTTAAAAATGACTTTGCACACAAATCAATTTTTAACTGAGTAATAAGAATGACTAAGTGTATGAACGAACACGTCGGTCAAAAGCCTAACAAATTATAAATCAGTAACGGCACAAGCCTTCACATACTGCAGCTTGTGATACTGCAGTTTGTGATAGAAATTGTGAGGAAAATTTGATGGTGGTGGGCAGTGACGTCACCAAGGGGAGGGCAGGGGCAGGGGCAAGGGCACGTGCCCCAAATGTTGGTTGGCCCCTTCCGGTGTGCCCCCAACGAGATCTGGGGTATTAAAATGCAAGCGTAACACCCTGTTTATATATCTATCTGAACACGAGGACCCACGCCCATTGCCACTTACGATCAGTCTCTCATGGGGCTAAAATTGCACAAAATGGTCTCAAAACTACAATTTTGCGTCGCGCCATGCGCGCATTTATTTTTTGAACTATGTGAATGAAGCCTGACTGCGTTATTGGGAGATGTAATCCACATATCTTTTCAACATTTATTTTCAACAGCCTGCTATGGGACTTCTGCTGCCGTGAGTCGTCTCCTTCAGTACAATTCCCGCATCGACGATCTTTCAGTGAGATTTTATATTCGAAACCTGTAAAAAGTGCAATTTTCGTTGCCTTTTTCATCGCGAATACTTATAATTATTAAATTAAACAGTTTCACCTCATAGGCTAATGTCTGTTTATTTAAAAACCGATTAAAGGCATTGTCTGGTGGCATTTTGAAGGGGCCTTATATGAAAGATAAAAATTTTCGTTGCCTTTTTCATCGCGAATACTTACAATTATGAAATTAAACAGTTTCACCTCATAGGCTAATGTCTGTTTATTTTAAGGGAACTTTGTTCTCCTGAATCCTCCCTGAGGCGGATCCAAGCACCACACCACGGATCATAAAATGTGGTACCTCCAAAGGAGTATAGTTACAGTGCACGAAATTTTCATAGATATTTAATACAGAATTTTCTGAAAAATGCAGGAAATGAATTTGTCATAATTATAATTTTAATGCACCCAAATTCCAATGAACCACATTCAAGGACTTCTTTTTCCAATGTTTTTCCGGATACCCCCCGATCCGCAGCCATATGCACCTTCGATGCTCTAATGTGAAAGCTTCCCCTCAGTGCCATACCTGGAAGTTAGTTGTCTCAACATGAATGCTTGTTAGGCAGCATGAGTGAATTTATTTTATAAAGCCCAATGCAAACCTTAGCATGATCCGCCGTCCTCACTCACAATCCCCCTCCACCCCTCCCCGAATAATTAAGTGCAGAAAGGTTATCCAACTTAGTCAAACTTTGATTTTTATTTTCGTGGTCTGCTTAGTGCATTCTGTGTCATTTGCACATAGCTAAATGCTTCATTCTAATGGTCACAATTTTGTAAATACCCCAGGACCTCTAGGGGATTCGTCCCCTGCATGGACCCCGCTGAAGCGATGTGGGGTGACGAAAACGAGAGATGAATCATGAATGTATCGTATATAATATTACTACCAAAGTGACTTCCGGTTTGAAAATTTTCGGTAACTTGTCCAAATAAAATATAGTTTGTGGTCATTACGCTTATTTGTAACGAGAAAGTAACAAAACCAAAATGTAACGTCGTTTACAGTTGTGTTATTGCAGAATTGTAACTTGCTCTGTTACAGGGTTACGAATGTTACTCGTTACACCCTTCCATTACGCAAATGTAACCCTGTGTATCGGGTAATTTTCTAAGCGCATTTCGAACTCAGCTTTAATCAATGAGTTTCTGATGGGGTCAATACAGGCCCGTAGCCAGACCGGGGCACGAGGGGGCCGTCCCCCCCCCCGTGAGGACCAATGTGCCCCTCTGTACGGAAAATCGATCGAAAATAAAATTTTAGTACATGTAAACGGTGGCCCTGGTATGACACCAAGCGATTTGTAACCAAAAATGATCCCAAAAGCAGTTTAATAATGAACGTATTTTGTTCTCTGTAACATTTTTGTTCTAAAATTACAAAAATTTTCTCTCGCTACGCGCGCTTTCATCTTCAGTTACATATAGCTCTAACACCCGTTTCAGATATGTTGGCTTAATTTATAAATATACAGGTTCCACAATTAGGCTATTGTTCTTTCGTGTAGGTGTGATTCCCGGAAAAACACAAAATTGAATCCATAAAAAGTTCCATCCTTTCTCTTACGATCGGGAAGATTCTTAATTCAGACTCAACATCATGATAATCGTTTTTGTATGAAACGTAGTGTCTCAATGTCCAGGGGTGGTGGAAGGGGGCATCCCCTAGCGACCAGTCGCCCGGCGTCTTGTTTTTGTTCTTAAAGACAGACACTCATCACCCCAAATACATTTTGGTTGGTAGAAAGCAAAATTCTCAGTTGGTCATAGGTGAATGCTCTTTGATTGACATCAAACTGTCAAAGCTCACAATACACAGCATGCGCAGAGAATGTTCTGGTTACATATTATGGCCTTGTATGCCCAACAGGATATGCCCTTAAGCAATAAACTAGGTTTGTGTCTGCACAAGGAGGGGCTCCACACAGTTTTGGAAGGAGTAACTTAGTCGGGAGAATTGGAACTGTCTAGGACGAAGAGGGCAAATTCTTCCATAGAAACCCAAATTTTCTAACTTTCCTTAATAAGAACCAAATATTTTCAATTTTTCTTCAACAGAACCTCAAATTTTTCGCCGGTCGCCCAAAATTTCGCGTTCGGTATCCAATCTGTAACCCATTTCTTCTGACGGGGCTTCGGGTTGCTGGACCTCTTAGGGGAGCTTGGTCCCTTCGTCGGGCTTATCTTTATCTTTCCACCGCCCCTTGCTGAGTCTGTATGCAGGTTTTTCCGTGATAAATAATTTTCCTGCAAAATTTCGGCGCGCTTCGCCCGCAATTCTCACAAGCGAAGTAATATCATCCATGAACATTATTAGTACAAAAATTCAAGTGAACTCTTCCAGCCAAAGCTAGGTGAAGGCTCAAAGTTAGATCCCGGACATCAAGGCGCTTTCATGTAGTAATCTAGTACCTTGAGTAACATTCGCTCCGCGACGACTATACGGTTTGAAGCTAAATTTACTCGTACCAAAAATTTATTCCAAAATTTACTTTTTCTGTTTTTTTTTTATCACGTAAAATTTCGTTCAAAGTAGAAATACGATAATGACCATCTGAAGTGTGAACTGTGAAGATATTGGTGTGCTCTCACTGTCATTCAAAGTCCTGCTCAAAGCTCCATGCTGGTGTTCCCATATTGTTAATCCGCCACATATTCGGAGAATTTCCCTCTGGGTCCTAACAAAATCATACTGGATCACACCAAGCCTGTCTAATGGCAGCCCCTGGTCCCGCCTCGCCGTTCGCAAAGTACTCAACCGGCTTCACCTGCGCTTGCTGAGCTGAAGATATATCGTGATTATAGTCTTGTTCCCTTCAATTGTGGAGAATTTCTACGTCTCTGTATTGCAAGCGGAGGGAAAAATTTCCATCAGAAGAGTGAAATTTTCGCGCGCTTCGCGCGTATGTACACACGTAAAACCGATACCTTTAAGCTATGTGTGGTAAGCTTGAGATAGTTAAATAGCTGTAGTTCCGGCAAACTGTAATCATGTGGTGGCACTACTGACAACAAACATAATCTTCGGTGCCCCTCTATGAGGTGTCGGTGCCCCCCTATATCAGAATTCCTGGCTACGGGCTTGGGTCAATAGTTGAAGCTCGCCATAGGGGCACATGTGACAATCACCCCACCCCCCTAAAACGCTTGGCAAACCATAATCTCCGTTCATCAAATAACATACAATTATTAGAGATTGTTACGGAATTTGGACGACGGACAGTTTTCCTTCCATCTCATACACGGTGCATATTTTTTAATTGTGCAACTCGATCAGTGGTCATGTGGATAAATATTGTGCTTAAGTTGGCGTCATGACTTTAAGATATCCCCTCTCCCCCCGAGGTAAGTTTCTGACAACCGCTATTGAGTAAAGGGGCATGAAAAATGTAAGCGCATTGTCTGTCATGTACTATTAATGGTACATGTCAAATGGTCTTTAATCCTACCGACGTCCAGCACCGCGTAAGGACTGAAAGAACTTGACATTTAACAAATCCTTCTGTTAAAGAAACAGGACTATTCCATTCGTAGCGATCTTAGTAACACTTCGTCCTACTTTGAACCTTTATTCATTTGAACTTGAAATCTACAAGGGTATTGTCATTATTGGAACTATTTATCGTCCTCCTGCTAACTCTATATCATCTTTCAAAGAGGACGTATTTAAGCTTTTAACACTTATTAATACCGAGAATAAAACTTGCTATCTTGTTGGAGACTTTAACGTTGATCTTATTCAGTACGGTGAGAACAGCCATGTTAATGATTTTGTTACCTACTTTACTCCTCTTCATTTCTACCTCGCATCTTGAAACCAACTAAAAATAACTGATAACTCATCGACTCTTATTCACAATATTTTATGTAATAACCATAATGTGCAACTTACCTCTGACATAACTGTGTGTGATATAAGTGATCACTTACCTGTTTACGTTATTCGACCAAGCTTTTATCCATACGTGATGATGAATTTTTCTTTAAAAGAGACACTTCTCCTACTCCACTGTGTGAATTTTCCGAGGAACTTCGTTCAGTAGACTGGAATTTTACCTACAATTATTCTGATGCAAACAGTGCCTATGATAATTTCATCCATGTTGATTCTACGTTGTATAACACGAACTGTAAGTTCAAAAGATTCCTCAAAGAAAAATTAAAAGTAATTTCCCTTGGATGACCCATTGTATCTTAAAATCAATAAAAACTAAGAAAAAAAACTTTAGAAATTTTCTTAATATGCCTATACTGAGAGGAAGAAGACCAAGTTTACTGTTTACAAAACGAATTAACTAAAATTAGTAGACAGGCCAAAGAAATGCATTACCAAAATCTTTTTGATAATAATGAAGATAATTTGATTAAAACATGGCAGATAATTAAAGACATCATTGGATCTCACAAAGAGAGGAATACTAGTTTTTCCTTTAACACCAACAATAAAATTGTAACCAATAAGAACAAAATTGCGGAAGCCTTAAATACTTACTTTAGTACTATTGGTCCAAACTTGGCTCGCAAAATTCCTGATTATCCTCCCACCACCTTTGACTTTTTTATAGTCTCGTTTATTGATCATTCTTTTGATTCAAAAATTCATATACAAGTGGTACAATTCATTCTTTCATAACAAGGATACAGCATATATGGCATATAACATATTCATGAAATAAACATTTCTTTGAAGATTGTCATGCGAAATTCATTACTAGCTTTGCTTAAGATGTAGTATTCAACACTGAGGTAATATTTAAATTTGTGAGAAAAAGCAATAGCATCTGAAATTTTATTATTCAACTTGCAATTAAAGATATAATACTTTTCATGTAAAATAAAGACGGACATTTGACTTAAACTCCAAAATTTCTAACCCTTATTCTTTTTTTTCTCTCACCGTCAAATGTCTCTGAAATGATTAGCGTAATTAATAAACTACCAAACAAAGCCGTCCCTAGTATTGATAACATTCCTGTGAGTGTACTTCAGCAAAATTGTCTCAGTATTGCCAGCCTACCGACTCACATTGTTAATTTATCTTTTGCCAATGGAATTTTCCCCGATCACCACAAACTTGCTACAGTCACGCCTGTATTTAAATCTGATGATCCCATAAATGTCCCTAATTATCGCCCCATATTTGTCTTAACTGCTGTCTCCAAAATATTCGAAAGAGTAATGCATAACAAGCTTTCTCAATTTCTGGAAAGACATAAGCCCCTCTCAGACAACGTATTCTACGTACATGGCTACACTAGATTTAATAAGTTACATTACTACTGGGTTTGACGAAAGTACCTTGGATATTTTTGTGGACTTATCTAAATCCTTTAGCACCGTAAATCACAGCATTCTGCCATTCTCTCACACGAACTTACTCATTATGGAATTAGAGGTGTGGTTAATGATTGGTTTGTAAATTATCTGTCTAATCGTAAGCAACTTGTATGTATTAATAACTGTTCTTCGTCATTCAAAGGTTCCATGTTATTCCTTATCTATATTAATGATCTTCCCCATTTTTTCAGTAAGTTAAAATTTGTACTATTTGCAGATGATGCTACTATCTTGTCTAGAACAGCTAATCCTACCTTTAATTTTTCCATAGTAAACGCACACCTTTTTCGTGTGTGTCACTGGTTCATTTCAGGCTAACAAACTTTCTCTGAATGTCAAAAAGACGTATTTCATGCTGTTCCAGTCTAGTAGAAAGAAACCACCAGCATTTTGTATTGACGGTTCCATTGTCAGCCAATCCGATTCGGTATTGAACTTCTTAGGGCTCCTTATCGATCCCACCTGACCTGGAAGTACTACGTACATCGACCTGTCAATATGTAACATCTCTAAGACTTTTGGCGTCCTTCATAAAATCGAGCATCTTGTACCTCGTCGTATTCTTTTATCTTTGTACAATACTCTTATTCTTCCTAACTTATCTTATTGCATTATTGATTGGGGAAACACTTTCCAGTCTTATCTTAATAGAATTTCATGTCCTGCAAGAAAGAGCCGTTCTCTTAATTACCGACTCTCATTATATGGCTATCACCGTTGATCTCTTTAAAGAATTAAATACTGAATTTTGAATGTTTTTGACAACTATAAGCACCAGATGGGAATGTTTATGTTTAAATTAGTCTCGTGTTATTACTTCCTTTGTTCCAGAATCACTTTCATATTAGCATAACGATTCACAACTATTATACTAGGAATTCTGAAAACTATCACTTTATAGTATACAGAGTTTAATATTCTTCTACAATGTTAATCAAAAGGCCTTTTCGGATACTTCTGGATTTCAACTTTGGAACTACCTTGACCCTCCCCTCTACCTTATTTACCAAGAAATTCAATTTTTACTTAATTGCCAAGTATTAATGTCAATGTGTCATTTTTCTACCTATTGTCTTTACTCTCTTATACATGCATGGTTGTTGAATGCCTATAGCCTAGGTGGGGTGTGCCCTGCCAGACAGAATCAAATGTAGTTCAGCTATTGAAATATTTAAGGCTAAGTTAAAAACCCACCTGTTTAAAGAAGCATTTAGTATTTAGAGGATTTATTTTTAATGTAAAGAGCTCCAGAAAACCTTTAATTATATAGTGCGCTATATCAAGTGTCATTTACATTGTCGTGTATAGTACGATAGTTACGAATAATTAAATTTCGTTACACATGGCGTACCTTAGGTTATACGTACAGCAAGTAGTTAACTACAAGCAAGGGACAGTGACAGAAGTTCTGGTGGGCAAAAGCTGAGAGGGGAAATCGAACGTAAATGGTGAACTATCCATTTGTCGTGATAGGAACATGGTCGTCTGCAGGTTCTATTTGAATGGGAAATGCAAGTTTGGGGACCGTTGTCGAAATGAGCATCCGAGGAATATTTCTGGTCGGTATTAATTCTGGGTATTTATCCACGATAGGCCTAGGCTATTAAATCTTGCATCCGTACCGGTTTAGCGAAATCGTTTTTTACATTGTATTGTATGATGGTGGTACCATGGCATGAGTCGGTCAATTAAGGGCATTTTCACTAAAAACATACACACGAGGCAGTAATATGTAATTTAAACTTATCCATCATTCTCATGAACATGTTTTCTCTTAATCCTGAAAGTTAGAGTGAATTTCGTTGGCAAACTCTCAAGAAACAGAGAAATTCCCACCACAAGTTTCAGATGCCTTAACTGTTAGGTTCAAGTAGGCTATGGTAGCCAACCTTGAGTCGGTCACCCAAACATTACGAAAGCCCATAAGAGTGATATCAAAATATATTCCATGAATGATATCACCATTATAAAAACAAATCATAAGATGATAGAAGGAGACCATTCGCAGTGATTTGGAGAATTATTTAAAATAATTTTTTAGGCTATTTATAGGTCTCAAGCCACCTTTAGGTAACACAAGATGTTGGCTAGGCTGGGTAAATTTCTTCTAAAAATGGGAGTGAATGCTTATTTTTGACAGAGTTTGAGTTGTTGTCATGTAGTGCTTGAGTTTCTTCACTGTCATATGCTTATGTGTTGGCCATAGCATGCCTGTCTTACATTTTGAATGCAGTGACTGACTCAAGGTACACTCACTATAGTATTAAAGGCTTTTTTATTTACTAATAGGCTATGCCTTATATCCCACAGATATGTCCACCTAGTATTGGCTTCTCAAGTAGCGTCTGTAGTAATTTTTGCAGCAAATTGAATGGACTTGAACTAGTTCAGTATCTACCAGTGCCACAGAACTGCAGGCCTAGGCCTAACTGTTAGGTCTAAAGTAGGCTACATGTAGAATTGGCTTCATCCCTACAGTTTGCAGAAAATTGAAGATTTGCACTGCACCTAAAAGCGATAGCCTACACAGCTGTTTTGAATTGACCCTGAATGTTAGTTAACGGAGCAAAAAATAAATTTGTCTTATTTCGAGAGTTGAGGGGATCATTAGCGGCTCCCCATAGAGGCACAGGGGGGCACTTGCCCCCCAAAAGTTTGCAAAGCACGGTCTTCAATCTTCAAAAAAGCCCATGAAAATTGAGATGGTTTAAGGAGAAAGTTTCTAAATGTGGAAGAAATCATCCCTTCTATCTCACAAATATGGTATACTATTTACAAAGTTGTGTTTACCATTACAAATTTTCTCTGTAATTGTCAAGTATGTATTGCGTGATAATTTAAAGATTCAACCTCTGGTTAGTACATTTGACCACTGGATATGTGAAATAATATTAGTCTAGTCATCATGATTATAATTTATTTTCAGGCTTGTATGCAGTTCCTTCAATGAGGGGATTCTAGTTTGTGATAAAGAAAAATGATAAAATTTCACACTGTCTAATAGGGGAGCCATCATTAGTTGGCCCTAAGAGCTCTCTTAAAACCATTGCCAGAACCGTGAGTTGCAAGTTGCATGACATTTTTTTCATCGTATTTTCATGTAAATCATGTGTCAAAAATTTTCACGCCCCAAAAAGGGTGAAAATATGAACATTTTTTGGGGTAAATTCACATGAAGCCTTAACCGCTGGTGATCGCAAAGTCACTAATTAGTCTTCTAAAGCCATACGTGCCAGGCGTGTGTGAGGTTTAATGTAAAATACGAGAATTTTTGAATTCGAAGCTCTATCGGTGTCTGATCAAACATGATTTGGCAGAAAGTTCTGAAGTCACACCCAGTCAGTGTTTAATTTAATACAGTAGAAACAGTGCTTATGAGAACTCGGAGGGAAAAAAGTCGTGTTTTGCAAGAATTTTTAACTGAGTTGCGAGAATGCTTTAAACCAGGTAGTAGAGAATCTCCAACCCGCAAGACCATTTGGTCCTACCAGAGAGGCAATCATGATCATAATTTCAGTAACATTTGACATTCAATTTATAACAATTTTATCTACCAGTTACCCAGTCAGCCGGTGTAGGCTAAATACGTTGCTCGATGCTGCCTCAGTGGTGTAGTATGTCCTCATACTGTAGATAGCAGAATGTAGCATGCATTGTAAGGCATGTCTTTGCCATGTACACATAAACCAAACTCATGGGAAAGTATGCGAACAGTCCCGGTGGATCCCATGGATTAGACCCCTCCCCTCAGAGAGGGTTTAAAATTAAAGAAATGAATAACTTTTTAATGTAATGCAATGACTAAACATTAATGAAGTGTCTTCAAAATAAAAATTTTCAGGCGCGTTCCGCTTGCTTTTTCTTAATCACTTGTTTACTATTATATATACTTCAGACATTATTATACTGTATACATAATAATAACCATACTCCTACCGTACTATCCGTAGCAGGCCACTGATATTGCCAAGGTTGTGGGTCCGAACCTCCCAGAATACGTACTTGATTTTGCCCCACTAAACAAAATTCCTTAGAGCCGCCCATGGAGGGGATTGAAAAAAATGTTTTTAACAAAAAAATATATGTTCACTGTTGAAAAGCACATGGAAATGAAGTGTGGACAGGAAATAGTTCCATTAATTCTTAAGGCAAGAAAATTTAGTTCCACAAAACAACTACAGTGCATACCTACGTACGTACTTCAGTGCTGATGGTAAAGTTACTGTACAGTATGTGACTTAATACTGAAATGTGGCAAATATCAAATCGATTACTAGCCGCTAGCACATGACTGGCGCGGCCATTAGTTTCTGTATTCTAAGTTAAAGGATCAAACACATTGTGCCTGAAATTTCTTCTCTTTATATTGCCAGTGGTGTAGCTAGTATTTTTTTGTGCAAGGACAGTTTAGCTTAGCTGTACAGTTTTGAAACTGAATACTTCAGTCTGGCTATTAGTGCCTATTACTACTGTAGTAGTAGTAGTAGTAATTGCCTTGTTGTAGGGGAGTCAACTTCAGTTTGTGTACAGTATGTGTGTGTGTGGGGGGGGGGTGGGGGTGTCAGGTGAGGAGAGGAACTTTGTGGCTTGACATGCAATTGCTCTTTTGTGAGAGGAGTGTAAATGGAGGGGAATCTACCCCTTTGGCTGCGTGGAGGGTACAACTCTCCCAAAGGAAAATTTTACAAAAAACTTGCTCAAAAATTTTTTTTGTATTGAAATTTCATAGTACAGTAATGCTTTACATAGAAAATAATGGGGACAAATGCATTTCAATCAGCAGTTGAATCCTCTTGACATGAAATGAAATACTTTACCTCTAGATGGTTGCAATTAGGCTTGGACCAAATGTTTTATTTGTAATTTTGCTTGGTTCTCCACCTACCAGCAAGCCATCCTGCATTCACCTTATGGGTGGGATACAGGGTACAGGACAACATACTGTACCCACAGTGGTCCAGAAACTAACAGCCTAAAAAACTGTGGGGGACATAATCCAAAACCTGTCACACTAAATTCAAAATTTGAACTTATAAGTTGGTCAAATTGCTTTAGCCTACATTGTGGTACACTTTGTCAAATATCTAAAACCACACTTTTTAATGTAAACGCATCTTGTATTTTAGCGTCATGTGACCAAACGTCACTACAGTAGATAAAATTCTGAAAGTGGCAGGATGGAAACACAGAAACATGATTTTTGGATCTGATAATGATAGCCAATTAAATGATATTAACCTTTTTGTTTTAAGTCAGTCTAGCTGCAACACTAAGAAAAAGATAATTAAACTCTTAAAATGAGCTTTTTTCAGTTTTGGTGGCATTTTGATTGGTCAAATTTTCCAGTGGGCATTTTCTGTCCTGCCACCTCTCAAATCCCTTCTTTTTTATTTATCTACCATAGCCTTGTGATTTGATTCCATCATTTTAAAAATTCAGCCTTTTAAGCATATATTGTAATCACATGTAAAATGAAAGACTGCAAAGACCATGCAAATCCCTTTGTTTGTGTTCTTCCGTCCTGCCACTTTTTCAGAATTCCATCCCGCCAACTGTGAATATGTTGTGTGGTCACCCAGTGTGTATCCACACAATAAGCACACATGTACTGTAATTGCTGATTAGAGTTTTTACTGATTCTGTAACTTAAGTCTTTGTACTCTTCTTAAGTTCCTCCTTTCAAGCCAGTGTTAGGAAAATAGTAATTTTTCAGCAGGGAACTACCAATTTTCACACATATGCTATTTGGAAGCTATCATGGGATAAAAGGTCTCGAAACATCTTACTTTAAATCTTCCATTTCATTTTCTTTTGTTAGTAGTTCTGTTGTAGACATTCGATTAGAAAAGATCTAAATAATGGCCCAAAGCATGGGAAAGGAATACAGCTTCAGTTCAGTGCCAAACTTGTGCCAGTATGGTCCTTTTTTGAAGCCAGCCAATCACTGTGTTCAGATACTGCTCACCCACCAAAGCTCATTTTCTTTTTTTGCAATATTGCCTAGGCCCTAATTGCTGTTTATGTGCATTGCAGTTTTAAAAGTTGTATTGTGACCTCAATATAAAAGCTATTGAGACCTGGCACATTTCTTACTGTACCGTATAGATACAGTAGCTTTCTGACAAGGTATAGTAGTTTAAGAAATATTAAGAAATTTGTCAATAGTAAATTCCTGTTTAAATGTCAAAAGTACTGATTAAAGAGGAAAGAAAGTTAGGGGAAAAAAACTTTTATCAAGGATATGAGAAAAATGTGGGGAGGTTACAAACAGGAAAGACAAACAACAACCCTAGGAAGTTGAAGGATGGGATCACCAGAGCAAGAAGTGCCAAAGCATGGTACTGTAGGCAACCAGTTTTCAAACTGTCAGAAACAAAATCATAGCAAATTGAATAAAGCTGTAAAGAGAGAACACTAAAGTTTACTCTTGGATTTCTGTTAAGTACAGTATGAGGGTTGGCTCTACCAGTGATAGGATGTTATATTTAAGTGTGGCGAATTGTACAAGTTTCATACTTGGACTGAAGGGGGACCAATTCTGGGTGGCCAAAAAAGGATGATGTTGATTGGCATGCTTTAAACAATGGTAATTAACATAGTTTATCTACCACAACAAATACTGCACAGTAGCTATAGGTACCTGAAGATTTTGTTACAATTTGAAATGCAAGCTCCGAAGCAGTTCTGAAGCATGCAAATTTAATTCAATGAAAAGTTTAATACAATTCCAGTTGGAACATTAAGGTATGATCAAGGCTTTCTAAAATTGACAATATCTTTACGTTGTTATTATTCTTTAAAAACAAATTACTTCAGGTTCAAGTTAAGTGCAACTCAGTTTGCGTCTTCATAAAAAAGTAGAATCACATAAACATATAAGGGTGTTGTGCATATTGGAATTTCATAACAAAATCCTGCTGTTTCTCAACTGCCTGTAATACTCTATGTACTTCTATTATTGTTTAAGAAAACCCTAAATCCCGAAACACTTGCACGTTTCTTTCCACTCACAATATAACTGTTCTGTTTTACATTGAAAAAATGGGTGGCAAACATTAAATGTAAACTTTCCATACTGCTGACAATGTTTTAATATATTAACACAAGCATTTTGTCCCACCGCTCAGGTTCTTCTTTCAAGTGTTTCTGTTTCATAGAAGAAATCACCAAATTATTAACCATTTTACTGTATTTGAGAGACCAATAGTTGAGTTTGTTGTTGCAATGAGCAGATTTGTTTTTGAAGATTTAAGCTGAATTTTAGAAGCAATGCAAGTTTTATGGTAATTTTTGACCATCAATTCTTTCCATCCCACCACCAAAATGTACTGCATTCCCATGGCAACACATTTAAATGAAACTTCAACCTATAATCCAAATTATTACTTATGTCATTAGCAAGTTTATAAAGTAGAATGTCTGTGCCCATATTGTTGCATAGCAGAGAAATATTCCAAAAACAAATTTACAGTTGTTTAACATCCCACCACCTGAGGGAGGGGGGGGGGTTTGGATCATGCCTTGGGGTATTGTCAAACTTGTGAACATTTAATTATACCACTTTACCAGAAAGCTGTCTAAATTGAAACCAGATAAGATTAAGGACAGTTTTCAACACCAGGCTGTGGTCCGTGATGTGTCTTATGCTTTCATTTTGCCTGCAGCTTTGATTGCAGAATTTTTACCAAGTAAAGTCAGTCAGAATTTGTTAAGATACACCCTTCTGCATTAAGGCCTACACTAGTACAGTATTGACTCCTCTAAAAGGAGTAGCAGCAAGTACAGTACATAAATATATATTTCAGAATATGCAGTGGTACCATAATTAAAGTTGCTGGGTAGCAACAGAATTAGTTAAGGTGTGCTTTAAACATATGCTACATGTCATGTAAAATACTGTAGGTCTAGTCATGTGTCACTTTAATTTCAAATTTCCAGTGTGTGAAGTGTTTATGTATTATGTAACCTTTGGTTACTACTGGTTCATAGTCTCAGGCTGCAAATCTAGCTTCTATCTACAGTCAGATGCATACAGTAAGGTAGCCGGGAGTACATGCAGTATTCTAGTCTACTGTACAGAAGATTATTTGTGATTTTTCAGTTGTTTGTAGCAAACATAATTACACATAGTTCCATCTTCAAAAGCGTTATTTGGTGAGCAACAAGAATTTGACTCCATGTCCAAAATAGCTCACCACTTTCAAGTGTATGGTGCCTTCATGAACTTGCCGTGTTATCTGGGCCGTACCCCAAAATACAGTTACTTGGTTTTCCATGGTTGCCAGAGAGGCCTTTGACTTTAATTTGATGACCTCCTTCAGTTCAGTTTTCTTCAGTTGTTATAATTAATATGCTAGGAACTTAGGAAGTTATATTTTTTATTTACATTTATGCAAAGCTGTGCCAAAAATTTACAGATATTTCCAGACAGTTTCACTATCTAAAGGCAAGGAATACCATTATGTAAAAGCTATGTAATCATAACCAGACACTACTGTACATGACAAAAAAATGGTACCAGACTCTATGGATGCTTTAAAAATTAAACTTTTTGCAGGAACTTAACTTAGAGTAACTTCCTATATAGAGGATTGTAGGTCATTTTAGATGTACTATGCAGGAGGACATGAACCATTCCTCATCCCTTGCAATTTAAACAAAAAAAAAGGGGGGCCTGGGGGTGTTTATAGGTTACCTAAAATGAAAAGTATGTCCTACTGTAGTATAACTTGTTTGGGTAATACATTGAATCACATATGTTAGTTTATTAATTTCTATGAAATGTCATCTTAGAAGGTACAGTAGAGTAGGTTAGTTAGTTAGATGAGGTTTTACGGCTCAGTTTCTAACCAATTGGTTTAAGTCGGGCCGGCCACGGCCTTTTTTCCAGTTGTGGCTCACTGGCTTGTTTTCCTTACTCCATTGCTTATGCTGAGCACCAAGCACAGTGGCAGTAGGTTCCATTTTTAAAGTCTTTGGTATGACCCGGCCAGGAGTTGAAACCCAGACCCCAGTAGAGTAGGAGTACCATTGGTAGACCTTTGGTATACCTAGGGTATATGCACTTTACCATTTAGTAAGGTTAGTGCTCGGTAGTGTTGCCTCAATGTAAGTTTACAGTAATCAGTATGGCAAATTTTCGCCGATCGTAGTACTTCTTCAATTTATGTTTGAGGACCCCTGGGGGAGAAACCTAGTGGAAGCCTTGCATAGGCTAGGAATATTTCCCCTTTCCTATAGGCTATACCTTTGTACCTAAGCCAGACATAGGAAAGTAGATAGTACATTACAGGCCGATACAGTTCAAAGAATTGTTGGCCTTTGTTGAAGTGAGAATTTGGAAGCTGGCACTAAATTTTAAAATCCATATTGAAGTTTTTCAAATAAACCATGTCCCATTCTTCTACAGTGCCATTGTGAGCGAATGAAATGCAGACTGTATGTAAAACTGGTGTCTGCAGCTCAACTAGTTACTTTAGTACCCTGTTTCTGTGAGTTGTCAGTGACAAGGCTTTGTTCACTTCAAGGAGGTCCAACAAAATCACCCTTGCAACTAGCACAAATTCCTGACTATTTTTCAATTTTTGCAAGCCTGGAAGGTACTGTACTTAGATATGAAGGTGAAGGAAATCTTTAGGGCCCTCCCACCTATGGTACCATTTACAGTAGTAAACGATCACACAATGGCACCTTGGTGTCACTTTAATGTGGTTGACCATTCGTATTTACTGTGTTAATAGTATAGCAGCTGGTTAAATAAAAGGCAGTGAGCGTAAACCCCCAATGAGACAGTTGAACGTGATGTCACAACTTGAAATTGGAATGAAAATGAAATACTGTATTTTTTGGGATAATAATGGGACAAAAAGGTTTGCTGATTGCAGCTGCCAATCCTGGCTCAGGGACCACCATTTAACTTCGGCATTTTTGAGCCTTTTTTCCAATGGCTGTGAGGGAAGCAGTACACTTTATCTGCACCTCTGCCCAACCTCAGTGCTAGCAGGGGCATTATGGAAAAATCTTAGGGGGAGGTATGAATTAAAGAGGTTCTCATCTGTGACTTCTTTATTCTGGTGCAGGGTTTCCCCTGGCATTCTTTTTGTGAGGCAGCCACCTCACAGTTTTTGGCCACCACTTTACAGAAATTTGCTATACTTGCCACATGTACAGTATTAGCTATGGAAGTGTTAATAGTTCTCACTCACTGATGGTGCCAAAGCTGACATCACATTACCCCCATGGACTCATACCACCTCACACTCTCTAAAACCCAGGGGAAACCCTGTGCAGGCCTGATTTTTAAGAAAATTGTCAGGTTGTCCATCGGACAACCTTAAAGCTAAATTTTGGTTGCCCGAAGAATTTTTTGGTTGTCCGAATAAAATTAACAAACAAAATATGATCATGAAACGTTTATTTTAAATTCTGTGGCCTTTGCTTTCCAGGGACCATTTTCTTTTTACTTTTGTTTCAATGATGAATGGCAGTCCATACCATTGTCTCAGTACAACTTATTTACAGGATTTTAAAATTTTCTTGTCCATCGGACAAGCAAAAAGAGAGAAAGTGGTTGTCCGATGCAATATTTACTCGTCTCGGACGACCGGACGAGTGTTAAATTTCAGCCCTGCTGTGGTATATATTATCCTTGAAATACTTTGTGGGGAGGGAGTTGTGGACTCCCCTGTCCCCCAATGGCAAGACACCTACATGAACTGAGCAACCCTCTAGGCAGGTAAAACCTGACTTAGACAACAAATGAGTCAGAGAATGAGGAACCTGTTTTTAATTCTCCATAATTTAAACCCCTCAGCACCACTGCCAAGAGCTTTGTAGAACAAGCAGTTAAGTCACTAAAACATTTCTGGTTTTTCTGGTATGTGATCAAATGCAAGGCCAACAGTATGCCCAAACTACCAAGACACCTTTAACATAGTTTTAAAATTTAAACTCACATATAAACTAACACAGTTTTAATGCCTGGGGAGAAAAAAGTCACAGTTTTCAGCAATTGAGCATAAAGTTTGCTTGTAAAGAGCAATAGACAGTTTTCACATCTTTGCCTCAGAAATTTTGCTTCTCCTATCAACTATTAAACCAACTTGAAGAAGAAAGGCAATCACAGCTCTCACTGATGTGCCTAGGTTTCCCTGAGAGTCGGGTTCATTAATTGCCATCCTGTTGGAGTTGATGAAAGGGAGAGATGTACAGTATTAGACTTTTGCCTGTGTTTGGTGGAAATTTATTTACTGGGAGAGTTTACAATTTTGTGATTAGTGCAGGGGTGAAAGATTTGCTTCCAGACAGGGCTGTCTGGTGATGTTCCACACAGTTTGGGTACATACTGTACCTGCAATCAACAGTTGTAATTCAATCTCATATTCTGTTTTACACTTTCAGATTTCAGCACAAATTCTGGAAGTTTCTCATCACAGTCAAACTGGCAGCCAGGAGGAGGCAGACCCAACTATGGTGGGGGAGGGGGACAAGGACAGTACCAGGGTCAAGGTTATCAACAATATAATAACCAAGGAGGCAGTTTTGGAAGTTCTTTTGGAAACAGGAATAGATTTGCAGCTTTAGGAGATGATTACCAGCGAAACAACAGAGGACCAGTGTCTGGGGCTGGGGACTTTGGAGGTGGAGGAGGTGAAGAACCTAAGCCTGGAGAGATATTGTGAGAATTTAGCTGTTGTTTCTAAAGAATTATTCATGAAATGTTGTCAGTGAAGCTGGACTGGGTTGGAAAATCCTTGTTATATTGGTTGACTGAAGAGTGTAAGGGAAGGGACGGGATGGCAAAGGGAATTCATATATTGTAAGTGAAAAAGAAATTTTTTTTATTTTAAATCATACTTGTGTTTGTGTACATTAATACTGAAAGGTTGTTGAGCTGACATTACATTTTTAAGTAATGTACTCACTTCCTTCATTATGGCTAATAGAAGGGAAAGTAAATAGCATGTCCTTCTGTTGCTTAGAGTGTGGTCTTTAATACAGTAGGAGATCCTTTCTTCATGTCTGCTGTGGTTCCCTTGTAATCACTAGTTAAATATGTGTCATTTGAGGAAAATAGAAATACCTTTGGTGCATAATTTTAAAAGTATTAAGAATAATTTAGGGATGAATTATAGTGTATGTGTAATGTACATGAATAAAGGCAGTTGTTTGGACTCTACACAGACTTTTAAAGAATGAAACTGATAATACTGAAGCTTTACCGACACTTTTTTCCTTCAGAGAATCAATAAAGCGAGATGCTGAAGAATGGGATGCCAGTGGAATGTGGCCATACTCCAGTTACAGGCCAGCCAGGTCTCAGGGAGATGTACCAGGTAAGGGATTTGTATTTACATCAAACATATCTTGACAGGTTTCTTCCATTTCCATAACTGACCACTTTAGCCCAGTGAGCAGGGTCCACTAGATGAAACGTTTACAAGATTGAAGGTTCTCTAGACTCTCTAACTCTTACCCTAATACTAGCCCTAACCATAATCCTTAACCCTAACCCTATTCATACTGCAGGCTAATCCTTGCCCTTTTTATCCTACCCGTAATTCTGAGTCTAACCTTAATCCTAATCTTAAATAATAGTTAAGGCCAACTGCTCCTGTGAAGGCTTGGAGTAAGCTCAGTACGATAATCCAAGTAAAGGAGATGACAGGATTTCTGATTTCTGGTTAATTTATTCTGGTGATTATTCTTTCCAGTAATTAAATATATATGTAGGTGAAGTGCAATGATGAATTTTTAACAATCACACTGGAATCATACAGGGCGGCTAAAAAGGATAAATTATATTATGTACAGAAATGACTACATGCTTCTTCTGAGAGGTCTGCAGCATGAGTGACATGGGATTGAGGTCTTCCAAGACTTGAGGCAGGAAGTCTAGTCTAGTCTAGGGAAAGGCTTGTGATTGGCTGAAAGTGGTGTGCCATAAACAAGTGACCAATCACAAAGGGAATGGGAAACCAGATAGACTAGGTGCTGTGTACATTGTCTCAATTCTATGCAAATGAAGTATTGTACCATAATTTTGCAATCCTATAAACAACAAAATGGCATCCCTTTTGATCTATACTAAAATACCTTTCATACTAATGACACTAAAACTAGCTCAAACCCTGTACTGATTTTCAGTCTAGGAGGTCTTCAGTCTAGGGAACCTTCTTCACTGAAGTGGGATTTCCTCAGCAGAATGTAGTCCTGCAAGTAACTATACCCAAGGCTACTGTAGGCTCCAAGAGGATAGTTTCCCCTCTTCCCCACAGGACCAGCCTGGTCCCTCTCGTACAGTATGTGGGATGACTTTGATTAATACGTACTGATGATGCAAACAGTTCATACTGTATACCAGGCTTAAGTTTAGATCTTGATCTGGCATTCAGCAAAATTGTTTTAAGTGTAAATGTTGTTTTGCATATTTTTTTTTTGTTTTATTAAAGGGGCTGTAGCATCGCCCCTAGCATATTTAGGAATATGATCGTATCTCTAAATACAATTGGTGACTGCACTTTGACTAACACTAATTCAAATAGTAGCTCCACTCTGATTGGTCAGTGATGACTTGTGCAGTCATTTGTGTCCCCAGTTAAGCTCACACACAGTATTGCTTGGATATTTCCTTGAGCAACTGAAACTCAGTGCAAGCTACTATAACTTTGTCTGGGAGCTGCACTAGACAGGTGCTTTTGTTTTAATTAGAGGAAGGGCTTGAAGTAAACCTAGTAGCGAGGATTTTCACTTTGTGGGGCAACATTGTAGAGCCCTTTAAAGGCATTTGTTGGTAACTAAATCTAATGCTTTTAAACAGTACAGAAAAAATTTCTGTCTTAGAAGCTGAAAAATGCATCTCAGTAGCATGTACCATGTGGAAAATACTTATTTTTAAAAAGATTTTTTTTCAATCTGGCATAATGATTAGACATGGATTTATACTTGTTTGCACAAATGACACAGCTGTATGGAGATTTTATAACTTTGTTTGCTATACTTTACATTTGGCACAGTTTTATGCTAGATCTGTATAGAAAAATGTTCAAAATTCCAACAGTATCAAATCTGAAGAACAACTGGGCATTCAACTACAGTATAAGTAAAATGAAAGGACTCTGAGGCAATGTGCCCAAGTTTAATACATTCTGTGAACTTGGGTAGAAGTAGAGGTATTTCTTGATAAAAAACAAATTTTAAAAGAGATTACAAAATTTAAGAATGGAATATTGCTACAGGGTTTGGAGGACAAAAACTGATTCTTTCCCCTTTCACGTACATTGCTGTAGGTGAAAAATGCAATGCCAATTTTAAAATGTCTTTAAGTTAGTAACACAGGATAGGTCAAAAAGGCTAATCTTGACATAACCAACAGCAACGATGTCAAACAGCCTTCATGCCATTGATCTTTATTGTGTTGCCCCTCTGGAAGACTCTTAGACAATGGTTAAAGTTTGCTCTCAGTGCCCTCCACCACATATTCAGTTTTACTGCATCCTCTCTGAGGCTTGTGTTAAGTGCTGGTTACAATCATTGTGATAAGAGGTTATATATCATTCAGTTGTGCTGTAGAGTGAATAAGAATAGAAGTCTTGGCATGACACTAGTCTAAGCCATTACTAGGCTTCTAGTATCTGTAAAGAAGTAATCATCATGTCTGATTTTTCAACTCAGTGAGTACTTTTTCAAAAGTCCCTTTGGCTGAATGCAAAAGAGCAAAAACCAAAATGTTACCCCCAAAGTTTCTGCTCCCAAATGGAGCTACATCCCCATATCCGACACTTAGATGGAACTGACCATCCTGTCAACCTTCAGACCTCTACATGAAGGGTCTGTCATGGGTTGCTCCATATAAATCTATCTGAAAAAGAGAAGATACTAAACACAGTTTTAGCTAAAAGGATGAGATGTTGAGTAGGTAATTTTGTAATTTTTCATCTCAGTGAGTTAACAATTTTGCATACTACTATAAATGAAGAAATGTCATATGAAGTAAAATTATAATGCCCATGTTTTGAGAGCCCCTCCTCAAAGCTCTTGTCTGGATACATTTCAAAATTGTGCTAAAAATTAATTTGCACATAAGGTATTGATTTTGAATAAACTGTAGTTTCTTTTCCTGCTTTCATTTGACAGGATTGCAAGACGTATCTCCTGAAGAACTGAGATTGGAAGCCTATCTGGCACAGAAAGAAAATAGATTTGAAGAATATGTAAGAAAAGCCTATCCATAAATATCTGATGATTATGAACCAAGGCATGTGAAAATGTCAGTGGCTTAGCTTTGGGCTAGCCAAGACTTCCCAAGCATTTGGAAAATGAACCTGCAATATTGTAGACAAAGTTCAACATGAAGAGAAAAAAAAAGGAAAAAATATTTAAAATTTTTATATTGAAACTTGATTGCTACCAATACTTGCATTCCTTAAAAAAAATGTCCAAGTTTTGCTTCGCAGACTTTCACTGGTCACTTAAGGTAGACAATAGCATCCTGCAGCCATTTTGGTATATCTATCTTTTTCCACCTGTGGCAACACTTTTTGTAGATGTAGCTTTGATATCCCCTTAAAGTGTACCTAACATTTAGAATTACAAGAATATTTATTTTAGAGGTTGGAAAATGAATCTTATTCATGGAACTTTCATTTTCATAGCTTACTCCCTTGCTGAGATATAAAAGGTTAAAATTTATTCACTTAAGTTAAAAGAATTGATTGCATAGCAATGTGTGATGTTCTTTTTGAACAACTTACATTACCTGGTTGTGTTTGCTATTAATCTGTATATGACCTTGAGAGATTAACTGTTTTCTTCCATAGCAGGTTCTACGGAATGGGTTTGTATAGTCAAGTCACCCTATGACAGTAAGACAATGATCACATTTTGGTACAAGGTGTAGTAGATTTAGAAAAAACAAAGAAAAACAAAGACGGTAATTTGAGTAGTACAAGAATGACATAAATTATTTCACAGACCACCATTTTAAATTGAGTGAATAAACTTCAGTATTTTATATCTCAGCTCAAAAGTGTCCTGTAAAAATGAAGTTGGACCATTTGGATTCATTTTTGATTCCTTGCCGAAGGCAGGCAAGGAATCTATGCGATGGTGATGTCGTGTGTATGTGTGTGTGTGTATGTGTGTATGGGGGTGTATGCGTATGTGTGTATGTGTGTGTATGTGTGTGTGTATGTGACGCGTTGCTTGTAAACACGATATCTCAAGAAGGGTAACTGTGACTGAGCTCATACTTAGTGTGTGGGTTGGTCATATTGAGTAGATGATCCCTATTGTTTTTAGTGGAGGTCAAAGTTCATTTGGGGTCAGGAGAGGTCAAAACATCAAAACCTTGTAAACACGATATCTCAAGAAGGGTAACTGTGAGGAATGTCATACGTAGCATGTAGATTGCCCATATTAAGTAGATGATTCCTATTGTTTTTGATGGAGGTCAAAGGTCATTTGGGGTCACCAGAGGTCAAATAGTGAAAACCTTGGGAATTGTTTGTAAACAAGCTATCTCCAGATAGATAAACGTGAGGGATCTCATACTTACCATGTGGATAGCCCATGTTGAGTAGATGATCCCTATTGTTTTTGGTAGAGGTCAAAGGTCATTTAAGGTCACCAGAGGTCAAATGGTAAAATCTTGGGAATTAATTGTAAACACGATATCTCAAGATGCATAAATGTGAGGGATCTCATACTTACCTCATTAATTGTCCTTTCAGAGTAAATGATCCGTATTGTTTTTGGTAGAGGTCAAAGGTCATTTGAGGTCACCAGAGGTCAAATGGTAAAACCTTGGGAATTAGTTGTAAACATGATATCTCAAGAACGATAAATGTGAGGGATCTCATATTCACCACGTGGATTGTCTATATTACGTAGATGAAGCCTATCGTTTTTTGGTGGAGGTCAAAGGTCATTTGGGATCAGGAGAGGTCAAAACGTCAAAACCTTGTAAACACGATATCTCAAGAAGGGTAACTGTGAGGAATGTCATACTTGGCATGTAGATTGCCCATATTAAGTAGATGATTCCTATTGTTTTTGGTGGAGGTCAAAGGTCATTTGGGGTCACCAGAGGTCAAATGGTAAAAACCTTGGGAATTGTTTGTAAACACGATATCTCCAGACAGATAAATGTGAGGGATCTCATACTTACCATGTGGATAGCTCATATTGAGTAGATGATCTCTATTGTTTTTGGTAGAGGTCAAAGGTCATTTGGGGTCACCAGAGGTCAAATGGTAAAATCTTGGGAATTAATTGTAAACACGATATCTCAAGACGCATAAATGTGAGGGATCTCATACTTACCACGTGGATTGTCTATATTGAGTAGATGAAGCCTTTAGTTTTTGGTGGAGGTCAAAGGTCATTTGGGATCAGGAGAGGTCAAAACCTTGTAAACACGATATCTCAAGAAGGGTAACTGTGAGGAATGTCATACTTGGCATGTAGATTGCCCATATTGAGTAGATGATTCCTATTGCTTTTGGTGGAGGTCAAACTTCATTTGGGGTCACCAGAGGTCAAATGGTAAAAACCTTGGGAATTGTTTGTAAACACGATATCTCCAGACAGATAAATGTGAGGGATCTCATACTTACCATGTGGATTGCCCACATTGAGTAAATGATCCCTATTGTTTTTGGTAGAGGTCAAAGGTCATTTTGGGTCACCAGAGGTCAAATGGTAAAACCTTGGGTATTAGTTGTAAACACGGTATCTCAAGAACAATAAATGTGAGGGATCTCATACTTACCTCATGGATTGTCCATTCAAAGTGAATGATCCCTAGTGTTTTTGGTAGAGGTCAAAGGTCATTTGAGGTCACCAGAGGTCAAATGGTAAAACCTTGGGAATTAGTTGTAAACTCGATATCTCAAGAACGATAAATGTGAGGGATCTCATACTTACCATGTGTATTGTCTATATTAAGTAGATGGAGCCTGTCATTTTTGGTGAAGGTCAAAGGTCATTTGAGATCACCAGAGGTCAAATGGTAAAAACCGTGGGAACTGCTTGTAAACATGATATCTCAAGACAGATAAATGTGAGGGATCTCATACATACCATGTGGATAGCCCATATTGAGTAGGTGTTCCCTATTGTTTTTGGTGGAGGTCAAAGGTCATTTGTGGTCACCAGAGGTCAAATGGTAAAATCTTGGGAATTGCTTGTAAACACGATATCTGAAGAAGGATAAATGTGAGGGATCTCATACTTACCATGTGAATTGCCCATATTGAGTAGATGATCCCTATCATTTTTGGTGGAGGTCACAGGTCATTTGGTTTCACCAGTGGTCAAAAGGTCAAAACCTTGTAAACATCATATCTTAAGAAGGGTAACTGTGAAGGATCTCATATGTAGCATGGGGATTGCCCATATTGAGTAGATGATCTGTATTGTTTTTGGTGGAGGTCAAAGGTCATTCAGGGTCACCAGAGGACTAAAGGTCAAAACATTGAAAACATATCTCAAGAAGGATAACTGAGGGATCTCACACTTGACATGTGGATTGTTTGTATTGTGTAGATGATCCTATAATTTTTCGTGCAAGTCAAAGGTCATTTGAGGTCAAAAAGGTCAAAACCTAGTAAACATGATATTTCAAGGAGGGTAACTATGAGGGATCTCATACTTGGCCTATGGATTGTTCATATTTAGCATGTAGGTCATTTTGGGTCACAAGATTTCAAAAGGTTTTTACCGTATAACATGATATCTCAAGTAGGAGTAACTGTGAGGGATCTCATGCTTGTCATGTGGGTGATTCATGTTTGTTACAATATATCCATATGGCAAGGAATCACTAAGCCTTTTGGCTTTCTGGTTCAAGATTTGTAACAAATATTTTTTGAAATTTTAGACTTTAGGTTCACTTTAAAACAATAGTTGTGCAGATGTATATATTTAGAAATATCAACTGAAATTCACAGGCTTTTATGTTGCTGTATTACCCTCCTTTGTTTGTTGGACAGCTTGAATGTCAAGCATCCACTGTATCATAATTGTATCTGTTGTCCTTCTGTGCACCCATACCATTAGCACACCATCTGTGCATGAGCTCTGAATGGTATGATAATCAGATGGTTCCTGGACAACTTTCCCCTGCTGGCAATTTCACCCTTGCAATTTCCCTGGGACAATTCCCACTCAGGAAATTCCCAACCATGAAAATTACCAATCACACAACTTTTCCTACCAGCAAATTTGGAATTGTCCAGGGTGGAAATCGTTGTGGGGGTGGGGGTGGGGGTGGGGAACTGTCTTTGAAGGGTTGTCTAGTGGGAATTGTGTAAAAGTTGTCCAGGGGATGAGAGTTGTCCAGAGGAAGTTGTCTGGTCGCACAATGAGACACTCTGATATAACAGGAAAAAACTGCTATGGTTCAGTCTTTAAGTACTTTAAAGCTATAAGTGAACACAATTGTGGAAGAAGCCTATGGCTGATAAACTACTGCTTTCACTCAGAGGCTAACAACATAAATTGGTTACAGTAGATGGCAGAAGGATTCTTTTACAAAAGGCCTTCTAAGGTAGAAAAACATTGTTTCTGGATGAAAAGCCCACCGTAATATGACCTAGCAAGGGACTGAACACAGAGTTCTGTGGTTGGTAGGCCTCGTTCCATCACTACTACTGTAACAAATATCTACTGAACCACCCACATGTGTTAATTTGGAGATATGACCCAACTCTGGTGCTAAGCAGAGGCAAGTTGGAGAAATTTGACAAAAATGAGAGAAATTAGGGAGAAAAGGGGGATTTAGTTGGGAGAATTGGAACTTGGGTCCCTATCCCTGGACATAATTCAGAAATCCTGTACACATCATAAGACAGGCGTTTGGTTCATAGTTAGCTCATTGGTCTAGGTTTGGGTTGTCTCTGACAATACATTCTGTGAGAATTGTTTGTGGCATATTAGCAAGACTTTTATTCACTAGAATTAAAGTCAGATTTATTTCTCTTCAGAAAGGTGCCATCAGTACTTCAGCCTCCGTCTTTCAGAAGAAACGTGAAATGCTGAAAAAACCACCAGGTGAATTACAAAAGGCTTTGGTGAGTTTCCATTTATGACTTCCTGTACATACTCTGAAAGGTATGGCACGCCAAAAGGCTCACCACATATGATGATGTACTAAAAATACACGTACATGTACTAAAATTACACGTTCATGTACCAAAAATACATGATGATGTACTAACTTCATACGATGTAAATTTACACCATCAAAGACTAAAAATATATGTTCATCATGTTAAATGTAACGACGTATATGTAAAACCACATGTTGTACATATAAAAACACACGTTGTACATGTAAAAACTTGCGATCATAATGTTATTATTGTCCTCCCCGCATGCCATACTGAGTGAGCCTTTCGGCGTTCACGAAGTCCGCCGAAAGGCTCACCGACATACGTTCATCATCTAAACTCATGCGATGTACTAAAAATACACGTTCATGTACTGACTGCTTACGATCATGTACTGAATGCATACGTTCATGTACTGAATGCATACGTTCATGTACTAAGTGCATTGCCAATTTATACAATGTATATGTGTAACTCACGTGTTTATGATCGGTCATCCAGTTGATTGAATCCAATGTGTTAGTGGAATCATCACTGGGGTAAGTACTTTTTAGTTTTCTGCACTTATTGGGTAGGCCACACTAGTATAGACCGTTAATAATGCGCGTGTGTATACATGGCATCATCAGTATTATGCAACAGTAACAAGCCTAGCCTAGGCCTAGTAGACAGTGTGTATTCGTTAAATAAATTTAAGATGGCAGAATACTCTCCTAGATTAGAGACGGAAGAAGGCAGATCGTGCACCAGGCGCGGCGCCACAGGGGGGGCAGGGCAGGCATTTGCCCCCCCCTATGGTTTTTCAACCCAAAAAATAAAATCGTCTAAAAAACGTTTTAAGACATAATTTTGTAGGGGTGGGGTGAGGTGTTACAGTATGTCACCCATCTATCACAATATTAGTTAAATTGTTCGTTACAAAATACCTGAAACTTGCAATCCCTGCACGGATAACGTTTTCTGTTTTCTCCATTGTTTACGTGAATGCAGGTTAAGTATTACATAAACACTAAGGCCATTATACATAACGCGCAAACAAAAAGGGCACAGGAACCGAGAGTAAAGCTAAAACAATACAGTAGTATACCCTAAAGCCAAGTTATAGACTCTTTTCCAAATAGCAATTACAAAGGATTGTGGGATAGTGTTTTGGTCTGCATCATTCCTGTCCACTGTAAAATGCCACTGACAAAAATAATGCACACAAAAACTCTATCCCACAATCCTTTGTAATTGCTATTTGGAAAAGGGTCTATTGTGAGACCTTACACATATGGTGTCACAGAGCAAAAAGTTTTCCCTCTCTTGGAGAAAAGGTGCATATTATTGCAAGTTACACCAAAAAATACAGACAGCTAATTTGTGCATCAGGGGATACGCCTGATCCATTAATCTCTGTCTAACCAAACCCCAACCCTACCCGTAACTCGGAATATATTTTCTTCCAGGGGAATCTTGGGTCTTTAGTGAACCTTCGACCAAGTGAACCTTTCGTCTATGGGTATTCCCCCCTGTCCGGATTATGTAATGTTTGGCAATCTCAAACATTTACTGTCTCTCCATTCCCAGCATGTGACCAATTAAAATTAGAACGTGAACATATATATTGGGGGTTGGGGGTATCATGAGTCAATCACTTAATGAACATTTTGTCAATAAAAATATAAAAAACATTTAATACAATGAATTAAACTTTGAAGTAATATTATATGTCTCCCTTATTGCATACGAGTAGGAAGCGGGGGGCTGGGGGCTAAAGCCCCAGTCAAAAATCTGTGGGGCAAAAGCATACTTCTGCCCCCAATATCCGAGGTCAAAAACCCCTTATTTGTCTCTTCAGTAAAAACTGTAAAAAATTTGCCGTAATTTTACTTAAAATTTGCCCAAAATGTTGCACCAGATTGCATCTGAGGACCCTCAAATACCCAAAAATTTTCCAAAGGGGAGGGGCACACCCCTCCCCTTAGACCCCTCCTCAGGACAGCAGTCCGAAACAAGGTTCAGCCCCCAGTCTCGAAAAGTTACCTACGCCTATGTGTTATCGTGCTTTATTTTTGTGTTGTCTCGACTGAGTAATCCATAGAAAACGAATTTTAAATAGTAGGTGCATGGCCATACACAACACAATCTTTACTGTATGGAGAAATCTTGAGTCAATCAGAAAAAGATCAAAGAAAAACAGGGCGATGCCACATGGGGCAGGGGGCAACCGCCTCCTATCGTTTGCAAGAACAGGGGAAAGAGAGAAGGAAAAGAACAGGAAAAAAGAAAAGGAGAAAACGAAAGAGAAGAAGGGGAAGCAAAGGAGAAAGAAGAAAGGAGGACGGTGGGGTAGGCATATATTTGATCCATATAATTAGTCCAGAGCTTCCAGGAGGCCCTATTCCGGTGTCTGCCAGCCTTTAGATACCTTGTATAATGCATATATGAAGCAACAAAAATATTCGTAACAGTTCGTGTTTCTGTCGACTCAACACACATATTTTTGAGTGAAAACATACCCATACATAAAAGGGGGGTTGCTTCAGGAGGTTTGTTGACTACATACACTTCTCTTAGACAACAAAGGCTACTCTCCTCTTTCACTAAACCAAAACTTAAAATGCAATAAAATTATTAACACTTTTCAGCCATATATGATAGCTCAAAAAATACCAAAGACATCACCATTTTGCATCTAAGCAATCTTAAATTGATAAAAATTTCTCAAAGGGGAGGGGACACCCCTCCCCAGAAAAGCATCTTTCCCCCAAGCAAAACTTAAAATTCAATAAATTGTGAACACTTTCTCACATATATGATCAGTTCAAAAATATAACAAAGATATCACCATTTTGCATCTAAGCAATCTTAAATTAATAAAAAATTGCTCAAAGGGGAGGGGACACCCCTCCCCAGAAAAGCATCTTTCCCAAAACAAAATTAAAATTACTTAATTATAAACTTTCCAGCCATATATGATCAGTTCAAAATATGTACCAAAGACATCATCATTTTGCATCTGAGCAACCTTAAATTAACAAAAAATTTCCCAGTAGGGAGGGGAACACCCCCTCCCCTTAGACCCCTCCCCCAGGACGGCGATCACTCATCTGACGCTTTGCCCCCCCTATCGAAATACCCTGGCGCCGCCCCTGACGTGCACTGTATTTAAGTGTCAGTACTGGACGTGTCCGGCCGTCCGCGGAGCTTATCGAGACGGCATTACCGGACTATTGCAAGAGGTGCTATCCCCGTTGTTGTTATTCTATGTTTTCAGGAAATTTGCCTCAATTAAAATTACTTTTCACAGAAATGTTCCCACATGCACACCTATCACGTAGTTGTGATATTGTGTATTTTACATGCTGATCGTGAGTTTTGACTTTTCAGTACATGAACGTATGCATTCAGTACATGGATGTATGCATTCAGTACATGATCGTAAGAAGTTAGTACATGAACGTGTATTTTTAGTACATCGCATGAGTTTAGATGATGAACGTATGTCGGTGAGCCTTTCGGCGGACTTCGTGAACGCCGAAAGGCTCACTCAGTATGGCATGCGGGGAGGACAATAATAACATGATGGTCGTAAGTTTTTACATGTACAACATGTGTTTTTATATGAACAACGTGTGGTTTTACATATACATCGTAACATTTAACATGATGAACATAATATTTAGTATATGATGGTGAAAATTTACATTATGATCGTACAAAGTAAGTACATCATCGTGTATTTTTGGTACATGAACGTGTAATTTTAGTACATGTACGTGTATTTTTAGTACATCATCGTATGTGGTGAGCCTTTTGGCGTGCCATAGAAAGGTAGGGTATGTGTTCACTTATTATTGTTACAGGAATATATCATCATGGAACCCACACACAAAAAAGAAAAAAAAAAACGGCCAAAATTGCACACAATGAAACAAATTAAACAAGAAAAATGTCATTTCAAGCCATATAGTAGTCAGACTTTGTGGTGATTCTTGGAAAGCTTGAAAAGTCCTTTCACTTTTGCAGGCCTTGAAAGTTATTTCAGAGGTCCCTAATATTAAGGAAATGCTCATTATGTCCTTGAAAATTCTAAGATACATTTGTCAAAGGTAAAATTTGTTTTGGTGTGTATAATTCCTAAAAAAATACTCATATTTCCGCTAACTAATTTTGCTTTATAACAGTCTCATCATTGCCTGTAACTTGTAATGAGTACACATTTGTAGATTAGATTCTTTTTGTATGTATTATACATTACACTATGACAGAAGTAGCAAGTCGGCTCTGAAGAAATTGCACAGAGAGAAAACCTGTCTCACAAAAGCTTGCAAATATACTGGAAATCATTGCTTGAGATTATTTTGCACATTAGTTAAATATGTCTTGGGCATTTGTGATGGGCTATTTTCGATAATTCGGACAATCAGTTATTGAATAGAAGTACTCTTTGTACTACAAAAGTGTATACAGAGAGCAGAAGCTTATTGCACAATCATAGCTGTCATTTCTAGACTGAAATTTGTCACTTCCTTTTTGTTGTACAAAGTTTGTGTACATACTCATATATGCCAACAAGTATCTCTTAAAGATTGTCAATTGTTCATTTCATTTTTTCAAGCCATATTTAATTGACATGGTTAAGATTTTGGTAAAGATTTAGAGGGCAGCTTCCAGATACATTGCAACACAGTTCAGTTGTATATATAGGCATGTAATCATCGTGCATATTGTAAATATGAGGTCATCAACTCAAAGGCCACACACCCTTTCAAAGAAGTTTTGCATTCACTTTTACTTTCAGAATGGTTTGTTCACAACCGTACAATAATCAACGTAATAAGCTCCATGAGCATCAGTGCAATCAAAGCAACTAATCAAAGTTGAGATAGCAGCCCACGCAAGTGAGGACAAGCTTAGTGGCTTGAACTAACGGCTGGTGCACTGACTATGTGAACATGTGAGAATACACGTAGTCAACCTTAGGAAGTTCAAGAGATATGCACTAGCAGCTCTTTGTGCATACGTGGCAGGCAGACTAGATATTCCATAACAGAATTATCAGGGCAACCTGCAAGCATTAAGAGATTTGCAAAGTAAACTGAAGTTTTACTTTTTCAGTGAATGTGAAATGCTGATCAATTTATGGTGATTGAGACAGCTGCCATTTATTCAGCTTCATATGCAATTCATTTTTTAACTAGTAATATCAATCCATTGGAGAGGAGTTCCAATAGGCCTGGCAGCATTTCAACTGGCTTTTAACCAATGGACCAATGCTAAGGCCAAACACTGCCATACAATTACACACTGCTACATTTTTGTTTTAATGGCATGAACTCACATTGAAAGTATTACTTGGGTGGAGATCTTTGAGTTTTTGAAAACTCCTTGAATTTTTGTTTCTTGGAACTGATATGTACCTTGACAGTCTTCCATATTGTTTGTCTTATACCTTTAAATAGGCAGTTAAAGAGCCTACTGAAAGTTTTGTATTAAATCCTGCGATTCCAAACAGTGGTTATCCTTCTTTTATTATTTCAGATCTCAGTTTATAGAGGGCAGCATAAAAGTGGCTCCTTCGGCAGCAGATCAATCTTTGGTGTTCAAGACATATCGTCGACAGAAATATTTAGTAAAAGGTTTGCAGTTGTTAATAGTTGTCTGTGTCAGTATGCCATGTGCTTTCTATTAAAGTTGAAATGAAGCTAGCCAGTGGTCATCTGGCCAAGTTCTTACCATAAACTTTGTTTCCTAAACTATGCCCAAGCTAAATACCTCTAGATATATTTGACTAGGAGCATTTGACTAGGAGCATTTCAGCAGTGTGTGCAGTGTGCTACAGTGATTGTTTCCATATGCAATAGTTTGGGTATGTAAACCTACTTGAAGGGAGACAAAAAGTATGGTTACATTATAATGAATTGCTACACATGCATAAGTATAATTTTGGTAGCTCAACTTTATAGTGTGACATGGTGCTGACTCAGTCTTAGATGCCATGAAGCAGTGCATACTTCTGTGTTGGGCAGACTGCAGAGTGAAACATTAAATGTAAACTTTTCAGCAAACAGCTTCATTCCATCTTGTTCAGTTTTGAGGTAAAGCCATTTATATTTGGCAGCACTGGACTGCCATTTGCAAAAGGGATGACTTTAAGCAAGTGTGTTATGATTTCATAGAGTGATATCAGCTTGGACATTTTGTATGTAGTCCATTTATAATCTGCCTTTACTGTTTTCTTGGTGAAGTCAATATTGTGAAGGGTTTTTTTTTCCAAATTACTTACTGTTTTCAGTAAGAAACTTTGAGAAATTATTAGGGAAAATGTAGTCACCCAAATTTGGATTAGTGCACCTGAGCATCCTATTTCATAAATGGCACTTGGGAATCATGTGACAATATTTTTCTCACTGAATTGTGAAATTCATACAGAGTGAGTCCTTAGCTTACCTTGAATATGCAATATTTATTTTCTAAAGCATCATGAAAGATACCTGAAGGAAAATGAAAGGAAATTTGTAAGATTTAGCTGTCATTTCAAAATATGTTTGGGTTGACTGCTTATGTCCTTTAATATAAAACTGGGTCAAAAAGTAGAAAGACAAAAATAGACTGCACCTTGTCTATACTCTGCTCTGTTGTGATACTATAGACTTGTTTTAGGTCCCTCTTGTAGGGGGTCTATGAACCCTTGATATGAACTTGTGCCATAGTATAAATGAATTAACTTGCCTCTTAAACTTATTGAAAGGTTCAATTTTATCTCAAAAGTGGTTTCTTACTTCATTCTTTTTTCCTCACCAGTGGTTCCAGTCTTTTCCAAACTTCTAACAACCCACCCAGTGGATTTTCATCCACCTCCCCACCCGCTGGTCTATTCAGCACCTCTGTTACTAGTGGGACATTTGGTAAAACCAACCTGGGATCTGGCTTTGGTGCCAATGTTGCAACACCTTCTACAGTACCCCAGGGTTTGTTTAGTGCACCATCAGGAACAACATCAAGTTTTGGGTCTTTAGCCTCTCAGTCCTCTCGATTTGGGAGCAGTGGGGGTTCAGGCTTTGGAACTGGTGGAGGGACAGGATTTGGGTCTGGTGGAGGGTTTGGAAGTAGGGGAAGTGGACTTTTTGGAAAACCAGCAGAGACACAAGCTCCTGTAGGTTTGTTTGGAAAACCAGTTCAAGCAGGGACTGGTCTTTTTGGAAAGCCTGCTACACAGCTTGGTGGACTGTTTGGTAAGGGGGAAGCACAGGCGACGGGACTCTTTGGTAAGCCAGCACCAAGTGACAGCCCTAGTGCAGACTCAAAGTGTTACACCCCACTGAGTGACCTCACACCAGAAGAAAAGGAACAATTTGAGGCTCCCTCATTTACATTAGGGAAGATACCAACAAGGCCACCACCACTGGAAATGGTGAAGACAGCTGCATGAGTGATGTTATAAGATGAAATGCTGCTACACCCTACGTGGGTAATGAAGTGAGGATGGATGGCAAGAGATGAAGAACCCCCAAATGACAATGTGAGAGGGGAAGTCACTCTGATCAGAAATCATCCAGGCAGTAAATGACAACTTTGCAGATGGAAACTAGACTTGGCTGTGTGTCATGGTGAAAGGTTAGCAATGATGAAGCATAGCATTGACCACTTAATGCTACTTACCAAACCCTTCCATGAGAGAGAGAGGGATATTAAATTTCCACCTGAACTCCTCACAATATGCAGACAGGCCAAATGTTTTGACAGGGATGGTTGGAGAGAAAAATTATGAGAGGGACAGTATCCATGGCCACCTATGGTCATTTACCATTGGTCTTTGACATTAATCTGCTTGTTTTAACACAGCTTTTCAATGTTAGAGAAGAAAATAAGTGCAAGTAAGTCTGTAACACAGTGGATAGAGGTAGAGTTAGTGTAAGGATGAGGTAATACACTATAAACACTGATATTTGAGCTTCCAGTGCTGCATGGGATGTCAGCAAAACTGGTGCTATATGACTGAGTAGTGAAAGTCTGTGACATTCAGAATGATCAGGATAGACAAACAGGGCATCTAGGCTGCAATTTCCCGCTGAGTTCAGGGTAGGTGGGTTTCTAGAAGAAATAATTTACAGTTTTCATCTGTCTGAACTGAAACTTTAAATGATTGTAGCAAAAACTGAGGTAAATTCAGTTAGCTACCCTTTAGGCCTTTGAGATTCAGGATAAACGTTTCAAATATTCCCATCACCACATAGATAAGTATGCCATGTACATTCAGATTGTTTGAAGTTTTTTAATTGGATTAAAACGAGAACAGATCAAGAATCCCTTAATGTGAACACTGTAGTTGTGCACTAGGTATTTACTCTAGAAAAGTGATTCTTAACCTTTCTGAGGGTGAGGGCTAAATGCATAGTCTGGGCTGAGGTCAAGGGCCACAGGGGAGAATTTCAGGCCTAGAGAGAGAAGACTCATTCACAAGGGCAAAAATCCACACTTATGACGTTCCCAGAAATGTGTGTATATGGCAAACAGTGGCAGAGGTACAAATTTTCACAGGGAACAGCTCCTTAGAGAGCAGTCTGCACTTTTACAGTGTCTTACAGGACCAACTTAAACCTCAGCCCCATCATGGATTGTGCGGAGGTCAGATTGCCTGATGCCCTACATTACAGAAAATGGCACTCTTAACCACAAATTTGTCTCTACAATCATGAGTGACTGCAGGATTTGACTTTTAAATGGGGAGCTCCCCAACAGGGCAACCCCAAGCCTGACAAAGGCGACAGGGTTATGGAAGGGATGACCAACGAGAAACTCTTGGGTGCAAGCACACCATTTATTTGAGGGTTTCTAGTGCAGAAAATTGAAAAATTTGGGTTTTCATTGAAATATGTGCCCTCCTTAAGGGCAAAACTGAGAAATTTGTCGAGTGGCTGGTCATTGTTGGGGGATTACATACTTTATGGGTACCCATTAAGGTTTCTAGATGGAAATGCAAAATTTCCCAGATTGGGGGCATGGCCCCAGTCCCCCACCTGGTGCCACCTGTCAACAGTTCTGCATCTAGAATGCATGAGACTCCAGTATATCGTTTCTGTGTTTATCATGCGTCGGTTTGCAGTATAGGAGAAACATAATGGCATCCCAACTTAGTAGGCTACTGAAGACCACATCTGAAACTGATAAAGTCACAACAGATCTGCACTTTTGTCTAGATCAGTTATTCTCAAACACGATCTGACAGAGAAGAGGAACTGGGGTTGAGGGCCGCATTCCAAACCTTGATTGACTAAATCTGTTTCACTTAACAGAGCTATGGAAAGAGAGGGCACGTATGAAACATCATAAATGTGCTTTTACTGTAGGTGATGTCATACTGATTGCATTTGATTTAGTTTCTAAAAGTATTGAAAAATTACTTGCAGAGATTTTAATTTCAGTAATTAATTAATGGATGTTCAACAAGACAATATGATTTTGAATTGTGCAATCACCCCAGCAGCAACTGATTTTCAGGATGTAACTTTGCTACAAGCTTTGTCACTTCAAATACATGCTCTTTGCAATGCACCACTATATACTGTAACTATGTGCCACCTTGTACAAACACAATTGTTTACAACAGTACACCAAACAAAATCCCTAATCTTGGCTAGATACTGAACCAGGAATATGCTGTACAGCATGCTATGTAGGCCACCTAGCACCACTTCAGGAGAGCAAAATTGGAAGGAGTCAAGTATTAACCTCAAAATACACATTTTAAAATAAATGTCAGCATGGATTATTTGCCTGAAGTTTTTCAACTCAGTTTGCTACATTTCTTCTTGTCGAATATGATTTCTCAAACAAGTTAAATCAACTCAGAGGCCCCACCAACAGGGCCAGGGGACTGCATTTGAGAATAAAGGCTCTAGAATGTAGGAGTAAATTATGAATATATTTTAAGAGGTTTTGACTTCCATCATGGACATGGGTAAGTAGTCATACTTTCGCATGGATTTCATGGATTTTCAAGGCATTGATGGAGCATATAAGCTGGTGTCTGAATCGTGGCATGACTTCTGTGTAAAGAACCGTACATAAATTACTGTAGGAATCTCTGCAGGTAAACAGTAGGTTAACTGTGTTTGCCCTTTCAACAAGAACTTTCTGGTTATAAATTGGTATTTTTAAGTACTTGGAGGATCATTATCACAAATAACAGGAGACTAAAGAAAATGAAGAGCTTGTTTCAGTAAGAATAAAGTTAAAATCATGTATTGGAAATGTGACAAAAAAGATTATATTACATCATAAGTAACCATATAAGATCAATAATAAGATGATTCCTCATAAAGTATATTTTACTTACATGAATGATATTTACAAATGAAAAATTTGTTGGCACTGAAAATGACTGCTATGACTCAGAGAAAGGGATGAAGTATGAAATAAAATTTGGAAGACTCTACTAAATTTTTGTACTATTGAGTGGTATATTGGGTGTCATCACTTAAACCTCTTTCACACTGTACATAATATGATATGACCCCACACCATAACACTGTTAACATAGGCCTTTCACATATCAAGTGACTTTCTGACACTCCACTGCCTCATTAGTTAGTCATGAGAAACAACAGAATGGCAGTTCTCTCTCATGAATGGTCACAAAAAATATCACTCAGCCACAAGAGGGTGAAAGATGAAGTTTTTCGACTCAATTTTATGGTAACCTGTCCTGTTGTGTTGTACCATGTCACATCATGCTTTGTGTGAAAGGGTCAATGAAATTACATTGCTTTAAACATTTTTTTTTTATTACATTGGCATGTTGCATTGTGACATGCCTGGTGTAAAAGGGCCTTAAAATTTGCATCAGCAAGTAGGGCTTTAATCAGGATTTCACATCTGGGAATCAACAGTCAATGGCCTTGGGAGGGGTCAGGGTACCACTGTCAGATGAAAATTGGTACAAAATGTGACTGACTTTGACCCACACTAATGACCTTGAGAAAAGAATGTTGTACTAGACATGCTGCTTTCTCATTTCATAATGAAAAAATATTTTTAAGGGTGAGGGAGTGGCTGTCCAAATGATGACTGGACAGTTCTCTGGCTAAAGCCTTGTCAGCAAGGCTAAAAGTAGTAAAGGGTCCACTTGGCACTGGGTCCACTCCAAGTGACTCCTTGTTCCACTGAAATTTTTGTAAAACTAGGGCACTCCTGATTTTCCTAGCATTCATTTCTCATCAAGTCAACCAATGTACTACATAGGCACACACAAACATTTTAATAATTAGATTTACTGCAGTTATTCCATGTGGCCTGTAGTTCATCCAAACTTCACTTTAAAACAATGCTTTTCAGTTTAGGGCACATGTGCCCCACATGGGGTGCTTGGGACCTTCAGAGGGGGAGGGAATATTGTTGCCAGATATGCTTCAATTCAATGGAAGACGTAGGAGTGGACTGAATGTGATCAGCAAAATTTAATAGGTGACCTTCCCATCTACAAGTACAATACAATTGAGGTAATAGAGATTTTACTTATGAATAAAACATTTTTCTCTGCCTGGGGTTACACAAAAGTATACCCCAGGGGTATACTGATGAAAAAGGCTGAATGCCCTTGCCCAATACTGTAATCAATCTACAGTTAAAATATGACATTGTATGCACATTGTTGTAATTGATCACCTGATGTAAAACCTTAGTGGACTCTAGTTCATGAGGCTAGAATTCAATAGGAGGATTTAGCCATCGAGGGACTTAATATGTCTATATTTTTCACCCGGGAAAATGGTCTTTTCCCGGGGAACTTTGGCTAAACGAGCCTATTGAATTCTAGCGGCATGTTAACCAAAGAACAAGGTGACACTGTGGGACCAACAGTTACCTCTGGTTCAGTGCACTTTAATGTCACTCTTACAGATCAATCTTTGTTTCAGTTAAAGTTACCTGAAACACCCCTTCTAAAGAATGACACTTGCTGATAGGTACATAACTGCTCAAAATGCATGACAAAACAGTAAATATTTGACTTGTTGAAAATAAAATGACACCAAATTGAAATCTAGGATCAAATGAAAGTTTCAATAAAGTTCTTGCATGTCCAATGTACCATAGCCTATGGCTGTATTGAGAGAAATTTCTTCACTATACTTGTAGGCAACCCATAATCCATAAATACACTATTTTTTAAAGTATAATATTTGAGTTAAAGCCAAATATTACTAACATTGATTCACCACAATTATATACTGTCCCTTTACTGATGCTTGCACATTATAATTTTTGGTATATTCTGAATAATTCTTTCATGTAGAAAGGAAAAAAATGCAGATACACATCATTTCAAGGCTTGACAGATGCCAAGGTGCAAAAAGCTGTAGTGCCTTGTTGTTTTCTATGTTGCCCCTAACAAAGCTATCCTGGCAATGCTAATATTTTCTGTCAGAGCACTTTTCTCAGGTTCAGGCCTGCCATGTTAACAATTCTAAACACAGCATGGAGCTCAAGTATTACCCCCATGGAAGTACAGAAATTTAAGTTTTGGGTTTCCAACTTCTTCATGGAGTTGATCTATCAAATGAATGGAGTATACAAAGCTAAACACAAACCACAAGTCCATACCTCTACATGTAGAATCCACATTTCTGCTTTAGCTGTGCATCACCTAATGATATCCATTTTTTTCTTTATATGAATGACCTCCATTTACTCATCAGTTATCTTCAACACTTTTCTTTCCTATATGTTCCTCTTCAACAATATTTAATCAAGCCACAATGTGATTACATTGTTCCTAGCTCTATTATCTACAATTGTGACTTCTTATACTACACTGAAATGAATTGAGCTGCCCTTTGTTCAGCTGCTAGCATTTAATGAAGATTAAAATTGAAAGATACAATATTAGAACCCCCACCCTCTGCAACAAAAACTCCACCCTCCCCTTGCTCCTACTAAAAAAAAAAATCCATTTGATCTAGGTAAAACAGGTAAAACAGGTAGGACAGTTGTACAGTAACTCTGCTTTACACAGACTTCAGCTACTATACACTTTTACTCAATTCGGGGTTGCCAACTTTGAAGAAAGACCTCCCAGGTCCATCAAAATAAGAGAGATTTCATGCTCTTTCCTTTGACAAATAAGTGTAAATTCACAAAGTTACCCCAGAATGCAGGTCACTCCAGAGGGCAGGCAAGGGCTGCAATATATGTTACGAAAAGCAACTTTTCCAAAAAGAATAAATTTTAGGTACAATAACAGCATCTCTGACACAACCAACTGACACAAACTGCATTTTGTTTTCCAAGAAATTTAAAAGTATCATTACATAATTATATCATTATTGCTTCAAATATGCAGAAATCCTTTCCTTGCATCAAATTAAAGAGAAAGTCTTAGGTAATATCTGACCTAATGATTTCTATACAAAAAGCACTGTGCTACCATTCATTTCTTTAGTCATTTTCACAAGCCTGCAACTCACATGTTGCTGGAACAGGGAGGGTCAAAGATTCATGTGGCTTTTTCAAAATATAACAAATAAAAATAATTTTGGCCAGATATCATATTTTTCACATTTTCCAAAGTATGCTCTAAGCAGGAGAGGTTGTGAGAAGAAAGAGTATGCATGCTACTGAAAATGGTGAGAACAAAAGGACCCCTAGTATGAAAAGGAATAAAAGAAAGGAAAACATTAGCATACTATTATTAATCATTCCTTACAGTGTTATGACCTGATATTTTTTTTAATGTCAATGGCTGAAACAGTTGTACTTAGCCAGTAGTACAAAAGAAAGCAACACAAGGATTTCTTTGAAATTCAAAGTGGAAAATTTGTTTACAAAGAAATACTTTGTAATTTGTAGCATATTTATGAATTAAAAATCAGTTGTAAATATCAACAAATCTTAAATCATGGAAGGAAGTTGTATGAGGTAATCATGATTTTGTGTATGTAAATACACTGAATGGAGGCACAACCCCAACTTGCATTTTTGATTTTGTGTATTTACATATTCATTAGGCTTAGGTGACTCCAATATTTTTTGAGTCAGGTACCTACTACCTTAGGAGCCTCAACACTGAACTGAGGCACAACCCCAACTTCCATTTTTGATTTTGTGTATTTACATATTCATAAGCTTGGGTGACTCCAATATTTTTTGAGTCAGGTACCTACTACCTTAGGAGCCTCAACACTGAACTGAGGCACAACCCCAACTTGCATTTTGGATTTTGTGTATTTACATATTCATTAGGCTTGGGTGACTCCAATATTTTTGAAGTCAGGTACCTACTGCCTTAGGAGCCTCAACACTAAACTGAAGCACAACCCCAACATGCATTTTTGATTTTGTGTTATTTACAAATTCATTAGGCTTAGGTGACTCCAATATTTTTGGAGTCAGGTACCTTCTGTCTTAGGAGCCTCAACACTGAACAGAGGCACAACCCCAACTTACGTTTTTTACAAAGAAGTTATAACTGCTGCATGTATATGTATAGATAGCAGCTTAGTAAATTGTACTAGCCAATCAATAAGTATCACTACACAAGTAGGCCGGTACAACAGGCTTTTCTGAGATTGAGGCATTTAATTGCAGACAACGGAGTATCACAATGGTCTACTTAAAAGGAAACTAACATTGCATGAAGAACGCCTTGGGCTAATAGCATCATTTTTGTAACAATATTCAACAGGCCTGCACAACAGGCATTCTATCAATTTTGTTAAAATATTCAATAAAAACTTGCAAAACAATGCAAATGCAAACCTGTTAGAATACAAGAAAAGGAATTTTGTGCATCTTTCTGACAGTTATTGAAGATTCCACAAGAGTGCAGCTCAGTGAAAGAGGATTCACTAATTGATTCCTGACTAGGAGTAGCAAATCTAAAGTAGAGTCATATACCTCACCCATGCCTAATTTTGATTAGTACTCACACTTTCCTGAGGTGTCAGAGGTCTATAGCTATATAATAAGAAAAGTAACACTGATTCAAGCAACAAACAATAAAAGAGTGTTTCCTCATTGATATTCGGACTGATCCCTTCTTGACCTATCCTCTTACCGAATCAGCCTTCTCCCAATACCCCAGGAATGACTGATTCCTCTGAAGTTTTTTTACAAAAACTAATTACTACTTATCAATGTTAAGACTACCAAGGGTTCACATCTAGCCAGGAAAATATTCAACTTGGCAACTAACAGGTTTGATGCTAGAATCCTGAGACTATCTGGGGAAGAAAGGCAATTCAGACAAAAAAGATACTGTTAATTGAGAACAAAATTAAGATGACTCAGAGTAAATCGAACAAACTTCATAAATTTAAATTCAAACAACAAAAGTTTTTTTTTTTTATTTATCAATCAGACCTTCTTCATGGCCCTCTTCAGATAGAAAGATGATCCCCTGGCAATCCCATAATTCCCCTTCCCTATACTGTGTCACCCTTCCTTACTCCTATTCCTTTACTAAATTTGTCACCAAACAATGTTTTGCTGTGGTGACTGCAAACTTGGAGAGTTACAAATCCCAACAGAAGCAAAATGTGTCTTCTACATACAAAAATGTTCAGACTGATGGGCCAATGGCATAGTACTTTTCTCAACAACTTTCACTGGCATCAGTACTTAACAAGCTATATACGATAATAAAATCAAACTGAATCCATGTATCATTAGAGCATCAAGCACCATTCAAGTATGTGACCTACACTGGTCCATAAATTAACTTTCAAAACATCACAATCACAATAATAATCACAATAACAGGTGACCTTAAATGAATTACCACAAACATGCTCTCACAATAGGAGTGGTTTATAAAGTAGCAAAGACAGAGAGAAAGGTGGAGTGGGTAGTTTAGAGAGAGTGGGTTTAAAAACCTCCCTCCCCTTCCCCCTCCTCCTCCTAGCTTACTACAATTTCAGTCTTTTTACTAAGCTGCAATGAAGTATCCAATACTAGATGTGAAGGGAACAGCTAACATTATGTCTTTCTAGTATGGGAGCCTCGACAGGGCATCTCTCTTACATTCACCAGTGTGAGAGTAGGAGTTAACAGCACACACTTCACTGTTGGAGTATCTGTAAAGTCAAAAAAAAAAAAGAAAACAATTTTGAAGCAGTGCATATTTATGAATATTCATTGAATATAACCATGAGGATGTTCTGTGCTGCCTCTTCAATAATCATGGAATTGGTACTATTTTTATTGCCTCATAAATTCATTACAGGTGCAGTACCAGAAATGAGTCCTAACACAGATACAGTAACTTCAAAATGACCTTTGGTTTCTTAACTACTGGCACTGAGGAGAAATGAAGTCAATTGAAAGAAATGCTGCCCCCCACAATAAAACGAAAGTAAATTTTGAAACAACATGGTACAAGACACAACATCCTGCAAAACTGGATTAAAACAAATACTCTGATATGCATGAATCACATGATTCTTTCACATTTTAACAAACTAAGAATTCAAACAAGACTTACATATCACTGCATCAACTACATAAAACATTGATTAAACATCACACACAATAAATAAACACAATGCCAGAATGTCACATGACATTGTTATTTGTGACATCATAAAAGGATGATGCACAATATATCAACATTAAGGGAGATGACAGGCTTAGGTCTTAAGGGATAATTATTAAAGTACCATACAAGGCAAACGGGCAAAATTCTTTTGCCCCATAAAAAAATCTGTGTATGATGTTTGGTTGCTAAGATATTCCCATTCTTGAAATTCTGAAGGATGCCAATATTTTCTGCTTGTAACATTTTGATGTCACAGGAGTGTGATAATTTTTATCTAAGTGAAGTTCCTTTGTGGTGACATATACCACAAGTTGTGTATTCATACTGAGCAATTAAATCTTCAGGCAGCATACCACTCATTCAAAGGAATTCCTTGGCTTGGATGGTTACCTGACAAACTTAGTCCAAAAATTTGAGGAGCTGAATGGACATCTTGTTGCTGGGACAAAATCCACAATTTGTGATGAAGATTTACAAATGAGTTGAAGTATGTATAACCAAAAACCAGGCAATTTCAAGATATATGAATATATAAAAATATGAATATATGAATACATGAATATATGTATATGTACATATATATATATAACGCTAGATCGACCTGTTAGGTGAAATCGTAATACCGCCAATACAATCGGCGAAGAAAAAAACAAAAAAATACATAAGATTATATTTCCCCTTTTGGTTCTGAGATATATATGCACGTTATTTCAATGGCCCGTAAGTCCTTAGTGTTAACGGATACATGCACGTAAGTTGGTGTGCAGTTAAGTAATAGCATAAACATTATGTGGTAAATCGGACTTGCGTATAGAGTTACGCATTCCTATATAAAACAGTGTGTAAAACGTTAAGGCAAAACGGTTTTTTCACCTAAGGGTCGAGTTCTCCCAACAGAAGCATTTTTTCATACGGTTTTTCGCCTAAATCCCAAATTATAGAAATATATATATATATATAACACTAATTCGACAGGATGGGGGAAACCGCGATACTGCGTTTTCGTTAAGGCGAAAATGAAACAATAAAATACATAAGCTTATATTTCCCCCTAAGGTAAAATAAACTGTTCAAAGACATAATCAACGTTATTTCAATGGCTCGCCATCCATTAGTGTTAACGGATAGGTGTCCGTAAATTCGTCGACATTGAAGTAATAGTATGTAGATTGTGTGGTTGAAAGCAAGTTACCATACGTTTACGTATTCCTATATAAAAAGTGTGTGAAAACATTAAGGGGAAACGATTTTTTCCCCGAATGTACATTTTCCCCCAAATATATATATATATATATATATAGGTAAAAATAAAGTAGTAAATAGTGCTAAAAGTTTGTGAAAAATTCCACGAAGTTTCGGGTTTAAACCCTTCATCAGGTGGCAAAAATGCAATTGATCATTGACACAGCCAAACGTACAATTTAAAAAATACACAATAAAATTGGGCACGGTAAACCTCGGCTAGGAAAACAGACAGTGTTAAGTGGTTACCACAAGTCAAAAAAATGCAGGAATTGCTGCGTTATAACAGTTCAAGTTTAACGTTCAGACCATGTGGGGACAGGGTTCCAAGTTTCATGATTAGGCAGTTTTCGGCAGGTAGGCGGTCATGATCGGAACCTCGACACGAGATGGCTGCCGAAACCATCAAGTCACGGATCGAGCATGTTGACGGGGGATCGAAGTGGGTGGCTACTGGGAACAAACTCCCACGTACCCGTACCAAAAGAAGCCCTGTATCAATCGAATAGCAAAGTGAGTGGGGACTCAGCCGAGGACTTGAAGTTTTGAGTTCATCTTGCACCAAATAGACACTGACCAGTGGTGTTCACATCAGGTTAAAGGTGAGGATGAATTTCGGCTCTTCACGAAGTTAGAGAAACGAGGGTAAGCCCAGGGACCTGGGTAGTCACTGAACCCTAAAATCGCCTAGCCTAGCCTAGGCCCTAGGCTAACACTGCCCCATTTCTTCTTCTTCTCGTGTACTGGCTGGGCTCTACAAAAAGGTAGAGCCTATGAGTCCAGAGGTGTGGCGGGAGTGGAATATGACTAAAACTCACCAATGTACATTATGCTTGAAAACGAATTTATACAACTTGCATTGACAGTCCCTTCACTGGTGAACATAATTCACTCCTTTATAGTTTCTTGGGAAAAAGGAGTATTTTGTAAGCATTAATACGACACTCAGGTTGTTGGAAGTTTTGCGTGTTCATTCTTCCTAAGGCCTTGCAGTGTCACTGGTTTTAGGAAGTTTTCTTTAGGTATGTCAATAATGTTTTCTGATTAATTTTATACAATAGGGTTAATCTGGAGGCAGATCTCCTGTTTCTGCAAGGACGTCCCAGTGTAGATCAATGGAGGAGCTTGGTGACCGTTCCTTTCCCGTTAGGCAATAGCTCCTTCCATTTAGGCCTACTAAGTTCCAACAGGTAGGCCTAGTCACTCCTACCTATGAAGTGTATCAGGCCTACAGTGGAGCATTAGGAATGTAACGCCCTTTCGGAAAATTTACCATGGTATTATTGTCAGGTACCATGGTTATTTTAACCATGGTAATTTTAACCATGGTAATAGGCCTAGCCTAGGCTAACCAGTACCATAATAATCAGGTGACAGTAGCCTAGGGTACCTAGGCCTAGTTCTCCACGTACACTTTGCTCCCTGAACTAGGCCTATGCTATTGCAACACAGTTTTTCCCCCGTGTTATTACTGTGAGAGTAGTATACAGTGTAATATAGGAAACCTATCTTTTTGCTCTCAGTGACGGTGAAGTTAGCTGCCTACAAGGGTCTCCTCCGGCCTGTCGTTGAGTATGCTTGTTGCGTATGGGATCCACATCAGTCCTATTTACAAGATCTCTAGATAGCATTCAGAGGAGATCAACTCGTTTTTACTAGTTTCCAGAATTTTCTCGGAGCCAGGGTCTATGACTGTCATTTTGAAGGACCTTTGAATTCTTCCCCAAGGGTAATAAGATTTTGGGAGTACTGTATATAAACCTATCTTTTTTGCTCTCGCGACGTGAAGTTAGCTGCCTACAAGGGTCTCCTCCCACACCGGCCTGTCCTTGGAGTATTATTGTTGCGTATGGGATCCACATCAGTCCTATTTACAAGATAAGCTAGGAGAGCATTCAGAGGAGATTCGTCTCGTTTTATTAGTTCCATAATTTTCTCGTGAGCCAGGGTCTATGACTGTCATTTTGAAGGACCTTGCTCTCGCCCACGCTTGCTGAGCGTCGCAAGCAACATAGACTTATTCTCTTCTCGAAAGGTTTTTTCGGTAATGCTAATCTTCCCATGGACAGACTTAGACACCCTACCCGGACTACTCCGTGGGATTCACAACCTCCATTTTTGCCCGACTCTATTCTAGGATCTAACTGTTATAAATTTAGTTTCTTTCCCAAGACTTTGAAGGATTGGAATAATCTCCCAGGGTGCATTCCGTGTAAGGCCTACGCCGGCGTGTACGCCGAGGGTTTTGTGACCGTAACCCGGGGCACTATGTACACCGGGCTGATATACGCCGGGATTTCCTGTACTGTGGCTATACAATGCATTTACATAGCAATCCGTAGGCCGTGCGTACGTACGTACAGTATACATGTACGTTATTCATACACGGTCCCCATACTTTGGCAGTGCACGTCCAGGTATATAGTACAACACATCGTTAGAACTAATCCTTAAGCGATTGGTACAGTAATGTATATCCTGTCCGTTAATTGCATGCGTGCAATACAAGTACAGTACGTATATCGCACAGTACTGTACGTGATCATACGGCGGGAGTTGACTGCGATTGTGGGCCCGCCGGTACGCCGGGAGTACCCGTTTTGGGTGGCCCGCCACTACGCCGAGAAAGCTAGGTCTGGTGCTCACCAGGAGCCGAAGATCTTCGTGTTGTAGTGCGAAGGGAATGCAGACTGGATAATCTCCCCTTGCTGATTTTGATTGATGGTTAGTAGACTGGTCCACCTTAGACCCCGTTACATTACTTAACCAATTTTTTAAGGGCTTAGGGCACCACCTGAACGCCATGCTGCGGTGTAGTAGTTGTCCCCTCTGGATTTGTCACCGTGATCCGCAGAAAGAAGAAGAAGAAGAGAGTAACATCGTCTGCGTGCGTTTTCTGCAATGATTGTTGCTAACATACGCGTATGGTGCGTACATGATCGTAACCCATAGCGTATGAACTAGGCCTATGTCACAATTGGAACAGCCAGCAGTGCATGCTATATAGCATACAATAGTGTAGAACGGCCATAGTAACTAAGATTTAGAATGTGTTAAAAAACAAAACAGGATCGTTTTGTATAAATCCATCAAATTTTTGGTCTCTCTTTTGGATCACTGGAGATGGCTAGTGATCCCTTTAAATGATGGGTCCTTAAAACATATAAAATGAACCCATGAGAGGTCAATTACCTAGGAGTATATGAGAATTTGAGAAAAGAAAAAACTGAGACCATTCAAAATTTTTGACAGGTAGCACGTATAGCCCAATATATTGACAATGGGTAATATAAATTGCTGACCGCTAGTATGGGAAATCCCCATACCTAACGTTCAGCAGACTGCGGACTACAAACTCAATCAGTCAGGACCACAACGCTCAATCGTAGCAATCATGCTCCATGAATTGAAGCGAATCTCGCTCATGCGCCGAGGTTATAACGCTGCCATCAAGCGTGGTTGCAACTCTTCAAACTACGCGACACGAAGTAGGAAAATTGAAACACAAAGTCCTGCAGTCACAAAATCATATGTCAAGTTAGTATGGGCCTAACGCCTTCTCACAGTTAAAAAAAAAATTAAAAATATTCATCTGTTTGCATTCAGTAGCTACCACCAAACCTAATGAAACACAACAGTTAATTTTTTTTTCATACTGTAAGAAACTTCACCACTTATTTGATATAATGATCTGGGTGAAAGCAGACTTTGTGTTTACTTTTCCTACTTCCTGTTGTGGAGTGAAGGAGTGGAGCAACCATGCTTTGATCCAGCCATTTATACCATGACCCACCTGTAGCTGCATTGAGCGAGATCTTGGTTCATGGAGCGTGACACTTCGATTGATGCATAAAATTTGGTTTTGACTGATAATACCATGGTAATTTACTGTAGTATCTACCATGGTAAATACTTACCATGGTAATTATATTGAAAAGCTGCCATTGGTAATTATTACAGGCCGCTAATAATACCATGGTATTACCTTATAATTACCACGGTAAATTATCATGGTAATAAAACTGGCAGGTACCATTGGACATAATATCCACTTGTAGGTAGTAACCATAAATAATAACATGGCTACTGAATTTTTTTTCTATACCATGGAATACCTGCAACGCGTGTATGAGTTAAATTACCATGGCATGCTCACCCCCCCCCCCCCCCTACCTTTTTGCTGAAATACGATCCATGCCCTGCAAAAGCGTTTGAATCGATCATTCCAGTTTCATCCTTTGGAAAATTGATGTGGAACACTTTCACAAATTTTCTTTTAGCCAAGAGAGTTGCTCAAGGCGTGGGCTTACAGTATTCAATTTTGCTACAATTTATTCAACTATCCAGTGATTTCACTGACCTCGGGCACCCGGGTCAATGACGCACAACTTTTTCGTTTTTGACGCACAGACACAAAACCTCTGGGGTCAACCTGATGCACAGCTTGTTTTTCTCCGCCCCAACAATTAGTACATGATAACACAATATTGCCAATACATTCATTGTGCAAATTAATTCACAAAATGTAATCACTATCCAGTTCCAATATGTTGATTATCGACCCAGATTGAATAAATGTCTTACAGAAGAAAAAGATAGTGGAAAAGCATCACAATATTAGAAAATAAACAAAATAACAGGAATAAAGTTTTGTTTTTGTATTAAACCTCAAATTTAATTTTTTGACCCCTCTTCTCTTTATAACATTTGAACTCCCTGTAAATCTATTTTAAAGGGTCTGTGACTCCTGAAAAAAAGATGCTGAGTGAAAAACCCTGACATCTGTACATTTTTAAACTAAAGAACCACAAATCAAAAAGAAACCCAAACTTGAAATAACTTCAAACAAATTTTTTGGGGAACACAGCTTTTTCTTAAAAGCTCATTTTGTGTTGAACCTCTGTTTTGTTGGGCAGATGGCAGAAACAGAAAGCAATGTAACTGTGAAGGAGAGAAGATGTACTCTTCTTGGAGGAGGTTTGAGAAACACATTGCTGAGCTGATTAGTCCTAATGGTACCAGACATGTATCCTGCCCAGGCCAAAGAAGTCTTCCTGAGGGAACTTGATATTTTTTCTCTACTACTGTAAGTGCACAACTCACACATTCCCCAGCAAGGTCTTTATCACAAACAGTTAGGTGAGAAACCGCAGTAAAATTAAATCTCCACAGTCTAAGGGACCAACAAATTCAATGTTTTGAAACAGGGCTTCCAAAAGTTGTTTTGGGTGGCATTGGCTCTATAGAGGGATTTTCAGTCATGTGACTTTAACCATGCTAGATTGCAATTTTGAAAGGGCAATATCGCCCCGTCTCTTTGGTTTTGAACGGGCACGCGTCCATTGTGTCACAGTAGTACAGTATCTATGGTTATGCCGTGCGCTCTGTGCTGTTGAATGCGCTTAGCTTCGTGAGTGTTTTGCTCTTCAGTGCCTGGAAATCCCATGCGCGTGATGTTACACGAATCCCTCTGATAAGCACAGACAGGTTTTATGAAAGATCAAAAGTTGCACTACATGGACACATCTGCTTGTTGTTATGCATCACTAGAGAACCACAATCTTTTGCCACTTTTCGTGTATGTTCTGTGACATCATAGTGAAGTTTTTGAGATCTGCATAGCTAGACTCGTTGGTGGGTGTGTGCAGTAGGCTGTGGAGCGTTGTTCTGGGTTCTGATGCTCAAACCGCCTCTCTCCTTCGGGTTAGACGCAACCAGGACCACCTGAAAATTGATGAAAGCATTGTCCTCATCCCACCAAGACCCAAAGCGGACATTGAGTTGGGGGTTAACCAAGCCGCCCAGACTGACGAAGCTCTCACCACCAAAAAAAAACTTGGACCCAACGCTACCTGTAAAAGGTCTGGGAAGCAAGCCTTTTTATAGAACATGTAAGGGCCTATATTTCATAAGAGCTTCTTGCTTCTTCCTGGTATGCAAATTACCAAGTAAAAAATTTTATACTCAGGAACAGTCGGAGAACTCACATAGTACAATCAATAACATTCACTCCAGATATGAAGGAGACGAATAAACCAACAGGGTTTTTGGCTAAGCACCTGTTTTTAATTTCCCTCAAACATTTAAACGGTTTGGACTAGTTAATATCAATTTTTCCGTTCCTTCATTATTTTCATGGGCTGAAAATGTCCATAGCCCATGGCCAATAAAAATCTTGTCAACAAGCTCACTGTACTACGTGATAAACTACAAGTACTGTACCTTGATGAAGTTTTTTCACAGAGCAAGTTGTTTTGTTGGTCGTATTCCAGCTGTTGTTCATTGGGCTTTCCTGAAATTAAGTATCCCATTGTCCCAATAACATAGCATTTAACATCATAATGCTTTATCTGTGGGCCCATACCTACTGGTGAGTGGCCAATGGGTTTGTTTGCCTTGTTTATGAATTTTGATAAAGCCCTATTGTGTAGTCCATTAAGTTGATGTGAGTTACAGTACTTCTACAAACGAGATTACATACAGAGCACTGCATTTTGCTTAGGAGATTTAGTACTACCGTGAGTCTGTGAGAAGTCAGAGAGTTATGCTATGGAAATAAAGAATCACCAATCTTATTACGACAGTTAACTTTCAATCTTAATGAGCCAATTTAATTGGCCAAATAAATATTGTTTTAAAAATAAAACAATAAAGCCCAAACATGGGGGAGTATCTAAAGTGCTAAAAACTTACGTCAACATCAAGTTTTTTAAGAGTAAATCCATTTAAACATTTGATTGAATTAGGTTGCCGATGTAAATGGCTGATGTTCTTGTCTTAACTGTTTAGTAGGTGAGTAGGTGACAGCCCTACAGTTTTGTGCATTTTTGTTTCAGTGGGGATGGTAAAAGTGCCTTGAACAAAAAGGCATTGGAATTTACACTGGTTAATAATTTGAAATCGTCAGCTTCTTCAGTTTTTCTTGGGTTCGGCTCCAAAAACATCTCTGCTGACTACACCTTACCAAAATGTATTGGTTTCATGGCAGGCCAGACCACCCAATTGTTCCCATTCAAGATCACCAAGACCCCTAAACCTACTTGCAGTTTTCTGGTGGTTTGGGGGTTCGGTCCTTGGTTTTTGGGCAGTCTATGCACACCCTTCAAGTGTTTCAGGATCTGCTGGCCAAATAGTGTTTGGTGTTGTCCAAACTTTTCCTTTAATACCAAGCTAATTTCAAGATGGATTCAAGGCAAAATGTAAATGCAAAGGGACACTCAGTATAAGATCAAACATAAATGTTTCAGAAAACAGCATTTTTGTTGCTAAGTTATTTTTAGGGTTACACGGGCAAAGTGAAGGGGCTGATGCGCTGGTATTCCCCTGCCGCCCCCCCCCAACATCCAGTGAATTTTTTTTATAATTATTTTCGAGCCCAAGGAAAGGTACAATAGATTGTGATACTGTATGTTCTGCTGTATAATGCTTAGCACGGGAAGAATCACGCCTGCAAAAAGCTGGACGACCAAGTGACACAGTGCTTCCCCGAAAATCAATGCTGCAGCTGGAAATTTTCATTCATTACAGTCAGTCCCAAATTACGTAGACAGACCAGGTGAGCTTAGGCAAATTTTGGTTTTCATGATGGTATGATATCGCCCAGCAACAGTTTTGGCAACGTTTTTGCAGCCCTGGGGAAAATGTCAGTCCCCCCAATTTGAATTAATGTTCCAGTGCTTCAGATCTGGCTTCCTATCAATCATGTGACAATATTTTTTCTTTACTTATTTCCTAAATTAAGTGCAGAATAACTCATTGGTTTTGCCCACAATATTCAATGATTTTTACACAGGAACATTATATGACAACTACTTGTGAGCGAAGTAGAAGATATGTAAGATTTTAGCTAAATTTTTTTTTTAAAATAAACTTGGGGCACTGCCTTCTCCCTTTAAAGTAATTTTGTACCTGTAACCGTCAGAGTAACCTGTCCAAAGTTAGTCTGTTGTGCAGGAGTTTTTTGTGTTTCCAGTTCTGGGGTAGATTGCCAGATTTGTGAAAGCTTTTGTAGTTTAACCTATATCAAGTGTTAGCACAATGACCTTTTTCAATCTTGATGGTCTGGAAGTCCAGAGAGGGGGAGATGTAATGTGCTGACAGTGTTCATGTAACTGGTGAAGAGTTGTGTATCAGTGTAATTGTTTTGATGGAGAAGAAAACCGCCACATTACTGTTGAACAGACATGTGGTGCTGAAATGACTGATGAATTCACCTTGGGACCCAGGCAAAACACAAGGGCACCAATGCCTTAATACTTCAATGCCTTAAAGGGTCTGACCTCTGTCTCAAGTAGTTGTTTCACGTAAGGAAGAATTTCTTACAGTGTGATACAGCCTGTTGAATATCTCTAGCCATGACTCCTGACATGGTAGGAGGTGGAGGGGAGAGGGGAGGGGAGAGGGGGAAAAGCAAGCCACTTCAAAGGGGCATTGATCAAAAACACTGTTGAATTTGCTAAGTGGGAGCATGGTAGGTCTGTTTGTGAGGGCAATGGTCCCCCTTTCCTCATCTAGCTTATGTTGCCTATTTTTGGAGGGATTTTTTCGTAGGGGAATGGGAAGATGGTGGGGTATAGGGGGTAGTCAACACTTTACCGCGAGTGGAAAATTGACCAGGTGATATCATTTATGCTCTCATTAAAAAAAAGCAGTTGCTAAGTGGAACCATGATAGTCCAGTTTGCCTTGGAGTAGCATGGTTCCCTTGTCCTCTCCTCTGGCTTGAGTTTCCTACTTTGTTAGAGGAAATTGTTTCCTTGGGTGAGATGCTATGAATGGTGCAAGACAGGGGGAGTAATGATATCACAGCTGTGAGACGATGTAATTGGACCAGGTGATATTAATTCTGCTGTCTGTATAAAAAGAGCATTCTGGCCAATATATAACATTTGCTATCAGATGTTCATTATGGTACGTCCTGGTAGGCCCAGGACATTGCTCCATCTACTCTCTTCTGGCTACAGTGTGTGCCTTGTTTTGGATGGATTTTTTATGGGGGGGAGGGGGAGAGGGATAGCAGCAACTTAAGAGATGGAATTTACCCAGTTTACTTAATTAAAAATGGCAATTTGCCAATTGAATTGCTAAATATTGCTAAGGGAGTATGTGGTTGGTCTGTTTACCAGGGAGGCATGATTCCACTTTCCTCCCATCTGGCTTATGTGTTCTATTTTTTGGAGGGGTGCTTTCTTGGAGCCTTGAAAGGAAATGGTCCCTCATTTTTCTCTCAAATAATGATGATTAGTTTTGGGTTGGACTGAAAATAGTTCGTACCTAATTAGGAAATGGTATAGAAGTGGGTATAATTGGGCATACCATTTGTAATCTTTTCCCACTACAAACATTGCAGTGGTGTTTTAGTTTTTTGTATCTTGAAGTGATAATGTTTTGGATTGAATGGGATTTTTCTTTCCCTTAGTCCTTGAAAAAAGGATAATCAATGTACCCCTTGCTCTGCTACGAAACCTTACAGAAAGCTAGTTGTGTATGTCCAAGCCCTCTCAATGTGATAAAAAATTTTTTGGCAAGGCTGCAAAGATCTCAGTCAACCCATCAAGCTTTTTGATGTGGTGTTTCTCTTCTACTGTGTTTTGCTGTAAGCTGACAAGGTCACAATCGATAGTACACTATAGGCGGAAGGACTGGTATTGTACACATTGGAATCATCCTGCTACGAGAGGGAGGGTTAAGCGTCAAATGTACTCCAAGTAAAGTTGGACCCTTAACAACTGTTTATTCCCGTAAGTAGAGAATGATTCCATAGTTGTAAGTTGTCTTGGTCTTTTTTTTTTGTGTGGGGGGGACAACTTAGGATTTTTGTTAACTAGAGCTGCCAGTTTTTTTGAATAGACCCATGGATGATGATCTGGATGTCTTGAGAAACATATGGGTGACTTATACAAGAACCCAGACATTGTGACAATAGCCACCTAAATGCTGGTCCCCTAAGAATTTCGCAAAACTTTTGACTAAAATCCCACAAGGCTTTGAGTGTTAGATTTTCCAGGTGTGCTACAAATCACACTCCTCAGGAAATTAGGAGTGTGGTAGGTGTGTCTGTTTTATTAAACTGTAATATGTGATTTGCCCGAGTTTTCCATTTCTTTTGTGCTAGGTGTGGCAAAAACCAAAAATTGGCACTTCTCTCACAGTGATTTGAGGGCGAAGTGATGGTGTGCGATCCACAACTTGCAGGCATCTAAAATTCAAGGCCTGTTTAATACAATGTTGCAGTATACATGAAACAGCCGGGAATAAACCAGAAAAACGGCATCGATTTTCAACGTAGTAACTAGTTTTCATAACTAGTTTTCTAGGCGTTTGACAAACTAGTTTCTTCCTTTGTAAAAATCGTCTGGTACAGTTGTTGAAAGGTGTTCCTTGAAGTGTCCGCCCATTGTCCCGTCAAACGAGTAAGAATAAATCAAGAAAAATAAAAAACGTAAAAAAAAGCTCGGATAAAAAGATTGCTTCTACAAAACGGTTACTTAACAACTTGAAAAGAAAAAGAAAAACGATCTTTCAAGTTGCGTCACAATACAGGCAACGGTCGATATGCGCACGATGGATGAGGCTATGTGTGTGGTAACTGTAGGAGGAGGTTTTTTGGAATTCGACCAACATGGATAACGTCACATTCTAAGCTTAGTCCTTCATATCGCCAATACATCTTGTTATGTGGCAAGATCTTTTACAGGGTGGGTCGTGTGGGCGCTGGGTCTTAAATTGGATCACGAAGAAGTCTTTCATGTGTACGGGCGCGTACTTGTACTGATGGTAATTGATATTATGTTCGTGTGGACAATGTAGTGTGATATCCCCTGTCGGTGGCTTAACGAGAAAGCGTAACACTGTTAGGTGTCGTAAAACAAGCAAACGTTTTCAATCACCAATTAAATTAACGAATTGTAGCAAACAGAAATAATCTAAGTTGATGGATATTAATTTACGCAGCTCGTCGTTCCAATTAGGGTAAATACATGCATACGGGTCCGACTGATAAAGTGTTGCAAAACGGTGTGTCAAAAATTTCGCAAGGCCTTGAAATGGTTAACGATTACAGATCACCTTAAGAATGAAAAATTACAATTGGTTAACATGTAATCAGGTATAATTATCACCACGGTGATCGGGTGAGCGAAACCCGTACCGGTACCAATCGGCGACGGCTGGAGAATAACATAAAAAACCTGGTCGGTGGATGGAATTATCAGTTTTTGTGGATTTGTTGTTATTACATCCCCTTGGTAATGTCGTAGTCGAAACATGACACAATATTTTTCCTATAACCAAGTATGCTGACGATTTATACAAGAACTATCACTAAATTGTCAAAAAGAAATTAACAAAGGAAAATTGGTGACTGATAGACAGGCCCGAGGATTTGGTATTACGAGAAATTGTGAGATAAGGTAAATTTTGCAGAATATGTTCGCAAAACGGCATACACTGTACGTTCAAGCGATTTTGTTTTAAAAAATTGGTACGCCATATTATTTGGCTAATAATTATTTTACTGAGTTTGCTTTCGTGACTAAACATGTGGAAACAGGAATTCAGTTATCAAAAAAAAAGAAAAAAATGTTGTCTTTCCATTTTTTTTATAAGGCCTAGTCGCCATTTTGGTAACTACATGAAGTGTAAATAGCTACATTCAACACATCGAGCTGCAGACAACATAGTCCGCATTTCTACCAGCCGCCCGCGGCCTGCGGTGACAAGGCGGTACACATTTATATGGCTTGCGTGAAACGTGAGCGTAAAAGAATGGGTGTAATAACATGCAACTAAAAATTTACAGAAGTTAAAAATATGGGGCCCCTAACCCCCTGGGGGGGGGGGGGTGTTGGGTGTGGTATACTGTACCAACAAACTGGGAAAATGAGCTAACTAAGTTTTCGGCACTCTTTCGGAAGACATCGTAGAAAAAAAGAAACTTATGTCCCTATGCGTCCTTTTTTAGAGTTATTTAAAGAAGGCAAAGGCGAAGTCACATTAAGACACAAGTATTGACCAATTAAATTTCAGAAAGTCATGTAACGGAAAGTGGAGTCACTATATGCTGTTAGGCCTACCCCTGTAGGTTTTACCGTAACATGTCGGTTAGACGGCTGGAAAATGCTCATTTTGCTACCGTACCCTTTTTAAAGATCCTTTTAAGGACACACTGGAAATTTTTTTAATAAGAGAGCGGAAAATATGTTCGAACTTTCCTAGGTGATCCATCATCAACAAAGGCCAGGCATGCGCATTTTTGTTCGGGGGGGGGGGGGTGGGGGGGGGGGGGGGGGGGGGGACCGAACGCGCATCTGCTTGAAAAAAAGTTCTAGAATTACCTAATGTAATGATCCCGAATTTTCTACAAATCCTCCGCAAAACAATAAGGCCCTGGTCTTTCCTGTTTGGAAGGGGACTGGATTCCCCCCCACCCACCCATTCCTCAGCAGGTCAATATATGTTTTCTTGTTGGATGAGGGCCTGATTGAATACAGTTGGCACTCAAAATTTGCGATCGTGTGTTTTGCAGAGATCCTAGTTTGCCAGAGATTCTCTTACCTTGTGAAAGCATGAAAGGTAATCAGTCGTCCCGATCCGCCAATTCATTTGAATATATATATATCCTTTTATTTTCCTAGTTTGTGAAATGAGCGGCGCCTTCGTCCCTTGTGTATTAATTCATGCGTCGCTTGTAAAAAAAACATATGCTCCTATCAAAAAGGCCAGATGGCCGCTGTCCGTTTTAACAGCCATGGATGGGTGGTGTCCATACCCTTTCCCGCTCGAAAACGGCGAAATTACGGTACAAACAATTTACAACGGCAATACGATGCCGAATGACCCCTTAGACAATCAGGTACGGCCTGCATAAATGAAACCTACCCAACGAACTGCATTGTCTCATTTTTTCGAGCCATCATTTGTACTGCCTAACATCTTATAATAGCCCCAGACAGGCAACACAAATATTCGCCTCAGACTGCACCACATTACTTGCTTACACTTTCTGGCTAGCTCGTTGCTTACATACAAAATGTAGATACCCAGGGGGCCCTGGGAAAGAATTTCCCAGGCACCTGCAATGGTCCCAACTTATTTGCATTGCAACGTGTCTGTATACTGCGAGCATTGCCTAATTTTCACGACACATAATCGGTAATTAACCAGTTAAAAACAACCTTTACTTGTGACGTCATTGGACTTCCCCCTTTTTTTTTTCGCAAACTTACGCGTGCAAAATTTTCCATTGGCTGCTACCTAATCCCCGTGAGCGTCTAGTCCTACCGTTAAACGACGAACTATTAAGTCCCGCCCCCTACTACTCGAACTAGGCTACACCCACCTTCCAAGCACGGTCCGAAAAAACTTACCTCCTGCCAATGCACGATCGGTACTGTCGATTCCGCGTGTAGGCCAGAAATATAGTGGTATAGTAACCTAACGAAGTAAGTTTCATATCCTGGGTAATGCGTGCCTCTGCTCATAAGTGCGTTACGAACTATCTGCCATGGGCGAAAATTTAGTTACGAAGATTTATCAGCAAAATCAACCATTACGAGCTAAATTTTTGTGCCGTATCTGTATTCATGGGTGTTGAGTAAGCCTACTTTTGAGAAAAAGTATTCGGTAAGAAGTTTGGTATCGGACGAAATATCGCTTATGTGTAAAAGCCAAGAATGGCGCCTGGCTGTCAAAGATTGAAAAAAAAAAAATTCGAGGCGATGTGTGTGACGTCACGTAAACGTAACAAGGACTAAATACGGCATAAATACGACTTTCCAAAAAAGGTTACGCAAAAATGGGCCGCTGGCCGTTTACGATGAATGAGTTATTAAACCCATACGCTGCGATTGGTTGGTGTTTCACGTAATAAGCAACTGCATTTTCCCAGGCATTTTGCAGTGGAACCTAATAATAATACAGTAGCATGCGATTGCACACAATTCTGGTATGTGCAACATTAAACGGATTTGTACAATACTCGCCGCATGTATGAAAATGACACGGTATTTTTCTGGGCTGCAAGTCCACGGCGTACAGTATAGCTTGTGACAGTACTAAGCGATAATGAAGATACGGTTTTCCCAAGGGGCCGTGTAAATTCGGATCATGTTAGCACAGATTACGCCGTGGGTGAATTTTAAGGGACATCCTGGCAAAGGCAGGGTAGGGGAATATATACTGCATTGCATTTCCGCTGTAGGGCCCTGAGTCGGGAGATTTCAGGAGCCAAGTCTGCGAAAACTGATTGCCCGAAAGTGCGCATCTTCATTCTCCTCTCTCCCTGAAATGGAACCAATAATTGGGATTAATATTTTTTCCTAAGGGAAACCTCGTGGGCGTTTCAAAGGTTTTGTAAAATGAGGTTAAGATTTGGTTTTTTTTTTTGATATTTTTATATAGATTATGTTTTTTTATTTTTTCTTTTTATTATTTTTTTTTTGTTTATTTTTTTTTTTTATATAATTTTTTTTTTTTTTTTTTTTTTGTTTTTTTTTTTTTTTTTATTTTTTTTTTTTTTATTTTTTTTTTTGATTTTATTTTATTTTAATTTTTTTTATATGTTATTTGTTTGATCGTATTTTTTTTTTTTTTAATTTATTTTATTTTTTTTTTTTTTTTATTTTTTTTTTTTTTTATTTATTTTTTTTTTTGTTATATACTTTTTTTTTTATTTTCCTGTATTTTTTTTTTGTTTTTTCCTTTTTTATTATTTTTTTTTTCTTTTTTTTTCTTTTTTTTTTTTTTTTTTTTTTTTTTTAATTTTTTTTTTTTTTTTTTTTTTAGCTTCTTTTATTTTTTGTATATTTTTTTTTTTTTTTTTTATTTTTTATTATTGAATTTTTTTTTTATTTTTGTATTTTCTTTTTTGATTTTTTTTTTTTTTTTTTCTTATTTTTTTTTTTGTTTTTTTATTTTTGGTTTTTTTTTTTTTTTTTTCTTTTTTTTTAATTATTTATTTTTTTTTTGTCTTTTTTTTTTTTTTTTTTATTATTTTGATTTTTTTTTATTTTAGATTTTTTTTTGTTTCTTTTATAGTTCATTTAATTTTTATTTTTAATTTTTTTGATATTTTTTGATCATTTTTTTTTATTTTTTTATTTATTTTTTTATATATTCTATGTTTTATTTTTCTTTGTTATATATTTGTTTTTGTTTTTTTTGAATTTTTTTTTTTTTTTTTTATTATTTTTTGTTTTGATGTTTTTTTTTTTTAATATTATTTAAATTTTATATTTTATTTTTTTACGCTTATTTTTTTTTTTTTTTTTGTTTATTGTACTTTTTTTATTTTATTGATTTTTTCTTGTTTTTATTTGTGTATTTAATTATTTTTATTTTTTTCATTTTTAAACATATTTATTTATTTTTTATTTTTTATTTGGTTTTTTTTTTTTTTTATTTTTTATTTCGTGTTTTTTTTTTGTTATTTTTAATTTTTTTATGTTATTTATTGCCTTATTTATTTTTTTTTTTTTTTTTTTTATTTTTTTTCTTTTTTTTTTGTTTTTACCATGATTTTTATTTTGTTTTTTTTTGTTTTGTGTTAATTTTTTTTTTCAAAATTTAAGCATTTTGCGTCGTAGAGGGTAGGGTGTCGAGGGAGGTTGTTAGAATTAGAGTACGTCCATTGTGGGTTCCAAAGGCCACGGGTGGAATGGGGTTAAAATGGTATGCCAAATCCATCCGCAACATCTTGTGTGAAATGAAAAATTGGCGGCGAGGCCTTTGTATTGTACCGGAACATGAGGGTGGTCGAAAATAAAATGTGATACCATTCTTGCAATGGCGTTCCCTCTGAACTAATTTTATGGACCTTAAACAGTTTTAAACATTTAGTCCGCCGCATATGAGGTTCCATGCACAGTCAGGACTGTTGAACCAGGCATAACATGGGGGGGGGGGCATAAAAAATTTTCTCCCTAATACCCGTTGTACTTGTTTCAATTTTCATCTGGGGCAGTATATAATTTGGTGGGCATTGCCCTGAAAATGTTCCCCCCCCTTCGTGGCTACGGGCCCCGTTCAGCAGGAAGAAAGCACGGATCGGAAGATTAAGCTGTTTTAAAGCAATTCATACTTCACGTGACATATTTTTCAACGAAATAAGGTAATAGACCTTTAATGCAAAGACAGCAAATGGAAACGTTAAACGAATTTCTTGGCTCCTAACAAAATTTTACCAGTAATTAACGGCGAACTTAAATGTCATTACAGGAATACGTTTTTTATGTCCCATCGGCGATAACTCATTATCGTCCCATTTCCCTTTGACAAGTTTTCCTCTCGTGATTGTGCATGTCATATTAGTTTCTTTTTGCATCGAAATAGGACTAACGGAATTTGTAATTTCAAATTGTTTACCCTTTTTACGCTGGCACGTGTTTTATTTCCGTTAAATGTGTGAGAAAAGGATCTAGACCCTTATTAAGAACTGCACATATTCGAGTAAGTAGCAAATTGAACGTGAATAAAACTCACGACCTGAAACAGCCACCGGTTCCCCGGTAGGCTTTTATCACTTTGGTCTTCAGATCGATATTCTAAGCATGAAGTTGAACTTCACTTAATTAATTCCATTGTCGTATTTCAAAATTACTCTTTTGTATTCCAATTTTTAACTGGACCTGACATATGTGCCTGGTGTTGCTGAGTTTTTCAAAACCCCGCAACTATTCTGCTAGGCATACCATTTTCTCAGTATTTTGGATTCGGCAGGTATATAGATGTAAGAAGCGACGGGGATACACAGTTGGAATTCTCGGAACAAGGGGCCTACGATGATACGTACAAATCAAACCATCCTTTTTAGAAGCTATGGGGGGGGAGGATACACACAGGGAATCGCGGTTACAAATAATATATCAAAAGACAGTAAAAGTTTACGAGGATTAAATACCATTTTAAAAGGCTACTAGGGATACGCAGTCGTAATCTCGGGATCTAATTTTTACGGGCCTACGAGGATGCGTGTTTAACACATTTGCCGTTTTCACAATACAGTACTCCTAGTTCCAGTGCCTGCATTGTGTCCTCTTGTGTAACCCTTCCTATCCTATTGATTGCCCACAAGTGTCGCCAAACCAAAGAAGTGATTACGTGAAACTCTGAAAGAGAAATGACTTGACTTGGCCTGAGTAAACTAGTTGAAAACGTTGACAACAATAGACAACATTGACTGACTTGTTGCCATGGTTCTTTTCAAAATTGACAAAGAATAAGACGTAGTAAACTAGTTTGGCTGTCTAAGAGGATTAAACGCACAGTAAGACGATGTTTCATTTCTGTTCATTCCCGGCTGTACTGTACCCTAAATTTAGCAAACTTGTTCAATTTTCCTTGAAGATGGTGGTGACCTGTGGATTTGTCTGTTAATTCTTTGGTTTACTGTCTGCAAAAGTGTCAGGAAATTTAAATTAATTTGAAATACGATGAGTACTGGAAGTTCAAACAGAGAGCATATGGGGTGCAAGAACAATACTGTACCAGTTTTGTTCAGATCTAGTACATGTGTCTGTTATTCAGGGCTGGAAAACAGTTATTCCCAGGAAGGGAGTCAAATTTTCCACAATTTCTGTATTTTCATGCACAAAATGCAATGATTCACGTCACTGACATACCGTATACTTAACCCTTGCTACATATAATTTTATGTACAAAATGCACGAAAAGCAATATTTCCTGCCTGTTGCCAAAATTTCCCTTCAAATACCCAATTTCTCAGGAAGGAGCCTCCCAGCTTCCCAACTTTTTCCACCAATGTCTGTCATTCATCTGCAGTATAGGTCCCATGTGTATGGACATTGTCTGAAACATTCAACTTTCTGTGGCATAGTGAAACCATCAAAATCTCAATCAAAATATTAATCAATTTAAAATGGCTAGAGGAAAATTATGTAGAGCATTAACATTGAAGTGCAGTGAGAGCTTTTGGAATCTGTGAATTTGAAAGCAAAATTTTGACTTCCAAAGGAGGGAGATTTAAGTCCCAAAAGTCATTGTTTTTTCCAGTACAAGCTTAGTCTCTTCATACAGTGTGCACTGTAGACAATTTGTTAAATTACACAAAGCAATATCATATCAAAAGTACTCACAGTGACTCAAGCTGCTGGTGAAGAACTTCCTAAACATTGACCTTTCATATGCAAAAAAACGCTCAAATAACTATCTGAAGTTAATTTCCAAGCTTAAGTGCAAACTTTTGTCTTCTTGGGGCAAGTTTCTTCAGAGAGACTTGACAATTTTGCTATTGCTTAATAACGAGTAATGGCTTTGTACACTGAAAATGTATTACCTGCATGTCTCTGCTGTTAAGCTACAGTACTGTGCCAAGTTAAAGCTTACCCCTAGAGCTGTGGGGTCTATTAAAATCTTTTTGTAATTTTTGTAGCAAATTGAATATGTTTCAGTTTTTCTATTGTTATGCATGCAGTAGAAGTCTCTTGTATCCATAGGATCTCATTGTTGCTGATCTGTTCTTGTATTTTACATTTTGACTATATTTTGGCCATATAGACAGTATGAAAGAATTTAACACTCAGACATATTCTATGAACACATGCTTGAACAAATTTTAATACAGCTCAGATGATGGGTTATCAGTGGTTGTCAGTTATCAGTGGTTTTCAGTCAAAGGTCATCTAGGGGTCATTTCATGAATATTCCCCCCAAAAACTTTTGTCTCCTGCAGAGTGCAGATTCAGTAACAGCAGTGGACCTCAGTTGTGAATTGCGCTAGATCACTTTGGTAATTGACTCACTGAAGGTATTCAGAAGTTGAGATCACTGTTCATCTAATGGTTCATTCCAGTACACATTACCAACACTTCGAAGCACCTTCTATTTCCCACCTTCCATCTTACAGTAATACTTTTGGGACTCTTGAAAGGAGTGAAGACCCTTCAAATTTTTTCTGGGTACTCTTGGAAAAAAAGTGAGAGACACTGGACTCTTGGGTTTAGAACCCTATGAAAACCCGAAATTTGTTCAGTACATCATGGAATCAATATTGGGTACCAACATGCCAATTTCCAAATACATATGAGGCTAGTAAAGGTTTTCTCTCTTGAAATATCATGTATACAAGGTTGTCAGGATGGCCCCTAGTGACATCAGTTTAACCTTTCATCTCCACCTAATGTATATTACACAGATCATGTTCATATTATATACAGTACTCACATGCCAAGAATTAGATTCATACATGTTGTCCTCCTTTTGATATTATACATGTTTAAAGTGTTTTCAACATTTGATTTTTGGTGACCTCAAGTGACCTTGCCCTTCACTTAAAACTATGGATCAGGTACTCAATATGGGACATCCTAATCCCAAGTATGAGTTCCATGAACTTACCCTCTTGACTTCTTGAGATACCATATTTACAAACAGTTTGTAACTTTTTCAGTGGCTGCTCTATGTGCAGACGTGTCTATGTTCTGGTGAGTGTTCATGCATGAGTACCAGTGTTAGGACAGAGATTGTGGTGAGAGGGTGAAGGTTTTATGTATCGAGTTGAAACATAGAGGTGTTACCACTTTTTCACCAGTTAACTCGTAATGAATATACTGTACCTCCACAAAACCATTGTACTTCTTCTACTCAATGTGGGCACCCACCTGCCAAGTATGAGAATCAGAGTTTCACTGCTTGAGATATCAGGTTTCAAAATTTTCACAGTTTGACCTCTGATGGCCCCACATGACCTTTGACCTTCACCTGAAGCAATCAAGATCATCCCTGCAATAAGATGTATTCACATGCTAAGGATGAGATCCCACAAGGTTAGCCTGCTTGAGATACTGTGTTTACGAACATACCCACACATACATACATGAACATGCACCCATGTGCACATACTACGATGGCATAGCTTTATCAGAATGTGGCAATGAATTAAGAAATATATGTAAACCAAATACTAGTACCGTGTGCTTTGTTTAATACCCCTCACCCCCCCCCCCCCCCACCCCCCCACCCCCACCCCCCCCCCCCCCACACTCCCCCCCCCCCCCACGCCCCCCCCCCCACCCAACCCCCAACCCCCCCCCACCCCCCCCGCCCGACCCCCCCCCCCCCCCACTGCCCCCCCCCCCCCACCCCCCCCCACCCCCACCCCCCCCCCCCCCCACCCCCCACCCCCCCCACCCCCACCCCCCCCCCCCCACCCCCCCCACCTCCCAACACCCCACCCCCCACCCCCCCCCCCCCCCGCCCCCCCACCCCCCCACCCCCCCCCCCCCCCACCCCCCCCCCCCCCCACCCCCCTCCCCACCCACCCCCCCCCCCCCCCCCCCGCCCCCCCCCACCCACCCACACACACACCCACCCCCCCACCCACCCCCCCCCCCCACCCATCCCCCTATCCCCCCCCCCCACCCCCTCCCCCCCTCCGCGCGCCCACCCCCCCACCGCCCGCCGCCACCACCCCCCCCCCCCCCCACCCCCCCCCCCCCACCAGTTTAGGTCTCGTACACACCCAGATACAAGCGGGATCAGATGACATAACAAATCTTTCAAGGGTACGTAGTATAAGGTAAAAAAAAAACTTGAAGCAGTGTTTAAGAAATCTGCACGAGAAAAAAAAAACACCCACACACACTTTCAATCCTTTGCTGCCAAGTTCAGTGAAATTTCCAGCGGAACATAGATAGTTAACACTTTGTGACAAGAAATGCAAAACTTGTGGCGTTCATTAGATATGAGAGTTTATATCTTTGTTTATGTTAAGAAGTAAAATACTAAATTCTTCGAGTATTCATGCCTTTGTGTCTTACTGTGGTAATCTAGGTTTTCCTCAAATGCGGAGTGCAGCGAAACGCAAGAAGTGCAGAGGTGAAATACAAGGACATAGCAAAGTAAGGAAGCCAGAGGGGGCGGCTCCCCTAGAAATTCTCGCCACTTAGAAAATTCAAAATTTCTAGCGCCAAAATGTATTGTAGTATATCTCGCCCCCAGGTACAATTCCGCCCTCGTGAAAACTACTTCGTCCCCTCTTTCAGTACCGTATCTTGTCTGACTACTGACCTGGTGCAAGAACGCCTCCCTTTTCAAATTATGAAATATTACCGATACTGCAGGTGTATAATACCATACGCCCAACTCAGAGACAAGTAAAAACAAGTCTAGACAATTTCATAAAATGTTGAAACAGAGGGAGGATAGACGTTATAACGGCTGAGTACAGTTTGTAGTTTGTACTTTTACATAAACTCGAATCTACAAGCCAATCATTGAAAGTCTCAGGGTCAACTATAGTTCAGTTGAGAACAAAATCACATAATCAGAAGGGTCAAAGTTGTCAAACTGTTGACCTTGTGTAAGTAATGACATGTTCCAGAACAGTTTCAAAGAAAACTGTTTTTGTCTTGGAGTCATCAGCGATCCTATTAACCTTGATGTACTACTATTTTCTTGGCAGCTACTGTCACATATATTTACCTGTACCAGTAAGTGTGGGAATATACTTAACGTTTACGTATGTCCATATGTATATACAAGTATGCGTACGCGTAAACGTGTTCTACACACTTAAATGAAGGAGCGGATGGGAGTTTCTCCAGTTCACCTCACCTAGTTGTTACCAGGCAAGACAAGCACATGTTGGCATGTCGATTGGTTTGCCGCATGCTGAAATAAATAATACATTTACATCAGAAACATAAGGTAGCAGTTTTGCAACGTCGGAAGAAAAACAATTTTGACAAAATAAACTAGATCTAGGATCACCTTGTGAACTTTCACGTGTAAAGTTACTCGTATGTATACTATTACTCTCATACAGAGGGAAAAGTATTCTTCAACTAAATTGCTTAAAAGCATGATGCAGCTATAGCATCTCGATGATATTAAGTAACGGTACTTTTAGAAACAACAAACCTGGTTGCTATTAATTTTTAAGTTATCAGAAAAGTTATTCCGCCTCTGGTGACCTTTCGAAAAGGATGAAGACGTAAACAGAGAATGTTAATAGCAGTTGTAACTTGCAGGAGAGAATACGAATCCAGATAGGAGGGTTATGACCTTCAGTAATGGGGGGAGGGGGGGGGGGCGTAGTACTACAACCACATGCTTGTCGAAGGTCATTTCACTCTGTATGGGTTCTATTTAAGTTTAAATAGAATTTGATCGGTACTGGTAACAGCCACTTTCTTGTCGCATGTTTAAAAAAATATTCGCTCAATGAACCGAATTGGTTCAGTTTTAAACCAAATCTACGCTTTGTTGAATATAGGGGTATGAGCCAGGGGTAGGGGGTGGAGCTGAATCCCTGGAGTTCGGACAAAAGTTTTCTCGGGCAGATGGTAATCAGGCTTTTTCGTTGCCTACGTAGCAGGATGTGCGGCATATTCCTTGTTTAGTCATATCCCTACCTGAGGAGCTGAGCAAACAGAGTCCACTCCGCGGGGTAGCTTTTTCACGGATGAAAACTTGATTCAGTCCCCAGAAAAAAAATATCTCGTCCCCAGAAAAAAAATATCTCGTACTCCCATGATTTTATACTAAATTTAATAAACACTTGACAAGAATCCCGTTCTTGCCCCTTTTGTCTGAATGCTTATGGACCACATACAGAGAAGATTTTGAAGTTATTTCCCATTTGGTTTTACGCGTCTGGAGTATCAACCTGTGATGCGACCAAAAAAAAAGAAAGAAAAGGGGGGGGGGGGCAGGGGCATTTGTCATGGAGTAACTACAACGTTTGGCAGGTTTGGGCTTTGATCATCGACCGAGTCAAAATAAGATGGTTTTCCAATCCAATCTTCCAATCTTCGCCGATTTCTGCATACTGTGTGTGAGGGATCCAAGTGTAGTAAATTTTTGATTAGCACCCTACGTCAATTTAAAAGCCGTAGTCTTCCTCCGCATTTGTTCCTCGTAAAGTTACTGTACTTTGAAGGCTGAAATTATGTAGACTTAAATATGCTACGGTATGATGAGGTCAACATCATAAAGGGACCCACAAAGTATTAAGAACTGAGATTGAGGCCCTTGTATGCAAAGACAGATTCTTTCTGACGCAGACATTACAATCTCCAAATATGACACTGGAAATGAGAACGTTCCGTTGTAGTACGCTGATTCACTTTGTTCATGGATCCGACCCCCCCCCCCCCCAACCCTTCTTGTGGCTTGGGACTGAACATGGTATAGCTGGAAGCCGAAACAGTAGCTGGGGAAATTCTGGATGGAAGCAACAAACCACCGTTTTCTTCATCTGTATGAAATTGCTTTTCCTTAGATTCACTACGCCATTTTTGTTCAAGAATTTCATAAGTAAGTAAATTAATGATGCAATGAGTTGATCTAGGTGGAAGGTGGTAGCCTTGGGGTTATAGAGGCTAAACTCTACCCTAGCCATTGTAGTGTTTGCTATGTAATATTTACCATGCTGATGTACTGAAGGCTTCATATTACATTATTTTCCTAGCACTACACAAATGTCTTTAAAAGTCCGTACACATGAATGTACTAAAGTTTTTATTCACGAACTCTGTGCCTGTCACTGTGAATTTGTACTTACTTTGTGCGGATATTTAACGATTGCACAGATGTCCAAATCTGAATGCAAACTGGCACCACTCTTAAATACATTCTTTTATAAAAAAAATAAATACATTTTTTTATACCTTTGACACTAAAGGTTTTAGTTACAAAGCCCATTCAGAAACTTGCTTTTTACTTCATTCATGCCCCTTACATGATAATGATTGGTCTGCATCAGGGGTGGTGCCAGGATTAACCCGACGGGGAGGGGGGCAGACAGCCCCGATGCTGTCGAAGGGTTGGTGAGGGGGGATTTGAAGAAAACCTGTGTACTATGTCATGCCATTGCGGGGCATCTATTGCATAAAATTTGTATATACTAGAGGAATATAGTTCCTCGCTGATTTAACGTTTTTCCCGGAATCTATACTGAAATTACTGAGCGGGCGAAGCTCGCGAAAATATTTTTGGATAGCCTACACTAAAAAGAATCTGTACTTACGTAAAGCTTAGGCTACATAAGTCAATTGTCCGGGCAGTTGGGCCCTATCGGGCATTACTTACATTGTACTTCCCTCCTCGAGTCACCAGCCGAACAGCACGACAGACACAAGAGAACATTAACTAGGTTTAACGAAATCAGATGAAATTCCCGACATTTACGTAAATCAATGTATTCTACTTATTTAGTTGCTTGAAAAGATGGAAAGGGTTTGTACTATATTAAGTTATAATTAACAGTACTGAGGAAGAGTGGGCAAAGCGTACCGAAAATTCTGACCCTTTTGAAAGCCAAAATAAGTAAACCGACCGTGGGTGGAGACAGAAGTTTCCCTTCCCCGAAGGGGTGACGAGAAGGGGATATGAAGGAGCCTAAACATCCTATGCCGTTGAAGGGCATATCAAGAGCTGAGTTGCCCACTGATAGTGTCCTTTTTAATCTGAATCGTGAAATTGCAAAGAGCGCGAAAATTTTTGGAAGGCTTACAAAAGCAAAATCATTTTGTAGTCATCAACAACAAAAAGAAAAAAAAGAAAAAAAAAAAAAAAAAAGAAAACCTGTAGGGGATGTATTCCGTATCGGGGATAACATACATTGTATCGAAACCACCTGGAATACCCGATGAAATAGCCAAACTTAGCTCCGTGGACCGTGGGTCGCTCACCATCTGACCATACCGCATGATACAAACAAGAGAGCTGCAACTCGGCTTTGCGATATGGGAAGAAATTTACGACCTTTACATAAACTGTGTACTCTGCCTACATGTTACTTGGTAAGGTGGATAGGACTTGTGCTATCTAGCACTGTGGAATGGAACTATTGAAGCTATTTAAGAAACTCGAGTGGCTCTACAGCGCGCGCTCTTGAGAGCAAAAACAGGGGCGACTAGTCGTCGTCGGGGACTGCATACATTATCGTATCGACTAAGGCTCCCCGACAAAACTATATTTTCCCGACGGAAGCATGGTTCTCTGCCCCCACCTGGTGCCACCCCTGGACTGCATGTTTTGTCTTAAACTACAATGTACGGTACGTTATATTAGGTTTCGAAATTATAGGGCGGTAACTGTACGGTGGCCTAAACACAAGACTTTGGTTAGTTACAACAGGGAGTTGTTAGGACATAACAGTCAACATATTCCTGGTTATATCGGTGATGTTGGAAAGAGGGGAGTGTATCTGGAAGTTAAGCGTTCCGTATTGGTACAGGCACGTAGCCGGGAATTTGGACGGGGGGGGGGGGGTCAGATATAATGAGAGAACTATTGTCCATGTCGTGTTCGGGCGATGCAATCCGAAAAGATCAATTTTAAAGACATTTTGGCAATACTAGAGTCATGTTTGAAGACGAGTTGGTTTGACATCTTTTTACAATTCAGAATTCACTTTTATATTAAAACGGAGTGACATAGGAATATTTTCTAAGAAACGGGTGGCTTGGACATTATCTTTGCGCTTTTGGGTCATGGAGTTGAACCCCATCCCTACCAGAGGTTACACGCCTGTATTGGTCAATATAGTATGTCTTCTGTTTTCAAGTTACATCTTAGATTAAAGAAATAGAAAAACTTCCCATAATCTTAGGAAGGGACGACGTTTTACACTTTGAGTTCATTTTAAAGACAGACACTCATCACCCCAAGTACATTTTTGGTTGGGGGAACCAAAATTTTCAATTGGTGACAGCTCTCTGATTGACATCAAATTCAATAGATTAAGAGTAGCTCGCATTACACAGCAAACACAAAATGGTCTGATTACATATTAGGGCCTTGTATGTTCACCGAAATATGACCAAGCATTAAATTAAGTCTGTGTCAGCACAAGGAGGAGCTTAAGACAGTTTTGGGAGGAGCTAGAAGTAACTTGGGAGAATTGAACTGTCTGGGATGAGAAGATTTGCCCTCTAATAAAAAAAGGTAAAATCTATAAAGTATATTTACTATTAGTGTAAATTGTTTGGGCTCTGGGCACTTAAAAGAAATGCTTGAGTTCACTAGAACCGGTAGGTTTGGACGCTCGGGGGTGGGGGTGGGGCTGAAGCAATCTAGAAACGAGGAAATAGTGGAGGCGGCGACCAAAAGAGCAGCAACGCAGGTTATAGCTTACCTTAAGTTTTAGGTCTTTGAAAACCTCATCCTACAAAGGGATCGATTTGTCCTAAATATTTGTAGCACCTAAACTTGAACTAAGACTACTGCATATCAAATTAGGAATTGGTGAGTGAGGCTTCAGTGTAGGTGTCGCCCTTATGCAGCCGATAACCTTAATAAAAAGTAGGCTATCGGGATATAATGGATCTTCAACATTTTTCAACCCTCTTCGTCTTCCAGGGTGGATTTTAAGGGCCATTTATCTATCAGCATCATTATATCGAAGTCTGTCATCCGTGAACGAAAATATACCTAGGTGGTCAATAAGTGCATGGGAATAGAACTAAAAAAATAAATACCAGAACAAAATAGACTTTTTAGAACCAGAACAGAAAGATCATAGGACAAAGTCCATCCAGGGGATCGCCACTAAACCAGAATTTTACTGTGGGCAAAATGCCAGGAATGTATGTAGACTGGTAGAGGTGCATTGTCTCTGGTTATCAGCACGAGTACACGACTTTTTCACTAGTACAAGTACAAATATGCACTGGTAGCAGTGACTAACAGTGTAGGTCCTAGGGTGGTAGCTTCGTAGTTGATTTTTATACTCTGCCGTGCATCAATATATTTCACAAGTGCGTGGGTTCGAATCCAGTTCGAGGTAGTTGTTGCGCGCCCAAAAATATTACAAGCATAGATTCCAAACTGAGTGAACAGTGATCAGCATTTCCGCCCCGATATTTTGGCCTCCATGAGGAGTCAACGCGCCATTTTAACATACAGGCAAATGAATGACTTACAAAAGTGCTAATACTTGTTTTTTCGAAACACTGTAAATTTAAGAAGAATCACTCCTCAGTAAATTCCATTTAAACAAGAGGGCAATCCACGGAGTTACTTATCTCATCGCAGCACAGGCAGTGCTAGGCCGTATAACTAGAGGACGCACATCAATGTGGAATCCAAAGATATCAGCATAGATTCCAAACTCCTATAGAGCGTATGCACCTACGTCACGTTTCTCTATTTTTCCATCCAAGCGTACATTGTGCAACAATTGTTACTAAGGTGCTATCGTGAGCGCGTATCTTTAACACACCTACTACGTATGGCAGTTCCATCCAGTAAGCCAAATTGAAACGCGCTGACTTCACGTGCATAAGCTCTATACCTACACTTTTAGGCTCAGTGACTCCTCATGGAGACGCTAATATCGGGGCGGAAGTGTTTATTTGACATGCGCGCCGTTCTATTCCGCGATTTGCGTACAAAAATAAGAACGCGTCACAGAAACTTTCATCGTTAAAAGAGGTTAGCGTGCGTGCACTTTTACAACGCGTTCTATACGCCCAGAATACATTTCTCTGTGTATTATCCGGAATACTTGACGCAAAGTTCTGCGCACTCTTGAAACAAACGCGCTAGTTGCTTTCCCGTTGTGAGCTCGTAAGTAGTTGAACGCGCATATAAAATTGCGTCACTTGGAGATACCATAGAAACTGACCAATGAATGTCCATGAACTTGCAAAACCAGTCATTGTGCGTTCATGTTCAAGTGTAAATACGTGAAATGCCGCGTTGAAGAAATAAGTTATTCTTGTTCAAGTGGAATTTACAGATAGTTCTCAGTGACGTCACAGCTAGGGGTTAGTAACCGCCATGTCTGAGGGCAAGCCTGTGCACACATGCCGGGGTTGCCCTCAGACATGGCTGAAATAATACACGTGAAAAGCTCCTATGACGTCACGTAAGAACTATCTATTCAGGCGTAGTACTTCTTCAGTCAACAACATTCCAAAATAACAAGTATTAATACTTTGTAAGACGTTCATTTGCCTGTTTGTTTCAAACGACTGAGCAGTGATCAGCACTTCCTCCTCGATATATTGGGTTCCGTGGGGAGTCAAACGTGCCCATTTTAAGTTTGGAATCTATGCTTGTAATATCTTGGAGGAATCACAGAGCAATATATATCCTGCTTCTCTGTGTGGAATATAGATAGTACTCAGTGACGTCACAGCTAGAGGTTAGCAACTGCCATGTCTGAGGGCAAGCCTGTACACACATGCCGGGGTTGCCCTCAGACATGGCTGAAATAACTACAGTGAAAAGCTCCTATGACGTCATGTGAGAACTATCTATACCGTGCGAAATTGAACCCGAATTGGAGATCACGTTATGTAGGTCACCTTCGGAAATAATGTAACACTGACCAATGTGGGCATGGTAACGCGCCCTACACCTGTAGCGTGTCCTTAACGCCTCTTCGGCCTCTAATGCTTTAATTCGCACAATCACGCATTAGTTCTCATCCACATCATTGCACTGGGTCTAGTGCATGGATTGCCTTAGCAACTTAATGAAATGGCTACACATCAGAGTATCTGACGCAAATGTACTAATGTGTGACAAAAAACGATAAGTACCCTTACTTATTATTACCTTTGGGTTTACAAGTAAATCCAACCCCAAGAATACGAATCTAAAACTCCATTGGCCTACAGACTTCATGATAGTGCTTATTCTAAATAGGGTGTGCGCTAAATGGAAAGATACAAAGATGTTATAAACATAGATTCCAAACTTAAAATGGCGCGTTGACTCCCCATGGAGCCACAATATTGGGCCGGAAGTGCTGATATTGCTCTGTTCAGCTGTTCAGTCGTTTTGAAAGCAAACGGACAGATGTCTTACAAAAGTATGAACACTTGTTATTTTGAAACATTGTAAATTTAAGGAGTATTACTCCTCAATAGACTTCACTTAAAAGAAGAACTTTATTTTTTCCGTGCGGCATTTTGCATTGCATTAGGTGCACTTGAAAATGTACGCACAATGGCACGTTCGAAGCTCAGTTCATGCAGGGAGCTGGAAGCTCCCTGGTTCATGGGCTTATTTATTGGTCAGTTTTATTGAATCATCAGGCAACACACTCTTAAAGGAACCTTTAATATCTTAGGCACTCACACCGGGAAATCAACTAGCGCGTTTGTTTCCGGAGCGCGCAAAAGTGTCAAGTCAAGTATTCGGGATAAAACACAGAGAACGTTATCCTGCGTGTACTCAATGCTCACGCATGCCAGGCGATTTTAGGAATGAAATTTCCTGTGCGTACCTATTATTAGGGACCTTTAGATTACACGACGTGGGCAGGGCGACGCGGCGTTTTAACCCACAGTCCGCGTCATCGAGCTGACGTCCGCGCCCTGGAACTATTGCGCTTTAGATTTCTACGACGCGGCATGAAAGTCGCGTGGCGATATTCGAACTTCGTTTGAGTATCAGACGCGCAAGCCGATCTGTTAATGGTAACAGTATTTAGCGGGAAGTATAAGTCAAACTTACTCCTTATGTAGGCCTAAATTGAAGAGTGGCAAACCTTCATCGAGTCCGTGAAGCAATTGCTATGGTTATTTAACTGATATAATGGACGACGATGAATTTATGATATGTGTGCAACGCGTATTTTAAGTTTCTAACGCAACGATTGGCATGGCAACAAAAAATATATGACGTCATAAACTGCCTCTTGTTGCCGTTCTAGCCACAACGCCAAAACGAGCGACTCCCGATGTAGAATTACACCGACAACGTAAAGTTACAACATGACGTCATTACGTCGTAGCCGACGTCCGCGTCGTGCAATCTTAAGCTCTCTACTATACGCACATCACCGAATAAAAAGCGGGTATGTCAAATCCACACTTCTACTCCCATATTTGCGTCTCCATGAGGATTCAATCTCCGTTACAGTGTAGGTATAGGACTTTGGCATCTATACTTATAATAGACCTTATGCATTGACATCACACTGACGTCATCTTGGGTGAAAATAATGAAACACACGTCTGAAACGTGCACTCACAGCGTAGATTTCGCCGCACGTATAGGAGACTTACGCGCGTGTACGATTGGTTGCAAATCAGCTGTCTGCATTTATTGGTGTAACTTGCAATGATACGCGCTTTTCCTCCATTTTCATCCAAACGAGAGAGCACTTTCTCCTTTGTGACATCATATGCATAAGGTCTATATCTTTGAAAAGATAACACACAATGCGCCGATCGCGGGTGGTGCACTGCAGTGGCGTAGCTAGATGTTTTTGTCGGGGGGGGGGGGGCAAAATAAAAAAAACCAAAAAAATTCCGACAGATTATTATCTTGAAGTAATGATGTACTATCCAAAGATATTATAAGCATACATTCCAAACTTAAAATGGCGCGCTGACTCTTCATGGAGGCCAAAATATCAGGGCCGAAGTACTGATCACTGTTCAGTCATTTTGAAAATAGTTAGAGAGATTAAAGTCTTGCGCTAGTGTAACAACATGTTAATTCGGAACATTCTTAAATCTGAGAAATAATCACTCAATATATTCCATTCACTGACAAGTTATGCTTCTTCCCCGTGCCATGTCAAGCAAACACTCTGTCATGAACGCACAATGACTGTTTTGAAGTCCGCAATCTATAAATAGGTCAGTTACCATGGTCTCGTCAAAAACGCTGTTAAAAATGTGCGTCGATTTCTTACGAGCATTTAACGGAAACGAAATTAGCGTGTTCTTTTTCTAAGTGCGCGGTAGTGAGTTTCTCTGTGCATTTAGATAAATGCACAGAGAAAGGTATATTGCGCATATGAAACGTGCTGTCAAAGCACACGTGGGTCAACCTTTTTATAACAATGAAGTTGTCCGTAACGCGTTGTTTTTTTTTCGTACGCAGATCGTCGAACAGAACGGCGCACTTGTCAATTCCACACTTCCGCCCCGATATTTGCCTCACCATGAGGATCAATTTCCGTAAAAGTGTAGGTATAGGAGTGTGGAATCTATGCTTATAGTATCTTTGGTACCATCTAAGCGTACTAGCTTCCCTTCATGCGCCCTTTTGTTGTTGTGCAAAAAGAACGCTTTCAGTGCGCTATACAGAAAATATGTGCACATAATACTATGTGCACATAATACGATGTGCATGCTTGCTTGTGTTAGCATGCACATCATTGGAATGGACAGTCAGTACCAAAAACATTACAAGCATAGATTCCAAATTAAGAATGGCGTGTTGACTCCCCATGGAGCCCAAAATATGGGGCAGAAGTGGTGATCACTGTTCAGCAGTTTTAAAAAACACAGGCTACAGGGAAATTAATGTCTTACAAAAGTATTAATACTATTTCGGAACATTGTAATATAAGAAGTATTCATTCCTCAATACTAAATTCTACTTAAAGAAGTTTAATTCTTCCTGACAGCATTACAAATAAGTACACTTGAACATGAGCGCACAATGACTGGTTTAAAGTTCATGCACTTATTCGCCTACATTTATTAGTCAGTTCCTATATCTTTCAGTAACGCACTTTTATATGCGCGTTTAATTTCTTACGCCCTCACAACAAGAAATCAACTAGCGCATTGCTTCCCAAGAGCGCAGAAGTGTGTGTCAAGGATTTCGGATAATACACAGAGAAAAAAATGTATTCCGCACGTATAGAACGCGTTGTAAAAAGACACGCACGCTAACCTCTTTTAACAATGAAATTTCTGTAACGTACGCGTTCTTATTTCCCGGCTACGCAGATCGCCGAAAAGAACGGCGCGCATGTCAAATTCACACTTCAATATTTGCGTCTACACGAGGAGTCACTGAGCATAACAGTGTAGGTATAGTAGTTTGGAATCTATGCTTATAATATCTGTGGTCAGTACTAGAAACAAGCGCGTCTACACTGTGTACTGTTGATTTACGTTGCTATCATCAATGTTAAGTCTTTGTGTACCGAAACGCTAAAAAAATGTGACTTCTCACAAAAATTGATCTTCGAGCTTGGTTGCCGTAGCAACCATATATTTTGGTAGCATTAGACACGTTCATCATATGTGTGAATTAAGTTTCATGTATGTGTAATGTTTCCATCTGGAATGATATTAAATATACTAAAAAATGTGATTTTTACCAAAATTGACCTTTGACTTCTTGTCACGTGACCTTTGACCTTGGTTAGCATGGTAATCACATATTTTGGTACTATTTAGCACATTCATCATACGTGCGAAATTTCATGTATGTGGAATGTTTCCTTCCGGAATTATACTAAAAATACTAAAAAAATGTGATTTCTCACAAAAATTGATCTTTGACCTTGGTTGCCATGGCAACCATATATTTTGGTAGCATTAGACACGTTCATCATATGTGCAAAGATTCATGTACGTGGAATGTTTCCTTCTGGAATTATACTAAAAATACTAAAAAAAATGTGATTTCTCACAAAAATTGATCTTTGACCTTGGTTGCCATGGCAACCATATATTTTGGTAGCATTAGACACCTTCATCATATGTGCAAAATTTCATGCATGTGGAATGTTTCCTTCTGGAATTATACTTAAAATACTAAAAAAGTGTGATTTCTCACAAAAATTGATCTTTGATCTTGGTTGCCATGGCAACCATATATTTTGGTAGCATTAGAAACTTTCATCATATGTGGAAAGTTTCATGTACGTGGAACGTTTCCTTCTGGAATGATAGTAAAAATACTAAAAAACCGTGAATTTTCCCAAAAATTTAATTTGACCTCTGACCTTTGACCTTTTCTGCCGAAAGTCACGGAGACACAAGTTTACACTCTGGGGTACTTACCCACCAAATTCAAAAGAATCGGTCTAGCCCACAAGGAGGAGTTCATGGAACACTTTTTTTCACATTTTTTCGCTTAAAATGTTAGTATCACGTGACTTTTGACCTTGGTTGCCATGGCAACCATATATTTTCGTAGTGCCATACACTATTATTATATGTGTGAAGTTTCAGGTCCATGGGATGTTTTTTCTTGGAGTTATTATAAAAAGAGTGATTTTCACGTAATTTGACCTTTGACCTCTGACCTTTGACCTTTACTTCCGGGAGTCGATGTAGACTTGGGGTTCCACCTAGGGCACCTTCCCACCAAATTTGAAGAAAATCGGCTTTACCGTTTTGGAGATATTAAGAAAAGAAAATTGGACACACACACACACACGCTCACCCACTCACACAAGTCGATTTTACATACAATCCGAGGACCTCATTGTTATTTCCTTTGTGTTTACTCCCTTAACCCTAACCTTGACAATAGACTCTCTATTGTTCAAACTTTCGAGGACTTGACAAATCTATTGAATTTCCTTCAGAGGACCTGAAATCCATTGTTCAGGTCCTCAGTCTGATAGGAAGACAAGTTCACCCACACACACACTCACCCACACACACACACACACACACACGGACACGTTTTGACCCCTCCCTCTGTTATGGACTTTTGGTCACCCTGGGGTACCCCACCATGGGTTAGGACTTTAGACTAGTAACTTGTGAAAATTAACTGTTACCATGGCAACCGTTGTTATTTCTGCTGTCATTGCCGAATGTAGCCCAACAGGTCAAGTGACTACAATATCTCATCCTCCTCACGGAGCGATGAGATAATAACTTATTTCTTCACCGCGGCATTCCACATAAGTTCACTTGAAAATGAAGGCACAATGACTGGTTTGCAAGCTCATGGGCTTATTCATTGGTCAGTTTCTATGGTATCTGCAAATCTTTACATGCGCGTTCAATTCCCACGTGCCCAAAACGAAAAAGCAACTACCGCGTTCGTTTTCTGAACGCAAAGAAATGTGTTTTAAATAGCATTCCGGATAATACACAGAGAATGTACTCTGCCCGTGTAGAACGCGTTGTAAAAGCGCACGCAAGCTAACCTCTTTTAGCAATGAACTTTTCTGTAACGCCCTCTTATTTTTGTACGCAGATCACCGAATAGAATGGCACGCATGTCAAATTTTCACTTCCGCTCCGATATTAGCGTCTCCATGAGGAGTCACCACTGAGCGTCGGTGTAGGTATAACAGTTTGGAATCTATGCTTATAATATCTTTGTGCGCGCCGGACTGAAGTGCCCTCAGACATAATATATCACTATCCGACTTTGCTTTTGGCGAGTACAGGCAATCATGCCAATGGGTGTGTAAGAGTGTGTACTCACTACAAGTTTGCACTAAGCCTATCAAAACAGATGACAACACTAAACCTATTAAAACAGATGAGAGCAGTGTTGAACCGATTGGCAGTATTCGATATCGATATCGGTGTTAAGGTTTCCGTATCCGTATTACCAATATTACCCAACCTTTATTACTACCGTGCAGTAAGACTATAAATGTTTGACGTCGGTAAAACGATACAGTATCATTGTTCGCCGACCGGCTACCACCATGCAATGAGTAGATCGCCCGGCCTTTTTTCTGTTATGGTGAAAAATATTATAGGGCTACGTACCTTTTAAACATCGGCGTCAGATCGTTATAGGCCAATACTGAGATTTTAATGTCGGCAAAAGATGATTTGAGTGGTATCGCGTCAAACATTAGGAGGAAATGTTTGGGGCTCCCCTGTCCGTTCAAATTTCCACGTTCTCCCAAGTGTACCTCTAGCTGCTCAGATCGTCCTCCAGTAAAATATAATACTGTAATCTGGTAATAGGCTTTTGCATCTAGAGCAAAAATCTACATTTTAATTGCTGCACGGCCATGGCCTATTGAGTCACTGGCGTATTTAGGGGGGGGCATTGGGCCATGGCCCCCCCTCACCGATGCCAAAAAAAAAATAAAAAAAAATATAAATATTTTATAGTTCTTGGGCAGTCTCATTTTGGCCCCCCAACATCCAACATTTACAGTGTCGTTTTACCCATTTTTGCTCTCAAGAGGACAATTTCTCTTCTAAAAACACAAAATTTTCGGCGCGCTACGCGCGCAGAAGAGCTTATCCAGTTTCTTCTATGGTTCCACTCTACATTGCTAGATAGCGCAAGTCCTTCCCACCTCACAAAGTAACATGTAGGAAAAGTACACAGTTTATGTAGAGGTCGGAAATTTCCTCCCATCGCAAAGGCTAGTAACTGCTCTTTTGTGTGTGTCATGCGGCACGGTCAGTTGGTGAAGGACTCACGGAGCAATGCTTGGCTATTTGATCGGATGGTCAAAGTAGTTGCGATACAATGCATATTTTATCTCTTATACGGTCTAAAACCCCTAAAGATTTTCCTTCTTTTTGTTCTCCATGATTACATGTGTTGCTTTTTTTGTGAAACCTACCAAAAAATTTTTGCGCGCTTCGCGCGCTTTGCAAGTTTACATTTTAGATTCCGGGAAACACATTTAATCAACGCCGAATTATGCTTCTCTAGCATATACAAATTTTATGCAATATGTGGCCCGAATGAAATGGTCTAGTACACAGGGTGTTTTTTTTTCAAATCCCACCTCACCTATACCCAACAGCACTGGGGCTCTAGGGGCCTCGGGTCGCAGGCCTCCCGTCGGGCAAATCTTGGCGTTACCTGTACTCAATAATAATAATAGACTCTGGCTGTGGAAAATCTCCGTTCCAATCAATTCACTGAAATCCATAGGGATAACTCCACTCTGGATAATTTTGAATAAAGTCGGATAAATTGTGACAAACTTAATGTGTTTTAGAACAAATTCAAATCAACCTTTAAAAATTTTTCGCAACAATTGCGCATCTTGATGGCTGCTATCAAGCCTGACAAGTGCCATTTCCGACGATCTGGGATGTATTCAAAGCTCAGATTTTCTTGGTACGCTACGCGCCAACCTTTGGTGAGGCTCCGCTCAGATATTACCGCTGACTATATATCCGGAAGTCAGAACACTTTACCTGTTTCTAGACTTTTTCCAATAGGCCTATTTTTTTAGGAAAGACATCAGACAGTTGTCTTAGTATCACGTTGAAAAGCCTGGGAAGGGCAATTTCCAGTGATCTGGGGGTATTTTTTGCCAAAATTTTCTACGCTCCGCGCCAACTGATGGTGGCGCTCCGCTTAGATATTGCCGCTGACTATATATCCCACTTTCAAAGACGGATCGCCGCCCATGGTGGTCATAAAGAACATCCATATCTACCGAGGAGTTATGTGATTTTTTTCTTTCTTTCTTTTTTTTTTTTTGTTAAATATGTGTCATTATACAAAATGTCAGTACACGAAATGCCAATTTAGAGATATTTTCAGCGCAGGCCAAACGGCCCGGAGATGCAATCTCCAGCCATCTGAGAGCCTTGGGGAGCCAAAAATTTTCTTGTACGCTCCGCGCCAACCTGTGGTGGCGCTCCGCTTAGATAGTAAATCGTGCTCCATGGCCCCCCCCCCCCCCGTCACCGAATTCCTAGCTACGCCACTGTATTGAGTATACTCTTGTATGTGATTTTAGCGGAACATCATCTTGTAATCTGAGGAATCTGTTCTGTCTACAGGTCTATGTGCAATGGAGGCTCCACTACATCTCACATTTCATTGATCTCCACCAATAGTTGACCAATCAGAGTGACTAATACGTGAAGGCACAGATTGAATTTGCTCAATTTTGAGTTAATCAAAGTGCACTCAGCAATTTAACGACTGGCATAATAAATACGAACACTACAGTAAGAATGAACACAATTCCCTAAAGGAATGAATAAATATAGTAAATGGGCTTACCAACTCCAAATGACAGCATTTATTATCTCATCCCCACATACGTAGTATGTGGGGGATGAGATATTGTGCTTCGTTTACCATTGAAAAGTGCACACGTTTGCCTCTGCCAGTCGCCATAGCAACCGTAACCATGGAAATGCATGATAGGGAAATTTGGGGCTTTATGACCGCTACTCAAGGGTGGGGCAAAATGGAGTGGTGAGGGTCCTGTTTCCTGGTCATGTGACCAAATATGCCTAAAATTTGGGTCAAAGGCTCAGATGGTCAAATGACATTCACAAGGTCAAAAGTGTGTCGCGAACTCCTCCAAAACTAAGAACAAGATTGAGCCCAAACTTGGTGGGCGGGTGCATAGTCCTTGGAACTTGTGCCTGACAAACCCTCAGCATGATAGGTCAAAGGTCAAAGGTCAACCATCAAAAAAGGTCAAAATAAGCAATTTTCCAAATCTGGCTATAAAACCTGAATGCAACAATAAATGGCCCTGATTTTTTGACATAGCTTTCGTATTGAAGTGTTCTTGGCACAACATGACACTTGACCTTCTGAGGTCAAAGGTCACGAGGTCAGAAGGTCAAACGATAATTTTGGGGTCAAAACTGTGACGCGCACTCACTTAAAACTGAAGGTACTAATGACCCCAAACTTGGTGAGGGGGTGCATAGTCCCTAGAACTTGTGCCTCCAATATCATCAGCATGATAGGTCAAAGGTCAGAGGTCAAAGGTCACAATAGGTCAAAATAAGCAAATTTTTAAATCTGGCTGTAAAAGCTGAACGAAACATTTAACGATCCTCATTTCTTCGCATAACTTTCTGATAGACACCTACTTTACACAACTTTACACTTGACCTTCTGAGGTCAAAGGTCAAGAGGTCAGAAGGTCAAACGACAATTTTGGGGTCAAAAGTGTGCCGTGCGCTCACTCAAAACTGAAGGTACTACTGACCCCAAACTTGGTGTGGGGGTGCACAGTCCTTGGAATTTGTGCCTCCAGTACCCTCAGCATGATAGGTCAATGGTCAGAGGTCAATGGTCAGAGGTCAAAGGTCAAGATGTTCAAAAGAACAATTTTTTTTTTTAAATTTGGCAGTAAACACTGAAAGAAATGGTACATAATCTGTTACATCGACCACTGTCTTTTCCTGACACTCAAAATTCAATTTTCACCTGCGGTTTAACAAACCCCACCATAAAAGCCACACAATGGCATGATCAGATGCACACTTATCTTGCTCAAAAATTGACCACCTCTAACTTAACTCTAAGTAAAAACCCTGGCCTTCAGTGAACTGCGATCACGCGTGTCAAGCATGACTAGTTCTTGGCGCCATAAAAGTAAAACTACACGCGTGTCCCCACCGTAGTAAAGTCCAAGCGCGTCCCAGTACATGAAGCATAACTACGCGCACGGTGGAACTGATGTTAGGCCTAGCCTAGGCCTAACTTAGGCTTAGGTTACGCTAAATTATTAATAGTAATAACGCTAACAAGCTAGGCATGTAGGCCCTAGGCCTAATAGTTGAAACACACGCCAGGTTATTAAGAACTTTGACCAAATTTATGAGCACTGTGGCTCATCACGGAATTTTTGGCTGTCTGTCACTCTGTTGCTTACCTTCTCTTGAAGAACTATTCTCCTCTTGCATGGCAACAACGACGCACGTGTGCATATATATATTATATTTCTGCAGGGGCCAAGTTCAATTGACACACGCACCGTACCGCGACACACAATGCACGCACGCAAGTACAGTAGGTATGGTGTGAGACTGAGAGCGACTGCACTGCTTTAGTACATAGTGGATACACTATAAGCAGCGCCAAGTTCCAAACAAATGACGTCACAAATAGACTGTGAATCATGCAGGCTATACCTTTGATCTGGCCGCCGGCGGACGGCGTGTGTAGCTCCTGCACTGACTGTACTCCAGGCTCCGAGCTGGGAGTTGTTATTCGGAAGGAGGTTTAACGGGAAGTTTAATTTATGCTAATACGCTACGATCCACTAAATACCGAGGAGATTATTAATGATAAGCTACTTATTCCGTTAATGGGGAATTCTTTCTTTTATTCGTTCGCTTCAATGTGACATCGATATATGTTAGCAACATCATTCAGGTCTAGTAATCCTATCACAATTGGGCTTACTTTTGGACAATGCTTTGATGAGTAGGTTTACGCCGCAGACCTGCCAACCTCCAAATTTGTAAACCTGGAGATTTTCACCAAAAAACCCTGGAGAATGGTACATCAAACCTGGAGATTTACAATTTGTGCTGTAGTACCTCTAAACAGATCTTATACTCAGGGCCCGGAGGCGCATGGGTATTTTCATGGGGGGGGGGGCATGGGGTGAGTGATCGCCGTCCTGGGGGAGGGGTGTCCCCTCCCCTTTGAGAAATCTTTGGTAATTAAAGTCTACTTAGATGCAAAATGGTGCTATGTTTTGTATATTTTTTAAACTGATTATATTGGGTGAAAGAGGGCCGTCCTGGGGAGGGGTCTATAGGGAGAGGTTATCCCTCTCGCCTTTGAGAAATGTTTGTTAATTTAAGGTTACTTTGATGCAAAATGGTGCTGTCTTTGGGATATTTTTGGAAATATGGCTAGAAAATGTTCAAAATTTAGTGAATTCTACTTTTTGGTTGGGTAAAAGAGGAAAGCCCTTGTCGTCTAAGGAAATGTCAGTTGTCAACAAAGTTTCCTGAAGCCCCCCCCCCCATTTTGATACTTTGCTGCCTTCTCTTCGGGGTAAGTTTTTACGCAAAAATATGTGAGCGGAGTCCACACAAACATTCTTGAACTATAACGGAAAATTTCCTTACTTCATTTGTGCTTTATAAAAGGGTATCTTAAGTCTGGAAGACACCGGAATGGGCCTCCTGGAAGCTCTAAATTAGTTATGTGGATCAGATATTGGCCTAGCCCACCCCTCATCTTCTCTTCTTCTTGCTCTTTCGCCTCCTCCTTTCTTCTCTTTCGTTTTCTTTTCTCCTTTGTCCCCTCTTATTTTCCTTCTCCTTCCCCCTTTTCTTGCAAATAGGGGGCGGTCGCCCCCTGTCCCCTGTGGCACCACCCCTGCTAATGCTATACAAAATCAAACAAAACTAGGGTTTTGAATAGAATCGTGGATGGTACACTAACTATATTTTCCTTTATGGCTGTGGAAAACTTGAAACTCAGTTATAAATCTGCAACCTTTTAACATCTTTCAATTTCATAAATAAAATGATTCACTCTGCTCGTATGTCTTCCAGCTCCCTGGTATAATCGAGCTCGATCGGTGAATTTACCTTTCTGCAAAGTAATGAACTTACCAACTTAAGGAAAGATTGTTTCCAGGAATTTGCAACTGAATATGATACGTTTTGAAGATCCTGCCCAAATTTCTGTTAAGAGAAATTTTCCGTGTTCTGGTTCTAAACTAAGAATTGGTTTGCAATCACCGTGAGTATAGGCTAATATTTGTGATTACAATATTTTTTCAACGACTCTAACTTAGTTTTTCACCGTGAGGTTTGGAGATTTGACCGTGAGACGACCTCAAAAACCGTGAGACTCACGGTGAAACTGTGAGAGGTGGCAGGTATGACGCCACCACCAATTTAGGGGCAGGTCCTACAAAACTCGAAACGACTGTTTCATTGAAATAAACCAATGAGGTCTGCCCCTTCCTAAAGAAGAACGTCATGCAAATGAGTTGCAGAGGCAGAAGTCTAAATTTTGTCGCAACAATTTGGAAAGTTTCCGGAAGCTTCCTGAAATAACTGGGTATACAATCAGATTCAGAGTTTTACATAAACCCTTACTGGTATACTCTGATCCGCGTCCACGAAAGTCCAAAGATGCAATAAATTTTAATTTTCCAGCGACAAACCCCTAGTTTTACTGTTGATGTAGCAGACGACAAATCCCCTTTGTTTAAATTACGTAATCCAGTGTAAGTCTTATAGAAATGCCAAGAAGGATACAAGAGGCAGATTACTGTGTGACCTTGGCGGTGTAAACTTCACTTCAAAGCGATGTATCTTCTTCCAAATAATAACTCCCTGGTCCAAGATACGTTTTTCAATTTCGGGTGCTATTTTCAAAAAAAAAAAAAAAAAAAAAAAACCCAATTCCATTGCGAGTGTCACTTTGGGATTTTCGGGTGCTATTTCCTATTCATTGATAAATGGCCCTAAATGCACTTATACTAAAGACAACAATGGGTTTTCTATAAATTATGCACACACCACTACTTCCCTTCAAGTGCGGTATATAGAACAGACCGGCCAGCCTGACATAGCAAAAAAAGACGAGTGTGTTGGGACGTGGTTAGCTATTTCCATGATGGGCCATTCATACACAATGTACGCAAGTAAGTGTGAAAGCGTACACCCCCCCCCCACGTACGTTGTGCAATAGTGCTATACACACCTGATATTGGCTTGTAAGCAACCAAGTTAACTAACATCACAGCAGTTACGAGTTCGAAGCAAATGACGTCACAAACACACTGATATGAACCAGGGGTCAAATAGCAACTTCCTTCCCACTACCATGCATGAATGAGCAGGGAAGGGGCACTAACAGACTAACTCATGGACGTAGAAGCTGTACTCGATCCATTGAGGTGGGGGATTGTGCACTGTTTTCGGAATGTCGTCCTGGGAGAAGAACCCAAGGGTATGGGGTCCCATCTCCTTTAGAAAGTATTTTAGATGCACTTGGTGCAATATTTGAGCAAATTTTAAGCAATAAGACTGCAATTTTTTGACATTTTTACAGAGCGTTTTTGTCCTGGAAATGAGGGGGAAGGAGCCCACCACATTTTTGACAGGGGTATAGGCTTTAGTCAACCAACCCCCACCCATTCGCCGCTTATGCGTCTCAGTAATTGCATCTTTATACGTTTATCATGGATTCTACCACCTCTAGCCATCTGCTATCGAGAATCCTGCATTCTGATTGGTTAAACACTGACCTGCTTTCCACAACATACGGTCAGTAAACCTATGCACTGATAAAAATGAAGTTTTCACACATTTTCGGTGGTAGAAGAGGAATAAACCACATTTGTCGGACTTTTATTGTCTCATAAATCGTCTGGACTCCCAATTTGCAAAATAACAGACTCGGTTTCGCCTAGTCCGCCGAATGCGATTTATTCCTTAAAGGGGAAACGCAGTCACCCCAACTTGAAGTAGTGTAGTAGACTGTCCTGTTTCATGATTGGCTCTTGAGAGTCATGTGACAATATTTTTTCTCTCAAATGTGAAATTTACAAGAGTAACTGATTGGTTTACCTTGAATATGCAATATTAAAGTCCTAACATATTATGAAAGATACTTTGAAGAGAAATAAGAAGACAATTGTGAGATTTAGCTGTTGCTTCAAAATAAGTTTGGGGCGACTGCTCTTGACCTTTAAACAGTAATCACTGTCAGTAATATCGGGAATTTCCAGTCTGCGCTTTTCATACTTTCTTTCAGAGCACATTAGTTTTGATAGGGCCAATACAAGAGGCTCCTGAAAAATTGGAAGGGACATTGATCGCTAGGTTGCCATCACCAACAATTACTCGGAAAGGGGTGTATGGACATTAAGCACTAAAAACGTCTATGAATCACATTGTTGTAACGATTCATGACTCGAGTCATTAATTTTCAAAAGGAAAATGACTCGAGTTACACTGAAAGTAGTAAATGATTCGACTCTTCTGCAAAACTGAGTGACTCTTACAACACTGATAAATCAGAGAGACGAGCGGAGTGATGCCAGAGGCAATCCACTGATCTAAATGTAGGACTGACATTAGTTTTTTTTTTTTTTTTCTTTCTTTCTTTCTCTTTTCTCTCTTTTTTGTCCCCTGACTCTCTGGCGAAGAGCCAGGGGCGAAAAACAAACAATACTCCCGAAGAAGTTCTGCTCCCTGAAGGAGTAACAACGTCCCCAAGGGACAGTCCTACACATGTCTTACATAGGTTCTTCACGTGACGTCATTGCGTTTCAGTCCACTGAGCTATATAGATAGTTCTCAGTGACGTCACAACTGGGGTTGGCAACCGCCATGTCATAGGGCAAGCTTGTACGTACATGCCGGGGTTGCCCTATGAGATGGCTGACATATTACACGTGAAAAGCTCCCATGACGTCATGTGAGAACTATCTATAACTGGAGGACGCACGTCAATGCGGAATATGCCTCGAAATTGAAGCCGACTTGGGAGTCACGTGATGTAGGTTAGCTTACTCAAGTCGATTACACTACCCTAGAGACGCGTATTTGAATCATTGATGTACACGCTAGAGCAATTATTTTTCACTATACTCATTACGTCTCTAGTGTTTTTGTTGTATTTTCATTGAGTAGGAAATCTTTACACTATGATTGTGTGATCAAAAGATTGTTTTTCACAAACGTTTCTTCTTGATTTTAGGAGTGGTCCTGCCTATTCGAAGGACAGCGCGGGTGACCACATTTCGAATAGTGCATCGAGCGAGACGCGTTGACTTTGTGAAATTCGCGATAGGCTAGTACCGTCATTGAAAAGTACCGACAGGGTAGGCGCGCTTGTTACTGACTGTCCATGCATGTGCACAGATGATCTGCACAACGCGTCGAAAGCGTCTTTTTGACACAAAAACACCAAGGCGCGTGAAGGAAAGCTAACCCACGCGCGCATATGCACGCTTGCATTTGGCCAATGATGTGCCTCGAATCCTCCTACACGGTACGCGTTTGGTGCTCTGTATATGTTATACGGCTATTGTGATGTAGGCCTTTTCATGAAGTTGCTGAGGCAACTTTACCTCGGCGCAATGGTGTATACGATAACGCGTGAAAGGGCGCAAGTTAGCGTCTAAGAGGAAGAAGAGACGCTAAGGCTCGTTACGATGCGTTAGCATGTACATCATTGCATCAGCGCTTTCAGTTCTAGATACGCAGTGAAATCGACTTGAGTAAACTAACCTACATCACGTGACCCTCCATGATGGCTTCAAAACCTTATTGTGGAATGATCCTTCCTAGCATATAGTTCAGTGTTTCAGTCTGACATACTGGTTGTCAGTGATCATGCGCAGAAGGTGTGTTATCGATACGCACGCACGGTACGGCCTTAGGTCTCATTCACACGATACGACAAGAATCGCGTGCGATTTTGGATGCGTGCGACTTGTTGTATGCAACCTTGTCGTTGCGTGTGAATGGATGTTTTTAGTCGAATGAAAATTATCGCACGCAACTTTGCTGCGTGCGATTTTCTGAAAAGTTGTGCGCGATCTTGTCGTTGCATGTGAATGGATTTTTGCTTAACTTTTGTCGTGCGCGACCTTGTCGTTGAAAGTTAAACACTGTTGAACTTATTGCGTGCGATTTTTGGCCAGCACGACAAGTAGCTAAATAAAATGACAGACGTTGGTCAAAGTGGGAGTGGAGAGCCTGGAAGAAGAAATGGGACGAAAAAAGATATGAGATCAATAAGAAACTAACGTTACACTGAAAGTGTGTTCATGTTGACTTATAATGTGGTAAAAGTTAGTCGTTTCTCATTCCCCAGTGGATAAACCACTCGCGTAGTCACTAGTGTGCAAGCATATATGTATGCACTGCGGAGGCGAGTGCGTCACTCTTGAACCTGATGAAAGTAGGAAAGAGAGGAGTAGTAATTTTGACAAAGACCCTGTTTTGACAAGTTTCAAAGCTCTAATTTAGAATCAGTGCTCAAGTGAAGACTAGTGATGATGGTTAGGATTAAGGTTTTGGTGAGAATGTGCCAAATTTGTGGTTTGAAAAGCTATTTAGGTCTAGGCTTAACCTAGAATAAGTGACTTAAAATATATGGTTTAAATTGAGAATTAGGGTTGAGTTTAGGGTAAGATTAGACCAAACTTACGATTCTTTGAAGACTAACGTCAGTTCCGGGCATTGATTAATACCACATTTGAATGAATTGGTTGAGTTGGTTATTCACTATAAAGCAATGGTTTTTGACCCAGTTCACCCTTTTCAATATGAGCCAGGCTTTTAAACATGGGCGTGGATCATGGGGGACGGGGGACGCGTCCCCTCACCTTTTTTGAAGGGGGGACATCTCCAAAAAGTTTCCCCATTCTTTCAATAATATAACATAGATTACGAATTGACACTACATTTTAAAAGCTAAATTGCTCCCAAATATATGGCACCATTTGCCATATATACACCTTCAAACTTCTTTTTTTTCAAAATGGGGACACCCCTCCTCTGAGACCCCTCCCCGGGACGGCGATTCACAAATGGAAAAGTCCTCCCCCACACCTTTAAAGATGAATCTGCACCCTTGCAAGTAAAGGTTATATAATTTCCTCACAATAAAAGGAATGATTTGTTTCCTTAATTTTTTCAGTCTGCTGTGTTGACCTTGAAGTTAAATGGGATAGGACTTCTCCATAGGGAATGTAAACTTTGTAATTTTCCTGTGCCTCTCATGCAATCACATTCCGATAACATGGAATTGTTGAGGAGAAAATTGGTTGTAAAGTTAAAGAAAAACAAAAGACTGTTCATTAATGTTTGGCTAGATCTATAAATACACTCGCTCATACGACGACTTTTTCGGCATCCATTGCATCACATTGAATAAAATCGCGCACTCACATTGGTCGTATCGTTTGAACGCAGAAATGGTGAACTTGGAACGATCTCTTGAAATCCTTACAAAGTCGCGCGGAACCAAAGACAAGTCGTTCACACGCAACAACTTTGTGCGCCACGAATTTTGCTTAATCTGGCGCGACAAGTCGTGCGCAATGAAAGGTTGCGTGAGAATCCATTCACACGAAACGATTTGTTGCACGCGGTGGTTGCGTACCACAGATCGCGTGAAAAAATCATATCATGTGAATGAGGCCTTAGTTACTGTACAATTGTTGTACAATGGACGTCTGACCATCAAAATAGAGAGACGCGCAGCGCAGTGACGTCGGTGAAGAACCTCTATAGAGGGATTTCATGTGACGTCATGCGCAATGGATTTCCAGGCACTGAAGGGCAAAACAAGCACGCAGTAAACGAACTTACAGATCACACCCACGGCATAACCATAGGTACTACTATGACACAATGCACGTGCCCGTCAAAACCAAAGAGACGCGCGGTCTTGCCCTTCAAAATTTGCGTCTAGTTGGTTAAAGTCACGTGAGGGGTTTCACGAGACGAGATCGCGCGTCTCTATGGTTTTTGAAGGGCAAGATCGCGCGTCTCTGGAGGTTTTGAAGGGCACGCGTCCATTGTGTCACGTTTTGCTGTGCGTGTGTGCTTACTGCGTGCTAATACCACACTGCATGCAATCAGAACCGGAAGCTGGCGGGTACCGTAAAGATGCTGGAATGAACAAACATCCCCAGCTCAAGATTAGCCTTCTCTTTTTCCAGTTTCCCCTTAGTGTTCAAACTAACGACAGTCATAGAACTGAGAACATGAATGAATTATCCTCGTAGAGTTTTTCTTAGGCTATGTCGATCCCACCAACCCATAACAATAAAATTACAGAGTGCTACACCAGACTCGGAAGAAGCAAAAGGATGTATTGGGATGAGATCAGCAACTCTTTGATTGCCCTCTTGTTAATTCTTTTGTCCATCCATCTAAATTTACTTGGATTATTTACAACCTCAATCACAGTAGTAGGTCCTTTTATCTTGTTTTTCGTATCCATACAAATCTTGGTTAAATGAGGCTCGCTAGCTATATTTGAATTGAATATCTCTTCATATTATCACCCCAAAGCGCCGTGAATAAATTTAGGTGCGGAGGACTTTGTCTTCCAAACCAGCTTAAAACATGTGTGGTAACATTTTTTGTTCAGATTTTCCAAGTGCGTCACGAAGTTTAGATACATATCGACAAATTTTGACAGATTTGAACCTCTAGGCATCATTTGAAAGTATGCAGACGTCATGATTTGTCTGGTGAAGTTTCGTTTGAAATATCACAGCAAATGCCATTGTCTGTAAGGACCTGCCGAAAGGGCCGTTAGGATATTTAGGACCCCCTGGTTTTGATGAAAGGTGTTTGTACCAAAACTGGCCCCACTGTTTATATCCTTGCATTAATTCACGCTGCTTTGGTAATAGGGTGTTGGCTACTGTTCGTGCTGCAGAAATTAGTGTTACGCGGTTCAATAACAAGTACAGAGTAATGCCTTAGAAGATGAGTGACAGTATACAATGGAACTTTCTTCATTCTGAATAATTAAATTATTGTGCGGAAGCTCTGATACAAAAGGAATTTTAAGAGAACTTCTGAAGATGGTTTCTAGCTGTTTCATGTAAGGTAAGGGCGTGACCAATCTATTTTAAATCGGGTGGGTATTTCCACTGCATGTACGGTACTTAGCTGGTGTCATTCTTCAAGAACTATGGCCTGGTAAGTGTAAAAATTTGTCGCATAACGTATTAAACTTCGATCTATTTTTAGAATATTTACGCAACTATATTACCTGACAAACCAGCGATAACGATCAGATAAACAACACGGCCTTATCGGAATCCACCTAGCTCAACTCAGAGCCGATTTCGATTCCTAAGTGTTCTCAACTCCAGGCCGGTTCCTAGTCCGGCATTTGGCAATGTAGCGTATCATACATTTGCTTTTCATTCTAATATTTTTCGAGTGCAGTTAATTAATATGAAATTTTGTAGGAGTCAATTTCATAATGTGGTCCATTTAGTTGACTGCGTACAACCATTCATGCATTAAACTGTGTATTAATAACAATGTATTAAGTGTCATTCATGTAACTTTCATTTTTGTGGACTCGGCTGAAAATCGACCATGAGTCCGACGGTCGTTCTGCAGCCCATTCAGGGCCAATCCGATTCTAGGACCTCCAATCCCGGGCCAATTCCGAGCCTAGTTAGAACGGACTGGAGTGAGGAATGGAGTCCGACAAAGGACCAGAGCGTTAAAGCCCTGAAAATCACTTACCTTGCAAACTGGTACACAACTAATATTTATATATGAAGGGTTTCGTTTCTTCGAAGGCTGTGATTAAAAGATAAATGCCGTCACTCCAACTTGTAATTAGTATACCCGGGTATCCTATTTCATGAATGGCCCCGAATAAACTGACGACAATTTTGTACCCAGATTTTTAAATTTATGCAAAAAGCTCTTTTGTTTACCTTGAAAATGCCACCTTTATGTTCTGAAGCATTATGAAAGAGACTTGTAATAGAAACGAGAGGAGATTTCAAACATTTAGTTCATGTGTCAAGTAAGGTTGGGCGACTGCCTACTCCCTTTAATATGTTTGTGCGAATGAAAGAAGATATCAAAGGAACAAAAAGTAAATCTTTAGCCTCAATTCCCACCCCAAACGGTGAGATACGTCGCGACGGTATAGCCAACGACAAGATAAAAAATGTCGCCAGGTCTTTAACACTTCAGGCGACTTTTTAGTCATCTCTCAGCAATATTCCAATCCCGATTAGTCATGTGATCTAACAAAATGGCACTTCTGTCTCACGAATGGTCACACAAAATATAGTAGGTTCAACTTAAAATTTTGCACTCAGTTTAATCGCGTCACATCGCACCTACATTGTGTGAAAGGGCCTAAGGTATCACACGGTTCTCAGCTTTTTTCAATCGTATCGTATCGTATCGTATCGTATCGCATAGCGTCGCGCTGCGTTGTGTCCCAGCTTTGTGTGAAAGAGCCTATATGGATATTCCTTCTCCCAGGAGAAAGTTATGATGGCTTGAGGCTAAGTAAGAGTGGGTGGTTAGTCAATATCTTTGCCAGGCTCTGATTTGCAAGGTTATCTTCTTAACGAGATACCTAACAAGCAGGTAGATTATCTTACTGTGATTTAGGAAGATTTAGTACAAATGAAATAATGATCGTTAAGTTCTTTAATAAATCTACTTTAGCATTTTAGATTACTTTCACAAAAATAAAGTAAAAAAAAAATGGATAGAAATATTTACTGCGTTATAAACGAAAGCGACAGTAGCTAACGAACGAATTGCTCTACAAAGTAAATGAAACGAATAAATTTTGTTTCGAAATGTGACATCTTGTTAGGTAGATTTTTTGATATACACATGAGGTAGTAAAGGGTTTTCCTTTCATCAGCCAAGTCACTAGCTATTTACCGAATGGCGGTAACATTCTACTTGGGATTACCTTGTGCAAGTCCCCAGATAATTTCGTTGAGGACGACGGAATAGTTTCGTCTTTAGCATCAGTAGATCAACATCTCTAATAATTTATAGTATGTGCCGTTACGAAAAGCTTTCTGTTGGCTTCTTCCTGCATGGTGTGAATAACACGTAGGCCAGGGGTGGCACCAGGATTTGCCCGACAAGGTCCAGCATCCTAGCGCCTCGACAAAGGCGATGAGTTGCCAAAAGGACGACAATTACCTCTTTTTGGAAAAAGTTGAAAATTTGGGGGTGTTATTGAGGACAATTTGGAAAGTATGGATTTTTCCTCAAGGAAAAGTGGAAAATTTGGGGTCTGAACCTTACAGCGGGAACAAAAATATACCCCCTCCTTCACATCCCGAAAAGGCCGGTCAAGCTGATAGGTATTTTAATAAAGTTCGTTGTTTAAGATACACAAAGAATCTATTTTCAGACCACGTAAAATAATTGTTTTATAAAAATTCCATCCCCCCAAAAGAAAAAAACAAAAAGAACTGACTGTGAAAATGAGTGAATTTACTTTCCAAAGTAAATTGACTGAAGTGAGTTTTATTCGGGCGACCTCTACTCCGTATATCCGCTGATCAATCATCTATGGCTTTCAACTACTGGATGTGTACTGCATGCTTTCGCCTTTATTTTCTAGAATTTCCTACAGATGGATGCTGGAAGTTGAAAGCGAAACGTTACCCCCGAAAGGGTTCTTATCTGCTCCCCAAAGGAGCTTCGTTACCTGGTGTGAAAGCAGGGAGTTGCTGGTGAAACTATGACTTAACGTGACCTTACTCTGTACACTTGCATATAATGAATCTACCTGGTCAGGGAAGCGTTGCTCGCTACCCTGTCGCTATTTTGATACTTAGTTAAGAAAGCTGTGGCCTTCAATATTGAATAAGTTCAGTGGAGTGTTGTAAGCAAACCACGTTTCACTAATACCCACTACTGAAAAAAGTTAAAGTTATTAATCTTTGCCAGAAGTTGAGTAAAATCATCAAAGCTTTAAGTAGGTTCTGAGAATTAGGTGGAGAATAGATGTGCCGACACTGGCCCCAGAGATTGAATAAACCCAACATTACTGTATAACAGGAATCAGTTCCTGTATTATTCTCTTGATCATTTATCATAACATGTTTATACCTTGAGTTTTAATTTTTGGGGGGTTTTGAAAGGTTTTAGCATGATGCAAAAATGTAGTGAGCCCTATACTTGAGGAGAAATCACTTCATTTTGATACATTCCACAAAGCGACAAAGAAGGCATCAGGATAGGTAAACCTTACTAGTGCAAATTGTGAAGCCTACAAATATTAGGCAAAATATATAAAATAAAAAATAAACTTGACTGGAACGAATTAATACAGTTGTGTGTTAAGGGCAGGGGGTTATAGTTGCAGAATGCTCTCCTGGGAAGGGGTAAAGATAGGAGGCAGGGTACGTTGTTGAATATTTGAGAGTACTTAGATGTATAGATGTATAATTTGATGCTAGGAATTGTATTTGTGTTCATTTTTTATTTGTGTATTAAAAAGTTTGATAAATAATTGCACATGTACTTGGAAAAGAGAACCAATAAGGTGGTCTCTTTCTTGAGGAGTGTGAGCGGAAGTACAGCCACCAAATTTTGAGAGGAGGCCCCAGCCCGTTGCTTCCTTTGCCCTTGTTTGTAAATCTATATAGGCAGCAAATATGATAAATGATAATTTCCAAGGTTCAACCTGAGCCCGACCACAGTGGCAACCGTGACCGAGCTATACCCACACTGCAGGGACATTCAAAGCAGCATCAACGGCTGAGACCTGTGGGGGGATGATCCCTGTCGTTGAAGAACGCCAAAACCCACGTCAAAAACGAATGGCGATTTTGACGGGAGTCTGATGGGACAAGGAGTGAAAAAAGAAAGGAAATTGGGCCAAAATAAGGGATAGACCGAGTGGACTACGTATTTGGAACTGGTAGCATGCTATTATTCCATGCATGGTACCCTTCCACTCTACCATATAGCCACTCTATCGGGATCTCCACTCTTACAGTACAAGGAAATCTCTAAAATGGACGGAAGGGGAAAAAATCTCTAGTGCTGTCAGATTTAACACACAATAGAACTTTTGTTTCACCGAGACCCACCGAAAACAGATGCAGCTGTGTGGTCAGTTCAACCACGGAGGGAGGATGGGCAATGAATTGATATGGAATTTGGTGGTGATTCAGGCATGATTAATTGGAACCAGATGTAAGGGTGACCGGAGTTCTCACAGAGAATCCGAATTCGCAACAAAATCCGAATTCGCAACGATCAGAATTTTATGTGGACTGGAGTTGGCATGGGCAAATCCTGGTGCCACCCCTGGCCTACGTGTTATTCACACCATGCAGGAAGAAGCCAACAGAAAGCTTTTCGTAACGGCACATACTGTAAATTATTAGAGATATTGATCTACTGATGCTAAAGACGAAACTATTCCGTCGTCCTCAATTATCGGGGGACTTGCACAGGGTAATCCCAAGTAGAGTGTTACCGCCATTCGGTAGATAGCTAGTGACCTGGCTGATGAAAGGAAAACCCTTTACTACCTCATGTGTATATCAAAAATTCTACCTAACAAGATGTCACATTTCAAAACAAAATTTATTCGTTTCATTTACTTTCTAGAGCAGTTCGATCGTTAGCTACTGTCGCTTTCGTTTATAACACAGTAAATATTTCTATCCATTTTGTTTTTTACTTATTTTTGTGAAAGTAATCTAAAATGCTAAAGTAGATTTATTAAACAAAGTAACGATCATTATTTCATTTGCACTAAATCTTCCTAAATCACAGTAAGATAATCTACTTGCTTGTTAGGTATCTCGTTAAGAAGATAACCTTGCAAATCAGAGCCTGGCAAAGATATTTACTAACCGCCCACTCTTATTTAGCCTCAAGCCAACATAACTTTCTCCTGGGAGATGGGAGAAGGAATATCCTTGTAGGCTCTTTCACACAAAGCGGGACACGACGCAGCGCGACGCTATGCGATATGATACGATTGAAAAAAAGTTGAGAACCGTGTAGTTAGTTAGATGAGGTTTAACGTCCCAGTTTCCAACCAATTGGTTCAAGTCGAGACGACCACGGCCTTTTTTCCAGTTGTGGCTCACTGGCTTGTTTGCCCTACTCCATTGCTTATGCTGAGCACCAAGCACAAAGGCAGTAGGTTCCATTTTTAATACCTTAGGCCCTTTCGCACTATGTAGGTGCGATGTGACGCGATTAAACTGAGTGCAAAATTTTAAGTTGAACCTACTATATTTTGCGTGACCAATCGTGAGACAGAAGTGCTATTTTGTTAGATTACATGACTAATCGGGATTGGAATATTGCTGAGAAATGAAGGCAAAGTCTCCTGAAGTGTTAAAGGCCTGGCGACATTTTTAATCTTGTCGTTGGCTATACTGTCGCGACGTATCTCATCTTTTGGGGTGTGAATTGGGGCTAAAGATTAGACTTGTATGCGACTACCGCTTTACTTTTTGTTCCTTTGATATCTTCTTTCATTCGCACAAACATATTAAAGGGAGTAGGCAGTCGCCCCAACTTGCTTGACACATGAACTAAATGTTAGAAATCTCCTCTCGTTCCTATTACAAGTCTCTTTCATAATGTTTCAGAACATAAAGGTGGCATTTTCAAGGTAAACAAAAAGGGCTTTTTGCATAAATTTATAAATCTGGGTACAAAATTGTCGTCAGTTTATTCGGGGCCATTCATGAAATAGGATACCCGGGTATACTAATTACAAGTTGGGGTGACGGCATTTATCCTTTAATCACAGCCTTCGAAGAAAGGAAACCCTTCATATATAAATATTAGTCGTGTACCAGTTTGCAACGTAAGTGATTTTCAGGGCTTTAACGCTCTGGTCCTTTGTCGGACTCCATTACTCACTCCAGTCCGTTCTAACTAGGCTCGGAACTGGCCCGGGATTGGAGGTCCTAGAATCGGATTGGCCCTGAATGGGCTGCAGAACAACCGTCGGACTCATGGTCGATTTTCAGCCGAGTCCTCAAAAATGAAAGTAACGTGAATGACACTTAATACATTGTTATTAATACATGTCTTCCAGCTCCCTGGTTTAACCCTTTCCCGTAAGCTGAGTGACTGGGTCACTCAAATCGAGGGTTTGCTTTTAAAAAATTATTTCTCAGCAATGCAACAACCTACAGCCTTCATTTAACCACCAAAATAAAGCCAACAAATAGATCTATCGAATGCCACCATTTTTTGGGGGGGGTTGCTTTTGAAAATTTTTCACAAAACATCAAAAAATAGTTGTTTACATTCAAAAAATGCCCCAAAAATGCCCAAAATTGCTAAATATGACACAATATTTTCAAAATTCGAGTTCAGGCACTTAGGAAAAGGTCACCCTACTCACTTTTTTTTTCTGAATACCTTAGAACCTAAAGAAACACCATGAGAGGTGATTAGATGCCAGGTATAGGGAATTTAGAGATATTTCAAGTATAATTTTTCAAAAATCGGTAAAAATCTTCATTTCAATCCCAAAATACCCACCCAACCAAATAAATTATAACTCAACAACGGAAAGTCCGATCTTTTCCATTGAAACACCAAAATGTCCGTTATAAGATTCCTTATAAAAAAATACCAAGATATAATAATAAATGGCAAGGGTAGGGTGAGTTAGAGAGGTTCAAAGATCCAGACAAATGCATTTTTCAAAAATGCGTCAATTTTGGTCTAAAACATGCATTTCTGACCCAAAAATCCCCTCACAATATCAAAAATTATAAGCCACAACACCACCTCCGACTTTTTCACTCACTAAAATGTCCATTTAGAGCTACCTTACAAAGCCCATGCAGCTCTATTTATAGATTCAAAGTTGTTTACGTTTCACTGAGCACTGCGCCACTGTTCACTGTGCACTGTGTATGTAAAGGTCATATAGGTCAAGTGTGTGTAGTACAGTGTGGACTGTGTGGGCTGTATAGCAAGAGAAAAGTGGGTATATCTTCCTCATTTTAGGTCCAATTTCCTCAAATTTGGTATCAAATGAAAGAGAAAAGGATGCCAAACAATCTCCTGCACCATAAATTACAAAAAATAGTGATCTGTATGTGTTTTATAGGGTATTCTATGGAAAGAAAAAAAGGCGTATTACGTCATCTAATTTGCATATTTGCATACATAATGAGATTAGTTTACAAAAATAAAATGTTCATTCAAATTCCCCATCTTTGATCTTTACAATGATATATAGGTTCTCACAGAGAATATTCTTCTAAATTAACCAAGAAATTCCTGAAAATATTCCTCCCTTCAACACCTGGAACACCTTACACTATAGAGTTAATGCATGGATGGTTGTACGCAGTCAACTGAATGGACCACTTTATGAAGTTCACTCCTACAAAATTTCATATTAATTAACTGCACTCGAAAAATACTAGAATGAAAAGCAAATGTATGATACGCTACATTGCCAAATGCCGGCCTAGGAACCGGCCTGGAGATGAGAGCACTTAGGTATCGAAATCGGCTCTGAGTTGAGCTAGGTGGATTCGGATAAGGCCCTGTTGTTTATCTGATCGTTGTCGCTGGTTTGTCAGGCAATATAGTTGCTTAAATGTTCTAAAAATTGATCGAAGTTTAATACGTTATGCGACAAATTTTTACACTTACCAGTCCATAGTTCTTGAAGAATGACACCGGCGAAGTACCGTACATGCAGTGGAAATACCCACCCGATTTAAAATAGATTGGTCACGCCCTTACCTTACATGAAACAGCTAGAAACCATCTTCAGAAGTTCTCTTAAAATTCCTTTTGTATCAGAGCTTCCGAACAATAATTCAATTATTCAAAATGAAGAAAGTTCCATTGTATACTGTCACTCAACGTCTAAGGCATTACTCTGTACTTGTTATTGAACCGCGTAACACTAATTTCTGCAGCACGAACAGTAGCCAACACCCTATTACTAAAGCAGCGTGAAATAATGCAAGCATGTAAACAGAGGGGCCAGTTTTGGTACAAACACCTTTCATCAAAACCAGGGGGTCCTAAATATCCTAACGGCCCTTTCGGCAGTTCCTTACAGACAATGGCATTTGCTGTGATATTTCAAATGAAACTTCACCAGACAAATATGGCGTCTGTATACTTTCAAATGATGCCTAGAGGTTCAAATCTGTCAAAATTTGTCGATATGTATCTAAACTTCGTGACGCACTTGGAAAATCTGAACAAAAAATGTTACCACACATGTTTTAAGTTGGTTTGGAAGACAAAGTCCTCCGCACCTAAATTTATTTCACGGCGCTTTGGGGTCATAAAATGAAGAGATCCGTTCAATTCAAATACAGTGAGCGAGCTTCATTAAGCAAAGGTTTTGATGGATACGAAAAATAAGATAGAGGGGCCTACTACGTTGATTGATGTTGTAAATAATCTAGGTTAATCCAGAAGAATAAAAAGGAAATTCAATAAACGTTATCTGGACTTGGCAATCCAATTGGCTAAGCCTATATTTTTATTCATTCCTTTAGGGTATTGTGTTCATTCTTACTGTAGTGTTCGTATTTATTATGCCAGTCGTTAATTGCTGAGTGCACTTTCATTAACTCAAAATATTAGCAAATTCAATCTGTGCCTTCAAGTATTAGTCACTCTGATTGGTCAATTATTGGTGCAGATCAATGAAATGTGAGATGTAGTGTAGCCTCCATTGCAGATAGACCTGTAGACAGAACAGATTCCTCAGATTACAAGATGATGTTCCGCTAAAATCACATACAGGAGTATAACCAGTAGGCTATGGCCGTGCAGCAATTAAAATATTACAGTATTATATTTTATTGGAGGAGGGCCTGAGGAGCTACACTTTGGGGAATTGGAACTTTCTTTGACGAAGAAATTGGAAAATTGAACGGAAAGGGAACCCCAAAAATTTTCGCCTAATCATCTTTTTCCGACATTCAAGCCTCAGTACTAGCCTACTCGAGTCTCGATCTGATACCGATTCTTTACAGGTATACGTATAATATTTTTCACCAAAACAGAAAAAAAGTGCTGGGTGATCTACTCATTGCATGGTGGTCGCCGGTCGGCGAATAATGATACTGTTTCGTTTTACCGACGTAAAATATTTAAAGTCTTACCGCACGGTAGTAGTAACGGTTGCGTAATATTGGTAATACGGATATGGAAACCTTAATACCGATACCGATATTGAGCACAACCAATCTGTTCAACACTGCTCTCACCTTTTTATTAGGTTTAGTGCTGTCACCTGTTTTGATAGGTTTAGTGCAAACTTGTAGTGAGTACTTACTCTTACACAGACATTGGTATGATTGCCTGTACTCGCCAAAAGCAAAGTCGGCTAGTGACATGGTTTCTCAGGGCGCTTCAGTCCGGCGTGCAATAGTCTCTATATAGGAACCCTACCGTGCAACCGACTTCGTCGACAGGGCAACCGATTTGTGTTGGCAAGTATTTATACCATGGGTTAGGTTAGATGAGGTTTAACGTCCCAGTTTCCAACCAATTGGTTCAAGTCGAGACGACCACGGCCTTTTTTCCAGTTGTGGCTCACTGGCTTGTTTTCCCTACTCCATTGTTTATGCTGAGCACCAAGCACAAAGGCAGTAGGTTCCATTTTTAAAGTCTTTGGTATGACCCGGCCAGGATTTGAACCCTAGACCTTCCGGCTGCAAGTCGGATGCTCTAACCACTTGACCACTGCAGTATGGGAGGAGCAAATCTGGAGTACCCGAAGACAAACCTACGTACATCGAAAAGGGTTCGAACCCACGCACTTGTGAAACACACAGATGCACGGCATGGGCGTCAATCCTGGGGGGGGGGGGGGGGGGGGGAACCTACCCCCACATTTCGATGGATGGGGGACACAATACCAAATGTGACCCATGGGCGTCAATCCTGGGGGATGGGGGACACGTTCGCCCACATTTCGATGGATGGGGGACACAATATCAAATGTCCCCCCTCACACTTCATAAAGAGTAGTGTCGTGGCTCTATTGACTGGCTTTTTGAGTGGCATGTAGGTTTGTTGAAAGTGTCTCGATGCAGATTTTGAATGCAGATTTTGTCACGGAAATCTTATTTCATGAAAAATTTCGGCGGTCTTCGCGCGCATACGTCACAGTTTGCACTCCATCTCAAGACCATTAAAAAGGTGATTATATAAGGAACTATTCTGATCACAACACTTTCCGAAAACAGAGATACATCTCCAAACATCTGTATAGGGGCCCCGCATCAATATGGGATCCTTCAATCTAATTTGTAACCATGATGTGGAAGGTTGAAACTTTAAAGCAAGTTGTTGCCGTTATATATTTTTCAAAAACTTTTATCGAGCGAAACCATTATCGGTATAGATGGTGATTGCTAATGCACTTACGAAGAAAAAGCTGGAACGCTCTTGTTTGTTACTCCTTCACACCTTTTGCTATATCAGGGAGGTCAAACATCACCTTACTGCACCTATTCTCTCCCTCTTGTCAATTATCCATTGCTGGAAGCTGTTCGTCTGGATTTTCGTTCAAAATTAGTAAAAATACGATAGATGTAAAGTGCTTGGCGTCATGATCTATATTACCATTTGGATGTCAGGTAATCAGCATTACGTCATGGCCCATTTTATATAATTGATCCAGAGCTTCCAAGAGGCCCTATACAGACATTTGCCAGCCTTAGATGCCCTTTTATAATGCACAATGAAGGAAAGGAAAATTTTCATAATAGTCTAATAAAGTTTCTGTTGACTCAACGCAGGTATTTTTGCGGAAAAAACTTTGCCAGAACAGAAGCAGTAAAGAAGCCAAAGGAAGGGGGGGGCTTCAGGAAGGTTGTTGAAAACGTATTCTTCTCTTAGACAACATACTCCCTTCTTTCACCTAACCTAAACTTAGAATTCACTAAATTATGGACATTTTCCAGCAATATACGATCAGCTCCAAAAATATCCCAAAGATAGCTCCATTTTGCACGTAAGCAACCTTAAATTAACAAAAATTTCTCCCCTTAGACCCCTCTCCCAGGACAACACCTTTATGTAGTGAAAAAGGAAGCATCTCCACAGCTGTATACAAAATGCAGAGCTCATAACAAAGTGCAATTTACACGCCGCCACTCTGTTGGAGAAACATCCAACCAGTTCGAATTGGGGGCTTTCACACCCCAAAACATATTACCCTAGCTACGGGCGTGGCTGGGGTCCATGATCTCTGACAATGATCCACGCTGCGGAGCGTGGTTTCAGCTATTTTTGGACATGGTTAAAAGTAACATCTTGAAGTAATTCCCTGGACTCCGTGTATTTCAACTTGCAACTTTCAACTATGATGGTCATGTTAACTTTTGAATCATTGGCGTAGCCAGAGGGGCATGGGGCCATGCCCCTTAATCGAATTCTTAAAAAAATTTGGTAATGGAAGACAAAAAATGGCTTCACGTGATGCAAAATGTAGCACCAGATTGCATCTGAAGGTACTTAAATATTAAAAAATCTCACCCCCTCCCGTTAGACCCCTCCCCCAGACCGGCTATCAGGCCTCGCAGTTGGCCCCCTCCAAACAAGAATCCTGGCTACGCCAGTGTTGGGAATCCTAACTCTTATTAGAATAGGACAACGGCAGTCATCACAAAGATGGCGCAGGGGGAGGGCCCATAGAAAGACACGCCCTTTTCAAAAACAAGGGGCTTGATAATTTGTGCTAAGTCATGTGTGCCCCCCCCCCCCCCTCCACACTTCAATACGGATTGACGCACCTGATGCACGGCAGAGTATCATGAAAACCATCTACCATCCTAGGACCTACACTGTTAGTCATTGCTACCAGTGTAAATTTGTACTTGTAGTGTGCTGACAACCAGAGACAATGCACATCTACATGAATTCCTGGCATTGCGCTCACCGTAAAAATCTAGTTTAGTGGCAATCCTCTGGATGGACTTTGTCCTGTGATCCTTTCCGTTCTTGTTTTAAGAAGTTTATTTTGTTCTGGTATTTATTGTTTTAGTTCTATTCCCATGCACTTATTGGCAACAAAGGTATATTTTCGTTCTACGGACGTTCACGGATGATAGACTTCGATATAATGATGTTGATAGATAAATGACCCTTAAAATCCACCCCCTGGAAGACGAAGAGGGTCGAAAAATGTCGATGATCCATTATGTCCCAATAGCCTACATTTTATTATGGTTATCGGTTGCATAGTATCGGCGACACCGATACTGAAGCCTCACTCACCAATTCCTAATTTGAAATGCAGTAGGCTTAGTTCAAGTTTAGACGCAACAAATATTAAGGACAAATAGGAGCATTTGCAGGATGAGGTTTTCGAAGGCCCAAAACGTAAGGTAAGCTGTAGCCTGCGTTGCTGCTCTTATGTTGCCGCCTCTCCTGTAACCGAGTTAGTAGATGGCCTCAGCCACCTCCTAACCTACCTGTGGGGATGGGGTTCAACTCCATGACCCAAAGGCGCTAAGATAATGTCCATGCCACCTGTTTCTTAAAAAATATTCCGATATCACTTCATTTTAATATAAAAGTAAATTCTGAATTGTAAAAAGAAGTAAAATCACCTTGTCTTTTAAACATGACTCTAGTATTACCAAAGTGTCTTTAAAATTCATATTTTTCGGAGTGCTTCGCCCAAATACGACATGGAAAATAGTTCTCTTATTATATCTGACCCCTCCCCTGTCCAAACTCTCGGCTACTTACCTGTACCAATACAGAACGCTTAAAGCGGCACATTGAGTTGGTTTATGAATTCACCAAATTTTGCCAATCCTGTTAAGTTTTCTTCACATACTAATGACAAATGGCCAAACTTAAACAATCCCCACATCTTGCATACAAATTAATGTTTCATAAGTAAGTAATAACCAATTCAATTCGGTTTTGAAAAATTCGTGACCAGACACTTTTTCAAATTATGTACACAACCGTTACAAGCCAGGATACCAAAAAAAATCAAAATTTTAACTTAATGCGTAACTGTTGGATGTGAAACTTGACTAATTATGCTAATAATAATCATTGCCATGTGGTAGTACCCTTCAACACCCTCATTAAGTTATCGATATCAACTCAATATGCCCTTTTAACTTCCCTGACATACACTCCCCTCTTCCCGACATCTTCGGTGTTACCAGGAAGCTTTGGTGTTGACTGTTATCAGCGCACTACAACTGAACGTTCACATTTCCACAGTGTCAAATTTGAAGATTGTAATGCCTGTGTCAGAAAGGATCTGTCTTTGCATAGAAGGGCTCTGTCTCATCTCAATTCTTAAGGCAAACGCTCGGGGTTTGAATTGACCCAGATTTCTTATTAACAATCCAGAGTTCGTCTCTTTAGAATCATGTCGCACATTCGCTATATATTAGTGCTTGTGTAATCCTGACTTCTCACTTCTCCAGTCTGAAAACGCCCGGGCCATAGAATAACCTTTCATCAGCGTCATAACGGGACCACTTTGTGGGTCCCTTTATGATGTTGACCTCATCATTGCATATTTAAGTTCACATAATTTCAGCCTTCAAAGTACAGTAACTTCACGAGGAACAAATGCGGAGGAAGACTACGGCTTTTAAATTGACGTAGGGTGCTAATCAAAAATTTACCACACTTGGATCCCTCACACACAGTATGCAGAAATCGAAGATTGGAAGATTGCATTGGAAAACCATCTTATTTTGACTCGGTCGAGGATCAAAGCCCAAACCTTCCAAACGTTGTAGTTACTCCCTAACAACTCCCTGCTTCAAATGCCCCCTGTTTTTTTTTAGTCGCATCACTGGTTGATACTCCAGACGCGTAAAACCAGGTGGGAAATAATTTCAGAATCATCTCTGTATGTGGTCCATATAATCTAAAAGCATTCAGATAAAAGGAGCACTGAAGAACGGAATTCTTGTCAAGTGTTTATTAGATATAGTATAAAATCATGGGAGTACGAGATATTTTTTTTCTGGGGACTAAATCAAGTTTTCATCCGTGAAAAAGCCTGATTACCATGTGCCCGAGAAAGCTTTTGCCTGAACTCCCGGGATGCAGCCCCACCCCCTGCCCCTGGCTCATACCCCTATATTCAACAAAGACAAGTAGATTTGGTTTAAAACTGAACCAATTCGGTTCATTGAGCGAATCTTTTTTCAAACATGTGACAAGAGAGTGGCTGCTACCCCTACCGATTAAATTCTATTCAAACTTAAATAGAGCCTCTACAGAGTGAAATGACCTTCGACAAGCCTGTGGTTGTAGTACTACGCCCCCCCCCCCCCCATTACTGAAGGTCATCACCCTCCCATCTGGATTCGTATTGCTTCCTTCTCTCAGGCAAGTTACAACCGCTATTAACATTCTCTGTTTACGTCTTCATCCTTTTCGAAAGATCACCAGAGGTGAAATAACTTTTCTGAGAATTTCAAACTTAATGGCAACCAGGTTTGTTGTTTCTAAAAGTACCTCTACTTAATATCGTCGAGATACTAGCTGCATGCTTTTCAGCAATTTAGTTGAAGAACATTTTTCCCTCTGTATGAGAGTAGTATGAGAGTAATAGTATACATGCAAGTAACTTTACACGTGAAAGTTCACAAGGTGATCCTAGATCTAGTTTATTTTGTCAAAATTGTTTTTCTTCCGACGTTGCGAAACTGCTACCTTTGTTTCTGATGTAAATGTATTATTTATTTCAGCATGCGGCAAACCAATTGACATGCCAACATGTGCTTGTCTAGTCTTGTAACAACTAGGTGGGGTAAACTGGAGAAACTCGCATCCGCTCCTTCATTTTAAGTGTTTAGAACACGTTTACGCGTACGCATACTTGTACATATGGACATACGTAAACGTTAAGTATATCCCCACCCTTAGGTACAGGTAAATATGTGTGACAGTAGCTGCCAACAAAATAGTACATCAAGGTTTATAGGATCGCTGATGACTCCAAGATAAAACTGTTTTCTTTGAAACTGTTCTGGAACATGTCATTACTTACACAAAGTCAATAGTTTGACAACTTTGACCCTTCTGATTATGTGATTTTGTTCTCAACTGAACTATAGTTGACCCTGAGACTTTCAATGATTGGCTTGTAGATTTGGGTTTATGTAAAAGTGCAAACTCCAAATTGTACTCAGCTGTTATAACGTCCATCCTCCCTCTATTTCAACATTTTATGAAACTGTTTAGACTTGTTTGTAGTTGCTGTTTCTAGGTTTGGTTCATGCTGTCATACAGTATCGGCAATATTTCATAATTTGAAAAGGGAGGCTTTATTTCACCAGGCCAGTAGCCAGACAAGATACGGTAGGGACGAAGTAGTTTTCACGAGGGCGGAATTTTACGTGGGGGCGAGACATTCTGCAATAAATTTTGGCAATAGAAATTTTGAATTTTCAAAGAGGGGGGGGGACTTCTAGGGGAGCCGCCCCCTCTTGGCCTCCTTACTTTGTTATCTGCTTGTATTTCACCTATACACGTTGTTGCGTTGCGTTTGCGCTGCACTATGTATGAGGAAAACCTAAAATTATCATAGTAAGACACAAAGGCAAGAATACTCGAAGATAAATTTTGCTTGCTAACATTAACAAAGGTATAAACTTTTACAGGGGTGTAGATTTCTTTTCAACTTGGGGCATATGCGGGATTACGGGGGGCAAGCCGCTTTTTCCAGAACTTAAAAAATAAAAATAATAAATAAAATGAGTGAAAGTAAGCAAGACCAGAGAAATTAAAAGAGAATTTTTAATAGCCTAATATGATTAAATTTTGTAATGTTTAATGCTGGCGCACGCCTCCAGAGAAAGCTGACTATAATACAGCTGAAAATTTTGTCTGGCACAGTAAAATTACTTTCCTCCTACCCGCCGCACTGTTGTGATTTGAAGCTCTGAAATTAGGGTTACTGAAAGTACTAATGAACGTCATAAAATGCACCATGGTCCTTTCAAAGTCCCAAACCCTACACATGTATATAGGGAACCGCAATTCTCAAAGAAAAAAGAAAAGAAAAATGGGCGTCCTTCGCATGAGCCTTATATAAATCAATGTCTCATTAGTACTTCTGTTCTGCTGTGCGTAGGAAAACTTTGGTGGAACTGCCTCGTTAATACTTCCTGTAAGACAGCTTGACTAAATTACCATTTCCAAACCCTTGCTAAACCTCTCGCTGTTCATTTTCCTCACCAACTACCACCATCCTCAGCAAATTGACTGACGGTTACTATCCTAAATTTGCGATCATCATATGAAAATTATTTCATTATCATTTCAAATTACACCTGGGGGAAGCAGGATTTTCTCAAGAAATGGTCCAGAATGGCCGCAAAAGCCGTCAAATTTAAGAAAGATTTCTCTGGAAGGACCCCCAGTCCCCTGCCTCCGGCTTCTCTCCTTCGCGGTTAAAGGTTTCGCCGGCCACAGCTTCCCGCCCGAGATGCAGCCTTAAATAAAAATTACATTCCTAGCACTTTGTTCAAGTAACTGCCGATGCCCTTGACAATGTCCATGTAAAAACTACCCCCAAAGATTTCATTTACTCCATAAAGTATAACATAGTCTATAACCTTCAAAAACGACAGTAATCTTATTTTTCACACTAATAAAAAACTTGAGGGGCACTTGTCCCAGACCATCGACAAAATAAAGCATCAAAGAGAGCCTCCACAGAGCAGGATAAAGCTTCCCATATCCTTCTCTATGGAAAGAACAGGCACCTGGGGAAAGTGGGAAAATTTTTTATGCAATAAAAATACTGCATTCAAAACTAAAGAAAAACAATAGCCTACAATTAAATGTCTCAACGCTGTTTTCTTCTCCGCGCTTCTCCCGCACCCGTTTTAAATATTGCTTCGGGGTTTCGGGGTTACTTCCTGTAGAACATCCTGCTTGACATAGCATCGTACAAACTCTTCTAATATCACTGAAACCACCAATGTCCTCATGACCGTACGCAGCGTAGGGAAAGTTCCCCTTCCCCAGAAATTTTCAAAGCAAAATTTTTATCACCATCGATCTGTGTAAATTTACCGACGCTTAAAGATTGTTTAGATACAAGTTGTAAGGCACGGAAAGTGTCATTTTCGATACTGTAATAAGGGACAGGCTCTCAGTGAAGGGGGGCAAGAGCCCTCTTCTTGAAGGTAATTTACTCATATCACTAAAAAAAATTGAAAAATGCGATTTTCCAGCGCCCTTTGCGCGCACCCATTCCGAATACTAGGTCTCCCATTTTTAAAATTATTGTTCCAAAGTCCCGGGGAAACCCTCAGAATAATCCATTCTCCCCTCCTTCCTCAAGCCCTCAGCATTATCGATCCTATCTGACTGTTCATCTCATGGAGTAAGAATATAATTGAAAAAAGTCAAATTGTGATTCTTGTGGTATGTTTATTGCCCACCTTATGTCATTTGAAGTTGAAGCTAAAATGCATCAATTGAATGCCTATAATTTCGCAAATACCCCGGAGCTTCCGGGGGCTTCGTCCCCTGGCCCCCCACCGGGTTCTGCTCCTGGACCCCGCCAGGGGCCCTAAGACGGGCCCTTGGACCCGACGCCGTTAGGGGGAGCGCTTCGGTGCCGTTTGACAGTCCACTCAGCGTTGCCCCCCCCCACTTTCAGACATCAAATCCCGCCCCTGCTTGGGGGGATGGGATAAATTATCGCAAATGTAGAAAATGTGCACGCGAAGCCCCGGTGGGGGTCCGGGGGCGAAGCCCCCCCCCCCCAGCTCCTGGGTTTTAATGTCTTAGAAGTGCCAGGAAGACTGTTTTAAGGGGTTAATTTCAGAAGACATGTTATTGGGTATTGGTATATTTATAAATTTAGGAAATGCTATTTTGAGCACAAAACTCATTGGTAAGCTGCACTAGAGCAACCATGTCGTGTTAAGCTGAAAGGCAGGGATCAACTTATAGAGTTATCCCAGAAAACTGGATTTTTAATTCAGAGATCATTACAAGACCTGCAAATTGGCTTGAGATCAGTGGTGCCGCCAGGTATTTGCGATTGGGAGCACCATAGATGATGACGTAATAATACCTCATTTCCAGGGCCGTAGCGAGCGGGGTGTGTGGGGGGTGTCACACCCCCAATATTTGGTCGTCCGTCGGCAAATTTTCGGTCTGTCGGCAAAAAGAGGAGAGGGAAAGGAAAAGAAGAGAAAAAGAGGAGGAGGAAAAGAAGAGAGAAGAAGGGAAAAGAAAGGGAAAGGAAGGGAGGGAAAGGGAAGACGGAGAATGAAAAGAAAAAAGAAAAAGAGAGAACGGGCCATTCTGTTATCGGATATTTCGATTATTTTCGGCTCTTCATCTAATTGGCCCTTTCAAGTTGAAGGCCCGTCGGCAAATTGATTATACATGTGACGGCCTTATACGGCCGTATCAAAGGCCGTCGGTGTAATTGGACGAGTGACTGAGTCCGTCGGGAACTCGGGAAAAGAAAGGGAATTAACGGCTTCCGTAAAGGTTCACTATTTCGGGTCGTATGACATTCTTGAAAAACCACTTTCTGCACATTATTCCTCTCTTTTATCATCACCATGGGGAGCAGCACCCGATTACCCATGGAGAAGGTAGCCTTAGCCCGTTCTTCTAAACCCTAACCTTGACTTCAAACACATTTTGCAAACTTCTGAGGATCCGTTTTACCCACAAACATCCTGGGAAAAAATAATGCGTGCCGCGCGTCACGGTCTTCCCTTCACTGCAATCTCAGGCTTTAAACTTTTGAACATCGAAATGAAAGAAGATACAGAACCCATCTTCAGATCCTGGCGTTCAAAGCATATTTTGAACGCTTGTGTTAAGATTCTGAACACCTTTTCTCCCTTTTTGAACGCCGGACGCCTATCCACTTATCGTATTTGAACGCCTGACGCGTCTAGTGTTCAAATGCTGCACACATAGTGTTCCAATTCTAAACGACACATGACGGGAGGAATAGCCTAACACATTAGAATGAACCAGAATCTTTGCATTGGATAATGCATTATGAAACAAAATACACCAATCCTGCATGAGACTTAATTTTTTACCGAGAGATTATGCTAAAACCTCAGAGCTTCCGGGGCGGAGCCCCCCGGACCCTCACCAGGGGCCCTAAGGCCGGCCCATTGTTTTAGCCAGCCCCTATTTGTGGGACAATGTCGCATAAACGGCGACAAATGTCGCACAAAAAATCTGACAAGCAAATTCTACCCGGGTGTAAATTTTGAGGTTCCTGATTAGCTAGGGCAGATATCCACTCAAATATTACACCATTTGCGATCTAGGCACCTTACAAATTCCAAAAATTTCCAAAGGGGGAGGGGGAGACCCCTCCCCTTAGACCCCTCTCCCAGGCCACAGATCAGTAAATGTCGCATTGAGAAAACGTCCTAGCTAAAGCACTGGCGGACCTCTGGATCCAAACCGTTTTAAAACTATAGCGGCCTAACGAGAGGAACAGCCTAATACATTAAAATTAGTGGGGATCTAGTTTGTATTTGATGTTGCATTATGAACCAAAATATATCCATCCTGAGACTTAATTTTTCACCCAGAGATATACTTAAACCTCAGAGCTTCCGGGGGCTGCGCCCGCTGGACCCCACCAGGGGTCCTTAGGTGGGTCCCTGGACCCCACCCGCTAAAGCTCGTTTTCGCACTACGCATTACCAGATCCGTCGGCAAAACATAATCTCCAACCCCCCCCCCCTCCAAAGATAACACCTTCGCTACGCCCCTGCTCATTTCCCCCAAGTCTGGGTAAATTGCAACTTTATTTTTGATGCGTCTCTGCATTTTTATACAGCAGTTTTGATCTTTCGTTTGTCATTACATAAAGGCGGCGTCCTGAGGAAGGGGTCCCCTCACCCTTTAAGAATTTTTTTTTTTAATTTAAGGCCTTCTAGATGCAAAATGGTGTTATCTTTGGGATGTTTTTGGAACTGATCATATATGGCCGGAAAATGTCCATAATTTAGTGAATGCTAATTTTTGGTAAGGTAAAAGAGGAGAATATGTTGTCTATTAAGAGACAGATACTTTGTCAACAAATCTCCTGAAGCCTCCGCTCCTTTGTCTATTTTACTGCCTTCTATTTGGGGAAAGTTTTTACACAAAAATACGTGCGTGGAGTCCACAGAAACATTCTTGGACTATTACGAAATATTTCCTTTCCTTCATCGTGCATTATGGAAGGGTATCTAAGACTAGCAGATAACTGTATAAGACCTCCTGAGAGCTCTGCATTAATCATATTAAATGTGGGCAATGACATAATGCGTACAACCTGACATCCAAATGATGATATAGAGTATGACGCCGAACACTTTACAACTATCGTATTTTTACTAATTTTGAACGAAAATCCAGACGAAAAGCTTCTAGCATTGGGGAATGAGAGGGAGGGAGAGTAAAGGTACAAAGAGGTGATATATAAGAGACCTCCCTGATAGGTGTAGCAAAAGGGGTGAAGGACTAATAAGCGCGTTTCAGAATGCTGTTCTCGTCGTAAGTGTACTGACACTCACCATCTATACCGATAATGGCTGCGCGCGAAGCGCTCGGTAAAAGTATTTGAAAAGTGTATAACGGCAAATACGTACTTTCAACCTTCCACATTATGCCACATATTAGATTGAAAGATCCCATATTGATGCGAGGTCCCCACAGATGTTTGGAGGTGTACCTCTGTTCTTCGGAACGTGTTGTGATCAAAATAGTTTCGTGTATTGTTACCTTAATAATGGTCATAAGATGGAGTGCAAACCGTGACGAATGCGCGAAAAGTGGGCCGAAAGTTTTCATTAAATAAGATTTCCATGAAAAAACCTGCATTCAGGCTCTGCATCGAGACACTTTCAATTCCCCAACAAACCTACATGCCACTGCCATAAGCCAGTCGTTACCTTTTAATTCGTAAACTTGCAACGTTTTGTTGCTGTACTTCTCCAAAAGTTGCTATCGGAAGATATTGATAATAAGAATAACACTGACGTAAAGTTTGAAGTGCACGGAGCGCGCGAAAATTTGAATAGTTTGCAAAAGATTTGCTAAAATTCTGATAATGTGAGAAACATTTGTGATAGAAAATGAAGTAGAGATTGAAGAATTTCTTACGAAAATGAAGAATAAAAGTACTTTCCAGCATACAGGTACATGTAGACTCCAACATTGGGGGGATGATTACATGGGCCAGCCCTCTAGTCAAATGTTGGGGGATATATCCCCTATCCCCCCCGGGATCTACGCTTATGAACTCTTGTATCTAACGAGCACCACAAGTTTTGCATTTCTTGTCGCAAAGTGTTAATTATTTGAGTTCCGCTGAAAACGTCAGGCTGAAGTTGGCCACAATGGATTGAAAGTGCGTGTGTGATTCGTTTCGTGCAGACTACTGGGAGTTGCTATTTGACAAACAGCAACTCCCTGCTTATACTTGCTTATACTACGTACCCTTGAAAGATTTGTTATGTTATTTGATCCCACGTGTATCTGGGTGTGTACATAGATACCCACGATGGAGTGCGTTCCGGGGCCTAACTAAAACACCGTCCAATATTGTCCAAGGCCGAACTATCTAGGAGCTCAAAAGTGAGCTATTTCCAATATTTTACACTTCGTATAGAGCTTATGCATTGACGTCATGCGACGTCATTTTGGCGCCAAAACAGTGAAGCACAGTGCACGCACGACGTAGACTTCGCACGCGACAGTAGAATACTACGCGAGTATCCGCGCGACCGATACACGAATCAGCTGTCTGCATTTGCAGGGGTAAGTTGCAATGATACACGCTTGCCTCCATTGGAGGCAAGCGTGACGTCATATGCATAAGCTCTATTGAGCGACAATAGACTCTTTTCCAAATAGCAGTTACGAAGAATTGTGGGATAGTGTTTTTGTATGCGACGTTTTTCGCCACAGTAGTATGCCACTGACAAAAACGACGCATACCAAACTCTATCCCACAATCCTTTGTAATTGTTATTTGGAAAAGGGTCGATGGGTGAGCTCAAAAGAATGCCCAAAACTCAGATTCTGTCAAATGTCGGAAAATGCAATTTTGACAAACACCAACAGACCATTGGCTTAGAACCCACGGAACCTGAGACCTTCCGGTGAATATTGAAAACACTCTGCACTCCTGATCCCAATCGTGCGTGACTTTGAGGAACCACTAGATTCGTAGCAAAACATTTTAAGAATATTTAAGAAATTAATGACACTTTTATTATATTTTGTATTACCATGAGGGTTTACTGGTTGCATTGAAATAGTTGCAAAATTTTCCTCTTTCACATACTTTTCTCAAACATTATTTCTTCCTTTTCTTATATTATAAACTCACCCATGGATATTCAGAAATTGATCAAGATGATAAAATTTGTGGCTAAATTCGAGTTATCCAAGCATGAAATTGAGCTTGTACACGTAGCATCTTATGCAAAGAACATGCACACTATAGGCTGACGGGTTGAAAGAGTTCTTCCATCCATTTGACACATCAGTAAAGATGTCTAACACCTTTACCCTTTTCGACATTTCAAGGGTCATTGGACTGCGACCACTAGTAAAAAGCTCGTAAAATAGGATGGAGGATATAAACCAATTTTAGTGGTATTAGCTGCTGAATGTAATGGGGAAATTACAGAGCCTATATGTGACATTCATTGGACAGGATGGCTATGACTTTTCGCCATGTGTGCACGTATTACAAACTTGCAAGGCCATAGATTACCATAATAATTTCCTTTATCTGTTTGGGTTGAGGTCAGTTGAAAAAAGTTCTGAACGACTTGATAGTTGCGGCAATGGTGAGTGTGATGGGCTCCGCGGATCATTGCAGGTCAGTTCCCCATCACGCCAGTGGATGCTGCAGTGGTGGGAAAGACTAGGTTACGACGCCTGAAGGACTCGAGAAATATTCTCATGCACCCTTGTGAAATATAAAACGCACTATGAGCGATAAGTCTTTTCAAACTTGGCATTTACCAGAACCGTTTTAAGTTTAACTACATACTTAGGTGAACCAGGGAGGTGATCACCTCCCTGGGTGAACGGAGAGAAAAAAATCTGGGAATCGGATTGTGCCTCTTTACCCCATGAAATATAAATTTTGAATATGACGATTTTGTAAAAGAAACTAAACAATAACAACACAACTGCCTGTACTGACCTTTCAACTCTGTAAAACTAAGAGATACAAGCAAGTGGCATAGCCAAACACCTGTCTAGTACCAAGTGATTACTCAACAATGGTTTTAGTTAAGAATGAGTAAGGACATAACATTTGATCTGTTAATTGCCACTGACCGTCTGATCATGTGACCTTTGACCTCAAGTGAGAAAAATTTTAATTTTACAATTATCATCCTCCCAAGTAACAACTATACGAAGAACCACGAAATAACTACGTTCGATCAGGCCCGAAGCCTGGCGTGGGGCATGGGGGCCGTACCCCTCCCCGTGCGGATCACTGTGCCCCCCCCCCATATGGAAAATCGATCGAAAGTAAAATTTAACTACCTGTAAGCGGTGGTCCCGGTATGACTCCAGGCGATTTTTGACCAAAAATAAACCCAAAAGGCGTTTAATAATGAACATATTTTGTTTTCTGTATCATCTTTTCTAAAATTACAAAAATTTTCGCACTCTACTTGCGCTTCTATCTTCCGTTACATTCTGCTTAAACAACCGTTTCAGATATGTTGGCTTTATAAAGGTAAAAGTTCCACAATTAGGCTATAAATTGTTCTTCCACGTAGGCGTGATTCTGGAGAAAAACGAAATTGAATCGATAAGAAGTTCTATCCTTTTTTCTTACCATTTGAAAGATTCTTAATTCATACTCAGCATCATGACAAACGTATTTTGTGAGAATCATGAAGTGTCTCAATTCTGAGCCCAGGGGATGTGGAAGGGGACATCCCCCGCGACCAGTCGGGCGACGTCTTGATTTTCCTCTTAAAGACAGGCAATCAACGCCCAAGTACATATTTGGTTGGGAGAAAGCGAAATTCTCAATTGGTGACTGCTCTCTGACTGACATCAAAGTCAAAAGGTGCAGAGTAGCTCACATTACACAGGGTGCACAGAGAGTGTTCTGATTACATAAAATGCCCTGTGTGCCACCAGGAAATGACTTTAAGCAATGTACTATATATTTGTTTGCACAAGGAGGGTCTCAAGACAGTTTTGGGAGGGGCTAGGAGTAACTTAGTTGGGAAAATTTGAATTGTCTGGGATGAGGAGGGGGCAGATTCTTCCATAGAAACCCAAATTTTCTTACTTTCCTCAACAAGAACCAACTATTTTCAATTTTTCAACAGAACCCCAAGTTTTTCGGCGCACTTTGCGCCCCCTAAACTTTCGCGTTCGCAATCCTTTCGGCAACCTGTCGCTTCTGGCGGGGCTTCTTGTTGCTGGACCCCTAACTGGAGCTTGCTCCCCTCGTCGGGCATGTCCTTTCACACCATTCCTTTCTGAGTGTGCAAGCAGGTGTTACCATGGCAAATAACTTTGCCCAGTGCTAAATGTCGGCGCTCTTCGCGTGCAATTCTCACAATTGAAGTTTTACCACCTAGGAACATTATAAGCACAAAAATTCCAGTGAACTTCTCTAGCCAAAGCTAGGTGAAGGCGCAAAGTTAGATGCATCATCAGGGGGCTTTTATGTAGCAATACACAATACCTTGAGTAGCATGCGAAGGATAACGTGATCACTACGTGGATTTGAAGCTAGATTAACTCGTACCACAAATTTATTCAGAAATTTACCTTTTCTCTTCATGCAAATTTCGTTCAAAGTAAAAATACGATAATTACCATCAGAATTGTGAAGTGTGAAGATCTTGGCGTATTCTCGCTGTCATTCAAAGTCCTGCTCAAAGCTCCATACTAGTGGTCCCATTTTGTTAATTCCTTGGACATTCGGAGAATTTCCCTCTGGATCCTCCCAAAATCATACTGGGCCACATCAAGCCTGCCTTATGGTATCCCTCGTCTCCTCGCCGTTCGCAAAGTATTCACCTCTTTACCTGCGTTTGCGGAGCTGAAGAAGCACCATCGTGATCATAGCCTTGTTTCGTTCATTTTTGGAGACTTTCTAGGTCTCTGTATTGCACAAGGAGGGGGAAATCCCACCAGATGAGCGAAATTTACGCGCGTTTCGCGCGCATGTGCACACGTAAAGCCGATACCACTAAGTTATCTGTAGTTGGCTTGAGATGTAATCTCCTGTGGTTCCCGCAAAATGTTAACACATGGTGGCACTACTGACTACAAACGTAACCCTTCTTTTGTACCCCCTGTGCGGTGCCGGTGCTACCTATATCAAAATTCCTGGCTAAGGGCCTTATTACATTCAAGTACATTCAACTGTTTAACTTGACTTCTGCCTTCTGGCTCTTGTCATTTCACGCTGAAAGTCCCCGGGGTCCAAGACCTTGGCAGTCATTGCACCTATCCACCAACTTATTTAGGGTTCAACATAGCTGTCAGCTTAGGGGGAGTTTACGACAAGGAATGTGACCTTTTAATTGTCAATTGTCTTTCGGCATAATACGACATTTGACCCCATACTTGTTATTACTGGCTTTAGCATATCATTCAAAGTAGACTATCAGATGAGCAATTTGTAAGTTCAGAATTTCCGTTACGTTACTACTTATTTAAAGGGGCATTTTCATGATCCCAGACAGTTCCAATTCTCCCAACTATGCATCTTCTAGCTCCTCCCACAACTGCATGAGGCTCTTCCTTGTGCAAGAATAAACCTATTTTATTTAAGGCCATGTCCTGGTGAGCATACAAGGCTATAAAATGTAATAAAAGTACTCTCTCTGCCTTGTGTGGAATGTGAGCTACTCTGCATCTTTCAAATTTTCAAACTTTGATGTCAATCAAAGAGCAGTCACCAACTAAGAATTTTGATATACATACACTAAAAATATACTTTGGGGTGATGACTGTCTGTCTTTAAAACGTAGTTTTCACATAAAAGACATAACAAATGTGACTTTAAATACGGAAACAATGACCTTTGACACGGTTACATCCTACCTATCAACAGAGGCAAATGGGACCATTCTAGGATATCAGAAACTTTAAGAGCACAGCTCTCCCCTCCCCCTCCCAACTTTCCCCCTGCTCCGTTCAACCCTCTCCCGCCTCCTGCACCTATGTCTTTCAAATCTGAATTCAGTTGAGTTGTCGACTAGGAATAGCCGCTCTCAAACCAGGGAGATGCTACTCTAACAAAAATTGGCAGAAATATAATAAAGCCAGGGAGTTGATCAAGCCGTCACTTCGTGCCCTTTACACCAAGGACGACTTCAAGTTATTTTCACACAAGTTGCATTCAGATGATTATCGTTTCTATGACAACTGGCCTAGTCAAGTTGTATTTTAGTCAAGCCACTTTACCTCCATACCTCACAGTAATGTATGGGGCAATGAGATATGAATCAGGATAAGTCCGACCAGGATAACACCTCCCTGTTCCGACAGGCATACCATTTGTATTACTCGTTATTTTTTCCAATTATTGGACTAAACTGATCATTTTATTCTCGTAAGAACAAACAGGAATCATTTTGTCACTGTGTTTTACCCACTTGAATACATTATAGGTATATATCAATACCATCTCAGTGGCTTGGCTAGATACTGTAGTCGGGTAGATTTGCAGCAAAATGCACCTTTACCTCAAAAAATTCCTTTAACTTACTTTTTGGTATTTTTGTATTTGCTAAGGGGTGCAATTTACCCAATAAAAAGTCTACCAAAATTGTCCAGTGCAAAGTGCCGAAATTAGGTCGAATTGAAATGGCGGCTTTTTAAACACCTTTTCACCCAAAATATTTCCAAAAGGTGTATATAATGTTGCTATAATTAGAATATTTGGGCCTCAAAAAGTTTTTATAAATACATGAAATAAAGTTCTCAAGTTAGATCAATAAAACAGTGACGACGTCACGATTACGTCACTGACAACTTTCTATCGAAGACCATTGCGGCCATAGTTTGGTTGTATTGACAGATTAATAATGAGAACTTTTTTACTTTGCAAAGTTTCAGTGAAATTGGGTGATTTTCAGTTGTAGCTAGAGCGGTTTGGAAATTACACCCCCTAGAAATATACCATATTTTCAGTAAGAAGCTGCCAATGCCATTTCTTTAATATTGGAAGCTTATCTTTTCACAGGAATTATAAAATGTGGAAACAACATTGAAATTTAGTAAACAATGTACAGAGTCAGTGAAACAAGAAAACAGAGTGATTGGAATTGTCAGGAGAAATTTTACTACCTTTGATAGGAATGTGTTTCTGAATTTGTATGAAACTCTTGTAAGACACATTTGGACTATGCAGTACAACTTACAAGTATGAAGACCTTACCTAAAGAAAGACATCGATTTTTTTTTTGGGGGGGGGGGGGAGTGTACAAAGAAGAATGACAAGATTAAAGCCGCGGTCACACTACAACGAATTCGGATCGGATTCCGATCCGATTTTTGTGAGTATTTATTAAAATCGTCTCCATTTCGGGCCGGATAGAACCCCAAATTTGCCAACCTGTGTAACTATATGATTTTTATCGCAGGAATACGAAAATAAAATTTATACGAATTATTTCATGACGTCACATCGACAGACAGCTTTTATCGGACTGCGCGTGTCCGATAAAAGCTCTCTGTCGGTGTGACGTCACGAAAAAAATCAGTTAACATTTCATTTTCATAGACCTCTGTTGCAAATCATATAATTACACAGGTTGGCAAATTTTGGGTTCTTTCCGACCCGAAATGGAGAAGATTTTAATAAAAACTCACAAAAATCGGATCGGAATCCGATCCGAATTCGTTGTAGTGTGACCGCGGCTTAATACCGGGAATAGGGAACAACACTTATGAGAAAAGATTGAATGAACTGAATTTAATGTCACGTACTAGAACAAAGACACACCATACAGGGCCTGCTAACTTTTTAGAACATAATCAATGAGAACATGGATATATAACTGGATGGAATAATAGAAATCATTCAAAATGAGAGAACAAGAGGAAAGTCTTTCAAAATAAGACCCAAGTATGACAGATTAGAGTCTAAAAGAAATACATATTTTAACGGAATTTTGGAAATTTTGGAATGAACTACCAGATGATGTTGAAAGAAAACAACTGTGAATGCTTCTAAAGATGGACTGGGACAATTTGTGATCGTATAGGGCCTTTGACCTTCTGCCCATTAGCCAGCTTCATCCAGATGACAATGATCCCAGTGGAGAGGGTGGCACTTCAAGGTGAGTTCAAGGTGAATGTGCTTTGAAGCTGGAATACGGCAATCCTCAGATTATCCTCGACCCCTAAACAAAAGGACAATGAGTTGACAAGTTTTCTTACTTTGGGCCCCCCCCCCCAAGTAATGGTAACAATTTATTGTCAGATAAAGTTGAAGTGTTGGCGGTCGTACATAGAAATTCCCTGAGGCAACTGCCTTTTATTTTGTTGAATTGTAGGGGGGTGAGCAGTTAAGGCGACACTTTTATTGTTAAAGTGGAAAAAGTTACCATTTTAGAAAATGAACTACGTTTACCCACCTGTCTCCATTTTTGAGATGATGAGCCCATGGGGCCAAGGCTTGCTCTCCCTAGACTAGAGCCGCATTACACTATGATTTTCTTCATTTCAGCTGATGGGACAAGGGCTCGAGTAAAGTAGGTTTCGTGTTCATGGTTACCTTTTCATCATAGAAAGAGGAGGTATTAAGCAAAACATTAGATTATCACATAAGGAAAGCTCATCTACCTCCAGGGCTCTACGAACTTTCGCGCTAGCTCTTTAGTTTATTTCACTAATTCTTCAAAGGAGCCAGGTTGGCGAATTCTAAGAAGGCTTTTCCATTTGTGCAGAAAGAAAATTATTTTGCAAGGTGGGAGGGGGCATGTGCAGTCACGTAGTCAGCTTTCCCAGTCGGGGGCAAAGGAAATTTTCCCCTGATTTTGACATTACTTCCCAGACTTCCCGGAGCCCCAGTTTCGGGATCGCAGAGTGTTGGCGTATTCGGGAGAGACCTGGCACCGGGACTGGAGGCCTCAGGTGTATCTAGTTCCTCGAGACAATTCACTATTGCAATTTTATTAAATACTGACATTATAGCTTTTTCTATAACACCATTAAACCAGTGGTGGCACAGGAAGGGAACAGGGGCCTTGGGGCAACGGTGTCCTCGTCGGAGACATGTTCAGTACCTTCGCAAAGCCATAGCTGAGGTAGTGGGTACTAAAAAGTGTTTAATCCCCAACGGCGATCAGTCGCGAGAGGCACACCCTCCCTCCCAACCCCCCCCCCCCCTCCCCAAGGACGTTTATAGGAAAAGTTCCCCAAATCCGGATTATGCTTGTAGTGAACGTTAATTTACCTTTCATTCGGAAGTGTACTAGATTTCCACAGCATGAGATGTAAAAATGAAGGTTTAGATGCACTTACAAGTTCTGGGAAGTGCCATTTCCTGTAATCTGGGAGCAATTTTGGGCAAAAACTGTCTTGGTAAGAGTCGCACCAACTAATGGTGGCGCTCCTCTTAGAAAGTACCACAAACCTTTAAGAGGTTACTAAACATACATTTTCATACCGTCCACCCACTTCAATACCTTCCTACGCTTATGTGCGTCGTTCATCGTTCATAACAACGAATCACAAGTCAAAATTGACTTTACATGTCACAAGCGAGACTTGAATCTCATTATTTCCAATTTAAACCTCCAAAATCTGAGTTTCTTATCCCATCATTTTGATTTCCCGACTCTTTTGATTCATTCATTCATTCATTCATTCATTCATTCATTCGTTCATTCATTCATTCATTTTTGTTTATTTATTTTTGTGGGAAAGGGGATCATTACTTAGACTTAAAAATCGATAATTTTACATTTATGGTCAAATACATAACATGAAAAGATAGTTTATGTCAAGTCGTTAAAAATTTAAGTAGAAATAGAGAGCATAAAAGACTAAATCTGGACCTGAAATGAGAGTCACAATTTTGACTTTAAAAGTCAAATCAGGGATGAAAGTCACCATGGAATGAAAAGTAAAATTATTGACTTAAAATCTCAGAAGGAACCATCAACGATTTAAATGCTTTTATATAACGTAAAAAAGTAAAGTAATTACTCTATTAGTGAGCTTGACGAGGTTACGAGTCAATATCTAAGTCAAAAGTAAATTTATGGAGGTTTTACCAATTATATGACAGTTACGTCAAAGTAATGAGGCTCGGTCAAAATTTGATATTTAAAACCCAAAATTATGAGACTCACTGTCAAGGTAATGGTTGTAAGTGCAAGTTTTGAATTTTATTGTCATAATAATGAATTAAACAGTTGAATAGGCTCCAAAGGTTAAATCTGACTGTTAAACTGTAACGGTTAATTTTATGATATTAATAATAGGTGTAGGAGGCGAGGGCTGGGGGCTGCAGCCCCCCCCCCCACTAAATATTTTTGTAAAAATTCGGGCAATATGCTGAGAAATTTTCGGGCACCTGCTGAAAGAAAAATAAAGCAATGATGTAGCATAAGTTAATCAATAGTTAAAAAACTTCCTTGGTAATTCAAATTAGGTTCTGATTTGAGTTACACCAGCACCTATATATCCACTATTAATTCAACAGTGTATTTCTTAATGGTTAAACGTATATTATGATTATCAGTGGTGTATTTGGGAGGGGGCATTGGGCCATGCTTCCCTCAATGATGCCGATTTTTTTCTTTTAGTACTTAAATTTGTAATTTTTTAAGACGAATTTTACTTCAAAGGTAGCATATATGTGGCACCAGATTGCATGTAAGGACACCTAATTTTTCAAAAATTTTCAAAGAGGGGGACACTCCCTCCCCGTCCCCTCCCCTTAGACCCCTCCCCAGGCCGGCGATCACACAACACAATGCATGCTCCCCACCCCCATGAGAAAAATCAAAAAAATTACAATCAATAAGGAAAGGTAGTAACATGGCAAATTATTGTATGTAATTGGCATGCGGTGTGATAACCGATGCATGCCTATATGATATATAGGCAAGTCTTTACAGCCCCCCAAATCAACTTGGGCTCCTGCGCCGCCTATGGCCATTATGCCCCCACCCCCGTCATCGTCCTTTGGATAAGGGAAGACCTATGAGGCCCCCGGCGCGGATCCAGGGGGCCTGGGGGGCGCCCCCCTCGCCACGAAAAAAAAACGAAAGGAGAAAAAAGGAAGAAAAAAAAAGAAAAGGAGAAAGAAAAATTAAGAGCAAAAAATGAATAAAAGTGTCTAAGAACGTATTCAAAGTATATATTTCTGTAGGGGTTGGGTGGAGCTATAGCTAGATTATCTCTTTAGATATCTTTCAAAGTGGCTGGCGACGAAAGGAGAGCTACAATGTTCGAAAACAGGTGAATAGCTGAGTAATGATCCCTGACTAAAGATCTAAATTAGTAAACATCGTGACATATGCATTATGGGCCCGGGTAGCTGCACTGAAATTTAGTAACAATTTTGTGTTAAAGAGTGAAATTTTTTATAATCTAGAGGGATTGAGAGGCAAGGTTTTCGCCATACAGACCTTGCAGAATGAATACAGAAGACAAGCTGTCAGGTGACGTGCTGTTGTGCACAGTGGCACCAGCTGTTGCAGGCAAAGTAGCGGAGTGCGTACTCTATTCGATTTCGTAACTGTCTGAAAAGTTTAAAAATGAACTCAAAGGGCTTTTAAGCAACAGAAAATGGCGTCGGCACAGTGGGCAATGGGTGGCGTGTGACCCCCTCCCCCATTCATTATTGAAAATTTTTAAAATGGTCCCAAAATTCGTTTAAGCTACAGATTTCTGTGGAGGGTGTAGGGTGAGATGTGTTTTTGATGATTGGTTTATTTGTTCTAAACATTTTCTTTCACAAAACTGTTCTCAAATTATCATAAGTTTTGGAAATTCTTGACAAATTCCAAATTTTGGCACGTTCCGCTAGCGTCAAGCCTTGTGTCAGAGTTGTCCTTATTATCAATGGCTTTCGGTAACTACTCACGGGGAACAAAGGAGCAAAAGTGCTTTTTAAGAATTCTCTGTCAGATGATTCGTTTCTGAATAGCATAGGTTGGTGGGAGTGACAGTGTCCGATGCAGGTTCTGAATGCAGGTTTTGTCATGAACTAATATTTATTCAAAACTTCGGCGCGCTTCGCGCGCATAAGACAGGGTTTACACCAGATTTCATATACCATTGACAAAGCTGTGACGCAAGAAATTATTCCAATGCAAACATTTTTCTAAAAAAGTACATCTCCTTCTCTGTAGGGCTCTCATCATTATGGGATCTTTGACTAATCTAGTCTAGCATATGACTTGAAAGATTGAAAGTACGTAATTGCCGTTGCTTATTTTCCACTTTTTTGGAAGGGGGGACATCGTCAAAAAGTCCCTCTCACTTTTTCAAAAATGATGGAACAGACTGCAATTGTGCCTAGGAAAACGAAATTTTTAGAGGAAAAATAACCTAAAAATCCTACACTTTTGTTGCACCAAATCGCATCTGAAAGCATTCAATTCTAGAAAAATTTCCCTTAGACCCCTCCCCCATGCCGAAGATCACAAAACTTATTGCCTCCCCGTGACGCAAATTCTGGCTACCACCACTGCTTCTTCCACCAGGACGGCGATTCACAAATGTGAAAAAGTCCCCCCCCCCCCAAACACACACACACACACTTTTGGAGATGGATACACGCCCATGATTTTCCTGGGACTTAAGGAGGTTTGAAGACAATATATTAACCGTCTCTTACTCCCCTTTTTCACCCGAACAAAAGTTAGAATTCACTAAATTGTGGACATTTTTTAAACATACAATCACTTTAGAATGACCCAAAGATACCACCATTTTGTATATAGGCCCCCTAAAATTAACAAAAATTTCTCAAAGGGGAGGGAAAACCCCTTCCTGGGATTGCACTCTCATGTACTAACAAGAAAAGGCTCTCCCACTCTTGTATATAGCGTATACAAAATCCCACTGCCTAAAAAGGCATGGTTTAGCAGTTATCTGCGGTTTCCCCAATCACCAACTCCCGCCGGCACCATCGGTCATAGATTTCTAAAGGGTATACCCTTCAGAAATCCATAAAGAAGGTGATATATCATCTCTCCTCCCATATGGATGTCAGGTTGTGAGAGTCCTGTTGGTCCCCCTTTTCAGTGTATAATTAATGCAGAGCTCCCGGGAGGCTCTATACCGAAAATTTTCGGCGCGCTTCGCGCGCAATGTTTACGCTTACGGAGAGAGGTACGTTTCTATTGAGTGATGGATTTATTTTTATCACTTTTTACCAAAGATCATTTGAAATCTTTCACGATTTTTGCAATGTCTTCTCAATATTTCTTGATTTTCGCTTGATCTGCGCACTTTTAGCCTTGAATTGCTCCCTTTACTATCAAAAAGGTCACGAACGTATTCGCATTACTCATCGGTGGGGTTCTACCATAAGCCAATTATTCGTGTGCATAAACGTGATTTCAGAGGAGCCAGCATTGTAAGGGTGCAAAGCAACTGATATTCATTTTTTCACCCTCCTCTTCTTATGAGAACTGAAAACTTAGTATCGAGCCCACCTTCTAATTGATAGACACATATAAGGGGAATTGACACCGTTAGTCATCGCAATGGTTTTAAACGTAAATTCAAATTTTCGGCTCGCTTCGTGCGCAATTGTTTCATCTGACGTCCTATACCCGAATTATTATGGCAAAAATTATTTCAAGTTACCGACACGGGCTCATAATGTTGGCGTGTAAGTTTTAAGATAACTTAGATTCTCCGGAACTCTGCAGGTACATATAGTAACTTATACTGAGCCATACACATCAAATTCCATGCAACATGAAAAGGTATAAAATCTCACTGACATAAGAACTGGAGCCGATTTCTGTGCTCTTAAAATGCAACATTGCGAGAGCTTCCGGGGGCTTCGCCCCTGGACCCCACCGGGGATCCGCCCCTTGACCCCGCCAGGGGCCCTAACGCGGGCCCCTGGACCCCACGCGTAGGAACTCGCGCTTCGCGCTCGTGGTGCACCTTCGGTGCACATGAGATTTTCCATCTCGCCCCCCCCCCCCCTCGAAATTTCTGGATCCGCGCCTGTGAGGCCCTACTTAAATATTCCAAAGGAAAAAGTTCTTAAATGCGGTGAATCAATTATGAGAAACTCTATATGCTTATCTTTACTTTTGCTCAAATACTTTTTAAGCCAAATCATATTGAGCTAAATTATGGAAGTCACCTGACTTTTGTTCAAGGGCCCGGAAGGCCCCCAAATTTGGAAAATATTTCAAAGCGTGAGATTATACTATAGCTGTTACACCACCTATACGTTTAGATTTAAATAGCATCAATAGCAATGTTCACACATGCATCTTATTTTTGTGAAAAGACACAAGCTTTCAAAATTACAAAAAAATGGTACTGGCAGCCAGGGCTGTAACATCCGAGTCCGGGCTCGGACTCGATTCCGGACTCGAGTCCATTTTCGCCGGAATTTGCCAAGAATGGGGAGGTCACGAATCGGAATTGGCCCGGAATGGGCTCAGCGGACTCGGACTCGGAGCTGATCTAGTCCATAAAAATGAAAGTTTCGTTAATGTTACCTAGACAACATAACTCTTGGTGAACACTTTAACATGTAAATGGTCACATACGGTCAACTAAATTACAGGGTCAGCCAGAGTATGAAATTGACTCCTAAAAAAGTGCCCGTTTTCATCATAACTGTAATTGTGAATAGTACAAAAAGTCTTTGCATGAGTTGCTACATTGTCAAATGGCCGGACTTGGAATTGGCCCGGAATTGGAAAACCTGGAATCGGAATCGGCTCGGAATCGGAGGGTACTGGACTCGTAATTGGCCCGGAATGGTGGCCACTGGAATCGGAATTGGCACGGAATTGGGTTAGGTGGACTCGGATACAGCCCTGCTGGCAGCTATCTCCCTGAAAATGTGTTTTTCATAATACTTTCCCTGCTGCTGTTCTTTGAGAGCCTCCTAAGCGTTAAAGCGGAAAAAGTCACTGAAATCATTTAATTTGGCAAAAAACCCTGCAAAAGCGTTTTGCAGCCATTGCAGGGTCATTGTGTTGTTTGAGCTCACTGGAAAAGTTTGTTAAAGCTACTGATAAAAAACTTCAAAAAGCCTCAATATCCTAGTCTAGCTAACATTTCATACATTTTTGGAGGTATACAAGGTAAAAAGGTATTAAGAAATCGGTCATTTTGGATTTGACCTAATTTAGGCACTTTTGCATTGGTCGATCTTTGTAGATTTTATCCTGGGAACATTACACACTTCAACAAACAGAAAAGCAGCAAAAAGTCACTAATAGATATTTCGGGGGATCAAACATTACATCTACCCGACAAAGGGGAAGAGGAGGAGGAGGAAAAGAGAAGGAGAGTAGGAGGGCAGGAGGAAGCCTGGTAGGAGAAGAAAGATCTTGCATTGAAAATCAAAACAGAAACACACTTCACGAATTTGGCAGTCACGAAGAGTGATATCACAGCCTTCCACACTTCATAGTGAACGTGCTTTCTAAAATGCAGTTCTGGTAAAAGAGTGATTACATTGACAGCTACTCTGTTATTGAATGACATTCCACTCTTCCAGAGTGACATTTTCACTCATTTATAGTCAATCAGGCGCGGATCCAAGGGGGGGGGGGGGCTTTTTCGCCACATCAACAATAAGAAAATACGCGAAAATTAGCATGATGTTACTCTAGGAGAATATTCAAGTTGGCTTTAAGCCCCCCCCCCCCCTTTTCGAAATGTCTGAATCCGCGCTTGGTCAATTACCACTCCACACTCCGATCAGCCTTCATTCACGGCAGCCCTGCTTCCCATGAAATGATCCACCTATCCTACCCACTCGTACCTCCGAGTCTGTCTTCGCCTTCGATGAGAAAAATTCATAGCTCTGTCTCTGAACTTACTTAATCATGTAAGTCAACATTAGAAGTCCATGTGGACAATGCAAACGTTGATATCCTTGACTGCATTTCACCTGGTTCACCCACACGTGGTGTTTTATTTAGGGCTAATCTCAGCGAAACAATACGGCAGACCGCTAAATTAGAGACACTTGACTCTTAGTACAGTATGTTACAATGTAACCTTTCCCTGCTGGGTAAATATTATCTCTCTTTACCTTTAAGATTACTTAGAAACACATCTCCTTGCCTCTCTAGTGATGAAACTAAAAACTTAAACACATATGGTGGGAATTTTTCAAGTAAAAGGTCACAGAACTGTCACAATCTACTAAGGGGTCAGAAACTTTTGGGTTGTCGTGGCAACAACAATACAAAGAGGTTTTTATGATGAGAACACGAGATATGATATTTCAACGCTATCGACATAAGGCTGACGATGCACTTGACTATATGACAGTAACTGATGACGGTGGTCTGGCTAGGTGAAATAAACTCGTTTCCTTCGAAAACCATTAGGTATACCTAACTCACTCATTCCATGGAAGTACTACCTCCTCGGTAGAACTTCCATGGTACAAAGAAGGATCCATCAATCACCCCAATCACCAAAAATCATGGACTTGGGGATAACATACGGTTACAGAGAAAATTTAAAAGTGAATTTTCCCCACCCATCCACCCACCTCCGTTTTCGCATGTACCTACCTATTTTGAATGTTGTGCAAGGGTACACCTACAGTGAATTGTTTGATGGTCGAAGTAGCTTTTCGGAACATTTTAATCTTTTAAGGGATGTTTGGGTCATGGCCCCGTGAGTAAATCATGCTACGGATTTCGATCTGTTATAGATCCCTTACTTTAGGCCTATAGAACATCGTCAAATTTGAATCTTGACTTCACTCTAACAGATTTGTAATTTTTAAGAGTCGACGTAGCCGAAATATGATGTTACGAGTCGACCGGTTGTCACCCCGTTGACCTGAAGTGCAGGGACGAACTTATTTAACACACGCTGTGATGCAAATGCTTTGGCCAGAAAGGTGTTATAAACAGGGATCTCCCTGTTGAAAGCTTCAACATCAATAAAATTGTTAAAAAGAATGTAGGAACAAAGCCAGGCAACTGGGTAACTGAAAGGGCACGAGAAGAACACGTCAATAATTCAAACTGCTGTACCTCCTGAGAAAAAAGTTGATTGGTGGGCAGGGGAAAATGACCCCTCACAGTTTTGACCGGAAAGATCAGTTTAATTACCAAGAGTAAAAGTGAAGGGAAGATCAAGTAAAAGGAAGGTGAAACGGAAAGGAGAAGATAAAGGAAAATAAATTTTAAAACAACTGGAAACAAAAACAGTTTTCATTCGTTCGACGTCTTTTACATATGAGTCTTTCAAGCATCCTACTCTTTGCTTGACTAAGTCCCGTAAGGTCCCCGAGAATATCGTAATTGAAGTGCAAGTGTTATTATGTCCTTGAAGAAGAGAACTGAGGATGTTACAAATTTCCAATTCATTCGTAATTCATTGAAAAGATACAAATGCCATGTAATTGTATAGGATGAATTTGAACCAAGATCTTATAAAAGAAGCTTAATCTGTCAATATTTGTGCTGCCTACAGTTGATACCGATCTGCCTTCTCTGAGTGTCATATCTAACGAACCACATACCAATTATGGTTCACTGACTGGAAAATAAGACCCCATGTCATGACAAATGGCAATAGCAAGCTTTTAAAGCTTGGTTAAAGTAGGGAGTTGTTATCTCGAATAACACTCCCTGGTTAAAGGGTAGTCCGGTTTTGTCCTCCCTTTTTAATGTTCACAATATTTCGTTTTCTAAATAACCTGCATTTGGCAGTTTAAAGGACCTTCATGTCTTCATTTTATTCGGAACGAGAATTTCTGTAGGTTTAGTCTCAGGCGTATAACGCGGGGCTGGGGATGGAGCCTCCCTCCCCCCATCCACCATCAATATTTGCTGTTTGGGAGAAATATACATACTATTTTTCCGGCAATCGTGTGATTTTCTCGCGTTTAAGTTTCGATCAAAAGTCGTAGGTTGAGTGCAGGGGCGGACTGAGCAGTCGGGCAATCGGGCACTGCCCGAGGGCCCACACAGATAGGTGCCCACACAGATAGGTGCCCACACTGTCATTCGGAAATTTTAATGAAAATCATAAAATTCGGAAATTCAGGGAAATAACAAATCGGAGAAAATAGGAAATAAGCTGAAGCTCGAAGTTTCTTACTTCTTTAAAGCCTATGAGAATCTGTATGCTGTATACAAGTATTTACTCACTTTAAGCATCACACAGTGCACATGTGAACGATCCTTTTCTAAGCTCAAAATTTTGAAGTCAAGACTTAGATCAACACTAACACAAAGCCATTTGGAACCCCTGATGCTTATTGCAGTTGAAAAAGACATTGCTCGCAAACTAAAAACTGACAAAGATAACATCATAAACAGGATTGCAAAGTCTTCTAGTGAGCTGAGTGCACTTCTCTTGATTTAAGTATTCTTTACTACCTGTATTTCTCCAACCTTACAGACACTGATTGGTGAACAATTGTCTGATAATTTCCAGAACATTTATTGTTATACAAGTCATAAATTCACATGCAACTTTTATGTTTTGTTGATAAATATAATAGAATAAGTGGTTAAATACTTGCTATTATTAAAAGTTTAAAAGTTGTTACTTGTTAAGTCTTAAATGTATATATATATATATATATATATATATATATATATATATATATATATATATATACTGTTAGTAACATGCATGTATAATAAATGAGTATTTTGTTTTATGTAATTCATATTACTGTATTAAAATAATTTTCTTTAAACATAACATGATCTGTTTACTTTAATTAAAGGGAAAATGCAGTCACCCCAATCAGAGTGAGAATGCCCGATCACTCTAGTTCATAAATGGTCTATTCTGATCATGTGACAATATTTTTGTGAGTGAATTTTGAAATTCAAGGAGAATTTCTCCTTGCTTTACCTTTTGTTTGTAATAATTATGTTCAAAACGTCTTCAGAACTGCTTGTAATGCAATAAGAGGAGATTGGCAAGAGTGTGCTGATTTTTCAAAGGAAATTTTGGGGCGACTGCCTACTGCATTTAAACATTGGACTATTTTTAAAAGTGAGCTTGAAGACTGGTATTGAGTTGATAACCTATGTCGGATAGGTTGTGGCCATTGTAAGTAGTGTCGGTGAGGGAAAGTTTATTCAGGTTGGGAAGGAGGAGGGCCCATACCCATTTATCCTGGGGGCCCAGTTCATTGTCAGTCCGTCCCTGGTTGAGTGTATGATCATGATCAGTAATATAAACTGGAACCAGAGAGCTGCCACTCCGAGTATCAACTCAACGCTGGAACCAGATCCCTACCCACAATATAACAAGTACAATGGAATTATCGATGTTCTATGTGAGTGGAGGTTGTTTATAGAATGTTCCAGTGAAGCTGGTAGCTAAGGGGGTTAGGGGCGGCACCTCCCCCCTTAAAAGCTTTTCACCACCTAGAAAATTAAAAACTACAATTGCTTAATGCATTTAGTATATCTCTCCTCCTAAAAAATAGTTGGCCCTCTGGAAGCTATTTCACCCCTTCAGTATCTTGTCTGGCTACGGAAGACATTCAAGCAACACACTGTAACTACTTTTCTTGTCTCAGGATTTTTTTTTTTGTAATATATATACTGTAGCCTATACAAGGCTTTCAGGCTTTCGACCCGATCATATGAGAGCCAAATAGAAATTGAGGGTTAGGGTATTCCTCCTAAACCATACAGGAAAGAGAAGCAAAAGTTTCTTACAAACTACAAAGGCTTGGGAAAATTCTCAAGAATGGGGGACCGTGATTGAAGGTCCAGTAGGCCTATATGACATTATTTCAGCGAAACACCACCATCACTTGGCTAGCAGCTTGTCATATTTTGCCCAAATAGCCTTCCAGGTTGTAGGAAACACTGTCCATGCCTGGTAAGATGTATATGAACATTACTTGTTTGTAGAAATTTATGCTTCTAGGAAAAAACAAGCAAAAAATATTAAAATCATTTTGAGTTGGGATGAACGTACTGGATGTTACTCTGTAAACTTAAGTAGACGTAGTGCAATTAAGTTACATACGGGCAGATGTTTGATTAAGGAATGCTAGTCCATGATTGGTGTGTATAGTTTGATCTGTAGCCTGGGAGACGGTGCAAGGGAAGGGGAAGTACCGCTCCTTTTTTACGAATTTGTTTTCTTTTTTAATTCTGAGGATGACACATGCAAAGTGGTGGCATTTACATGCATGGCAACTTGACTTACACAACTAGTCTATTCGTTCAAATTTTTTAATATGTTACGCTGAACCTGACTAGAAGATACAGTAACATATGCCTATACTTAGTAAATCGTCTACAGCAAAAATTATTATTTGAGGAAGCAAATCCACACATAAAGAATGATGATGCCATTTCATTGTTTTATGTAAGGTCGAGGTCTGCGCTGGTCTTTAATTTGATTAGTACAGTGGCGTTGCTATAGTTGGCACCTGGGTTTGGCATCCGAGGAGGGTGTAAGGAGATGGGTATGCCCTTCCTCTTCCAGTAAGTTTTGTTCATGTATGGTGGCTGAGATGCAGAATAGTAATATTGATAAAAATTTGAACTGGTTGTATGTTTAGCCAATAGTCTAGCTGTAGCATTGTCCTCCCCAACGTTGGTGGCCGGAGCGAACTGCCTCCCCCCCCCTTAGTACACCACTGTGTAGACAACACAAATCAGTGGGGGCAGAAATAAAATGACCTAGAGGCCCGTCTCAAGACTTTTGGTGTGTCCAGGGGGCGATTAAAGATATCTTCAAATGCATTTTGATGTACACTGATTAGACCACCAATATCACAATTTGATCATTTTTGTTATAGCCTGACCTCAGCTAACGGCCTGTCGGTTTGATGATGCATGGGGATTGTGAAAGGGAGTAGATCAATAAAGGCAGGGTTGCATGAGACTTTGGAAGAACAATATCATACAAGCTGTCCAAACGTAAACAATGGGACAATTACTTAGTCGATATAAGTAGGAGTCAGGGGCGCTGAAAACTGCGTTTTTAACATTTAAGGCAAGTATGTAATTATCCAAAGTTTACTTCCCTAAGCTGTTTCTTGTAAAACTAGGAGCCTGTATATAGTTTTCATATTGTGAGATTAGCAGGTGCCGATCCAGACATTTCGAAAAGGGGGGGGGGGGGCTGAAAGCTCCCATGAATATTCTCCTAGATTAACATTATGCTAATTTTCGCGTATTTGTTATTGTTCATGTGGCGAAAGAGGGGGGGCTGAGGATGGAAAAGCCCCCTTTGGATCCGCGCCTGATTAGTACCACATTTATTTTGGGGAAAGGGAGGTCAAGGAAAATCTGAGGTGACCCATTCCAACTGGTTACTGTATGGTAAATTGTAAAGGTACATTAGCGCACGCAAAGCGCGATTAGTTTCTCTTTATTTACACCTTATTACTGTTCAGAATGAGTTACATTTGCCACTTATCAAATAAAAATTAAGTTTGATAGCGATTATTAATTTTCAATACCTTCCAAGCTAATTGTTTATACGCCTAGACACTTGTTCTTAAGTTATTGGGGGTTACTCTCGGCACCCTCACTTAAATTATGAAGAGGGCCGGCCCCCTTCATAACTGCGCTTTTTTCGAAAGGTAGGTCTAGGTATTTATTCTGTTGTAGTAATGAATTCGTAGTACTTTTGGAGAAGTTTTAAGTGAAATTAGGTGAACTTCGCGCAATTATTACAAATTAATCTTCAACGGGCACATGGTTATTCGGATACCTTACATAGAGTTTCAAAAACTGTAAAATCGTTCCTTTGGCATTGTTGGAAATGTAATGGAGAAACATATTTTATGTTAACATATTGGTCACAGTTTTGGGGCAAATTGTTTCAGCCCCTCTCCAGACCCATCTTATGGGATCAAGCAATGTGCATGACAAATATTTAAAAAAAAACTTATAAATGCTCTGTACTAACACCAATTTCTGTGGATATAATAAATTATATTCTTTATTAGTTCACTTTGAACGGGTAGTTCTATTCTGTCTGAGAGAGTAATTTTTAGGAATTGTAATTTGTGCCGAGTTCTCTAAATTTCGTGAAAGGGAGGTTTCTTACCTAATTAAGATTGGTAACCTTTCTTTTATACCCATGGCCCCCACCAAGACTCCCAAGAGGCCCAGTGGCGGATCTTCGGAGGCGTTATACTAGACAGAACGCCCCTTTTCGGAGGCCACTTTCCAAGATATATACGCAACAAAATTCCAGACGCAAAAAGTCTTTGTAAATGTGTTTTAGTGTGATTTCTTTTCTACAGTCTAGGGCGTTTTAATGCCAAATTTTCTGACCTCAGGCCCTGGGCCATTTGTGGTTGTGGTCCCCTGCGGAGACTTCTTTTAGAATAGGCGTCTATGAAAACTTCCTGCATCCCTGGGTAAGTGGCAAGACTATACTTCACATGGCAACACACATTTCCCTCCTCACTAGTTGGAGGCTACGTTCTAGTAGAACTAGAAGTAGCAACGAGTTACCACCTTGGTCAGCAATCCATAGGACTTTGCTTAAATTAAAAGTAACATAGTACGTAGAAAAAGTGAATAGTGATCTTACCTCAGGAGTGCGATTCTTTCGAACAGACGGTTTGTCCTTAAGATTAATAACTTGTTCAAAATGTTGGTCTTCCATTGTTGTAGTCAATACCTCGTGGATTCTTGTTAAGTAATGATGTGGAAATCTTTGCCTCTGATCTGCTGACCGAACGTTTACCAAAATATTAAATGTAAAACCGAGTGAATCATATTGCCTGTTTTAGCGTCAATGGTTGCCATGGTGGTCGGCTGTAGTTTGCACACTGGTATCTATTTTTGTCTTAGCAAGAAGCGCATAGCGTACAATACCACTTTGTCAGAACTTCTTGAAAGTGTAGGTGTATTGTGTGGAACTGATGATGGTATGACCGGTGGTACTGTACTCTGCACATTCTATCTATGACGATCGGCTTTAAAAAAGAGGAGCTAAATATAGTGGAACCTTCCCGGAACAGGGGATAAAAGTAGTCGTGTTGACAGAGGTCTTCAATTTATCATTTTGGTTCTCCGTAGTTAAGGTAAATGTACAATGCACGTAATTTTTCTTCACGTTGTCATATTTTATTGCGTATTATAATAACACTCTTCGGTACCGGGGAATAACCCCTTGTGGGAGGGTCACATAAGGGTCACCACATGGGTTGCATCCTGTTAACTATAACCTACGTCATGGCAAGTGTTTTGTCTCAAAGGTGTTTCTACAGATTGAATAAGTTTCTGCATGTATGTATAGAAACAACATGAAGAGATAGATCAGTTCAAGCTGAAATGAAACTGTAATGTATCTACAGCAAAAATTAACTGACATTGAAATAAACACATTTATACACCGTAGGTCGATGGGAAATATGTTTCTTGGTTTCTTGAAAGCACGAAGGCAGGAAGAAGTGACGAATTAGCCTGGGGTAATCAATGGTTTTACGGTGGCTTGTACACGATGCCAGAATTTCTCGGCCGCGGGGCCCAAATAGGTGATAGTCCCCCGTATGACTCCTATAACAGTTCTCAAAATATTCAGTTTCTTTACCTCTCCAACAAAGGAGGTTCCTGTTTCACCTTCTGTTACACCGGGACATTACTCCCACAGGCGCAGATCCAAAGGAGAGATTTTCTGGCGTCAGTCACCTCTACACCCCACCCCCCTTGGCATCACCTTCTTCGAAAGGTTTCAAAGCTTCGCTTCAAAATTTATGTATACTAATTTTGATTGCTATAGATGCCACGAAATACCATTAAACAGGCTCTAATTTATTTATTTTTCCTTCTCAGAACCCCCTCCCCCGGGCACCAACCGAGGCTTCGTACATTTGACGCTTGTAGCTTCGAACTATGCCCCCACGAAATTGGCCTCCCCCCCCCCCTTTTTGTAAAATCCTGGATCCGCCCTAATTGTACCAGTTTTCAGTTACAAAGTACTTGATGCTAGTGTTGGCAATTGACTCATTCTAGCCGGGATGTAACTATAGTAGCAGGAATGGTCTATGGTGCCGTTATTTACCTTCGTAGCAGGTGTCCAATATGTACGTCTCATTTTCACTTACATACTGTAGTATTACAAGTGCAGTCAATATAGGTGCAGGAGTAATTACACGTCCGCCAGAGTGGCAAGCAATGTATAGACATCACTACGGTAAAGAAAACTACACTCTACGCTATAACAGTGCACCTAACGTAGCTTTATAGACTATAAATTTGCTTGAACTATTTTAACTGTCAGTAGAGAGTTCTGTAAAATTATTTTAATCCTTACGAATTTCTTTCAATGTTTACATTATATCATTGTAAGTAAATCGCCTGCTCCTGGTCAATACAACTATAACTTTAAGCCTATCATTTTTTGATTTTACAAATAGGGGGCGGTGTCGAAATATATCATACAGAGTCGTACGGCTCTAATATCATAAAGCATCTGACTACAGCAGGTTATCTGTTCAGCGATGTATTAAAACCAAATTTTCAAATAAAAAGACACAACTCGTTATCAGTATTATTTTCCTGTAATATCAGAAAATACATTTCTGTGTTTGATGTCTATAGGTTCTTCATGTGACGTCATAATGTATTCGGTTTTATCTGTACCTTATTTGGGGTGTCAAACTTTTTGCACGCGCACGAGGTACTCCGTACATAAAGAAGAATTAACTGTGTTTTCGTAGCAATTTACCATTTGTTTTGACCTTTATATTTGGGACTTTTCAAAACCATCCCTCCTTATTTATGGGCAAGGGAGACGAGTGATGGGAGGGAGATGAGGTAGGAGCATGATCTCACAAAAATTTTGTTGAGCCGCGAAATGCCTTTTACAGTTCTCTTTATTTGGCCAACGTATGTTATATTGCTCTGCATATTACGAGTAGGCCTACAATTAAGTAAGATGACTTTGCTACCTCTTGCCACCGTTCTTTATCAAATTCACGGTATGTGTACACAGTAAAACAAATATGTGTATATACGTGAATGTATACGTGTGGATTTCGTACCGGTGTGCATCTTTGTGAACGGTTCCTTTTATGGCCCTCCCCCTTGCCCCATGCCCACACACAGACCCTACCTTTGTTGAAAGGCTAAACCAGTCTACGTTTAAATCATTTTCATTCTCTCTTTGTTTTTTTTTTTCTTTGAAAGTCGGTATTTTTCACCACATTATTCTTGGGTGTTTAGAGCGGCCTGCACCGTTGACTTTAAAAGTCGTACCCAAAGAAATTTCAACCGGCTATAATATCTTTGGTCGTGCCTCGATCGGTGCTGGCTGTATTTGTCTGTGGTTTTGCTGTCCTCCAAGGGGGCTCAAAGGCTGACGTCATCCTGTTGCTCAGTAACAAGATAACGAAATATCGTCTGGTTATGATTAGCCAGGTTTAATCGGAACGATTTCTTGTATCATATTAATTCCTTCGACATGGCATCCACTTAGGTTCTATATGGGTGTGGAATGGCCATATTTGACGGTCACGGACCAGTATTCTGTTCAGGCGACCGTGTTTTCCGAGATTATGGAAGGCCCATGACTTAATTGTTGCCCGACGATCGTGGTCCTCTAGCTTTTACGCTTTTACTTAAGAAGACGATATCTATAGCATTTCTGTTATATATTCAGCACAAAACTCATTTAGGTGTAGGCCTGTTCGTTTTGCTAATGCCCATCTCTTCTAATGTCCCCGCCGTGCAAGTCGCAACATTAGGGAGCTTACGAAACAGGACGGAGTGGCAGTGCGACGGGGGAATCGACCGACCGTAACCGTCCTCGCACACCGTTCCCGTCCTGTTCTCAACTTTAGTTACGATGCGAAATGGACGGCGACGGGAGGGCGAGCGCGATTGCTAGCATCTCTTCGCTTCCTGGCGATAAACTTCCAGTCGTTTTGAGTTTTAGAACTTGAAGGTCGGTAACTAGTTGGGCATCAAAGCATTGTTCGATGGAATTCTATTGTTAGATTAGCAGAGTGAGTGTGAATGAGGAAAGGCAAGGTTGGTTGAGAGAATTCAATACTCTTTAACCACATGATCATTCATTAGAAGGATTTTCTCCTCACGCTTAAATGGATCTAATAGGATTAGCATCAATTTAAGTTTCAGTCAGAACTCCTAATAAGGAGTTCTGACTGATATGTTGTTGTGATATACTGGACGAAGAAGAATTTATGCTTCTATTTGACATCAACGCCCCGACTAATCCAGATTTCCAGTATGAAGACTATTGGTTTGATTTTGACAAGTTTAATGATGATAAATGCAACAGTTATTTCAGGTAGGATTCAAAACAATAATTAACGTGTTAAAAATAATGTTATTGACAATGTTAATTTATTGATCAAGACTTAGGTTAGTCAACTGGTGTTAGTAGACCTAACTTTAACGTTACTTTTAACTGTAATGTATTGCAATCGAATAAGTGGAGTAAAAAAGTTAGACTTGTGCCACTCTTAAGCCAGCCGTACACTACACGACTTAAAAGAGCTTACGAAACAGGACGGGAGAGCGAACAGAACGTTCACTCGAGCGGAAAATCGATGTGCGCATGCGCCAATGCGAAACTTTCTCCGTCCTGTTCATTTTCAAGACGGTATTCAGGCGAAATAACGTCCGGTCTGGTAACAGGACGGATCCATACAATTGTGTACACTGGATGTAAACAAGACGCACGCGTGTATGACAGCTGACAGCTAGCTACTTACGTTGATATGCACGATCACCAAGTCCAAGAAAAGAATTGTTATATTCAGGGGCGTATATACTCGAATTTCCAGGGGGGGGGGATGAACTATTTTGAGAGTTTGGGACCGACTACATTTCTTGGAGACCGACTTCCATTGTCACAGTTGTTCCGTCCAAATTTTCTGAAAAAAAAAAAAAAAAAGGTCTCCGGAAAATCGAAGACCTCTTTTTTTCTTTTTTTTATTATATTTTATTTTTTTATTTTTTTTGATTTATTTATTTATGTTTTTGCTTTTTTGCACCTGAAGTGCTGCTCGTGACCGGTCCACTGTTAGAAAGGCACACTAAACTGCATTTTAGACCGACTTTTTGCCTCTCAGAGACCGACTTTTGATTTTCACTGGTGGGGGGGGGAGTGTCACACACCCCCGCATTTACGCCCCTGGTTACATTTAACTGTAAGAAGTTCAGTTAGTTATGAAATATGGCTACCAGCACAAGTACTTGTTCGGTGAGTGAATTTGCAGATTTAACTTTGATTATATTGTCCACATTATAAAGTTTGAACACATTTTTTGAAGCCTCTCAGATTATCTGACCCTGTAGGCAGCCATGCTAGCTTAACAGCAGCATTAATTACTTTTACAGTTTAGTACATACTGACATACCAATTGATATTACGGGGATCCTAAGTTACTAAGTCCCCACGTAAATACGTTAAGTTACACGTATACTGTTAACGACAGGGGTCGCGCTCGCGTCGCCGTCCATTTCGCATCGTAACTTAAGTTAAGCTGTGTGCTTTTCACGTACGTAGAAACGGGCACGAAGAAACAAAGTAGAACTTAAACCTGACCGGACAAAAACATAACTATTTACAGAATTCTGTACATTGCGCTAGCAAACAAAATGTCTGTGATAACTTTGTACAAAACCACCCCAAACCCAAGCCAATTACGTAGGACTATTTGCAATCTTAATATTTACAAATTAGGCCTATCTATCACCCGGCCCGCCCGCACTGAAACAAGTGGACCCCAACACCTGCCGAACGTCGACCTTGGCAAACGGACGAAGTCGGCCTCCACCCTCAGCGTAATCTCCGTCCTCACCGACGCCAGGACGACGTCCGCAGGCTTCCCCTCTCCCCTAAACACAATATTACACCGGTTTCTCCACAAGACCAGCTTTATGGAGGCCGAAACAAAGGTAAGTATCCCGCGAACACTTGTATTGCATGGCGGGGGTGACAGACCATACAAAGCGTAGTCCTGGCTGACCGCCCAGGTGTTACAAAACGTGAGGCGATCAGCCAGAGCTTGAAACCACTCCCAGAGGAGGGCCACAAAGCCACACTGCCAAAACACATGGGGCACACTCTCCCACCTTGTGCATCCAGTGCGGGGCAAATGCCATCTCCAAGACGCCACCGAAGGCGCTTGAGATTCGTTACGATGGCGTCGTCTGCTATCCGCCATAGCAGGTCACGCCGGCGGTGATCAAGTGTCCCGCTGTGGACTGCACGCCACACTTCCGGCCCTGACGCATAGTCGTTGGGTTGGACCTGACCAACCAAGTCATCAAAAATGGCCCGGTACTGGTCCCCCGCACTGGACTGCAAAACGTCCCCTACAGTTGACATAATACGTAGTGTTTCCCTCATCTGACAGTATGCCTTCGTTGGCCTCCAACTGTGAGGTACACTGTTGCTAAACAGGGTAGGAATGAACCAACGGAATGATAATCCACCCCAGTAACGGACAAAGTAGGCAAACGGCATCTGACTGTCGACAGCACTAAAGACACATTTGGTCAGGAGAAAACGGAGCTTTGAAGGAAAGTGCATAAGGCCCAATCCCCCCTGCCTAGGAACCTGGTACACCACTTTTCTTCTGACCAGCTCCGTTTTCCCCGACCAAAGAAACCTAAACACAGCCCTCTCGAGTCGCACCAGGACACCCTCTGGAGCGGCCACAACAGTGCCCGGATACCACAAGAGAGGGTAAACGAAACGATTTATAACTGTTACCTTCCCCAACAGACTAATGTAGCGATCGCCGAAGTCCTTCAACCTAGCTTCCACCAGGTCCACTTTCTCATTCCAGCTAAGTGACTTGGGTGAACCGTAACCAAACCATATGCCATTGATTTTTATGGCGTCGTCTACCCATGATGCCGCGAAGGGCAGTTGTTTCGACCGCCACTTATCTAAACGGAGTCCTTTGGTCTTGGTGGGGTTCAGTATGGCACCTGTCGCTCTTTGAAAAGTAGACAGCGTGTCAGTAAGGGCTCTGAAGGAAGCTAGGTCGGAGACTACGCATGTGACGTCGTCAGCATACTGGAGGCACTTGACTTTAGCTCCACCGGGTATGTAAAATGGTCGAAACAAAGGTTCAACTTGGAACGCTCTTGCAAGGGATTCACTAAACAATACATAGAGTGGAGGTGACAATGGACACCCCTGCCGTACCCCACGTTGAAATCTGAACTCTCTTAAGTTAAGCTACATTTAACGCTAGCTAGATGGTGGTTATCAATGGTGATTAGCAATGAAATGTGGCTCTCAGCACAATGTAACTGGCCGCCTCAAATTCTTTCAAAATACCGCATTAGTGTCTTGTTTACATCCAGTGTATGTACACAATTGCGAAATCCGTCCTGTTAGCAGACCGGACGTTATTTCGCTTCAATACCGTTCTGAAAATGAATGGGACGGAGAGAGTTTCCCATTGGCGCATGAGCAGATCGATTTTCCGCTCGAGTGAACGTTCTGTTCGCTCTCCCGCCCTGTTTCGTAAGCTCCCTATTACACGTGAGGCAGCTTAAAATAAAGGGGGCAATTTCGGTTGCTTACTTTTCCTTCTACTGTATTTGCTTTGTGACTGAGCAGCCAACCGTGACCCCAAAGATCACTCCTGCTGCGAACTATCTCCCACTGCAGGCGAAATCCTGAAATCAAGGAGTTGCGAAGGGAAACGAGTCTTATCGGGAAGCCCTTACAAAGCCCAATGACAGTGAAAGTAAGACCTGGCTCGTACCATCCATGAAAAAACACATCTCAGAAAAAGAATTTAATGAAAAATGTTGGCCGATGAAGCTTTATGGATAGTTTCATATTATGCTTCTTAAAGATATGATGAGATCCGAATTGCCGACATTTACGTATCACCTCAATGCATCCAAATGAAAACCTTTCTAAGTGCTTTAATGGATGTCAACGGGATGACGGGGCCGGGGATATCCCCTAACTTCTGAAAGTGGGGATATCGTAAAGATGGTCCCTCTTCACATTTTCCAGAACACTATAAAACATAGAAGAAAACATAGAAACATACGCTTTATTCAATATAATTTACAAGGGCTGATCCAATGAAATGAAACTAGAAAACCGTGAAAGAAGGCATTTTCTATAGCCTACATTAACATCTAAAACTAGGCGATTGCACTGTTGCCATCTATGTCCACTCAGTATAGGGAAGGGAAAAATTACCTCGGATCACACCACAGAGCATCCGCGCTTGAAAATACCCCAAGAGACCATAGGGCTTCACGTTCGCATAACCAGCCGGTCTCATCGCTTTTGAGGATCTGTTGACGCTCATGAATGTTTTACGTCTGACTATTATCGAAGGCGTGATATCTTTTTAGTTGACTACTTGAGAGGCTAAAAGCATTTACAACCCAACATGCATGCATCCATGGTTTTGCCATAGGCGGGACTGGGTCTCCTCCTTATAGTCGCCCTGATCCTTGTCCTCTTTCACTTTAAGTAAACAAACCTAAGTGTTGTGTGATGATGTCTAAGGGAAAACTGTATCAGAACGCGAAGGATATTTGTCTCAGTTAGAAGTAAACATTACGTTCACAATTCACGACATGGCATCCAAAGAACTCAGCCATAATCTTTATAAAACCATTTACTATATCACTACTGAATTTAAACAATAGATTTATCTCCTCAAAATACTATGCATAACAAGAGTTACAGATGATGAATTATTTGAAATTTTAAGTCTGAGCAAACAAATTATTCTTGAGCAACAAATGTTTGCATTTACTTTCAGGGAGAACGTTATTTCTTGAAAACAACGATATCAAGTTGCCTAATTTTGAATTAGCTATTATGCTGTATCTATAAACCATGCTATCAAAGATATATCAACAGTTTCCTTGGCACAAACACAATATTTCCCTTTAAACGGCAAGGCAGCCGAATGATTCATGTCTGGCGAATCTGTTACACGGGTGACATCAAAGAAAAATGACTAAGGATGAGAATTTCGTTTCCTTGTTCATTACTTCCTTATTATTAATAGTAAATTGTGTAAAATGCATTCTCCAAGATTTAACATGAGAGCACATATAAGTGAAAGCATGAAAATAACGATACATTTCACTCAGACATGTAAAGAAATTCACACATGTAAGCCATCTCAAAGAAAAATATCTTAAGGAAATTTATAAAGGGAAATACGCAGCTGCGAGGTTTTATTAATTGAAAACACGTGTGCCTACTGTAATTAGTGGAAAGATCTTGTTTCCAAACTTAAAATAATACCCCGACGTGGAAGGTAAACATTTTTAATATCATATTCCCCTTGCATTAACATGGAATATGCTGAAAATTCTTTTATCATTGGAAAGAAGTCGACACCAACAAGTAGCTTAACTTCACATAAATATTACACTCTGCAAGACTTGAATACGGTACATCATTTGAAAGTGTAGGACACAAATTACTCATGAGTTGCAAAGCAGTAAATTTCTGAGAGAGATGGAGTCAGCTCCAAGAAAGGGGGCCAAAATAGTTTTTTGGCGAGATGTCAGTCTTAAAACGCATTGAGGCAACTTTTAATTTTCTAGGGAGGAGAAGAATTTTCTAGAAGGGCGCCGCCCCCTCCCCCTTGACTTCCGGCCTGGAACCTTATTTCATGAAAATAAAGTTAACCTACTCAGCTATCAGATTTAAATTGCATGTCATTCTGTACATATGTGTGAGAGTGTGATCCATTTCCGCAAGAACAAACACACTGGTCACCTACGTATATGTACATTTATAGGCTATATGTATGCAAACGCTAAAATTTTAAACCAGAAGTCCTATCATACATCGGCTTAGGCCTACATAGCAATCACTCACTAGGTTACAGAGTAGGAAAGTAAGAGCCTAAGGCACTGTAAACATCATAGCAATATTACTGCAAGGATGGTCATTGGAGTGTATGGCCACGTTGTGTGGCCAGCGGGGGTGTATAGCCATCGGGGCCCGGTTTAGGGGATAAAATACCCCCCTCCCCCCCCCCCCACACACACACACTAAAATAATTCCATCCGCTGATATTTGATCAACGGGTGTAGTATGTTGCTGATAATTATGTGTACACGACGATATTGACGTCACTTGATCACTGATGCCACCGCTCGCGCACTCCTTTCACTAATTGTATGGCAACCTTAGACCCTACGTACACACACTAATATACATCACTTGTGCATTAAACAGCAGGGTATCCAAATATCAACTCCCTGATTACGCAGTTGCTATGGTTAAACGTACAGGAGTCAGTGTACAAATCAGTATACGTATACTTGTATCATAATATGAGTATCACTGTGAAAGGTCCATTCCCTGTCCCCACCACCACCCCCTAACGTCCAATTCAAATCTCCTCCATTGAGGCCCCCTGTGGGCTGGGGTTGTAGAATATGCCCACGGTATTCCCCGCCTGTCGTAAGAGGCGACTAAAGGGGAGGACTTGAAACGAATTTATCTAGTTGACACTATGTAGCACATTCGTGTTGGTGTGTCGTTAAATATTATCTAACTCCTCCATTGAGTAAAGGGAAATGCAGTCACCTTTTTCCAAAGTCCCTCGACTCTTTGGAGAAGAGATGAAGGGCGAAAACCAAGCATTACCCCCAAAGGAGTTTTGCTCCCCAACTTAGAGCTAACGTCCCCATGGGACACTGAGACTGAACATGACCAACCTCTTGACCTTCAGACCTCTACATCATGGGTCTGTCAAACGGCCCCGTTCTAGACTGGCTGGAAAGAACAGATACTACACATGATCTTAGCCAAATGGCCAAGAAGCTATAACCTATCAGCTACTAGTCGCATTAATAAGACCGTACTCATTGTGTTGCCATGATCCTATGGCACTCTCAACCCATCCCGGGAGAGAAATTATTATGAAGTGAATTTCTTCATGTGGACACGGAATATGTCACGTGATTAGTCACGTGACTCATCATACTTGTAGGGAAGACGGAAAGTAGGCCTGTAACTTAGGCGTTTTATTTTTTATTTTTTCAATACGCTTGGGCCGTATCATAGGGCTATGCGTTGTGTTCATCACGGTAGTTTACCTCGTATATAACATATTTAGTTTAAAGCAAGGGATTAATGGTATTATGGACATGTAACCAAAACATCTGTGTAATACGCATCCATGATAATACTACAACTATTTGCTTGCAAATACAGTGTGGTCTGGTTAGAACGATGAGTAATTATCGCCTTGCTTCGTTCGGTCTGTGTGTGCAACTTGCAGGGTGCTGTTCGCCGAAATTTCATTTAGCTAAGGGCAGTGGAGGGGGATGAGGTAGGAAGAAGGGTCAGGGAGAGCACCGATCTTCTAACAATTGAATGAAGCTTATTCTACTAGAATGTTTTTCTGGTGTTATGCATTTTTGAACATGGGCATGATGCTTATTGGAACAATTACAGGACTGAGCGCATTTGTTGTCTTGTTGGGGCTTAACAAAAGTGTAGTCCACAAGTTTTAATACCATCCGGCTATACGGTCGCATTAAACATTGGTCGACCACGGTTTTCAGCGTGAACTCGCACCTCATACGTAGCCCTCTGCCTAGGGTTTTGTTGTAAAGGGTCGATGCAGCACTTGCAGTAAAAGCTGTGCAAAACTAGTAGTACTACAGGTAGTATGGGACCAAAGATGATATAAACATGGATTCCAAACTCCTATACCTACACTGTTACGCTCAGTGACTCCTCATGGAGTGGCAAATATCGGGGAGAAGAGTGAATTTGACATGCGCGTTGTTCTTTTCGGTGATCTGCGTACAAAACATAAGAACGCTTAAAAGAAATGTCATTGTTAAAAGAGCATTTATGCGCATAAATGCGCATTTATGCGCATCTACAACGCGTTCTATACGTACGCGCAGAGTACATTAATCTATGTATTATCTGAAACGCTAGTTAAAGCACATATCTATGCGTTCGAAAAACGAACGCGATAGTTGCTTTCCCCTTTGTGAGCGCGTAAGAAATTGAACGCGCATATAAAAGTGCGTCTCTTGAAGATACCATAGGAACTGACAAATGAATAAGTCCATGGACTTGCAAACCCAGTGACTACGCCAGGGTTTGGTGATGGGGGCACCACAGATGATGTCGTAATGCCACCTCAGTTAAACCCCCAAAGTCTGCGTAAATTGTACCTTTTTAATGCACCCTCGATTGTGTACATCAGTGGGGATCCTTCCTTTGTCACTACATCAAGGTGACGTCCTGGGGGAGGGGGCCCTTTAAGAAATTTTTGTCATTTAAGTTTGCTTAGATGCAAAATGGTGCTATCTTCGGGATATATTTGGAACTGATCACATATGGCTGGAAAATGTCCGTAATGTAGTGAATTTTAATTTTTGGTTAGGTGAAAGAGGGGGGTATGTTGTCTTAGAGAAGGGCATGTTGTCAACAAACCTTCTGAAGCCCCCGTTTTGACTACTTTAATTACTGCCTTCTTTTCGGGGGAAGTTTTTACCCAAAAATATGTGCATGGAGGCCACAGAAACATTCTTGGACAATTACGAAAAGTTTTCTTTGTTTCTTTGTGCATTATAAAAGGGTATCTAAGGCCGGCTAACAGACACCGGTACAGGCCTCCTGGAAGCTCTGAATTTATTATAAAAAATAGGTCACTAACATGATGCTTTTTGCCTGAAATCCAAATGATACTATGACGCCGAGCACTTTACAACTATCGTATTTGTACTAAGTTTGAACGAAAATCCAGACGAACAGCTTCCAGCAATGGGGAATGGGAGGGAGGGAGGGAGAATATAGGTGCAGGGAGGTGATAGTAGACCTCCCTGATAGGTATAGCAAAAGGGGTGAAGGACTAACAGGCGCGTTTCAGAATGTTTTTCGTCGTAAAGTGCATTAACAATCACCATCTATTCCGATAATGGTTGGGCGCGAAGCGCTGGCTAAAATTTTTTGAAAAACGTTTAACGGCAAATACGTACTTTCAACCTTCCACATCATGTCATAAACTTGAAAGATCCTATATCGATGCGAGGCCCCTGCAGAGGTTGGAGATGTACCTCTGTTTTTCGGAAAAGTGTTGTGATCAGACTAGTTGCATGTATTATTACCTTAATAATGGTCATGAGATGGAGTGCAAACCGTGACGAATGCGCGCGAAGGGCCCCAAAATTTTTCAATAAATAAGATTTCCATCAGGACAAAACCTGCATTCAGGCTCTGCATCAAGACACTTTCAATTCCAATTGCCCAACAAATCTATATTCCAATTACAAAGCTAGTCTTTTACCTGGAAATTCGTAAACAGCTTTCAACTTTTGCTGCTGTGCTTCTACGGGAGTTGCTTCTGGAAGATATTGATAATAAGAACAATAGGCTATTGAGGTAAAGTTTGAAGCGCGCAGAGCACACGGAGATTCTGATAGTTTGCGAAGAATTTGCGAAAATTCTGATAGTTTGAGAACCATTTGTGATAGAAAATGAGTACAATGATTACAATACAACCAGTCATTTTGCGTTCATGTTCAAGTATACTTATGTGGAATGCCGAGATGAAGAAATAACTTCTTATTTAAGTGGATATTAAGGAGTGGTTCTTCTCAAATTTACAATGTTCCGAAATAACAAGTATTAAAACTCTTGTAAGCCATTCATTTCTCTGCATGTTTTCAAAAAGACTGAACACTGATCAGCACTTCCGCCTTGTAATTTTGGCCTCCATGAGGAGTCAACGCGCCATTTTAAGTTTGGCATCTATGCTTATAATATCTTTGTATGGAAATGAGGTAAACTAGCTACACAGGCAGTTCTAACGTTATGCATACACTAAATAACGCGTTAGAATTACCTGTGGCTAGCTAGTCCTAACGTTACTGTTCAGTACGCAGGTAGAAGAAACAAGTTAGTGAAATGGATGGAGAATTGAACTAAGATAACATTAGCTATCTTCACCTTTCAAATATTAAGGCTTTATCAATGAATGCCCATTCACGTTAACCGTAAAATGTTCTTACCTTGAATAACTAAGATCTGCATACGTCCACTGACATGAGCCTCACAGTACACTGTGAACATATGTTACGCACGCGCCTGCATGATTGTCGGCTAACTACTACCGTGACCCTTAGGATCGAAATCCAGGCCTGAGGCGCGGGCCGAAGGATGGCGGTAGTTATGCACTGACCGTTCATCTATGAACAGATTTCATTGCGGATTAATAAAAAGAAACGTCCTTTGTAACTCATGTAAATGCAAAATACGATGTAAAATATTTTCACTCTAAGTTTTTGCATTGAAAGATTTTCATAAATGGCGTTGATTTTTACCCTCCATTGGAAAATAATAGAAAAAGGAACTCAGTAGGACCATAAGAAAAATACACATGGGCTTAATTTTTTCACCCCGTGGATGCGTCTGTCCTCAACGCCATGAAAATATCACGGAAAAATCGGTTGAAACCGTACAGAGGGCGCCTTTTCAACTCGGTCGATATACTGCAAGATATTGCAATAGCCGAATCACCCGAATGACATCATTGTTCTGTGCTGATCCAGACGGATTCAAGAGTATGGTCTGTCAGACCACACTTACAATATCCCCTAATAAAAACACTGCTGAAATTGTTTGAGTATCTTTCACTTTTTTCAAAATATACTTCTTCAAACTATGACTATTTATGAGTGGAATGTTCTATCCATTTGAAAATAGCATTGACTTGCCATGGTAAATTTCAAAAATGAAGTACCAACCGTAAGAATTTTTCATACAATTGTATTAAATGCTAGTCGCACTATCAGAATAAGAGGAAATAGATATACAACGATCCTTAATGCAGGCCCGTGGCAAGACAAGGTACAAGGGGCAAGATGACTTCAAGGGGCGAAATATTTTTACAAGGGGCAGCTATACTAAAATGCATTACGGCAATGGTAATTTTTGATCTTCTAAGGGGAAATTTTTCCAGGGGGCTCCTTCCCCGCCCCCCCGCCCCCCTCCCCTTGGCTACGGGCTGGCTTTAAAGCTGCTCAAAGAAAGTGGTTCTGTGAAAATATATTCTTGTCGAATGGTAACTTTTGGAAAATGGTGGCGCCCTTAGGAATCATACGGATGAGGATATTTCGACAATCAAAATATAAAGATACCGTTTTTGCAATCACAAGGTTGATAATTTTGCTGGTAAAATTATTTGAATTAATTCATAAAACGGATTAAAAGCCGAAAAATGTTCAAAAATCAGAGTTAACTGATGACACCGAAACATAACATGCAAGGAAAGGGGACCTTCTGTGTAAAATTTCGAACATATATTACGGTATATTTGATCGTGATGACCATTGGTACAGAAATATAAAATGTTGACATTTACTAAATATATTTAAAATGGTACATGACGAAATAATTCGTGACGTGGTTCTGCTACTTTCATACGCCTTTGTGTTGTTATGCTTGTATTGCAGTGGCGGATCCAGGCTGGGGTGCAACAGGCGCGCGCCTCCCCCAATGGCCGTCATGCGTGAAAAAAGTTGAGGCAAAAAAAGAAATGCTTCAAAATGTGTCAAATATAGTACCAGTTTGCATCTCAGCCCTCTTCCAAAAGCAAAAATTTTCCAAAGGAGAGGGGTACCCCCCTTTCCATTATACCCCTACCCCAGGACAGGATCGATCAAACCTTGCGCCCCCTCTATTGAAAATTCCTGGATACGCCCCTGTATTGCATTCGAAAACGAGTCATTTCGTGTAAATCATTTTGTGAGATTTTTATGAATACACAGACAAGCACACGAAATTTGATTGTTAAATGTGTAGTGTTAAACATTGTGCAAATTACTCTACTAAAAATCAGTGAATTAATTTCAGAATTAAAAATGTCAGTACAGAAATGCATTTTGAAGATACATATGTTCATGTAGGCTTCCTTACTTACAAGATTAGTCACTTCTCAGCTTCTAGAACGATTAAAATTCACTTTTTGCTGTTTTCTGAAGCTCGAGAAAGCTATTAGTCACGTTCCTTTTCTTTGTTACGGAAGTGATAAAGGTCGATTTGTGGCTAGGCTTAATGTAGACACTGGCGCGGCTAGATGGGTGTGGGGGCAGGAAAGGTGGCGATTTCCCCTGCACGAAGCATTTGTTGAAAATTTTCGCTACCTTCAGTGAAATTTTTCTGAGAATGCATCTTCGTCGACTTGGGGGAGGGAAACTCCACTTTTGTGTTTTTTGAGAGAGTCATTAAAGAAAAACTAAATGTTGGTCCTTGACTAAGTTTATAACCATACGCTCAATAAAAAATATTTCCGGCCCCATTTACAAGCATGTCAATAGTTTCCTTATACTACTGTTTTCTCTACAACTTGATTTGTCTCATTATCACTTTCTTCATTACAGCTTGAGTGGAATTAATGTTTCGAAAACCATTGCAGTCCCTCTCGCCATCTACTTTCCCAATCATGCGCTACCCCTCAGCGGCATAGGAAGATGTTTGAAATGGGGGGGGGGCGACCAGACGCGATATCTCGACCTTGACGCCCCTTCCCACACCAAAACATCATATTTAGTCATTCTAATTTTTCCTATTTTAATTTGAGCAACAAAACATAAAAATATTCAAAGAAAAAGGAAACAACAGCAATACATATTATATAGGCATGCATCGGTTATCACGCCGCATGCCAATTACATGCAGTCATTTGCCGTGTTACTACCCTTCCAAATTGATCATAATTTTGGAGAAGTCGTTACAATAGTAATGATAATAATCAGTGGCGTAGCCAGGATTTCTCTCAAAGAGGTGGCGGCATGCATTATGTTGTGTGATCGCCGGCCTGAGGGAGGTATAAGGGGAGGGTTTCCTCTCCCCTTTGAAAAGTTTTGAAAAATTGGATGCCCTTACAAGCAATCTGATGCCACATATGCTACCTTTGTAGTAAAATTTGTATTTAAAAATTTACGTATATTAGGTACTAAAAAAGTGGTATCAGTGAGGGGCCATGGCCCGATGCCCCTCCCCCCCCCCTAAATACACCACTGATAATCATAAAATAGGTTTAACCATTAAAACACACAGGTGAATTAATACCGAATATATAGGTGCTGGTGCAATTCAAATCAGATTTTTTTTTAATTACCAAGGAAGTTTTTTAAATGGTTGAAAATCGGAAATTAATATACAATGACTTCAAATTGAACTTATAAATAATTTTAACTAATCTGGGTATTAGGGTTAATTAAGTTTCCTGCAAGTTATTTCTCAAAAAATATTTCGAACTCGGTGTGAATTCCCGAAACTGGAAATTTCCTTGAAAGTTGAATACTTACTTTTTATAACATCAGTATTGACCTTGATAGATGTGTTGTTGATGGCCTTTTCTTGTATAATAATCAGATTATTGTATTAGAGCATGGTGCGGGCACGTTTATGTTTTCATGAAATTAGATAAGCAGACAACAGGGCCTACTTTATTAAATTCTGTACATATTTATTTTATATGTATTGAACGCTATCGCGATTTTTGGGAGCCAAATGACATTTGGCCCCCCATAAAAATATTGAGGGGGCCATGGCCCCCTTCCCCTCCCCCGGTTCCTACGCCACTGTCTCTCATTAACTCGACCGACCGTTAGTGTAGGCTATGATTTAAAAAGTGATAAATTATGATCTTTGTTGCCTGCTCTTTAACTATCTAATGACATCTGGCATATCAAAGCTTCATTTTAACCCCCGTAATTCTGTAAAAACCTCCGTTTTCTGTTTCCTGATCTTTGCCACTGGACCCCTTGGATTTGTTACCCTGGACTCCACCGGTCGGGTGGACCAGAGATCGCACGCCGGTAGGGAGATTGCCTAGTACTCCAGCAGCTTCGTGACAAATTGCACTGCCAATTTTCGGTAAAAACCTATTTTTAGTCATTTCATTAGCATTCAAATTACACCAGGAGGACTCAGGATTTCTCAAGGAAATGGTCCAGAGCAACCACAAAAGCAGTCTATATAAGAAAAATCGGAGACTCCAAACATTGCATGGATTTGAGCCTTGGTGCGTACGGTAAAAGGCTTCGCCAGACACACTTCACGACGATACAGCTTTTGTGTTTAACGGCGTTTGCCCCTGGCATGTTTCTTTTCGGATGCCAGTGTTTATGTATCAGCTACCAGTAACAGCATGTCAATGATTTAGGAGAATACACGTGACCTTCAAACCTTGATTATTGTAGTGCGCGTGCGCGCTACAATCTTGGCGTTGCACGACAAGCTAGGCGTACCTACATGACTGAACGTTGAGACTAGAAGTTCCACACGGTTTCGGTCCGTTTTTACTATCGGTACTATCAATGTGCAGGCAGCTAATGTTAAGCTTGTCTATGATTTTTTACCGCTTTCTTGCACACATTCTAAATTAGTCCCGACAAAGGACTCGTTCATAAACAGAAACAGCTTGTAATGTAGAGTGAAATGTTACTGATTGATGAAATGCCGACAGTCTTTTATTTCAGAAAAAAATCAGTTGAATTTGCGCTTGCTTTCTCATTAACACAACTTGCCTACATAACTTGAAATTCGCAAACGAAGTAATCAGCGGATGAATTTATCGTAAAATTTAATGTGATGGGAGCTGGATATATACGGGCGGCGTCACCTTCAATGTGCACAGTATATGGTATACTGTGCACAGTATTCCGTATACTGTATGCAGGGAGTTGCTATTTGTCAAATAGCAACTCCCTGCTGTATGCGTCACCTTCAATGTGCACAGTATAGGCTCAACCGAAATTCCTCTCAATAGTAGTGTTACAGGTACCTATAAGACGAAAACCCCAAAATTCAAGATATTTACTTCAAATCGGAATCAAATCAGAAATCCTTAGGCCTACAATGTGTTTTACCTTTTCACAAAACTAGCAAGATTATACAAAAACACAAATGACACTACCTAGCTTGAAAATAAGATGATTTTCTGCAACGTCAGAGCCGCTCAGAAGTTCCTTAGAAAAACATGATTGCGCAATAAAATCACCCTGTTAGCCTATGTGCCAGTCGTTTCTTATGCCTTGAATGTACTATGTATGCAAAGAATTTTGCAAACGTTTCTGAAGGTAGTGAAAAATATTTGAGTAAATAAACGCCGTATCAAACTCACATTAAATCTGGCCTACTCCAAACTGCAAGGGCTTGTCTAACATGCACTACAATTCTGCGTATTTGCAAGCAAATGCAGTTCTAGTTGTCCTTAGAAAATTATATTATAGCCTAACCTTAAACTTTTAGGCACTGACACTATCTTAATTACTATAATAAAATTTTTTTTACAAAGTTAATCGTTTTCTAAATTATTGAACCAATAGCATCTAAGCGCTAACTTTTCCTCAAGCTTTTCCATATGGGGGGGGGGGAGGGGGGCACTTCCTACATCCACAACCATGAAAAACTTAAGTTTCAAACCATAGACCTCCCTCCTACACACACTCACACACACATTCGAAGCAAAATTAATGCTCATCTTACAACGTAGTTATTAACAAAATTTTTACTTCGAGATAGAAATCTGTCGAAATATTTTGGCCTCTGCCCATCCACTCAAAGTTCATAGACTATTTACTTCTATCGAAAGGGCCTGACATATCTCGACATTTTCTATAGAGGTGTAGATCCTCATCTTACACAATATTCCGTTGTGACAGCATTGCAATGTCAACAAATCATGTAAAAAACGTACATAATTTGAAACGTTAAACTAAGAATATAATTATATAAAAACATCTTTCGCTTTTCCAAATAATAAAGTCAATTATTGCACCTACCTCTATATTACATAACACATGTGAATTGAAAAAGTACTTTTTTAAAAAATTATTGTCTGTCTCACAAAAAATGATGCAAAAAAAGTCTTCTGTTGTCATGGTTGCCTCGCTCCTGCAGTATTGAACCAGCACACTACACTACCTCATAGACAATCCGACGATTTGATACCTCTGGGCTTACATACACTTCTTTTCGTATTGGTGATGATTTCAGCAGATCTTTTGAAAATCTGCGCACTAAATCGACAGGGCAGTATGCGAATTAGCATACCGTTATCCAAGCCAATTTCGATTTTAACGGCCCCCAATCCCGGGCCAGTTTTGACTCTGGCACAGGGCCATTTCCTTTTCCTAATTCTGGGCAATTTGTTGCTTGACCTAAGTCTAGCCACTTTGACATTGTGACCCAGTGAAGCATTTCATGGTTTTAATTTTGTTTTGTTTTTTAACATGTGCAATTATTCCATAAGATTATTGTTGAAGTCAGTTTTATAGTCTGGGCTATACTCAGTCAAATTTCTTTGAATGTGTGTGACAATTACTACGTAACACTATGCACCAAAGGCAATGATGCATCATTCATAAAATTTTCGTGTTTGTGTAGCCTCGGTTAGAACCAGGTCCGAGTCCAGTTGCAGCCCATTCTAATCCAATTCCGTTTCAAGGAACTCCCATCCCCGGCCAATTCCGAGTCCAGTAGTAAACAGGCTCGAGTCCGGCCTCTTGCGTTGTATAGCTTTGTGAAGGGGGTATGTAATTACATCAAATATTGGCCTTTTCGGCCTCAAAACCTAAGTTGATACCCTATACAATGTCTCCGACTTTACCTGATGATCTATAGAAGTCTCTGCAGTTTGACTGATTCTCTATAGACGTCTCCGCACTTCAACTGGTAAACCCTTTAAACGTCTCTGCAGTTCAACTGATACTCTGTAGACGTCTCTGTAGACGTCTCTGTGCTTCATTTGGTATACCCTGTAGACGTCTCTGCGCTTTAACGCTGTAGAAGTCTCTGCACGTCATAAGGTATACCCTGTGACGTCTCTGCACTTCATTAACCTGATACTCTTTGGCCGTTTCTGCTTTCTGCACTGCATAGAATTCTTTGATAGGCCATACGATTTTGCAGTTTTATTGGTAAATTTTCTATCAAACAGCTCTTACGAAAGACAAGTATATCCTGGTGGTGCTTCTTTATGTAGTTTTTCACACAATAAGGTAGGGAAACCCAAACTAGCTAGTATGAATTCATATTGTAGTTTCGTTAAAATACACAAATCCCAACATACAATACTAGTAGATCCCGACTCGTTAGCCGCACACGGCGGATAAAAGAGTCCACAGAATAATAGAATTACCCTGGTGTCCATGATGCCTTCATAGGCCATAGGGGCAATACGTTCCCAACCTGCAATGTAAGCAAGATGGCTGTCACTAAGATTTAGACCTCGTGTTGCATTGTACGGAAGGACAGAGCGACATTGCTCCGGGACAGAGACACAGTGTCCTTGAATCACGCGGTAGTCCGATGACGTGTCTGGAGAAGGAAAACCATTAATGAACTAATGTAGTATTACCAAGCATTTATATTTCACAATAGTGAAGATTGTGTTGTCCTTTGAAAAACTTGCTCATTCATTCATCGTCATTTTCAGGTTTTATTCATTTTTTCGTTGGGCTGGGTCACTCGGTCGAGCAATAGATCAAGTGGTCAGTTGGTCGGTTGACCCGTCGGTAAGTCCGTGAATTGGTGGCTCAGCAAGTCGGTTTGTCCATTGATCGTTCAACCCTTCAAGGTCGTGTGACATGCCACCAAAAAGAGCTGTTTCACTTGTCATTTAAAGAATTAAGTCCTCCAATGAAAGATCCGTTGGAATTATTTCAATATCTTTTACCGTTCTCAAAATATACGTCTTCAAAGTTTGATGGTTTCTGAAGAAACTAATTGCCTATGCAAAAAGAATGATGTGGAGTGTTGCACAGTGTGAAGGCTTCTTTTGTTAACCCTGTATAAATTATCTCTTAATTACTAATCATACAGATTACAGTTTGGTTGGTGATATCAATATTTTTCAAGGAAAAATTTTAACTTTTATAATAAACTCCTCGGTGAATGACAATGCTACCAGTGTTCTTGAAATTAAGGTTGAAAAAACAAAGGCTAACATGTGCCATATATGGTATGTGCCTCTTTCGATATCACATATTTGCATATTTAGCTCATGTTAATTCATGATACAAGTGTTAAATAGAAATTTACCTGTAAAATGGTCAGTATTTGATAGATTTTAATGGAAATTGTAGCTATTTTCTGGATTTTTAATGCTTTTTACATCTAATATCCAACTATGTTATTTTCTTGTCACACGACCTTTCAGTTCGTTAGTTCGTTAGTGAATGTGATTTTCTCCCTACAGCAAACCTTCCCCTCGTACTTGAAGAGAAAAATGAATTGACAAGAAAGCATATTCCACAATTTGTCCAAACTGTAAATGCATAATTTACAGTTTTATGGTACATTTATTATTCTGTTATTTTGAACCAAATACTCATACAGAATCATGCATCACTGACATTTTTAAGTCCTATCTCACCGATAAATGACAGCTTCATAAAAGGTTAGAGTGAAGTAAATTAATAGACGGGTTGGGAAATTCGGTGCTTCCGGTCGGGTCACAAGGTCAAGTGTACCATGACAACGGGCAACGTGTGTAGCTCTGCGTGCTCAGTATGCAACACCCGCACTGGGACACTGTAAGCGTGGTACACTTCACCTTTGACCCATTCCCATAATGCATTGCGTGGAAACATTTCCCAACTCGTCTATTGGTGACAATCCATCTTTCTAAGTGTATGGAAGAGAATTATTGTGCCATCACGAAAGAATATTCCTACCACAGAAGCGCAAGGCATGATGGGAAGCCAGCCGGGCTACTATACGAATAGAAGCTAAAGAATCTTTTGTATATTGTACTACATTTACGCCGGGAGAGAACTCGAATTTCAGTTGGCAAGCCGAATTCAACATCTGAATTTCGGACAAAGATTACTCCCGAAAGAAGCTAAGACTGTTCTTCTAGGTATGTTAGAGCCTCTTAAACTGTTACCAACTTCATACATCTGGCTCTCGTGCCTATGACGATTTTTGGCAGTTTAAGTATTTCTTTATACAAAGTCGTACTGGGACTTTAACAGTTGATTACGAGTTCTGAGGAAATTTGATTGCTTATGCCTTTTACTTTGCAAAGGTTCTCATTTATTCTTTTCTGAATTCTGTCAATTTTGAGGTATATCGAATTAGATTATTTTGAAAGACAACTATAAGATATTTTAACACAACATACATAAAACATAATCTAGAATAAAACTGCTTGAACTCCTGAAAAGGGAAACTATTTTTTATACAGGCATATCTTAATTTCGGATTAAACTGAATTTGAGGAGAAGGGACCGACTACATCATTATTTCATGTAGGGTCTGTCTTGTAATATTTCAAAGGGAATATGTATTTACGTTTTACCTGTGATGGTATAGTGATATAATTGTTATGATTCTTTGCATATATTGGCCTGTGTGTAAACAGGCAATACTTAAAGATGTGTCACTCCATGAAAATAAAATCCCTCGGCTTCATCTTTAGGGTCAACTGTCACTGTGGTGGGTGGAGTGTGTGCTGGTCAGAGTCCCCTACATTCTCAGTGTTGGGCCAAGATTTACCCGTAGGTGGAAGGAGAAAGCTCCCCGGCAGGGGACAGCAACCCGAAGCCCTGACAGCGGCAACAGCGAAGACAAACTGTTTTGATGCGCTGGGCGCGCCGACGAGCCGAAAATTTGAGGTTTTAAATTAAGTAAAGAAAATTTGAAAATTGTAATGTTTTACCAAAAAACTTGAAATTTAGGAGTTTAATTAAGTGGAGAAAGTTTTTTCATTGAAGATTTGAAATTTAGGGGGTTTAATGAAAGATGTGCCCTCACCTAACGCCAGCCCCGATAACAACTGCATTCAAAAAGGTGTTTTGCATATCTCATTGACAAGTAATTAAATATTTTTTTTTCCTTTCGGGAAACCAAAAAAGATACCAAATTTAAGAAGAAACGTAACTTACTGACTTCACAGTGTGTTCCAAAGTACCCCGGTTGACATTTACAGTATTGCCTGTCATTAACTGTAAAACACGATCCACCATTTTCGCACGTAAAAGAGTTGCAGAGAGATACTTTAGGAAAAACAAAGATAAATAATCTTTATAGGTAGATAATCTAGGAAAATCATTTGGATTGAACGAAACACTTAATATTTCACATATCGATGACAGACAGTCTGGATGATTAGAGGGCGCCATTTGATGAACTTAATGTGGATTTCACAGAACTACTCAAAAACGTTGCTTTCACCATAAACGTTGGAAAGATAACGTTAAAACTGAAGTTGGATTTATTTGCGCTAGCCATATAAATTGAAGTATAAGCAGGGCCGTAACCTGGGCGAAATCTCTAGGGGGGGGGGGGCAGTTGATGGCACTTGCTAAGCGGATCACCAAGCTGCGTGCCTACAGATAGTTGACACCGGCCGGTGAGGATCCTTCCTTTTTCATCTGTACATGAGTGCCATCCTGGGGAAGAGTGCTGAGGGGAGGGGTACATGTAAGGCATTGCTTAGGTACTTGATTGTGCTATCGTTTGCAAAGCCCTGAACTGATTTATTTTTACAAATTGTCTTTTGAGGATCATGTTACAACATATGTCTCACTGTGTTGTGAAATTCACGTAACGAGTAACTCCTTCGTTTACCTTGAAGATGCAATCCGTATGTTATAACATATCAAGAAAGATACTTCAAATAAAATAACAGGGCATTTGTGAGATTTAGCTGTTGTCTCAAAATAAGGTTGCGGCGACTGCTTGTACCCTTTAAATTAAAAGTTTCTTTACCAGCTCATATGAGTTTAGCTAATTATTAAAGGTAATCATAGGCTATTTTATCTTTAGCCAGCGTACATGCTGATGTATTCAAGCGATGTATCGTGTAGGAGAAAGATAGTTTATTCGTCAGGAGGAGAAACCTGCCTAAGAATACATCCACGGCGGGGGTCCGGGGACCTTACTGGGAAAATTTATGAAGAAAAGAACCCTTATATGCGATCTCGTAGGTTTGGGGGCCTTAAAATCATATTTGGACAGTGAAATTTTCAGCATTTTAGTATTTTTTTCTCAAGTAGGCCAGTTTTTATTTTCGTTTTGGAAATCTCAGGGGGCAGTTGCCCCCTACCCCGCCCCCGGCAGGCTACGGCTCTTGTTAAGGGAGAGCGACGTCCTGCGACTGAGGCTGAGGCAACTCATCTTTGCTTAAATCAAACAGTACGTTGTGTGACTTGCGTCTTGCTTGGCCAGAGTAACAGTCAATTTCGAAGAATTTACTTGGCCGGGAAAGATAAATTAGGCCTATTGTCCTGAAAATCTCAGTAGAAGCCTTTTATATACCAACAGAAGAAGCTTCGATGAGATGAACTGTGTATCCTTAAAGGAAAAATGCAGTCACCAATCAAAATTAGTATGCCCTGTCACTCTAGTTCATGAATGGCCTATTTTGATCTCATGTTACAATGTTTTTGTTAGTGAATTGTGAAATTCAAGGAGAATTTCTCCTTGCTTTACCTATTGTTTGTAATAGTTATGTTCAAAACGTCTTCAGAGGTGCTTGTAATGCAATAGGCTAAGAGGAGATTCGCGAGAGTTGGCTGATTTTTCAAAGCAATTTTGTTTTTTTTTTTTGGGGGGGGGACTGCCTATTGCCTTTAAGTTTGTAAAGCCTTAGTTAAACCATAAATGGTGTATAGTTCAAAATGAAACATCCGTGGACAAACCTGTTTCTCTCATAACAAATTAGCCTCTTACACAAACATCCTCCGCACAAAGGCACTCAGAACACCTTATACTTGCAACGGTCTTAAGCTTTGGGGATGGTAAGTTGATATACCCCACTTAAACCATAGAACAGTGGGGTGCAAAACAGATTTTGCAGATTCAATACAGCCTGTAGGCTATTTACACACTACGTTCTAGATCTTTGCTCTGAATAAGCCATATTTTTGTTTACCTTGTGCGAGAGCACTCCCAAAACAAATTTCTTCTGATGTAGATTCGGGCAAAGTTGAGCAGCGGCTGCTCAAATCCTTCCTCTCAGGCTCGTCTTCTATGCAAGTTTCACTGATGTTTTCGCATAGAGACTTGCAAGGCAATGGAATGTCCACATGGGGAAAGTTGATTATGTCGAAGGCGTAATAGGGCTCTGAGGTTTCTTCAATAGTGACTTTCGGACAAGGGGGGCTAAACCGGAAACACAGAAAACGGATGGCGTATGGGTGACAGGTGATGTTCAGTTTATTGGTGTATTCGTTGTATCTTTCTTGTAACTTCGTCAGAGAGTCACCTAAATTGAAGCGATTTGGTAAAAACGTTTCGCATAGGTTGATAGAGCGACAGGCTGGTAGTGGGGAAGATATACATCCTGTTAAAAAAGGGTAAAAATGGCATTTAACGACTCCCTGAATTGAAGCAAGCAGTACGGGCACCGTATGTAACAAAATTATATACATGTGTGGAAACATTAGGAAGAAGGGCTAGGGCCTAAATCTTAGAAGAGCAAAGAGCGTAGGTGGTACTTTTAAATCGGAAGCTAAAAATGGAAAATAGTTGTCTTGTATCGCTACCTCTGATATCATATTTCATATTTTAATGGTCAAAAAGACGAGAAACGGGCAGTGAAAGTTGGAGCATTTGAAAGCAAAGGATTTACTGAGTTATTCATTTTTATGTAAGTATTGGAAGTGGAGGAAACAGGAAGAGAGTTAGCCCCTACCCCCTCTTAAAATAACCCAAAATTCTATCTTAGAGATAGCCAAACATACGACATTGCTGGTAACTATAGGTTAATTTTAAATGCTCCTTTATTTCAATTAAATGTGGTGACCAGTTTTACAAAGATTTTGCAGCTAGGATTCGATCTTTTTCGGAATTGAGTAAAAAGGTTATGACTCGGATAGCACAGTATATGGCTATACGACGACTAACACTACAGGTCGATTTGTTGATGTCTAGTCGCGGTCACGTGGCTCCTTAGTAGTCTGACATTGGACACGTAGTCGCTGCTTGGGGGTGGTATTAGTAGCAAGGAAGTCGCAAGAGGAAAAAGTTTCGTTTTGTTGTCAGTGCATAAAAGCTTCCTCTACAGCACCGCAAACGTTCCGGCAAGGTTGCGTTTTGTTAGGATTATCCTGCTTAATGACTTGGACGCATAGGTTACGTGCTACCTGCCCAATCATGGTATGGGGTGCAGACGCCATCACACATTACCCAGCAATGTGGACACAGCCTCACAGCCTGCTACGCAGGCAATCCACAATACGTCAATCCACCTGTTAAAGGTCGTGTGACATGCCACCAAAAAGAGATGTTTCACTTATCAGTTAAAGAATTAAGTCCTCCAATCAAAGATCCATTGGAATTATTTCAATATCTTTTACCGTTCTCAAAATATACGTCTTCAAAGTTTGATGGTTTCTGAAGAAACTAATTGCCTATGCAAAAAGAATGATGTGGAGTGTTGCACAGTGTTATGATTTCTTTTGTTAACCCTATATAAATTATCTCTTAATTACTGATCATATAGATTACAGTTTGGTGAGTGATATCAATTTTTTTCAAGGAAAAAATTTTAACTTTTATAATAAACCCCTTAGGAAATAACAATGCTACCAGTTTCCTTGAAATTAAGGTTGAAAAAAAAACAAAACCTAACATGTGCCATATATGGTATGTCCCTCTTTCCATGTTACATATTTGCCTATTTAACTCATGTTTATTCATGATACAAGTGTGAAATAGAATTTCCTGTAAAATGGTCAATATTTGTTGGATTTTAATGGAAATTGCGACTATTTTCTGGATTTTTAATGCTTTTTACATCAAATATCCAACTATGCTATTTTCATGTCACACGACCTTTAAAATAGATCGCTTGACGTGTAAGTGATTTAATTTAAAACTTGATTCTGGATCACAATTACAGTGTCATAAAACACCTTAAATTTACACTTGCACGCTATATCCCGACTTATTTATGTGGAGGAAACTTGGCATTTATAGAAACATTCTTGAATGTGTCATTTTAGACAATGACTCAGTAAAGAGTGCGCACCACCCAGTTTCGTGATTTGATCTGGCACACATCACAGTAAATGTCATTCAGGGTGGCATTAGTGTCAAAGTTTTACTATATAAAATTTCCAACGTTTCGTATATTTCACAATCTTAAAACACATTTTGTGACGTTTGCAGTAAAAATGGGTATTTGTGTTACTTTTAAATTCATATTTTCCTGCTATTTTGACAAGAAGTGATAACACGGTCCTAAATCTCGTAAAAAATACCTTTAGGTACATGATAATCTGGTAAATGACCGTATATCTGTCGTCGGCTGGTTCAATTTTGAAAATAGCACGTCATCAAAACGTTGGAAATTTAAAATATGACTTCGTAGCAGTCATAAACGAGTTCATCCGTGTAGTCACTGTGGTGTGTGGGTTACGTAGCCTAGCTACCTTCTCAAAAGTAAAACCTTGAATAACTCAAGAGGAAGAGAGAATGATTGCTCCTTGTCTCCCTCATGAGCTTCAAATCTTCCAAAATGCATCATTTCTTCAAAACTATCCTTATGGCCCTCTCCACACACATCAATATCGAGAAAATCTTATACAGAAATACTTCGCCGAAACTATTGTAGGCAGGCGCGGATCCAGACATTTCGAAAAGGGGGGGGGGAGGCTAAAAGCCGCCTTGAATACTCTCCTTGATTAACATTATGTTAATTTTTGCGTATTTGTTATTGTTGATGTGGCGAAAAAGGGGGGCTGAGGCCGGGAAAGTCCCCCCCCCCCTCCTTGGATCCGCGCCTGGTAGGAGATTAGGTACATTTCGGCGTATCATCTCCCCCATTCAATAACTTTTCCCAGCCTCTTCCCTTCACCAAAGTTCGATTGTGTATACAATACGTGTTATTCTGCTCCCTTTTTAACGCCCACCCAATGGCATTTGAGGACACAGGGTTCATGTTAATGGAATTCTAAATAAGTTAACACAGAGACTCCGGGAGCTTTGGTTTATTGGACCCCTACCAAACCTTGCCTAAGCTTACAACACTAACGGCCCTTGCATCTTGTTATATCCACAAACTTCGAATGACTACTTGCATACTCTTCCTTTTTTGCACTATTTTATGCTCGAGTCGGTTCATCGGCACATGTTATAATTATTACGAAATGTTATTTGAAATATTTACAGCTACTAGCATTTTGTGAGATGTCATGCATGGTCATTCAACCCTTCTATAACCGCCACAACGGTAAAAGGTGGCGTAGTTGATGAATGCCATATGCCATTTGAAGACGAGTAAGATGTTCATTTTAATGTCGATAACTTTTAAATTTACAGGGCATTCGGAATATCGTCCTTGGGCCTCCACGGACCAGTGGTTCCTGCCCCCGGGGGGGGGACGTAAGACAGCCCAGTAGAATCTGGGGGTTGACAGGAAGAAAGTTTCTAAAACCTTAACGAAACTCTTGAATCCTTAAACTGTTACATCAGAGTGATTCTTGACATTCTCTGCTCTACTTCACATATCTGAAGCATGAAATCCACGAAGTAAGATTTCATAAACCGCTATTGACTTCAAGCAAGGGTGGCATTCTAAAACTATTTGGGTCAAAACCTCACCAAGAATGGGTACGTATGTGAAAATATTGTTATTGGATAAAGGTTGCTCATCACTATATGTAAGAAAGCTTACTGGACAAATACCTTTGCCACTTAATCGGGCAACCCCTAGGTTAATCCATTCATCAACAGTTGTAGGGCAAACTTTACCCAGTTTCAGTATATCCACATATACGTACCCCCAGAACTGGTGAAATTTTTACCCAGCTGTTTTTAGAGTGGGACCGACTGTTCCCTCCGTTAACAGCACGGGTAAGACTAACAGTTACGAAAATTACGAAAGTTGGAACATGAACATTGTATAGAACTTAGTAAACTTATTTATAAAACTGTCTCTTGCCAAAATATATTTACCGGGTGTAAAAAGATGAAGAGTTTAAAGCTTTCAAACTTACCTTGCACTCCATCATCTAATGACGTTTGAAAGTTTGGACAGACGTTCGGAGCTTGCGCAGTAGTCCCTAAAGATGTGGTCCCCATTTCTTCCAATATTGTCGTTGTTTGGACGTTACGATCACCGTTATCAGTGGTTGATTGATCATGTAACGTTGTAGTGTCACTTCTCCCAGCGTTAAAAGTACCACTAGCTGTGTAAGTAGGACAAATAAGTTATACGTTTACGAAATAATTGGTAGTGCACCTCTATCGGCATGAGAAGGAACCCCAGAAAATTAAAATGAGGACATGGGAAAAACGATTGGTCAATTTTTTTCAAGAAGTACATAAATATAAATCCTCTGAACCTTAAAACGGACAAAAAAAGCCCATACCCTCCTCCATTTCTTGCGCGTAAAAGACTGCCCCCCCCCAACCTCCACCCACCCCATCCCCTATTACACAGACACACACGCACAATAAAAGAACTTGGTAACAAAAACAGAAGCGATGTGAAATAAAGCAATGGAGGGGTTGGGGGTAAAAAATAAGCATGGGCGTAGATCATAGGGGGACGGGGGGACGCATACCCCTCACTTTTTTGGAAGGGGAACATCTCCAATAAGTCCCCCCCCCCCACACACACACACACACTTTTTCAATAATATATCACAGACCACTACATTTTAAAAGCTGAACTGTGTCCAAATATGGCACCATTTTCCATATAGAAACCTTCCAATTTCCACTTTTTCAAAGGGGCGCCTCCCCTTAGACCCCTCTCCCAGGACGCAAACGTTGAAAAGTCCCTCCTAAAAGTCCCTGTATTTTAGAGAATAGGCTCAATTTTAGTCACATTCCTAAATTTCCTAGACCCATTTAGCCATTCTAGTGTTGTTACAGGATATGTAGTATTTACGCATATAGGCAATTGCAACTGAGCCGTAATGGAAGGACAAATATCCCTTTCAATGTCCATCACTTCGTGTTAAACCTCTGTAACAGTTTTTTTTTGTGGCAACAGCTGTCAAATTAATAATGTGTATTAACTTGCAGGAAACGACTTGGAGGGTGTAACAAATTTGTAATCAGAGATTATCCGAATCCCTTAAAAATGTGCGAAAATTATTAATTAGGTTTTGAAATAATAATTTTGTTGTTTCATTTATTAGTAAAAACAGGAAAGACAGGGATGTAATTACTGATAACCTTACCACATATTCTGAAACAGTATTCATCAGATTGTTTTTCAAGTTGTTTTTAAGTTAATGATTCCCAGCTATAGGTAAATACTTTCCTGGTCCTGTTATTTTTCACAGTTTGACTTGTATAATGAAGGCATAATCGCACAAAGTTTGATAAATGGATTGTAAAAGGTTAGCTTCATTGAGCAAACAATGTGTCAAATGTGAATGGGTTTTGTACTCGTACCGTGCCGGCAGATTAGTTGTTCCCAACTGAGTGGTATATAGCCCCCTGAAGGCTTTTTAGCAACTAAGAGGGGGATAAGAGCCAATGGGCGGCAGAGGGGGGGCATTTGAAAAATGAGATTATACTAAATTTAAACAGGGCTAAAAAAGATACTAAGTATTTTCCTTTAGCTGAACTTTCAAATAAGTATGCAATAAAATGGCTCGAGTTAACAAGTTTGGTAGGTCTAACATACCCTCTTAAAGTTCACCACAAAGTTGTGAATTATCTCATCTGCTAGCTGCCAGGAAATCGTATCAAACTGTTGAATTTCAAACTTTTCTTTTAGAGGACTCCCATACCTTCAGTAGTGGCTGCGAAAGGGGACTATGGGGTCTATAGGTCAAAGTTGCCCTGCCACTTTAATCTCAAATGCCATTCTTGCCTTGCTGTTCGTAGAAGCCAGTGACATAATCGACAATTGTGTATAATTGAAAAATAATAGAAAACGTTTGCAATGCAAAAGGAAGTAGGGTATTAAAATGTCTTCTCAAAATGCTATATTTTGGAGTGCGAATTTGGACTATCTGTAATACTTCCCGGTGTAGGACACCTTGAGTAGGATACGTCTTTTAAAGCCCACGCAGCCACTATCATCCTTCTTCCTACCCACAAGACAAACCAACCGCAGAATCAATAAACCTTCCATAGTTACTACTCAAGGACACATGGTCAAAGGGTGATTTAAAATGCTCCATTAGTTCTCGCGCTGACAATTTCGTAAAAACTGGTCCCTCACTGGGACATTGTCCCATCAGGTGCAGCTCTAAGGAGGACCTCTAGACTCCCTGCCCATGAGGGAACACTTCACACTGTGGCAAAACCCCCAACATTTTTCTCCCTTTTAGTGAAAACGTTTTTTCACCCTTGACTCCGATGAAGGCTTCACACCCTTTTTAATCGGCGGTTTTGGATTTACCGTCGCGAAAGGAAGACCCGGTATCGCTTTTGTCTGTTTGTACTACCCTGAGCTAGGCCCACATCTACAAAGGCTGTATCCGTACTTTTATTTCAACATGGTTCAATCTTTTTTCGTTTCATTTATAGTAGTACTTGGGAGGGACATGAAAGGGGGCGTTTGCCTACCCCCATATGGTGAAAGGGGGGAAAGAGATGGAAAAGATTGGGAACCACTGAAAAAGGTTGTTAATACAGGCCTGTATATACGGTATGCTTTTGCTCTAGCTCAAGGAAAACGAAATTTCGTATTCAGTTTACGAGTATTTAGGCGTAAGCACTGTTTTTGTTCATTGAATTTTGAGCAAAGTATGAGCATGCGAAGGTACACACTAAAAATATCTGGTGAAATTTTCACCAGATTCCGTGTTCATATGCCACCCACACAATCCTGGTTAATTTAACCAGGAATTCTTATTCGACTTAACGAAAAAACTGGTTAAAAACTAGAATAATAACCAGGTATTTGGTTAAATTCACCGGTGTATTGGTTCACATGACCAATATTTCCTGGTAAAATAAATAACCAGGATTGTGTAGGTGGCATATCAACACGGACTGGTGAAATTTCACCAGACGTTTTTTAGAGTGTAAACTTATAATTCACTCTTCGCCTGAAAAAAAAAGCAAACAAAAAATAGTGCAAGATCATATAATGTACATTGAATTGGTTAAGTGCTACGGGCGGCGATTTGCTTTATGGTTCTCTAACGAGGACCTCAAACCCTCCTGGTGCGACCCCGAACTGAGTTTACTTCAAGAAAATCATCCTCGGCTAGAAGCTTGAGAATGTACCAAAATTTGGAAAAGTATAAAATTTCCTATTGATATTTTAAATTATTTCTTTTGCGACTTCTTATTCCTGTGCGGATGGAGGGAAGAGTCGGGAACTCAACTGACCGGAAGTGTCCCTTTTCGCAAACCTCTTGTTTTTGCTTTAATGCAGGAGACGGTGATGAAATATTGTATCGTTGCCATGGTTGCAGGGCTCTAATTTCAGAATTTAAAACCCCGGAGAATCGCATATGTTTCACTTTCCCCAAATTTCTAAAGGAAGTTACTGAACCTCCTCCCAGACATCAGGCGCGTAGTCAAGGGGGGAGCGAAGGGGACAGCCGCCCCCTTGAGCATATTTCTGGGTTTTTTTAATGTTTATTTTTACAATATTGCAAGTGTTTCTCCTATTTATATGCGGTAAATAGGCCTGGGGAGTGCCATTTCCAGCGATCTAGGAGGCATTTTGGGCCAAAATTTTCTTGCGCTTTGTGCCAACCCATGGTGTCACGGAGCGCTGAGAGTCTGTCTAGGGACTGCCCCCCCCCCTTGACAAATTCCTGGCTACGCCCCTGCTAGACATACATTCAGTTTCTCAATGCTGTAATGTTCAGGTGCTTGCTCGGTTAGTAGCGGAGCCATGGTGTTACGGTAAGGGTCATCAGATAACCCTTGAGCGGGTCAGGGAGAGAAAACTTCGAGGGAATTCGATACAAAATATGCAGTACTAAATGAAGTAAAACGTAACTAATATGTCCCTTAAAATGCATTTTTAGAGCGCTTCCCCAGCATCCATCGTAAATGATTTGCTAGTTAAAAGTTTTTGCCTGCAGTCGGAAGTAGTCAAAAGTACTTTTCTTGAGAAACATTTCTTGATCAAACTGTGTCTTTTGGAAACCCCAGAAAATGAAAGTACTCAAAGATATTTTCAGAGGCAAGGAATCACTAAACCTTTTGGCTTTCTTGTTTAACCAACATTCAGTTTTTTTTTTAACTTAAACAAAAAACAAAACATTTAGTTAACATAAAGGTTCGGTTTTTTAGAAATAAAGAAAATATATTTTCAATCTTTAAAGCATACCGTTCTGTAAACTTTCAATCTTTTAATAGGACTGGCTGCAAATTTACATCCCTGTTTGAGATTATGTGGGGTATTTTACCTGTATTAGTAAATAAAATCTCTTAAGTGATTAAAATAACAGAAGTGATATTTTCAAACGTTTGAAAAAAATCTATAAGGTGCTAATTTCTAAGCACTTTTAAAGTAAAAATGGAGATCAGTTCCACAAATGCTGATGTACTTGATTGGCGCTAATAAGACATCACAAAATTCAGCTTTATGACGCAATGGAACAATTTGATTACTTGGGCGGAGTTTTTAAGTATCTTTCTTTAAAACGATTGTTGTCTCATTTCATAAGTATTAGAACATAAGTAGCAGAACCCTATCGGGAATAACGTTTCGTAAACGCCTCTCGCAAAGACGCCCCTGTTGTAGCCACGTTAGTCAATGTTTGGTCTCATTAATGCAGGGGTGGGGAACCTCCGGCCCGCGGGCCGTAACCTGATAACAGAAGCTTAGCGTGGAAAGCTACAAAGCATTGAACAAAAGAGCACTATCACATGGGTAGTCGATCTCTTACAGTACGAAACTCAGTGCGCACTTAGTAACATGTCCGGAGGTAGATTCGGGAAAGGGGTAGAACTGTCCTTCCGAAGAGTGAATTAAACGTTAAAAGTGGATGATTTTGCAATGTATAGTGAAGCAAATAAAGAGTTGGTTTCAAAATACGCGGCTTTTCATATGTACTCATTCATTATTACTTTATCCAGAAAAAGACGAATGATCATGTGATACTTCTGTGCTGTGTAGCCTCACAAATTTAATGTAATTAAAGTGGATGGAGATTCTATTGCCTACAAATTTGTACAAAACTCCTAAGTCTCCGGGGGCTTCTCCCTACTAGTTGCCTAGGCTTTGTCTTGCCTTGCCTTGTCCTGCACCTTATGTGGAAAGTTTGTAACGCCCTCCCTGTCTACTGCGCTCCGCTTGTGGATTATGACTATCAAAACGGCCGGCCAGAGGAAAAAGGTTCCCCACCCCTAGACTAATGCAAGGATGTATCATGTGTTGTATCTGTTCCAATCTAGAATTGGACTTGGTATAACAGACCAATTATGACACAGTCTGCTGGCTGAGATGTGGTCATGGTAAGTCTTGGTGTCCCTCGGGGACGTAGCTCATATGGGGAACAGAAACCTGGGGGTTTTGTTTGGTTTTCGTCCATCGGCATCTAGCTAAACGAGACTTTAAGAAAAAAGTGCTGAAGACGATCCAAGTTGTTGCGCAAACATATCATTTAGACGATTAACTGCATTCACTTTAACATACAATAGACAAATTAACAACTGTATGAATAGACTTTTTGGAGAAAAACGGAAGTAAAATATCGTAGGACGTGAATTAACATATCAAAAAGTCACTAAAAGCATACCAGTTTTGTTATTCGATTTACAATAGATTCCTGTATGATAGTTTACACGAAAAGAACAATAAACTCCATCCAATTATGTAAATTCCTTTTTACGATTTTTCTAACATAATTAAATTGGAAAAAACGTTACCATAAGTATTACGCACATAAACAGATTTTTTTTAACAATACAGATGTTGTAGAAAGTGAATTAAAGAAGGCCTACCCATAATGCAAATGTAAAGGAAATACTTTCTTAGATTATATGACATTTTGGGTGAACTTCCAAGTAAGGAACCGACCATTCTATTACAGAGACTTTCATATCTCAAAATCCCAAAGGTTATGAAAGACAAAAATTAAAACAGTAATAAGGCGCACTCTAAAGCTGCCTTATAAAAGGTATGCTTGTACCATAGGCTACAATGGGACAAGATGTAGTTTGCAAGTCAAAGAATTTTGCGATGCTCTACCTTGGTAAGGTAACATCGGTCTAGCTATCTTCTTCGTCCATTAGTGAGGCTGCTTCGACGCATGTTAACAGGATACTGCCCGTTTTGAAAAAATCACAACACGAGGGTGGCGCAAGAGAGTAGGGTGTTTACAGGGGCGCAAATCCCGGGGGGCAAGGGTGGCCTTTGCCCCCTCAAGTGAAAAAGTGGGGGCTAAACCCTAATTTGGCCCCCCAAAAATGTGAATAGCAATACTCATTTTTTCGCCGCTTGGTCACTTTTGACATCCCTTTGATAACAACACATGAAAACAATACAATTATAGGCTATAACTGACATAGTATTTGAATGTCTGTTGATCAAGGCCGTATGGAATATCATCTGAAGCTAAAACCCGGCACAGACGAATCAATTTTCAGTCGAAACACTTAAGACATGTCTTAGCTATACCTTCACTTCGTTTCCTAATCTAGGCCAGAGCGATCTATCTCTGCATTTTGTGCCCCGGTTCAAAAAACCCAGGAGCTTCCGGGGGCTTCTCCCCCTGGAAGCCCCACCGGGGCTTTGCCCCTGGACCCCACCAGGGGCCCTAAGGCGGGCCCCTGGACCCCACCCACGAGGGCTTCGCGCTTCGCGCTCGCGGTGCACGCTACACGTGCACAATTTCAAATCCACGCGTACACCATATTCGTTTTCGCCCCCTCACTCTCAAACAGAGATTTGCGCCCCTGGGTGTTTAAGTTTCTGAACGAAATGTACGGGGCCATGTTACATATATTTGTGTGGAAAATGAAACTTCCATTTCCAAACCGTAAATGTGCTGCCTACTTAAGTTTGGTACCGGTGTTAAATCCTAGGAATGTTGAAACGTATGAATAGTGACGCTAGTATTAGCGTATTTGTCATACTATAATGAGATTAAAAATTAAGGGAAAATTAACTTTTTGTTAATTAAATTCACTAAGGAAGTTACCTTATTTCGGTGAAATACTGCAAAAGAAATACAAAACACACACACACACACACACTCACAGAATCACAGATAAAGAAAAACACAAACACAGATAAAAAGCAAAACCCACAGGAACACAGATAAAACAGTAAAATGAGGGTAAGGAGAAAATGAAAGTGATAAAACTGGATAAAGACTAAAAATTAAAATGGAGCAACAAAAGGTTCATAGATTTCCTTCTTGTTTCATTTCTATTATCGCTCAAATTTTTTTATTTCATTTTCTTTCACGTACCATTTCAGGATGCTTGATATCACCTTTAGAGTTGTGTCGATCGCCGGGTGCCTGTCAAACGTTCCTCCCAAATCGATATGATAAGGGTGCTACACTAAGCGGACTTAAAAGGCAATATAGGTTTTTCAACATGATGTTGGCTAACTTTACCTGCCACCCACAGGCGAGAGACTTTATGTGTTCCATACTTAGTCCTTCCTGTCCCGAGAGTACGGCTGAAAGGACTCAAAGGATTTCTGAAACTAACTACGCCTTCGATGTCATGATTTTTCCCACCTCTGCTACCAATGTTCCGTGCAGTTCCCTTTGTACCGAAATTGGCGCTGTATGTCTTTCAGATACATCGGGTGGATGGACTGAATTATGCCAAAGTATGCCTGAATCACCATCTTCTGAAATTTGTTTTGGTGGCAACAAAACAGCTGGTATGGAGAACTTAAACGATGTCACATTTATAGATGCGTAAATTGTAATATTACAAAAATAATAAATAAATGCATAAAAACATTACCAATGTTAGCTTGGAAATATTAAATAACAATTAAAAGGAAAGTGAAGTGAAACTAAGGCGAGAAACAACAAGAGAAAGGAGATGCAGAATGTGAAGCTCTTCTTTCTTCACTAACCATAAAGAGCTTGAAGAATAATTGTCTAACTCTATTATAAGTTGAAGTACAAGTTAAGGTACTACTTAAAAATAGGGTTAGGCTATTCTTACTAACACGAATTATCCTAAAGGTGCAAAGTATGCTGTGTGATGAATTGTTCGTTGTTGAGTGATGACATTTTCACAGCTAACAGATTAGGGTATAATGTGACAGACATACATATGGCAAGAATAAAACAATCAAAATCTATTTTATTTTTTTTTTCTCATTTCCAGTTTCGCAATGCGAGTTGTCTCCTTGCTACAATGGAGGTACTTGCTTCACCCAAGGTTCTGAGTCATATTGTAAATGTCCACGTGGGTACTTTGGTAAAGTCTGTAACAAAAGTGAGTATATATATATATATATATCTTCGAGTGGTAGTTATTGATCAAAATAATATCAGCTACCCTCTATTTTATCAGACTACAAGGTGATTTGTAGGATCGATTACAATCCATGCCATGGGTAAGACGTGCAGGACATGTGTCCTCGGTGCAACTTGAAGAAGTGGGGGTGGACATGGGTTAATTTTTGATATGTAATGGTAAAGTTGTTACAACGGGTGTGTCAGTGAGTTAGTTAGTTAGTTAGATGAAGTTTAACGGCCCAGTTTCCAACCAATTGGTTCAAGTCGAGCAGGCCACGGCCTTTTTTTCCAGTTGTGGCTCACTGGCATATTTTCCCTTACTCCATTGCTTATGCGGATCATCACGCACAACGGCAGTAGGTTCCATTTTTAAAGTCTTTGGTATGACTCGACCTGGGAATCGAACCCGGGCCTCCCCCGTGAGAGGCGGATGCTCTACAGCTAGACCAAACACGCGGTCTGTGTGTCAGTGAGATCTTTGAACAGGAGTGTAATTTCAATGCGCCCCAAAGGTACCATTTTCCAAAGCTTTAATGATATTTATGAATGAGATTATCAGGACTGTAGTGTTTCATTGACAAAACGTTTCTTAATTCGTCTTCCCTCGATGGTTACCTTACTCTACTTCATCCATCTTTCCCATTCTCAGTTTATATGACATTTTCTGTATTTCCTCTCTCTTCAGCAAGTTTATCTGGCACCAATATCACTAGAGGAGAATGCGTCTCGGTTCCGGAGCAATGTCTATCTGTCCTTCCGTACAACACCACAAGGGGCCTAAATCTAAACGATACAAGCCTTGCCTACATAGCACCATGGGAGAGTATTGCAACTGTGGTTCAGAAGGACATGACCAAGCGCCTTTTCTGTGCTCTTTTCTACCCACAGTGTAAGGACAATGCAAATCAAGTATACACAGTCTGCAGAGATTTGTGTAAAAGGACGAAAAATAAAGTAGAATTTGTACTAGCGGCTCTTGGTTTTCCTTCTTTACAATGTGACAGGGTTCCTTATGACGCAGGAGTAGAAAGGAATGGCTTAACTTGTATCTGAATTTCTCGATCCCCATAAGAACAAAAGTAAAACTGAACGACAGGATGCTGGTCAAGTGGTGTTTGGTGTAAGTTCGTTGCAATATGTATCGTTTTGACTGATACCTTTCATTTCAAATCCCAATATCGATTGAAATCGTCTTGATAGGGATATTGAAAAAGAATGTAATGTGTACAAAATTCGTTATATCACTTCATGAAAATCTTGTCAGTCATTGACATTAGGTTTTACTGTAATGTTGGTTCATTTCCGAGCAATATATTTCGTCTTATCATGCAGATGTATACAAGCCTCTTCGTCACCCCCAAAACAAATTCGTCAAAACAACGTCAATTAGTAATGCTTGACATCTACTTGACTAAGGGTGCATTTACACTATATCCAGATCTGATCGCCCTTTCTTATCAGTAGATCGAATTACACGTATGGTTTGATCCTGGAGTGTTTACACTTGTCTCTTACTCTGATCCTCCTCTTTGCTTCAGCGGAAGTGGCCTCCAAATGAATTACGAAATAGAAGCACACGCGCGTGCACACCAAAATGTATAAACAAAGAAATGAGAAAACACATGTGTGAGGTTACCGTTGATCCTAGAGCATTTACACTACAAGGTTTGATTGCCTGCGCGGGGTCTGATCCTCCCCTCTTACCATGATCAAAATCGGGCCATCAGATTCGGATCTGATCTGCGTTTACACTACAAATTTGATCTCGAGCAGTGGATCTGACCCCGCGCAGGCGATCAGATCCGGATCTAGTCTAAATGCATCCTAAAAAATGTCGAAATGATGAATCATCGGACTAAATGAACCTTTTTACGGAGCTTTTAAGGTGTCATGCAGATGTTGAGATATTATGTGACTTTCTCGACTTTTTTCAGTAAAATATTCAGATGTTGATATCCGAGATCTTTTTATCTCAATATTTTATTGTAAAACATTGAAATATAACATTACAGGATCTCAATATCTTAATGTCTTCACTGAAGGATATTGAGATATTGACATCCAACATCTCGTTATTTCAATATTTTATTGTAAAATATTGACAAATTACATTACAGGATCTCAATATCTTAATATCTGCGCTGAAAGATATTGAAATATTGACATCCGAAATCTTTTGTACTCAATGTTTTATTGTAAAATATTGAAATATTACATTACAGGATCTCAATATCTTAATTTCTTCACTGAAAGATATTAAGATATTGACATCCAAGATCTTTTCATCTCAATATTTTAGCATAAAATATTGAAATATTACATTACAGGATCTCAGTATCCTAATATCTTCACTGAAAGATATTAAGATATTGACATCTAAGATCTTTTCATCTCAATATTTTAGCATAAGATATTGAAATATTACATTACAGGATCTCAATATCGTAATATCTTCACTGAAAGATATTCAGATATTGACATCCGAGATCTTTTCATCTCAATATTTTAGCGTAAAATATTGAAATATTACATTACAGGATCTCAGTATCTTAATATCGTCACTGAATGATATTAAGATATTGACATACGAGATTTTTTTACCCAGTGGCGTAGCCAGTGGGGGGCAGGGGTGTAGAGTGCCCCCCCCCGAAAAAGAGAAAGGAGAAAAAAAAAGAAATGAAGGAGGAGGGAAAGAGGGAAATGAGAAAGAAGAGAAGGAAAAATGAAGTAGAAATAAAAAAGGTTAAGCAAAACAAATACACCTGAGGAAGCCACTCCTAGTACCGGGCCTCTCCCGAATACGCCCATTGGCGCCAGCAAGGGGGCATGGGGACACGCCCCCTGTCAATTTCTAAAAAAAAATCTTAAAATTTAAAAATGACACCAAAAGGTGTTTAAGCTATAGATTTTTGTAGGGTTAGGGTGAGGTGTGTTTTCGACCAAGTGATAGATCTGCTGTAATTATTTTCTATCACAAATGGTTCTGAAACTATCAGAATTTTCTCAAATCCTTCATAAACGATAAAAATTTTCGCGCGATCCAAACTCTTATAATCAATATTTTCCGATAGCAACTCTCGGAGAGTACAGCAGCAAAAGTTGGAAGCTGTTTAAAAATTTCCAGGTAAAATACTGGCTATTTAATTGGCTTATAGGTTTATTGGGGAATTAAAAGTGTCTCGATGCAGAGCCTGAATGCAGGTTTTGTCAAGGGAATCTTACTTAATGAAAAATTTCTGCGCGGTTTGCGCGCATCGTCAACTTCCCAACTATCGTATTTTTCCTAATTTTGAACGAAAATCCAGACGAACAGCTTCCAGCAATGGGGAATGGGAGGGAGTGAGAGTATAGGTGCAGGGAGGTGAAATAGACCTCCTGATAGGTAAAGCAAAAGGGGTGAAGGACTAACAAGCGCGTTTCAGAATGCGTTTTCGTTGTAAGTGTACTAACAATCACCATTCACACCAATAATGGCTGCGTGCGAAACGCTCGGTTAAAAGTTCTTGAAAAGTGTCGCAAATACGTAATTTCAACCTTCCACGTCATGCTACAAATTAGATTAAAAGATCACATATTGATGCGAGGCCCCTAAAGATGTTAAAGATGTACCTCTATTTTTCAAAAAAGTGTCGCGATCAGAATAATTCCATTTTATTATAACCTTAATAATGGTCACGAGATGGAGTTCAAACCGTGACGAATGCGGGCAGAGCGCGCAGAAATGTTTTCATTAAACAAAATTTCCTCGACAGAACCTGCATTAAGGTTATGCGTCGAGACACTTTCAATTCCCTCTAAACTATATGCCAATCAAAAGCCGGTCTTTTACCTGGATTGGAGGTCCACACAAGCCTTCACAACACTGTTTTGAAAAGCAGAAATTTGCGACAGATAATTATGATAGCCTACAAGTTGTAAGGGTTACATCCCTCAAATTACAACCAACTCGATAGCAGAGTAGGACTATAGCTCTGTGCTGATCCTGTAAAATAGAAGGGTACTGCGTGCAAAAGAGTACACAATAACTTGAGGCTGAGGTCTCACTGAAGCTGAAACTAAGAATTCCTGAAATGTGTTGTTATAAAAAAGAATCCAGTCAAAGCTCTTTTTTGGAGTATTTGGAAGGTTTTACCAACCATGAATCTAAGAAAATGGGTAATAATTCTTTAGAGTTTATTGGGAGTCCAAAGGGGATAGCCTATTAAAGCAAATTATGAAAAAAAAAAATGCAAAAATAGGCTATTTTAAAAAATGCAGAAAAATTCAAAGGGGGGTTATACCCCTAACCCACACCCCCTGGATCCGTCACTGAAATGATAAAGTTCGACACATGGTTGATCGAAATATTAAACGGCGTAATAGAATTTAGATTAACCATATCACGAAGGCTTTTTGGCGCTGGTCCTTAATAATAAACACCAGTTCCAACAGAACATCCAATGTGGAACACCTGTATCCAATAAAATACGACTTACATAGTTTTTTGTTAACCTGTAACAAACGAACAAATAAACTGCCAATTGCCTTCGGCATAAGAAAATGCCACCTGGTCGCGGATTTTTTTCCCGTTACTGTCTCCTGATTCTTTCAGACTAATCATAGGCGTAGGAGGCGGGGGGCTGGGGGCTGCATCTCCCAACGAAAAATTTCTGTGAAAATTCGGGCAGTATGCAGGGAATTTTTCAGGCACCTACTGAAGGAAAAATAAATTGCAATGATGTAGCTGACACAAATTTTATTTCAAAGGTAGCAAATGTGCACCAGATTGCATGTAAGGACAACCCCTCCCCTTAGACCCCACCCCAAGACCAGCAATCACACAACATATGTCATGGCCCCCGCGTGGTATAAATTCTGGCTATGGCACTGATTATTATCATTATTATTGTTGTAAGGGTTTTCCCAAATTTATAACAAAAATGGAAAAAGGGGCAAAAGTGATTGAATGGAATTGACATGCGATCATTGCGATGTAATAACCCATGCATGCCTATATGATTTCATGTACATTAGCATGTTGAATGCGCACGGAGCGCACGAAAAATTTTGGTTACATTTTTCGGGCAAGTAGTTACATTTTTCGGGCAAGTCGTTACAGCGCCCCCCCCCCCACCAGAAAACAAATTGGCTTCTGCGCCCATGAGACTAATGCTAACATTTTACACCAATTCCCTACCTCACAAAGTCGTTCTTTTGAGATTCAAATGTGAGCGGTAACTTCCGGTAACCAAAAGAGGTAACCATAATTTTCGGGGTCTGGAAAGAGTACACATGCTGCTGCTTTTGTTTGAAAACACAAAGTAAATCTACCAAATTTAAATGAGTAAACAGACAGTTTTTCGGCCAAATGTACCACCATTTTTCACTTAGGCCTAACCAAATACTGAAAAATTTCCCATAGGCGAGGGGGTGTCCTTTGACCCCTCCCAAGGACACAGGTCAATCACACGTGATCAAATCTCTCTTCGCAAAATCCTGCGTACGGTCCTGTAGTTCGTAGTTATTACCTTAACTTGGTCAAGAGATGGAGTGCAAATCGTGACGACTTGCGCGCAAAGCGCGCCAAAATTTTTTCCTTAAATAAGATTTCCATGACAAAACCTGCATTCGGCTCTGCAACGAGACACTTTTAATTGCCCATCAAACCTACAAGCCACTCAAAAAGCCAGTCTTTTACTTGAAAATTCGTAAATAGCTTTCAATTTTTGCTGCTTTGCTTCTCCGAGAGTTGTTATCGGAGGATAATGATAATAGGATCAACACTGAGGCAAGGTTTGAAGCGCGCGGAGCGTGCAAAAATTTTGATAGTTTGCGAAGGATTTGAGAAAATTTTGATAGTTTGAGAAACATTTGTGATAGAGAATGATTACAATAGATCCATCAATCGGTCGAAAACACACCTCACCCTACCCCCATGCACTTACACTCCCAAATATTAGCAAATATTAGTATCATTGACCATACTTGGGGTAGGACGAAAGGGGATCCGTCCTTTAAAGATATTCTTGGGTGAACAATTTCAGCCTGCTTCCTACCCGCTATAATCGTCGCCCTTGTAAAAAGGTACGATGTTGGGAGATTGGGACTCTTCTGTGTTATTTTATAGATATTAACATTCAGGTCTTGACGACTGCAGTCATATGCAGTGGCGTGGTTAACGGTGGGGCAGGGTGGCACATTCCCCAAACGATTGGCTGTGCCCCCGTGTGCTCCAATGAGATTTTGGGTATGAAAAAATTATGCACAAACAATATGTTATGTTCGAAAGTTGTAAAAAAATCGCGATTTTCATTGCCTTTTTCAACGCCTATCCAGTAAATATGAGGATAATTAAACAGCTTTACTCTCATAAGCGAACGTCTGTTGGTTTTAGATACAAGTGCCTTCAGATTTGCATGGCGAAACTTTGCCCTCCTGTATCATAGCCGAGGTGCAGCCAAGCACCACACCAGGGATCATAAAGTGGTGGTACCTCCGAAAGAGATAAAAGGACTTGCACAAAATTTTCATAGATGCTCAAAACCAGAATTTTCTGGCCACTTCGCATGTGCACCTGGGATGGTCTCAGCAGGTGCTACCCACCCTCTTCCATTTATTTCTGAAGAAAATGCAAAAATATATATTGGTCATAATTATAATTTTGAGGCACCCAAGTCCACTGAACTGCGTTGAAGCGGGCTTTTCCACATTTTTCCCACTAGCCCCGCATTTGTAGCCGTCAATTGGTAGCTCCAATTGAAGGCTTCACCTCAGTGACACACCTGGAAGGTAGTTGCCTCAACATCAATTCCTATTATGCAGCATGAGTGGATTTATTTTTAAGCTCAGTGCAAACGTTAACATGAGCCGTTGTCCCCATTCATACCACCCCCCCCCCATCATAAAATCGTTAGTGCGAGTAAGGCTAACACAATGGTCAAATTGTGATTTCAATTTTCGCGGGCCGTTTTAGTGCGCTGCAATGACATTTTGGAGATTGTAAAATGTTTTATTATAATAGTCACATTTTTATAAATACCCCAGAGCCCTCACATGGGCTGCACCCCTGGACCCCAATGGAGTGCTATCCTTGGACCCCACTAGGGGCCTACAGTGGGCCCCTGGGGTTTAACGCCTACAGCTGGGAGCGCTGCGCGTCACTAAGATGCCTTCAGTGACGCCCAATCCTTCATTTTGATGTGCCCCTTCGTCGGACAGCTTTTCCCCTAGTGCCTCCCCCATTTCGAAAAGTCTGGCGACGCCACTGGACATGTGACTACGCTAAGCAGCCAAAAAAGTCCTAAAATTGGGTGTCAGACAAAATTAACAATATAGATCAAATTTAGATCTAACTTTCTTGTGAAACTTTGAAGGTAAGTTTAGATGTGAAAACCTTAGAGTGATCTTGGGTGAAAAACCCACCTTACTTTGACACAGCCTGAGATCAGACCTCGACCTTTTTTCAAAATGTCAATTCCTTCTATCCACTCGACCGCGCACCTTGATTAACATACTGAAAGATAATTGGTGCAAATCCATTGAAACTGAACTAGCTCCAAACTCCTACTTTTTCAACATGTCTAATAGACTTACAGAAGTGCAAAGCTAAATCAAAATGATTTATGAAGTGGATGGGGTGAATAAACTAAGACCACTTCAAATAGCTTGAAATGATAGGAACAGTCTTCACAAAGTTGGCCTAAAATCTGAATATAAACAACTCCGAGGGATTGTTGGTACACGCGTATGAAAAGGGGCAGTGTGACTGTCCCCAAATTTTTCGGCAAACCAAAATTCGGTAGAATCTGTATAAAAATAAGATAAAAATTCTTCTGAAAACGTTCAGAAATTAGAGCAAAAAATTGTACCGGCCCGCTTTAGTGGCTGTACCAGGGTTTTGAAAGTGAGGGGAGGTATGGACGGAAAAAGTGTTGGGGGAAGAACACGTTTTGTTCGTAGCGCGAAATCGAGTGCGAAGCGCGAGTTTTAACGGGTGGGGTTGAGGCGGGCCCCTGATGGGGTCCGGGGCGCAGCCCCGGAAGCTTTGATGTATTAGCATATCTCTGGGTATAGTTCAGGAGCTGAGTGTAGGGCCAACTAAGGGCAAAGGTTCTGACTGAGGGGCGTTCCCCCTTCCCCTGCACCCGGCCTACCCCCTTGGTGCCGCCACTGATCCTCTCAAACCCAAATGCTTCTATACGCCTATGATCAGATGATTGTTGAAAAGGGTTTACTATACAATCTTCCCTATCAAAAATGTCTTGAGGGAGATGTCTCTTTTTACCACTTTTAGAGTAAAAAAATAATGAGAGCAGGATAAAGAAATACTGAGATTTAAAATTTTGAAGTTCTCTGGTTTATATTAACACCAACTTGCAGACAAGAGTTCGACGTATTTTGGAATGTCTTGAAAGACGCTAAAATAATGATAGTGGATGTCAAAATCTTAATATCTTTCAGTGAAAAAATTAAGATATTGAGATCCTGTAATGTAATATTTCAATATTTTACGCTAAAATATTGAAATGAAAAGATATTGGATGTCAATATCTTAATATCTTTCAGTAAAGATATTGGGATATTGAGATCCTGTAATGTAATATTTCAATATTTTACGCTAAAATATTGAGATGAAAAGATCTTGAATGTCAATATCTTAATATCTTGCAGTGACGATATTAAGATATTGAGATCCTGTAATGTAATATTTCAATATTTCACGCTAAAATATTGAGATGAAAAGATCTTGAATGTCAATATCTTAATATCTTGCAGTGACGATATTAAGATATTGAGATCCTCTAATGTAATATTTCAATATTTTACGCTAAAATATTGAGATGAACAGATTTCGGATGTCAATATCTAAAATATTTTACTGACAAAAAGTCGAGAAAGTCACATAATATCTCAACATCTGCATGACACCTTAAAAGCTCCATACATTTTACATTCTTTTGACTAATTTCATTTCGTCTGTTGAAGCAGGGAGGAGTATGGAGTAACATTTTAAAACCCATGTGAAGCACATTGGCAAATAACAATATTTCATAAAAGTGTGACTCTTTTTTGACTAATTCCAAAATGATGAACCATTTGACCTAATGAACTTTGTATTGACTAATCAAGGTAGTTAATTGTGACTTCATTTATTTGTAAGACAGTTGAAGCACAGAGTTGTAAGAATGAACGTAATAAAAACGATAATGTAGCCAATAATAATTTATTATTACACTCGAGGCAAAGCACCATCTACTGTCGAACATTAAAATTGATAAGTATTAAGATATAGTAATGTTGTAAGTAGAGGCTGGTTTACGTTCTGTAGTATATTGCCTTAACCAACTGTATCTGTAATTAAAACGTTGACATTCTTGTACAGTACGGAAGGTAAGACCAAAGTCTAAGTGATTTAGCTCATTTAAAAGCTGGGTGTACAGTCAGACCTTTCCTGTAGGGCAGTTATTTTACGACGATCAGCAATCACGAATGTAGAGGAAACACATTGTTAGGAGTTACAACTTTACGTCGAATGACTGACCAACTCAACAATTTAGATCGAATTTGGTTTCTTTAAAATCTCAGTTTAGACTGGATAAACCTAGATTCCTCTTAAACAACTAATCCACTCTACTTTGAACCGGTCGGTGATCAAACCCGAACCTCCGGGTTGCTTAGCTTTATTGCATCAAATGATACCACCTTTATGCCACTCTGTCGGCCTCGGCATCGAACCATCAACAGCTGTACATGCCATGAGAGAAGTCTTACATGATTCGTTTTTATTAATGTTCATTATACGATCAAAGATCACTGTCGTGGGCGATGATATATTCCCAATTTTGGCATGGTTGGGGATAATTAAAACGTTGACAATCTTGCACAGTACGGAAGGTAAGACCAAAGTCTAAGTGCTCTAGCTCATTTTAAGGGTGGATGGGCAACTCTTAAACCTTTCCTCCTCTAGCGATGAAACTATCTTTTATAAGTCCTATGGTAATTTTTGATGTCTTGGATGACCAAGTAAGTTCTCAAACGGTATATTGACGAGTTTTGACACTTTTATGCCATATGAAATGCTTTGGGTGGACATATGCTTTCAATTTAGGTTCTTGCTAAATGTTGAAATTAGTAAGCCCCATCGTAATATATAGGTTAACGCCTTAAATGGCCAACTAAGTCCTCAGTGAATGGCATTGTTAGGTGTTGACAATAATAAATCCTGTGGTAATTTGCAGTCTTAAATGACCAACGAAGATCCCTTCATAAGGTAGTGTATATCTGAATTAAAGGCGAAGAATGATGGATGTAAAATTGTTTGCTGAGATTCCTAAGGATGTTAATCTCTATCAAGAACGTAAGCTATAGTAAACCGATACTTTATAGGCTTGCGTCAATTTGTCTCTGAAAAAAATTGCTCAGTTTAAAACTGCACCCGAAAAAGTAAAGAGCAGAAATATTTCAAGGTGTAAAAAAGGTGAAGTGATTTCTTGCTCAAAGGCTTAGGAATAGACTGCAGTAAATAAGGCCAAATCACCCCATAATAATAAGGATCTTTAAGCGTACAAGGAGGAACTGATGAAAGGTGAAGCTTTAAAGACAGACAGTCATCACCCCAAAGTATATTTTTAGTGTGGGGGTATCAAAATTCTCAGTTGGTGACTGCTCTTTGATTGACATCAAAGTTTGAAAATTTGAAAGATGCAGAATAGCTCACATTCGACACAATGCAGAGAGAGTGCTTTTATTACATTCTATTGTCTTATATGCTCACCAGGACATGGCCTCAAGCAATAAAACATGTTTATTTCTGCACATGGAGTAGCTTCATACAGTTATGGGAGGAGCTAGAAGATGCATAGTTGGGAGAATTGGAACTGTCTGGGATCATGAAAATTCCCCTTTAAAGCAATAATTAGCGACTGTCTCAGTTGCAGGATTAGATACAGGATTTTACATGAGGGCGGAACGACGGAGGGGCAGTGTGCAGTACCAAATCACCCTCAGCCCCTCCATGGTTCAGATGAGGTCACTATATTTGGCACTGCAAACACCTTAAATTGCAGAAAATCGTCCTTTCAAACACAAATGTATCACCACAGTTCTACCTCTCCCATGCGCGTGGCGCCATTTTAAGGGATATGAGGGCGATCGTCGCCCTTAATCCACTACTTGTCAGTTGGGTTAGTGGACATTGGTGCATCTAGGAGAAACTCTAAAACAAAAAATTTTAGAGCATGTATTTTCAAGTGTGAATAGGTATGTATTATGTCTTAAATGTAAATAAAAGCATATGTAGGCTTTATCTATATGTGTTACAGTAATTCAGTATCTCGATTAGTGAGAAAAGTTTCAAAGTGGCAGTTGGATAAACCTTTGATAGCGTAACGATCGATATCAAGAAAAAAAGACAAAAACTTAAAAAAAAAATAGTAGAACTCGTCTTAACCTGTCACTTTTTATGACGTAAATGGTAGGATGGAAGGTGCAAGTCAGTAATTTTAATGATGTACAATTGAATTGTTTAACAGTACGTTTGTAACATACACAGTCTTTATTTTAGTTGTTTGTGATAACGAAACGTTTACAAATATCACTCAGCACATGATGGTACTTTTATAAGGTTGTTTGCTTGTACGTAAAATAAACAGAAAACGAAATGTCTATTTAAGTGCACCTTTTGGTTTACCTGCAGAGTGTTTTATTTTAAATCTGTGCAAAGCGATAGCAAGAAAGTGCCAACTGTTCATTTTCTTTGGGTTATTTTCACATAACATAATCAGTCACACAATTGTGACATATAGACTGAGTGTATGGGATAATGCTCTTTCAAACCGGTGTGATTGGAATTTCCCTTTCCAAGTGTGTGATTTTTGTAGCAAAGCTTCAAACATGAAGATTAGAAGGTGAACAAATTATCCAAAACACCAGTCACCATTAGAACTGTTCTGTGGTTGTTGTCACGTGACATCGGGAAATTCTCCTCTTTGGATCACATGCATATTAAATGAAAAACTAGGCCGGTTGGAAATGTTTCAAGTAAAAACTTAAAATAAGTATATCCCACCAGCGGTAAATGTTACTGACCAAATATTCTGCGAAGATAGTTCTGGATAATCAATAAAGGACCCAGGATTCCTTAATAAAAGGGTGGTGGATGACGTATCTGATGTAATATATTGGTACACTAAACCCGTAGGCTAAATAGCGGCTGTCAGGCAAAGCGAGATTCCATAGGATGTTGGTGGAAACGGTTACTGGCCGTCAGGGCTGATAATACATTGCCATGTCACGTAGCCTACTTGTGCCCCATGCGACACACTTACGGTGGTGCTAATCCAATATGACCTTCGCTTATTCCGTCAGAAGCATAGAAAGTAATGTCAGGGAGAATAACGTCTGGCGATCTGGACTGAAGCCATTGATTTGGCTCTGCGGAGTACGGCAACAGAGCAACGGCGGGTAATGCAAACGTAACGCCGTTGCCTGTGTCCCAGCTATCGGAGGAGAAGGTACAGGTTTTCACATCAGGAGTATGAAACGAGACACTTAAGGCACCATGACTAATCTCTGTTGTGAAAATTACTTTTAATTTTTCGAAGGAAGGATAAAAGGACATTTAACTTCTGAAATTGAATGCCCACTGAAGGACACGAAGACACGCCTATCAACCAGCTTTTGCCGTACAGCGGAAGCGCCCTAACAATTTTCGTGGCGTAACTGGTTAAACATGCAGCGACGCACTTCGTCAGCGTCAAGCCCGTAGCCAGACAAGTTATGAAGGGGGCGAGATAGCTTCCGGCGGTCGAAAAATCAGGGGACGAGATTTATTAAAATGCATTAAGGCAATGGTAATATTTTATCTTCTAGGGGCGAAAAGTTTTCAGGGGCTTGGCCCCCTGGCCCCCTTTGCTACGGACTTTGTCAGCGTTCTCCTTTAATTTAATTTCCATGGTCCGAAGTTATAGGCCCGACCAATGAACAATTATTCAACAGCCTGGAAAGGACAGTCATAACATTTGTTAAATTTCTCAATGCACTCAAATGGTCTTCCTAGCTTTTGTGGCATTTTGTGATTCTTACAAAAGTAATTAAATCTGTCTCATACATCAATACTACAATGTTTGTTTTGACGTTTCAAATAAACGATTGTCTTCTGTATGGATGCTTCTATTTTGTATTATTTAATAGTTAAAGACATTCGTCTGTCCTTTCTTTGTGAATAAACCGTCAAATTGAATGAATGGCCAGTAATGGCAAAAACAGTCACACTTCAATGCTAGTCGGAGGGGGGGGGGAGATGGCCAAAGGCTCTCAAGGGAGTTGGGACGGGCTTATTGAAGACCCTGACAGACAAAGGGATGCTTGGAATAGTTGTGCAATGTCAGTCACATACTTTTCATGGTAGCCAGGTCAGACGTGAAGCGATGCAAAAGAACAATAAACAAACCTTCCCTTCCATAAAGCAGTTCTAAGGCATTGATTTTATGGATTGAAGTCATCCCTTACTGTATAACCGCCATCTTAGATTGTTGCAGAACATGTTGCTCTGCTAGGTGTACAAAAGTGTGTACACGCGAGTCCCCTGAGCATTTTTTATGACCTTGTTACGTCATGTGCACAAATATCAAGACCTATCGACTTTATATAGCATACCTGCCAAAACACAGAGTAAGAATATATTTAAAATCGACATTAAAAGCTATATATTTGTCATGACGGACAAAATGATCAAATGTGTAACTATGATATGAAGTACGCATTAATATTATGGTTAATCTACGCATATGACTGCAGCCAATCTGAGAAGAAATTACAATTGAACGCATTTCCAAACGTAGTTGAAACATTCACAGCAGGGGTTCATTCCTTCACAGATGCCGCCAGCATAAAACATTCCCATGATACTTTTAAACTTGTTTGTTTTCTCAGTAAGAAGCATGAGGATATTCAACCATTCCTTCAACAGTACTGTTCAAAAAGACTCGATGAAGTTTCACAAATGTTCATGTATTGGAAAAGGTGAGCCTTGGGCATCGTTAGCAGTGGCGGCACCAGGACCTTTAAATGGGGTTGGGAGGGCGGAGGCCCAGGGATTTTGTGGGCAGGGGGACAAAAGGGAGCAAGCAAAAAAATCTGGGGAGCAAAAATGTTGTGCGTGAGGTACCCTGTATACCATTGTTAGTGGTATCGCCAGGAGTTGGTAACTGGGGGAGGGTGTAGGGCACAGACGATGACGACGTTATCCCACCTCGGACAAACCTATGAAGTCAGTGTAAAATGTGCATATACGCACATGCGAAGGATTGCACACTGGCCCAGATGCTTTGGTCCTTTTACACCTCGTGCAAGTGCCGTCCTGGGGTCTAAGGGTAGAGGTGTCTCGTCCCCTCCCCTTTGAGAAAAATTTTTCATTTAAGGTGGCTTAAATGAAAAATGTTGATATCTTTGGTGAATTTTAAACTGACCATACCTTAAAAATTCTCATAATTTAGTGAATTCGTTGATTTTGGTACAAGGTGAGGGTGTGCTGTCTAAGTGGGAGTGACAACTCCTCCCCTTAAGAACTCTTTGTTTACGTAAGGTTGCAGACACCGCACCGAGATACTTTCGATTCTCTAACAACTGTATCTGCCAATCAGAAGGGTTTCGTCTGTCTGGTAAGTCGTGAAAGCTTCCAGTTTTCATAAAATATGCCATCCCCTGAATTTCCCCGCTTCAAATTCCTGCAGTGTTGTGCTCCTCCAAAATTATTCGTATGCACACGAGCTATTAGCGTTATCGTAAGACCCTCACCGACGAAAGATTAGAGTACAGTTGAGACTGTATTACCAGAGAACTGGACAGCTCCTTGGTATTACTTGATAACAATTAGCCAGTTAGCACAGTAAAGAGGCGGGGTTGAAAGCGCGCGGAGCACGACAAAATTTCGATACTTTGGGAAGGATATGAGGAAGTTTTGATAGTTTCAGAATAATTTGTAATAGAAAACGATAAAAATAACTCACCACCAGCACTGACCTTTGTATAGGAGCGGATGGAGGGGGGTGGCCCTTTGGTGGCCCCACTGATCAAAAGAATAGCAATAAAATAGTGCCTCCATTATTTTGCGAAAATGTTACAAGGACAAAATCGGATTTTGCAAAAGTTCGTTCAACCAGCCTTTTTGGAGAATATAAAAAAGTTAAAATCTTTGTACAGATTGGTCGAAAGTTGCAACCAATCTTTATTTAAGTGACGCCCTTTTAAATGGTATGGGAGTGTACCTAGCAAAATAAGGACTTGATTTCTGAAAGCCCTGAAAACTTTTGGAAATGACACAACGGCGCCGTTCATGGTGCCGCAAAAGAGCGAAGTCGCTCGGAAGGCATGGGGTGCAGGTGTTAGACCCCATTGGGAAAGGGTTGGAGCTTCAAGAATGTCTCGTCTATTTATGCAATCAAGTGTGCTGAAAAATGAAATATTTAAGTGTCTTCAATGTCAGTGGATGTGTACTAAACAGACAACAAAAACCACAATTTGAACTCTTTTAGAGTGAACAGCCATTCGATTGAATTATGTATGGTGTTTACCGGTACTGAAAAACAACTTTGACAGACCATTTAGATACTATTCAAAAAGTAGTAATGAGGAATTATCCACGATGGGTGGGAGAGAAGCGCAGGAATGGCATTTTTAGGACATTAAGTATTCCCTCCAAATTTTTGTTTTCCTTAATTTTCTCATATCTTTTTATTTATTAGTTTTGCGAATCACTCATGAGAAGTGGGGACTCTGAAAAGCCAAGATCTGGAAAGATCTGGAAAGAAGGGGGGGGGAGGGGGAGAGTTACATCAAACCACTGCATGGAGCATGTTCCCAGATCCCAGGACAGTCTAATCAAATTTGGCACTCACATTTCTTGGCCTCTATTGACACATAATCTCCGCTTCGAATCATTTCAGGAAGCTGTATTATAATAATTTTCTTAATTAATACAACATGAACAAAGTTACAGTTAGCGTTTCTGTATGACAAACCCTACATTACGGCTTTCAGAGAAAGACACAAATGTAAAATGATTGAAAATACACCTCAAGCAGGAAACATAATTGGCATAAATGCTATTGAGATACTCCAGTGTAAAACATTCTACACCAATAACGCAGTTCAGCATAGTTGGTCATTTTTTGATAAAAATTATCAAAACATTTGGATTATTACTCAAAATTTACCACATTTCAATATAATAGGTCATTTCCCATAAAAATTCATCAAAACATTGGATTATTATTCAAAAGTTACGTCACTGGTGGATGAACCCGAACAAATTATTGTTTCCCAAATGGCGCCTCCATTTATGTAGATAGATATCTCGAAAGGAAAACATGATATTGTGCTAATGTTAATTTTAAGAATTTGTCTTCAAATAAAGATTCAACAGATAACAACTGTCACAGTAACATAGAGGATGGTTGTCTGAACAGTGGCTAATGTTATTTTTCCTATTCGGGTTACTGGCTTTGTTAATTCTACAAGCAACGCCCGTGGTGGAAAAAAAGTCCTGGATACACCCCTGGTGTAACCAAGAATGCACAAACAGCATAAATCTGCAGCTTCTTACTTCTCTGTGTAATTGGATAGTGGAAGAGTGGGGGGGGGGGGGGCACGATCTCCATCTATACGAACCGATAGAGTAGCAGGGTTAGGTGTCTCGTGGCATTCGGATAGTGGACGTAGTTTTGCTGTGAATTATAATTCCTGTCTACTGAGAGCTTTTGAATTTCAATCAATTTTTCGTTGAGTTATCGGGTTGTAGAGAGGCTGCAAAACAGTTTAAATATGTGCTTTTCTAGCTATATTTTTTCGGCTGGCGCGGCATAAGACCTCACATGAGTTTATATAGAGGGGGTGGATATATAGACACAAGTATAGACTTGTCTCAAGCCTATATGAAACATACACATACTATATATACGTGCGATAGTAAAGGTGCAAGTTTATACAACTCCGTGTTTGAAGTCTATGCAAAACATATGTAGCATATGTAACATATGTGCACTCAAATATGCGTGATGAAAAGGCACAAATATGGTCAACTATGTCTCAACAGTTTGATCTTTTTGTGGTATCTGTCAAATCATTCCTTGTTCCTTTGCGTACATACATGTTGTTTTTGTATTGTTTTAAATTCATTTGTTGAGATATATATATATATATATATATATATATATATATATATATATATATAACTAAAACTAGAAGTTCCTGTAGAACTACCCAATTACCCTGAAGACCGCTATTAAAAAGTAGACGTTTCGGATAGATCTGCTATCCTTGGTCACTATAAAACGAATAATACAAAAAGTCCTGAACATAGTTGCTCCAAATAAGGCCGTGATACAAACAAAGACTTAGCCCAAGCCAAAAATTCAAAAATTCAAAAAAAAAAAAAAGAAAAGAAGAACCAAAGCAAAGTTGAAAAGTTGAAAGAGAGGATTATCTCACCGTACGCACATCTTTTACATTGATGCCCACCGGAGAAAGGCTACCAAGTCTCTAAATCCATCTGAGCTCTATGGCCTCCCGTTTATGTTTGGAAGCGTTTGCAAGCGATTGAAGCCCGATTAATTCAAAATTGTTACAGATTTGGAAGTGCTGGCCCAGCGGAGTATTGCCTTTTCTTATTTCTTGTCTATGGCCGTGGTGTCTAACACGTAATTCACCTCCCGTTTCACCCACGTACTATTTCCCACAGTCCTTACAGTTGATTAAGTAAACCACCCCTATCGACGTACAAGTTATATTACTAAAAATGGTGAATCTTTCTCCGGTAGCATTGCTGTAAACTTTGTCAGTTTCCTGTAGGACATAAACAAGTGACACAGTTTCTTAAATGGGTTCTTACAACAACCTTTATGTACACTCCTGGACGTTTTCTACCAATTTTGCCCTAACTAAGTGAGACTGTAGGTTTCCTGGTTGACGGTAAATAAACCTGAGGAGGACTGGGGAAGGACATTCATCAGGTTAGGGGAAAGCCTGTAAAATGTGAAAATGTTTGTTTATAATGGACCTAAGGGTTAGGGAGTCTCGAATTACGAGTAACAACAAGGGGCGGCCCTGACGGGCTTCGAGGTTTCCTTCCTTTGCCAGCCAGAAGGTCCTTTCTGGATAAAATTTGAACCCTTCGCAAGCTGGGTCTATGATAGAGGAGGGGTGATCCTCTGTCTAGAAAAATTCTACCTAAGCTTTCCGAAATGTTGTTGGGTCTTTCATTTTCTGGGTCAGAGCAAATCATTTGATCCTTAACGCCCCTCTCTGACTAAAAACCAATGCCCTTTTTTTGTACAGTTACTATGGTACGAATCATAAATGTAGGTTAAAGATTGAGATTGGAAGGTTTTAGTATACAGATCGGTTGCCATAGTCCGCCTTCCAATTTGATACGAAGATCAAGAAAACAGACCTCAGAATCACTCAATTCATACGTAAATTCTACAACACCTGGGTAAAGACTATTCATGACATTAACAAAAACTAGAATTCTTCCTCCCCCTGGGTCCATAACCCCCAGATATCGTCTATATATCTATACACACTTGAAAGGTGGTACCACTTGAAAGGTGGTACCACTTTACTTGAAAGTGGTGGTACCACTGAAAGGTGGTACCACTTGGAATGAAAGGTGGTACCACTTGAAAGGTGGGTGTATCGGATGAACCACTTGAAAGGTTCTACAGGAAACTTCTAGTTTTTAGTTATTAAACTTCTGCATTCGAAGTTTCGTAACAGTCCTCGTACCGTGTTATTCCGATCATTTTTCTATATATATATATATATATAATATATATATATATATATATATAGTATATATATATATATATATATATACATATATACTATATATTATATAACCAGTATATGTATATATATACAAATATATATATATATGATATATCTAATATATATATATATATAGGTAAAAAAGAAGTAGTAAATAGTGCAAAAGTTTGTAGAAAAATTTGACGAAGTTTCGGATTAACACATCAGGTGGCAAAAAATAAAATGCAACTAATCGTTGACACGGCCCCCACCCAAAACGTACAATTTTTAAAAAATACACAATAAAATTGGGTACGGTAATTTAGTAAAAACCGGCTAGGAAAAACAGAAAACCGACAGGTGTTTTAGTGTGTTAAGTGGTACCACAGGTAAAACAATGCAGGGAAATTGCTTAGTTTATAACAGTACAAATCTAACGTTTCAGACCATGGGGGACAGGGTTCCAAGTTTCATAATTAGAAACGATTTTCGGCAGCTAGGGCGAGACGGTGGGTCATGATCGGAACCTCGACACGAGAGCACAACTGGCCGCCGAAACCCCCGGCACGAACCGGACTAACCACAACAAAGTCACCGATAGAGCATGTTGACGGGGGATGGGGCGGGATGTGTGCAGGCGATTGAACGTTCTATGATCGTGTGTGGCTACAGGGAACCCTGGGAGGTTCTGTCTGATTGACCGCAGGTGCTCAGTCGACTCCTGTCACTTCTTTTGCTTCATACCTACCTACTCATAAGTGCTACGCAGTGTGTTTCTACTTTGACCTACATATATATATATATATAATATATATATATATATATATATATATATATATATATATTATATATATATATATATATATATATATACAGTCCTATTTTTTGCACTGATGAGTGCAGTCGTGTACGAACAGCCTGTTTGCCTTACCTGTAAACTCCATCCATTATTGATCATATATAAAAGCTCTTCTAAAGAATCGAGAACTAACTTTCGAGTGCCAACCGAACTTTTTACGTTATTATATTTAAAAATATATCTATATATATAGTATATATATTATATATATACATATATAATATATATTATATATATATATATATATATATATATAAATTATATATATATATATATATATATATATATATATATATATATATAATATATATATATATATATATATATATATATCAATACAGAAACTGACGAATAACACGGTAAATGGACTGTTACGAAACTTCATAATGCAGAAAGTTAAATAACCACAAAAAAAAAACTAGAAGTTCCTGTAGATCTACCTAATTACCCTGGAGACCGCTATACCAATTAAAAAGTGGACTTTCGGATAGATCTGCTATCCTTGGGTCACTATAGTTTTCAATAACGAATAATGCAAAGAGCAATAAAGTCCTGAGCGTAGCTCTGGCTCCAGATAAGGCCGTTCCGTAACGTTAATACAAACAAAGACTTAGCCCCTTCCTAAGCCAAAAAATAATTTAAGAAAAAAAAGAAATTTGCTATCTAAAATTGACTCCTTGGTGTTTGACGAGGATTATAAAAACTATTAACGTGAAGGTATGCGTGACAATCTGTAGGTCCCGAATAGATAGATGTTTCTTACTTGCCTTCCATTTCTGAAATCGATAACAAATACATCGAGAAATGGGACTTCCTTGGTAGAAGATTCAATTGTAAACTTTGTTGGAATTATGGAAATTGTGGAAATTGTTGGAATTATTTACAAAGGAGAAAAAAAATGGATCAGGCTCCTGTTTCCCCTTGTCCCTATTAACATAAAAAATATCATCTATGTATCTAACATAAAAGGAAGGTTTTGGGAGGGGAGTTGGTAAGTAATCCTGTTCAAGGAAAATGAATGAAGGATGTTGGCATACGACGGGGCCATTCTAGTACCCATAGCGGTACCGCCTCAAATGGAGTGTAGTGGACAATTATTTAAACATGAAATTGTTTGATGTGACAGAATGAACCTTAATTCAACTGAAGAAAGCTCACACATGCTCTGTGATACCATTCGAAGCCATCCATCGTACTGCAAGCTACAACGCACCTCTTCATGCGGAATATTCGTTATACAGGGCAGAGACGTTCCAAGGTAAACCAGAATGGTATCAGTAACAACATGCCGGACTCACCAACTGGTCGGAACAGTGATGTGTTTTCGAGAGAGCCGGTAGACCGATTTTAGTGTCAGAGAATAGACACATTAACGGAGTGTATTGCTGCCTATGTCGATTACCATATACAACCTCTACTCTCCCTTATTCCCCAGCCCTACATTCAGGACAGGCACCCACTTCCTCAAGAAGCTTACTTATCTTCCACCCCTTGTTAATGATACCATTCTGGTTACCTTGGTCCGTCTTTGCTAACTCTGTGGATTGCAAAACTCTTTTGGCTCCATGAGTTTTGCTTATTGTAACTCATTTTTTTTTTTTGTTCAGCAGTACAAAAATTTGTTAAATGTATCCGAATTCTTTTCTAGTTACAAATACACTCGTATGCACAACCGGATGACATTTGAAGATAGTTTGGATGCTAACTAACATTCTCTAATGACCGCAATAGCGTTTGGACAGTCAGAGCTTTCGGAAGCTTCCCCTTGTTCCCGGTCACAAGCACCCTGTAAAACGCTAAAGCCTACTTTCAGAGTAATTTTTTAGTTCGTACCTGCGATAAACTCATAAAACTCACAAAATGTATGCAAAACCTGTAGAAAAAAAAAAAAAAAAAAAAACCAAAACATAAACAAATTAAGGCAGATTTTGGATATGTTTAACTCTATACAAATCAAATCACATATTACTGTATTACAGCCAACAATTTAACTTATAAAATATATGTTGTTCCAGTATACGGTGAAATGAGATCCAAGATGAAAATTAAAGTTCTTAGTTTTCAAATAGCTCTGGAACTAAGGAGAGTGAATTTTGGGACTCCTACGCAAAGTTGACGCTTGAGACATCGGAAGTATAACTGCTCTTTAGGATGAGGTCTGATCGGATACTTCTCATGTGACTATCCTAATTCAGGGCGACCGACATAGCATTGGTTCATTGTAATTTTACAACATACAACGTTGATGATTACGATGACGACGACGACTTTGGCGATTGACAACGACGACGAACGATGCATTAATGACGAAGACTACATGTACGATGACCGGACGATGATGATGGACGATGACTATGACGATAACGATTACGATTACGATGACGCTGATGATGACGATTCCTGGTGACGATGTCGATCAGGATGACGATCAGGATGACGGTGACGATGAATTTGACGGTTGCGAGTGCAAGATAAAAATGTCGGCCGACCACGACCACTCCTACAAAGATGATGATGGTAATTACATGGCCTTGAAGACGCAGTTGTGTTACGACGATAAGCGACTCTAACAATGTATAGAAAACATGTGGCATATAAATTAACACTTCACGTTGGGTGGCTACCCAAATCAACAAATGAAGGATCAAATTTGGTTTCTTTTGAGAGGCGTCGATTCATATGTGAAAGTTAGGTTTGCTTTTAAATAACCCCCACCTTATCCAGTAACTCAGTTCTACATCAAACACCCTGCTGGTAAATTTCATTACTTTCAAATGCCACTTTCGGTCTTTATTATCCACCCGTCCATAACCGTTTCTCTTATTAGCCGCCATTGGTTCATTGGGAGGAGAAGGCAGGAGCGTATCCAGGTTTTTGGTGTCGTGGGGGCCCAAAGTCGACTCATCGTCCCCATTCAGGGGCCCGCTGCTGTTTGTAAGTACTTATCAACCTTACAATCTTGGACAAAACTCGTTGGGACACCCCCGCTCCCCTTCACAAAGTTGACCATTTTCACGGCAACTTTGGAAGGGGGAGCGGGGGCTTCATGTAAACCTGGGAACGGAGATTCAAGAATATTATGACAAAGCGTCCCAACAGTTTTGTCCAAGATGGTCTGAGAAATTCGAGAAGTTAGAACTGCTCGCGGCCCACGGTAGAAAGTGTTTCTTTGCGTTGCGTTGATTCGCAAAAGGGTAGGTGTCTTTTCTTTAGGTATAAGAGAACAGTAACAGAGAATAATCAGCATATTCTGAGTCCATATTAAAGTTCTTGTTAATATAATACTATTGAAGCTAAAAGTACTGCGAAGGTAGCTAAATAAGTTCAAAGCGTCCTCTCGTTCAGGAAGAAATTTTCAATAGTCATATATTTTGGGCTCACGCTGTCTGACCAGGTACCAAATAAAAAGAACATTCAGCAGAAGTACGTATTGTATCCTGCCTATTACTTTATATTAAATTAATTTACCAGAAATAAGTTAAAAAGTACTTGAATGTATATTCATTTCACATTTATAACGCAGTTACTTTCATTTGAGTAGCTGAAACTATACAGAAAATATGCCATACATGCTAATTTGACGAGACAGGGGTGAAGGCTTAGTTACCCAAACGGTCTACCATTTGTTTTGAGAGCAAATTTGAAAGCAAAATGTAAAGAAATTGAGTCGGCTAAAAGAAGGCATAATAGATACGTCATCAGCTTCATGTGACATGAAAAAATGTTGTCATAGGCATCAAATTTGCTTCAGAATAAGTCTAAAACCAGCCCTAATTAACGATCTACCATCGTTATAATAAAAAGCTTGGCTTGCAGTTCTGCTTTTAACATTTCATGGTAGATCGTGGCGCTCTTTCAGTTAAAATCTTGCCTTCTTACCACTAGTTTGCAATAGCAGTGAGACTCTTCGATCTATCCATGAAAGAAATTGTTTTGTTTTCCGTCTTACAACTTAAGAAGAGTTGTCATCCTCCTTTCAATTTGCTAAAAAATGCAACGCATATGGCTGCCATAGACGTCGTTACGGAAAGTAAACATTTCTGCCTGGCATTCCCTGCGAATACCTGAAACAGTCTATCCATTATGATCTCGCCAACCAACAATAAATCAGTATAAACAAATAAACAAAACAACACATTAAAACAATTTTAAATTATACTTTCATTTGGCTAAAATCCTCAGGCCTATAAGCCTCCGAAAAAGTGTACTGAATACAGCTGCTCGGAAAATTAACCATTTTTCTATTGAATTTGTTCTCGTAAATCGCCCACTTAAAACTCAGACAATCTTGGACAAAACTCGTTGGGACACCCCCGCTCCCCTTCACAAAGTTGACCATTTTCACGGCATACAGTCATTCTCTCTGCGCAACTTTGGAAGGGGGAGCGGGGGCTTCATGTAAACCTGGGAACGGAGATTCAAGAATATTATGACAAAGCGTCCCAACAGTTTTGTCCAAGATTGTCTGAGAAATTCGAGAAGTTAGAACTGCTCGCGGCCCACGGTAGAAAGTGTTTCTTTGCGTTGCGTTGATTCGCAAAAGGGTAGGTGTCTTTTCTTTAGGTATAAGAGAACAGTAACAGAGAATAATCAGCATATTCTGAGTCCATATTAAAGTTCTTGTTAATATAATACTATTGAAGCTAAAAGTACTGCGAAGGTAGCTAAATAAGTTCAAAGCGTCCTCTCGTTCAGGAAGAAATTTTCAATAGTCATATATTTTGGGCTCACACTGTCTGACCAGGTACCAAATAAAAAAAAACATTCAGCAGAAGTACGTATTGTATCCTGCCTATTACTTTATATTAAATTAATTTACCAGAAATAAGTTAAAAAGTACTTGAATGTATATTCATTTCACATTTATAACGCAGTTACTTTCATTTGAGTAGCTGAAACTATACAGAAAATATGCCATACATGCTAATTTGACGAGACAAGGGGTGAAGGCTTAGTTACCCAAACGGTCTACCATTTGTTTTGAGAGCAAATTTGAAAGCAAAATGTAAAGAAATTGAGTCGGCTAAAAGAAGGCATAATAGATACGTCATCAGCTTCATGTGACATGAAAAAATGTTGTCATAGGCATCAAATTTGCTTCAGAATAAGTCTAAAACCAGCCCTAATTAACGATCTACCATCGTTATAATAAAAAGCTTGGCTTGCAGTTCTGCTTTTAACATTTCATGGTAGATCGTGGCGCTCTTTCAGTTAAAATCTTGCCTTCTTACCACTAGTTTGCAATAGCAGTGAGACTCTTCGATCTATCCATGAAAGAAATTGTTTTGTTTTCCGTCTTACAACTTAAGAAGAGTTGTCATCCTCCTTTCAATTTGCTAAAAAATGCAACGCATATGGCTGCCATAGACGTCGTTACGGAAAGTAAACATTTCTGCCTGGCATTCCCTGCGAATACCTGAAACAGTCTATCCATTATGATCTCGCCAACCAACAATAAATCAGTATAAACAAATAAACAAAACAACACATTAAAACAATTTTAAATTATACTTTCATTTGGCTAAAATCCTCAGGCCTATAAGCCTCCGAAAAAGTGTACTGAATACAGCTGCTCGGAAAATTAACCATTTTTCTATTGAATTTGTTCTCGTAAATCGCCCACTTAAAACTCAGACAATCTTGGACAAAACTCGTTGGGACACCCCCGCTCCCCTTCACAAAGTTGACCATTTTCACGGCAACTTTGGAAGGGGGAGCGGGGGCTTCATGTAAACCTGGGAACGGAGATTCAAGAATATTATGACAAAGCGTCCCAACAGTTTTGTCCAAGATGGTCTGAGAAATTCGAGAAGTTAGAACTGCTCGCGGCCCACGGTAGAAAGTGTTTCTTTGCGTTGCGTTGATTCGCAAAAGGGTAGGTGTCTTTTCTTTAGGTATAAGAGAACAGTAACAGAGAATAATCAGCATATTCTGAGTCCATATTAAAGTTCTTGTTAATATAATACTATTGAAGCTAAAAGTACTGCGAAGGTAGCTAAATAAGTTCAAAGCGTCCTCTCGTTCAGGAAGAAATTTTCAATAGTCATATATTTTGGGCTCACGCTGTCTGACCAGGTACCAAATAAAAAGAACATTCAGCAGAAGTACGTATTGTATCCTGCCTATTACTTTATATTAAATTAATTTACCAGAAATAAGTTAAAAAGTACTTGAATGTATATTCATTTCACATTTATAACGCAGTTACTTTCATTTGAGTAGCTGAAACTATACAGAAAATATGCCATACATGCTAATTTGACGAGACCAGGGGTGAAGGCTTAGTTACCCAAACGGTCTACCATTTGTTTTGAGAGCAAATTTGAAAGCAAAATGTAAAGAAATTGAGTCGGCTAAAAGAAGGCATAATAGATACGTCATCAGCTTCATGTGACATGAAAAAATGTTGTCATAGGCATCAAATTTGCTTCAGAATAAGTCTAAAACCAGCCCTAATTAACGATCTACCATCGTTATAATAAAAAGCTTGGCTTGCAGTTCTGCTTTTAACATTTCATGGTAGATCGTGGCGCTCTTTCAGTTAAAATCTTGCCTTCTTACCACTAGTTTGCAATAGCAGTGAGACTCTTCGATCTATCCATGAAAGAAATTGTTTTGTTTTCCGTCTTACAACTTAAGAAGAGTTGTCATCCTCCTTTCAATTTGCTAAAAAATGCAACGCATATGGCTGCCATAGACGTCGTTACGGAAAGTAAACATTTCTGCCTGGCATTCCCTGCGAATACCTGAAACAGTCTATCCATTATGATCTCGCCAACCAACAATAAATCAGTATAAACAAATAAACAAAACAACACATTAAAACAATTTTAAATTATACTTTCATTTGGCTAAAATCCTCAGGCCTATAAGCCTCCGAAAAAGTGTACTGAATACAGCTGCTCGGAAAATTAACCATTTTTCTATTGAATTTGTTCTCGTAAATCGCCCACTTAAAACTCAGACAATCTTGGACAAAACTCGTTGGGACACCCCCGCTCCCCTTCACAAAGTTGACCATTTTCACGGCATACAGTCATTCTCTCTGCGCAACTTTGGAAGGGGGAGCGGGGGCTTCATGTAAACCTGGGAACGGAGATTCAAGAATATTATGACAAAGCGTCCCAACAGTTTTGTCCAAGATTGTCTGAGAAATTCGAGAAGTTAGAACTGCTCGCGGCCCACGGTAGAAAGTGTTTCTTTGCGTTGCGTTGATTCGCAAAAGGGTAGGTGTCTTTTCTTTAGGTATAAGAGAACAGTAACAGAGAATAATCAGCATATTCTGAGTCCATATTAAAGTTCTTGTTAATATAATACTATTGAAGCTAAAAGTACTGCGAAGGTAGCTAAATAAGTTCAAAGCGTCCTCTCGTTCAGGAAGAAATTTTCAATAGTCATATATTTTGGGCTCACACTGTCTGACCAGGTACCAAATAAAAAAAAACATTCAGCAGAAGTACGTATTGTATCCTGCCTATTACTTTATATTAAATTAATTTACCAGAAATAAGTTAAAAAGTACTTGAATGTATATTCATTTCACATTTATAACGCAGTTACTTTCATTTGAGTAGCTGAAACTATACAGAAAATATGCCATACATGCTAATTTGACGAGACAGAGGGTGAAGGCTTAGTTACCCAAACGGTCTACCATTTGTTTTGAGAGCAAATTTGAAAGCAAAATGTAAAGAAATTGAGTCGGCTAAAAGAAGGCATAATAGATACGTCATCAGCTTCATGTGACATGAAAAAATGTTGTCATAGGCATCAAATTTGCTTCAGAATAAGTCTAAAACCAGCCCTAATTAACGATCTACCATCGTTATAATAAAAAGCTTGGCTTGCAGTTCTGCTTTTAACATTTCATGGTAGATCGTGGCGCTCTTTCAGTTAAAATCTTGCCTTCTTACCACTAGTTTGCAATAGCAGTGAGACTCTTCGATCTATCCATGAAAGAAATTGTTTTGTTTTCCGTCTTACAACTTAAGAAGAGTTGTCATCCTCCTTTCAATTTGCTAAAAAATGCAACGCATATGGCTGCCATAGACGTCGTTACGGAAAGTAAACATTTCTGCCTGGCATTCCCTGCGAATACCTGAAACAGTCTATCCATTATGATCTCGCCAACCAACAATAAATCAGTATAAACAAATAAACAAAACAACACATTAAAACAATTTTAAATTATACTTTCATTTGGCTAAAATCCTCAGGCCTATAAGCCTCCGAAAAAGTGTACTGAATACAGCTGCTCGGAAAATTAACCATTTTTCTATTGAATTTGTTCTCGTAAATCGCCCACTTAAAACTCAGACAATCTTGGACAAAACTCGTTGGGACACCCCCGCTCCCCTTCACAAAGTTGACCATTTTCACGGCAACTTTGGAAGGGGGAGCGGGGGCTTCATGTAAACCTGGGAACGGAGATTCAAGAATATTATGACAAAGCGTCCCAACAGTTTTGTCCAAGATTGTCTGAGAAATTCGAGAAGTTAGAACTGCTCGCGGCCCACGGTAGAAAGTGTTTCTTTGCGTTGCGTTGATTCGCAAAAGGGTAGGTGTCTTTTCTTTAGATATAAGAGAACAGTAACAGAGAATAATCAGCATATTCTGAGTCCATATTAAAGTTCTTGTTAATATAATACTATTGAAGCTAAAAGTACTGCGAAGGTAGCTAAATAAGTTCAAAGCGTCCTCTCGTTCAGGAAGAAATTTTCAATAGTCATATATTTTGGGCTCACACTGTCTGACCAGGTACCAAATAAAAAAAAACATTCAGCAGAAGTACGTATTGTATCCTGCCTATTACTTTATATTAAATTAATTTACCAGAAATAAGTTAAAAAGTACTTGAATGTATATTCATTTCACATTTATAACGCAGTTACTTTCATTTGAGTAGCTGAAACTATACAGAAAATATGCCATACATGCTAATTTGACGAGACCGGGGGTGAAGGCTTAGTTACCCAAACGGTCTACCATTTGTTTTGAGAGCAAATTTGAAAGCAAAATGTAAAGAAATTGAGTCGGCTAAAAGAAGGCATAATAGATACGTCATCAGCTTCATGTGACATGAAAAAATGTTGTCATAGGCATCAAATTTGCTTCAGAATAAGTCTAAAACCAGCCCTAATTAACGATCTACCATCGTTATAATAAAAAGCTTGGCTTGCAGTTCTGCTTTTAACATTTCATGGTAGATCGTGGCGCTCTTTCAGTTAAAATCTTGCCTTCTTACCACTAGTTTGCAATAGCAGTGAGACTCTTCGATCTATCCATGAAAGAAATTGTTTTGTTTTCCGTCTTACAACTTAAGAAGAGTTGTCATCCTCCTTTCAATTTGCTAAAAAATGCAACGCATATGGCTGCCATAGACGTCGTTACGGAAAGTAAACATTTCTGCCTGGCATTCCCTGCGAATACCTGAAACAGTCTATCCATTATGATCTCGCCAACCAACAATAAATCAGTATAAACAAATAAACAAAACAACACATTAAAACAATTTTAAATTATACTTTCATTTGGCTAAAATCCTCAGGCCTATAAGCCTCCGAAAAAGTGTACTGAATACAGCTGCTCGGAAAATTAACCATTTTTCTATTGAATTTGTTCTCGTAAATCGCCCACTTAAAACTCAGACAATCTTGGACAAAACTCGTTGGGACACCCCCGCTCCCCTTCACAAAGTTGACCATTTTCACGGCATACAGTCATTCTCTCTGCGCAACTTTGGAAGGGGGAGCGGGGGCTTCATGTAAACCTGGGAACGGAGATTCAAGAATATTATGACAAAGCGTCCCAACAGTTTTGTCCAAGATTGTCTGAGAAATTCGAGAAGTTAGAACTGCTCGCGGCCCACGGTAGAAAGTGTTTCTTTGCGTTGCGTTGATTCGCAAAAGGGTAGGTGTCTTTTCTTTAGGTATAAGAGAACAGTAACAGAGAATAATCAGCATATTCTGAGTCCATATTAAAGTTCTTGTTAATATAATACTATTGAAGCTAAAAGTACTGCGAAGGTAGCTAAATAAGTTCAAAGCGTCCTCTCGTTCAGGAAGAAATTTTCAATAGTCATATATTTTGGGCTCACACTGTCTGACCAGGTACCAAATAAAAAAAAACATTCAGCAGAAGTACGTATTGTATCCTGCCTATTACTTTATATTAAATTAATTTACCAGAAATAAGTTAAAAAGTACTTGAATGTATATTCATTTCACATTTATAACGCAGTTACTTTCATTTGAGTAGCTGAAACTATACAGAAAATATGCCATACATGCTAATTTGACGAGACAGGGGTGAAGGCTTAGTTACCCAAACGGTCTACCATTTGTTTTGAGAGCAAATTTGAAAGCAAAATGTAAAGAAATTGAGTCGGCTAAAAGAAGGCATAATAGATACGTCATCAGCTTCATGTGACATGAAAAAATGTTGTCATAGGCATCAAATTTGCTTCAGAATAAGTCTAAAACCAGCCCTAATTAACGATCTACCATCGTTATAATAAAAAGCTTGGCTTGCAGTTCTGCTTTTAACATTTCATGGTAGATCGTGGCGCTCTTTCAGTTAAAATCTTGCCTTCTTACCACTAGTTTGCAATAGCAGTGAGACTCTTCGATCTATCCATGAAAGAAATTGTTTTGTTTTCCGTCTTACAACTTAAGAAGAGTTGTCATCCTCCTTTCAATTTGCTAAAAAATGCAACGCATATGGCTGCCATAGACGTCGTTACGGAAAGTAAACATTTCTGCCTGGCATTCCCTGCGAATACCTGAAACAGTCTATCCATTATGATCTCGCCAACCAACAATAAATCAGTATAAACAAATAAACAAAACAACACATTAAAACAATTTTAAATTATACTTTCATTTGGCTAAAATCCTCAGGCCTATAAGCCTCCGAAAAAGTGTACTGAATACAGCTGCTCGGAAAATTAACCATTTTTCTATTGAATTTGTTCTCGTAAATCGCCCACTTAAAACTCAGACAATCTTGGACAAAACTCGTTGGGACACCCCCGCTCCCCTTCACAAAGTTGACCATTTTCACGGCATACAGTCATTCTCTCTGCGCAACTTTGGAAGGGGGAGCGGGGGCTTCATGTAAACCTGGGAACGGAGATTCAAGAATATTATGACAAAGCGTCCCAACAGTTTTGTCCAAGATTGTCTGAGAAATTCGAGAAGTTAGAACTGCTCGCGGCCCACGGTAGAAAGTGTTTCTTTGCGTTGCGTTGATTCGCAAAAGGGTAGGTGTCTTTTCTTTAGGTATAAGAGAACAGTAACAGAGAATAATCAGCATATTCTGAGTCCATATTAAAGTTCTTGTTAATATAATACTATTGAAGCTAAAAGTACTGCGAAGGTAGCTAAATAAGTTCAAAGCGTCCTCTCGTTCAGGAAGAAATTTTCAATAGTCATATATTTTGGGCTCACACTGTCTGACCAGGTACCAAATAAAAAGAACATTCAGCAGAAGTACGTATTGTATCCTGCCTATTACTTTATATTAAATTAATTTACCAGAAATAAGTTAAAAAGTACTTGAATGTATATTCATTTCACATTTATAACGCAGTTACTTTCATTTGAGTAGCTGAAACTATACAGAAAATATGCCATACATGCTAATTTGACGAGACCGGGGGTGAAGGCTTAGTTACCCAAACGGTCTACCATTTGTTTTGAGAGCAAATTTGAAAGCAAAATGTAAAGAAATTGAGTCGGCTAAAAGAAGGCATAATAGATACGTCATCAGCTTCATGTGACATGAAAAAATGTTGTCATAGGCATCAAATTTGCTTCAGAATAAGTCTAAAACCAGCCCTAATTAACGATCTACCATCGTTATAATAAAAAGCTTGGCTTGCAGTTCTGCTTTTAACATTTCATGGTAGATCGTGGCGCTCTTTCAGTTAAAATCTTGCCTTCTTACCACTAGTTTGCAATAGCAGTGAGACTCTTCGATCTATCCATGAAAGAAATTGTTTTGTTTTCCGTCTTACAACTTAAGAAGAGTTGTCATCCTCCTTTCAATTTGCTAAAAAATGCAACGCATATGGCTGCCATAGACGTCGTTACGGAAAGTAAACATTTCTGCCTGGCATTCCCTGCGAATACCTGAAACAGTCTATCCATTATGATCTCGCCAACCAACAATAAATCAGTATAAACAAATAAACAAAACAACACATTAAAACAATTTTAAATTATACTTTCATTTGGCTAAAATCCTCAGGCCTATAAGCCTCCGAAAAAGTGTACTGAATACAGCTGCTCGGAAAATTAACCATTTTTCTATTGAATTTGTTCTCGTAAATCGCCCACTTAAAACTCAGACAATCTTGGACAAAACTCGTTGGGACACCCCCGCTCCCCTTCACAAAGTTGACCATTTTCACGGCAACTTGACCATTTTCACGGCAACTTTGGAAGGGGGAGCGGGGGCTTCATGTAAACCTGGGAACGGAGATTCAAGAATATTATGACAAAGCGTCCCAACAGTTTTGTCCAAGATGGTCTGAGAAATTCGAGAAGTTAGAACTGCTCGCGGCCCACGGTAGAAAGTGTTTCTTTGCGTTGCGTTGATTCGCAAAAGGGTAGGTGTCTTTTCTTTAGGTATAAGAGAACAGTAACAGAGAATAATCAGCATATTCTGAGTCCATATTAAAGTTCTTGTTAATATAATACTATTGAAGCTAAAAGTACTGCGAAGGTAGCTAAATAAGTTCAAAGCGTCCTCTCGTTCAGGAAGAAATTTTCAATAGTCATATATTTTGGGCTCACGCTGTCTGACCAGGTACCAAATAAAAAGAACATTCAGCAGAAGTACGTATTGTATCCTGCCTATTACTTTATATTAAATTAATTTACCAGAAATAAGTTAAAAAGTACTTGAATGTATATTCATTTCACATTTATAACGCAGTTACTTTCATTTGAGTAGCTGAAACTATACAGAAAATATGCCATACATGCTAATTTGACGAGACCGGGGGTGAAGGCTTAGTTACCCAAACGGTCTACCATTTGTTTTGAGAGCAAATTTGAAAGCAAAATGTAAAGAAATTGAGTCGGCTAAAAGAAGGCATAATAGATACGTCATCAGCTTCATGTGACATGAAAAAATGTTGTCATAGGCATCAAATTTGCTTCAGAATAAGTCTAAAACCAGCCCTAATTAACGATCTACCATCGTTATAATAAAAAGCTTGGCTTGCAGTTCTGCTTTTAACATTTCATGGTAGATCGTGGCGCTCTTTCAGTTAAAATCTTGCCTTCTTACCACTAGTTTGCAATAGCAGTGAGACTCTTCGATCTATCCATGAAAGAAATTGTTTTGTTTTCCGTCTTACAACTTAAGAAGAGTTGTCATCCTCCTTTCAATTTGCTAAAAAATGCAACGCATATGGCTGCCATAGACGTCGTTACGGAAAGTAAACATTTCTGCCTGGCATTCCCTGCGAATACCTGAAACAGTCTATCCATTATGATCTCGCCAACCAACAATAAATCAGTATAAACAAATAAACAAAACAACACATTAAAACAATTTTAAATTATACTTTCATTTGGCTAAAATCCTCAGGCCTATAAGCCTCCGAAAAAGTGTACTGAATACAGCTGCTCGGAAAATTAACCATTTTTCTATTGAATTTGTTCTCGTAAATCGCCCACTTAAAACTCAGACAATCTTGGACAAAACTCGTTGGGACACCCCCGCTCCCCTTCACAAAGTTGACCATTTTCACGGCAACTTTGGAAGGGGGAGCGGGGGCTTCATGTAAACCTGGGAACGGAGATTCAAGAATATTATGACAAAGCGTCCCAACAGTTTTGTCCAAGATGGTCTGAGAAATTCGAGAAGTTAGAACTGCTCGCGGCCCACGGTAGAAAGTGTTTCTTTGCGTTGCGTTGATTCGCAAAAGGGTAGGTGTCTTTTCTTTAGGTATAAGAGAACAGTAACAGAGAATAATCAGCATATTCTGAGTCCATATTAAAGTTCTTGTTAATATAATACTATTGAAGCTAAAAGTACTGCGAAGGTAGCTAAATAAGTTCAAAGCGTCCTCTCGTTCAGGAAGAAATTTTCAATAGTCATATATTTTGGGCTCACGCTGTCTGACCAGGTACCAAATAAAAAGAACATTCAGCAGAAGTACGTATTGTATCCTGCCTATTACTTTATATTAAATTAATTTACCAGAAATAAGTTAAAAAGTACTTGAATGTATATTCATTTCACATTTATAACGCAGTAACTTTCATTTGAGTAGCTGAAACTATACAGAAAATATGCCATACATGCTAATTTGACGAGACCGGGGGTGAAGGCTAAGTTAACCAAACGGTCTACCATTTGTTTTGAGAGCAAATTTGAAAGCAAAATGTAAAGAAATTGAGTCGGCTAAAAGAAGGCATAATAGATACGTCATCAGCTTCATGTGACATGAAAAAATGTTGTCATAGGCATCAAATTTGCTTCAGAATAAGTCTAAAACCAGCCCTAATTAACGATCTACCATCGTTATAATAAAAAGCTTGGCTTGCAGTTCTGCTTTTAACATTTCATGGTAGATCGTGGCGCTCTTTCAGTTAAAATCTTGCCTTCTTACCACTAGTTTGCAATAGCAGTGAGACTCTTCGATCTATCCATGAAAGAAATTGTTTTGTTTTCCGTCTTACAACTTAAGAAGAGTTGTCATCCTCCTTTTAATTTGCTAAAAAATGCAACGCATATGGCTGCCATAGACGTCGTTACGGAACGTAAACATTTCTGCCTGGCATTCCCTGCGAATACCTGAAACAGTCTATCCATTATGATCTCGCCAACCAACAATAAATCAGTATAAACAAATAAACAAAACAACACATTAAAACAATTTTAAATTATACTTTCATTTGGCTAAAATCCTCAGGCCTATAAGCCTCCGAAAAAGTGTACTGAATACAGCTGCTCGGAAAATTAACCATTTTTCTATTGAATTTGTTCTCGTAAATCGCTCACTTAAAACTCAGACAATCTTGGACAAAACTCGTTGGGACACCCCCGCTCCCCTTCACAAAGTTGACCATTTTCACGGCATACTTTGGAAGGGGGAGCGGGGGCTTCATGTAAACCTGGGAACGGAGATTCAAGAATATTATGACAAAGCGTCCCAACAGTTTTGTCCAAGATTGTCTGAGAAATTCGAGAAGTTAGAACTGCTCGCGGCCCACGGTAGAAAGTGTTTCTTTGCGTTGCGTTGATTCGCAAAAGGGTAGGTGTCTTTTCTTTAGGTATAAGAGAACAGTAACAGAGAATAATCAGCATATTCTGAGTCCATATTGAAGTTCTTGTTAATATAATACTATTGAAGCTAAAAGTACTGCGAAGGTAGCTAAATAAGTTCAAAGCGTCCTCTCGTTCAGGAAGACATTTTCAATAGTCAAGAATTTTGGGCTCACACTGTCTGAACAGGTACCAAATAAAAAGAACATTCAGCAGAAGTACGTGTTGTATCCTGCCTATTACTTTATATTAAAGTAATTTACCAGAAATAAGTTAAAAAGTACTTGAATGTATATTCATTTCACCTTTATAACGCAGTAACTTTCATTTGAGTAGCTGAAACTATACAGAAAATATGCCATACATGCTAATTTGACGAGACCGGGGGTGAAGGCTAAGTTAACCAAACGGTCTACCATTTGTTTTGAGAGCAAATTTGAAAGCAAAATGTAAAGAAATTGAGTCGGCTAAAAGAAGGCATAATAGATACGTCATCAGCTTCATGTAACATGAAAAAATGTTGTCATAGGCATCAAATTCGCTTCAAAATATGTCTAAAACCAGCCCTAATTAACGATCTACCATCGTTATAATAAAAAGCTTGGCTTGCAGTTCTGCTTTTAACATTTCATGGTAGATCGTGGCGCTCTTTCAGTTAAAATCTTGCCTTCTTACCACTAGTTTGCAATAGCAGTGAGACTCTTCGATCTATCCATGAAAGAAATTGTTTTGTTTTCCGTCTTACAACTTAAGAAGAGTTGTCATCCTCCTTTTAATTTGCTAAAAAATGCAACGCATATGGCTGCCATAGACGTCGTTACGGAACGTAAACATTTCTGCCTGGCATTCCCTGCGAATACCTGAAACAGTCTATCCATTATGATCTCGCCAACCAACAATAAATCAGTATAAACAAATAAACAAAACAACACATTAAAACAATTTTAAATTATACTTTCATTTGGCTAAAATCCTCAGGCCTATAAGCCTCCGAAAAAGTGTACTGAATACAGCTGCTCGGAAAATTAACCATTTTTCTATTGAATTTGTTCTCGTAAATCGCTCACTTAAAACTCAGACAATCTTGGACAAAACTCGTTGGGACACCCCCGCTCCCCTTCACAAAGTTGACCATTTTCACGGCATACAGTCCAACTTTGGAAGGGGGAGCGGGGGCTTCATGTAAACCTGGGAACGGAGATTCAAGAATATTATGACAAAGCGTCCCAACAGTTTTGTCCAAGATTGTCTGAGAAATTCGAGAAGTTAGAACTGCTCGCGGCCCACGGTAGAAAGTGTTTCTTTGCGTTGCGTTGATTCGCAAAAGGGTAGGTGTCTTTTCTTTAGGTATAAGAGAACAGTAACAGAGAATAATCAGCATATTCTGAGTCCATATTGAAGTTCTTGTTAATATAATACTATTGAAGCTAAAAGCATTGGGAAGGTAGCTAAATAAGTTCAAAGCGTCCTCTCGTTCAGGAAAATATTTTCAATAGTGACGTATTTTGGGCTCACACTGTCTGAACAGGTACCAAATAAAAAGAACATTCAGCAGAAGTACGTGTTGTATCCTGCCTATTACTTTATATTAAAGTAATTTACCAGAAATAAGTTAAAAAGTACTTGAATGTATATTCATTTCACCTTTATAACGCAGTAACTTTCATTTGAGTAGCTGAAACTATACAGAAAATATGCCATACATGCTAATTTGACGAGACCGGGGGTGAAGGCTAAGTTAACCAAACGGTCTACCATTTGTTTTGAGAGCAAATTTGAAAGCAAAATGTAAAGAAATTGAGTCGGCTAAAAGAAGGCATAATAGATACGTCATCAGCTTCATGTAACATGAAAAAATGTTGTCATAGGCATCAAATTCGCTTCAAAATATGTCTAAAACCAGCCCTAATTAACGATCTACCATCGTTATAATAAAAAGCTTGGCTTGCAGTTCTGCTTTTAACATTTCATGGTAGATCGTGGCGCTCTTTCAGTTAAAATCTTGCCTTCTTACCACTAGTTTGCAATAGCAGTGAGACTCTTCGATCTATCCATGAAAGAAATTGTTTTGTTTTCCGTCTTACAACTTAAGAAGAGTTGTCATCCTCCTTTTAATTTGCTAAAAAATGCAACGCATATGGCTGCCATAGACGTCGTTACGGAACGTAAACATTTCTGCCTGGCATTCCCTGCGAATACCTGAAACAGTCTATCCATTATGATCTCGCCAACCAACAATAAATCAGTATAAACAAATAAACAAAACAACACATTAAAACAATTTTAAATTATACTTTCATTTGGCTAAAATCCTCAGGCCTATAAGCCTCCGAAAAAGTGTACTGAATACAGCTGCTCGGAAAATTAACCATTTTTCTATTGAATTTGTTCTCGTAAATCGCTCACTTAAAACTCAGACAATCTTGGACAAAACTCGTTGGGACACCCCCGCTCCCCTTCACAAAGTTGACCATTTTCACGGCATACAGTCATTCTCTCTGCGCAACTTTGGAAGGGGGAGCGGGGGCTTCATGTAAACCTGGGAACGGAGATTCAAGAATATTATGACAAAGCGTCCCAACAGTTTTGTCCAAGATTGTCTGAGAAATTCGAGAAGTTAGAACTGCTCGCGGCCCACGGTAGAAAGTGTTTCTTTGCGTTGCGTTGATTCGCAAAAGGGTAGGTGTCTTTTCTTTAGGTATAAGAGAACAGTAACAGAGAATAATCAGCATATTCTGAGTCCATATTGAAGTTCTTGTTAATATAATACTATTGAAGCTAAAAGCATTGGGAAGGTAGCTAAATAAGTTCAAAGCGTCCTCTCGTTCAGGAAGACATTTTCAATAGTCACGTATTTTGGGCTCACACTGTCTGAACAGGTACCAAATAAAAAGAACATTCAGCAGAAGTACGTGTTGTATCCTGCCTATTACTTTATATTAAAGTAATTTACCAGAAATAAGTTAAAAAGTACTTGAATGTATATTCATTTCACCTTTATAACGCAGTAACTTTCATTTGAGTAGCTGAAACTATACAGAAAATATGCCATACATGCTAATTTGACGAGACCGGGGGTGAAGGCTAAGTTAACCAAACGGTCTACCATTTGTTTTGAGAGCAAATTTGAAAGCAAAATGTAAAGAAATTGAGTCGGCTAAAAGAAGGCATAATAGATACGTCATCAGCTTCATGTAACATGAAAAAATGTTGTCATAGGCATCAAATTCGCTTCAAAATATGTCTAAAACCAGCCCTAATTAACGATCTACCATCGTTATAATAAAAAGCTTGGCTTGCAGTTCTGCTTTTAACATTTCATGGTAGATCGTGGCGCTCTTTCAGTTAAAATCTTGCCTTCTTACCACTAGTTTGCAATAGCAGTGAGACTCTTCGATCTATCCATGAAAGAAATTGTTTTGTTTTCCGTCTTACAACTTAAGAAGAGTTGTCATCCTCCTTTTAATTTGCTAAAAAATGCAACGCATATGGCTGCCATAGACGTCGTTACGGAACGTAAACATTTCTGCCTGGCATTCCCTGCGAATACCTGAAACAGTCTATCCATTATGATCTCGCCAACCAACAATAAATCAGTATAAACAAATAAACAAAACAACACATTAAAACAATTTTAAATTATACTTTCATTTGGCTAAAATCCTCAGGCCTATAAGCCTCCGAAAAAGTGTACTGAATACAGCTGCTCGGAAAATTAACCATTTTTCTATTGAATTTGTTCTCGTAAATCGCTCACTTAAAACTCAGACAATCTTGGACAAAACTCGTTGGGACACCCCCGCTCCCCTTCACAAAGTTGACCATTTTCACGGCATACAGTCATTCTCTCTGCGCAACTTTGGAAGGGGGAGCGGGGGCTTCATGTAAACCTGGGAACGGAGATTCAAGAATATTATGACAAAGCGTCCCAACAGTTTTGTCCAAGATTGTCTGAGAAATTCGAGAAGTTAGAACTGCTCGCGGCCCACGGTAGAAAGTGTTTCTTTGCGTTGCGTTGATTCGCAAAAGGGTAGGTGTCTTTTCTTTAGGTATAAGAGAACAGTAACAGAGAATAATCAGCATATTCTGAGTCCATATTGAAGTTCTTGTTAATATAATACTATTGAAGCTAAAAGCATTGGGAAGGTAGCTAAATAAGTTCAAAGCGTCCTCTCGTTCAGGAAGACATTTTCAATAGTCACGTATTTTGGGCTCACACTGTCTGAACAGGTACCAAATAAAAAGAACATTCAGCAGAAGTACGTGTTGTATCCTGCCTATTACTTTATATTAAAGTAATTTACCAGAAATAAGTTAAAAAGTACTTGAATGTATATTCATTTCACCTTTATAACGCAGTAACTTTCATTTGAGTAGCTGAAACTATACAGAAAATATGCCATACATGCTAATTTGACGAGACCGGGGGTGAAGGCTAAGTTAACCAAACGGTCTACCATTTGTTTTGAGAGCAAATTTGAAAGCAAAATGTAAAGAAATTGAGTCGGCTAAAAGCAGGCATAAAAGATACGTCACCAGCTTCATGTAACATGAAAAATGTTGTCATAGGCATCAAATTCGCTTCAAAATATGTCTAAAACCAGCCCTAATTAACGATCTACCATCGTTATAATAAAAAGCTTGGCTTGCAGTTCTGCTTTTAACATTTCATGGTAGATCGTGGCGCTCTTTCAGTTAAAATCTTGCCTTCTTACCACTAGTTTGCAATAGCAGTGAGACTCTTCGATCTATCCATGAAAGAAATTGTTTTGTTTTCCGTCTTACAACTTAAGAAGAGTTGTCATCCTCCTTTTAATTTGCTAAAAAATGCAACGCATATGGCTGCCATAGACGTCGTTACGGAACGTAAACATTTCTGCCTGGCATTCCCTGCGAATACCTGAAACAGTCTATCCATTATGATCTCGCCAACCAACAATAAATCAGTATAAACAAATAAACAAAACAACACATTAAAACGATTTTAAATTATACTTTCATTTGGCTAAAATCCTTAGGCCTATAAGCCTCCGAAAAAGTGTACTGAATACAGCTGCTCGAAAAATTAACCATTTTTCTATTGAATTTGTTCTCGTAAATCGCTCACTTAAAACTCAGACAATCTTGGACAAAACTCGTTGGGACACCCCCGCTCCCCTTCACAAAGTTGACCATAGTTATAATGTTCACGGCATACAGTCATTCTCTCTGCGCAACTTTGGAAGGGGGAGCGGGGGTTTCATGTAAACCTGGGAACGGAGATTTAAGAATATTATGACAAAACGTCCCAACAGTTTTGTCCAAGATTGTCTGAGAAATTCGAGAAGTTAGAACTGCTCGCGGCCCACGGTAGAAAGTGTTTCTGTGCGCTGCGTTGATTCGCAAAAGGGTAGGTGTCTTTTCTTTAGGTATAAGAGAACAGTAACAGGGAATAATCAGCTTATTCTGAGTCCATATTGAAGTTCTTGTTAATATAATACTATTGAAGCTAAAGCATTGGGAAGGTAGCTAAATAAGTTCAAAGCGTCCTCTCGTTCAGGAAGACATTTTCAATAGTGACGTATTTTGGGCTCACACTGTCTGAACAGGTACCAAATAAAAAGAACATTCAGCAAAAGTACATGTTGTATCCTGCCTATTACTTTATATTAAAGTAATTTACCAGAAATAAGTTAAAAGGTACTTGAATGTATATTCATTTCACCTTTATAACGCAGTAACTTTCATTTGAGTAGCTGAAACTATACAGAAAATATGCAATATATGCTAATTTGACGAGACCGGGGGTGAAGGCTAAGTTAACCAAACGGTCTACCATTTGTTTTGAGAGCAAATTTGAAAGCAAAACGTAAAGAAATTGAGTCGGCTAAAAGAAGGCATAACAGATACGTCATCAGCTTCATGTAACATGAAAAAATGTTGTCATAGGCATCAAATTCGCTTCAAAATATGTCTAAAACCAGCCCTAATTAACGATCTACCATCGTTATAATAAAAAGCTTGACTTGCAGTTCTGCTTTTAACATTTCATGGTAGATCGTGGCGCTCTTTCAGTTAAAATCTTGCCTTCTTACCACTAGTTTGCAATAGCAGTGAGACTCTTCGATCTATCCATGAAAGAAATTGTTTTGTTTTCCGTCTTACAACTTAAGAAGAGTTGTCATCCTCCTTTTAATTTGCTAAAAAATGCAACGCATATGGCTCCCATAGACGTCGTTACGGAAAGTAAACATTTCTGCCTGGCATTCCCTGCGAATACCTGAAACAGTCTATCCATTATGATCTCGCCAACCAACAATAAATCAGTATAAACAAATAAACAAAACAACACATTAAAACAATTTTAAATTATACTTTCGTTTGGCTAAAATCCTCAGGGCTATAAGCCTCCGAAAAAGTGTGCTGAATACAGCTGCTCGAAAAATTAACCATTTTTCTATTGAATTTGTTCTCGTAAATTGCTCGCTTAAAACTCAGACAATCTTGGACAAAAATCGTTGGGACACCCCCGCTCCCCTTCACAAAGTTGACCATAGTTATCCTGTTCACGGCATACAGTCATTCTCTCTGCGCAACTTTGGAAGGGGGAGCGGGGGTTTCATGTAAACCTGGGAACGGAGATCCAAGAATATTATGACAAAGCGTCCCAACAGTTTTGTCCAAGATTGTCTGAGAAATTCGAGAAGTGAGAACTGCTCGCGGCCCACGGTAGAAAGTGTTTCTGTGCGCTGCGTTGATTCGCAAAAGGGTAGGTGTCTTTTCTTTAGGTATAAGAGAACAGTAACAGGGAATAATCAGCTTATTCTGAGTCCATATTGAAGTTCTTGTTAATATAATACTATTGAAGCTAAAGCATTGGGAAGGTAGCTAAATAAGTTCAAAGCGTCCTCTCGTTCAGGAAGACATTTTCAATAGTGACGTATTTTGGGCTCACACTGTCTGAACAGGTACCAAATAAAAAGAACATTCAGCAGAAGTACGTGTTGTATCCTGCCTATTACTTTATATTAAAGTAATTTACCAGAAATAAGTTAAAAGGTACTTGAATGTATATTCATTTCACCTTTACAACGCAGTAACTTTCATTTGAGTAGCTGAAACTATACAGAAAATATGCCATACATGCTAATTTGACGAGACCGGGGGTGAAGGCTAAGTTAACCAAACGGTCTACCATTTGTTTTGAGAGTAAATTTGAAAGCAAAACGTAAAGAAGTTGAGTCGGCTAAAAGAAGGCATAATAGATACGTCATCAGCTTCATGTAACATGAAAAAATGTTGTCATAGGCATCAAATTCGCTTCAAAATATGTCTAAAACCAGCCCTAATTAACGATCTACCATCGTTTTAATAAAAAGCTTGACTTGCAGTTCTGCTTTTAACATTTCATGGTAGATCGTGGCGCTCTTTCAGTTAAAATCTTGCCTTCTTACCACTAGTTTGCAATAGCAGTGAGACTCTTCGATCTATCCATGAAAGAAATTGTTTTGTTTTCCGTCTTACAACTTAAGAAGAGTTGTCATCCTCCTTTTAATTTGCTAAAAAATGCAACGCATATGGCTGCCATAGACGTCGTTACGGAACGTAAACATTTCTGCCTGGCATTCCCTGCGAATACCTAAAACAGTCTATCCATTATGATCTCGCCAACCAACAATAAATCAGTATAAACAAATAAACAAAACAACACATTAAAACAATTTTAAATTATACTTTCATTTGGCTAAAATCCTCAGGCCAATAAGCCTCCAAAAAAGTGTACTGAATGCAGCTGCTCGAAAAATTAACCATTTTTCTATTGAATTTGTTCTCGTAAATCGCTCACTTAAAACTCAGACAATCTTGGACAAAACTAGTTGGGACACCCCCGCTCCCCCTTCACAAAGTTGACCATAGTTATCCTGTTCACGGCATACAGTCTTTCTCTCTGCGCAACTTTGGAAGGGGGAGCGGGGGTTTCATGTAAACCTGGGAACGGAGATTTAAGAATATTATGACAAAGCGTCCCAACAGTTTCGTCCAAGATTGTCTGAGAAAGTCGAGAAGTAAGAACTGCTCGCGGCCCACGGTAGAAAGTGTTTCTTCGCGCTGCGTTGATTCGCAAAAGGGTAGGTGTCTTTTCTTTAGGTATAAGAGAACAGTAACAGAGAATAATCAGCATATTCTGAGTCCATATTGAAGTTCTTGTTAATATAATACTATTGAAGCTAAAAGCATTGGGAAGGTAGCTAAATTAGTTCAAAGCGTCCTCTCGTTCAGGGAGAAATTTTCAATAGTGACGTATTTTGGGCTCACACTGTCTGAACAGTACCAAATAAAAAGAACATTCAGCAGAAGTACGTGTTGTATCCTGCCTATTACTTTATATTAAAGTAATTTACCAGAAATCAGTTAAAAAGTACTTGAATGTATATTCATTTCACCTTTATAACGCAGTAACTTTCATTTGAGTAGCTGAAACTATACAGAAAATATGCAATATATGCTAATTTGACGAGACCGGGGGTGAAGGCTAAGTTAACCAAACGGTCTACCATTTGTTTTGAGAGCAAATTTGAAAGCAAAACGTAAAGAAATTGAGTCGGCTAAAAGAAGGCATAACAGATACGTCATCAGCTTCATGTAACATGAAAAATTTTGTCATAGGCATCAAATTCGCTTCAAAATATGTCTAAAACCAGCCCTAATTAACGATCTACCATCGTTTTAATAAAAAGCTTGACTTGCAGTTCTGCTTTTAACATTTCATGGTAGATCGTGGCGCTCTTTCAGTTAAAATCTTGCCTTCTTACCACTAGTTTGCAATAGCAGTGAGACTCTTCGATCTATCCATGAAAGAAATTGTTTTGTTTTCCGTCTTACAACTTAAGAAGAGTTGTCATCCTCCTTTTAATTTGCTAAAAAATGCAACGCATATGGCTGCCATAGACGTCGTTACGGAACGTAAACATTTCTGCCTGGCATTCCCTGCGAATACCTAAAACAGTCTATCCATTATGATCTCGCCAACCAACAATAAATCAGTATAAACAAATAAACAAAACAACACATTAAAACAATTTAAATTATACTTTCATTTGGCTAAAATCCTCAGGCCAATAAGCCTCCAAAAAAGTGTACTGAATGCAGCTACTCGAAAAATTAACCATTTTTCTATTGAATTTGTTCTCGTAAATCGCTCACTTAAAACTCAGACAATCTTGGACAAAACTGGTTGGGACACCCCCGCTCCCCTTCACAAAGTTGACCATAGTTTCACGGCATACAGTCATTCTCTCTGCGCAACTTTGGAAGGGGGAGCGGGGGTTTCATGTAAACCTGGGAACGGAGATTTAAGAATATTATGACAAAGCGTCCCAACAGTTTCGTCCAAGATTGTCTGAGAAAGTCGAGAAGTAAGAACTGCTCGCGACCCACGGTAGAAAGTGTTTCTTCGCGCTGCGTTGATTCGCAAAAGGGTAGGTGTCTTTTCTTTAGGTATAAGAGAACAGTAACAGAGAATAATCAGCATATTCTGAGTCCATATTGAAGTTCTTGTTAATATAATACTATTGAAGCTAAAAGCATTGGGAAGGTAGCTAAATTAGTTCAAAGCGTCCTCTCGTTCAGGGAGAAATTTTCAATAGTGACGTATTTTGGGCTCACACTGTCTGAACAGTACCAAATAAAAAGAACATTCAGCAGAAGTACGTGTTGTATCCTGCCTATTACTTTATATTAAAGTAATTTACCAGAAATCAGTTAAAAAGTACTTGAATGTATATTCATTTCACCTTTATAACGCAGTAACTTTCATTTGAGTAGCTGAAACTATACAGAAAATATGCAATATATGCTAATTTGACGAGACCGGGGGTGAAGGCTAAGTTAACCAAACGGTCTACCATTTGTTTTGAGAGCAAATTTGAAAGCAAAACGTAAAGAAATTGAGTCGGCTAAAAGAAGGCATAACAGATACGTCATCAGCTTCATGTAACATGAAAAAATTTTGTCATAGGCATCAAATTCGCTTCAAAATATGTCTAAAACCAGCCCTAATTAACGATCTACCATCGTTTTAATAAAAAGCTTGACTTGCAGTTCTGCTTTTAACATTTCATGGTAGATCGTGGCGCTCTTTCAGTTAAAATCTTGCCTTCTTACCACTAGTTTGCAATAGCAGTGAGACTCTTCGATCTATCCATGAAAGAAATTGTTTTGTTTTCCGTCTTACAACTTAAGAAGAGTTGTCATCCTCCTTTTAATTTGCTAAAAAATGCAACGCATATGGCTGCCATAGACGTCGTTACGGAACGTAAACATTTCTGCCTGGCATTCCCTGCGAATACCTAAAACAGTCTATCCATTATGATCTCGCCAACCAACAATAAATCAGTATAAACAAATAAACAAAACAACACATTAAAACAATTTAAATTATACTTTCATTTGGCTAAAATCCTCAGGCCAATAAGCCTCCAAAAAAGTGTACTGAATGCAGCTACTCGAAAAATTAACCATTTTTCTATTGAATTTGTTCTCGTAAATCGCTCACTTAAAACTCAGACAATCTTGGACAAAACTAGTTGGGACACCCCCGCTCCCCTTCACAAAGTTGACCATAGTTATCCTGTTCACGGCATATAGTCTGTCTCTCTGCGCAACTTTGGAAGGGGGAGCGGGGGTTTCATGTAAACCTGGGAACGGAGATTTAAGAATATTATGACAAAGCGTCCCAACAGTTTCGTCCAAGATTGTCTGAGAAAGTCGAGAAGTAAGAACTGCTCGCGACCCACGGTAGAAAGTGTTTCTTCGCGCTGCGTTGATTCGCAAAAGGGTAGGTGTCTTTTCTTTAGGTATAAGAGAACAGTAACAGAGAATAATCAGCATATTCTGAGTCCATATTGAAGTTCTTGTTAATATAATACTATTGAAGCTAAAAGCATTGGGAAGGTAGCTAAATTAGTTCAAAGCGTCCTCTCGTTCAGGGAGAAATTTTCAATAGTGACGTATTTTGGGCTCACACTGTCTGAACAGTACCAAATAAAAAGAACATTCAGCAGAAGTACGTGTTGTATCCTGCCTATTACTTTATATTAAAGTAATTTACCAGAAATCAGTTAAAAAGTACTTGAATGTATATTCATTTCACCTTTATAACGCAGTAACTTTCATTTGAGTAGCTGAAACTATACAGAAAATATGCAATATATGCTAATTTGACGAGACCGGGGGTGAAGGCTAAGTTAACCAAACGGTCTACCATTTGTTTTGAGAGCAAATTTGAAAGCAAAACGTAAAGAAATTGAGTCGGCTAAAAGAAGGCATAACAGATACGTCATCAGCTTCATGTAACATGAAAAATTTTGTCATAGGCATCAAATTCGCTTCAAAATATGTCTAAAACCAGCCCTAATTAACGATCTACCATCGTTTTAATAAAAGCTTGACTTGCAGTTCTGCTTTTAACATTTCATGGTAGATCGTGGCGCTCTTTCAGTTAAAATCTTGCCTTCTTACCACTAGTTTGCAATAGCAGTGAGACTCTTCGATCTATCCATGAAAGAAATTGTTTTGTTTTCCGTCTTACAACTTAAGAAGAGTTGTCATCCTCCTTTTAATTTGCTAAAAAATGCAACGCATATGGCTGCCATAGACGTCGTTACGGAACGTAAACATTTCTGCCTGGCATTCCCTGCGAATACCTAAAACAGTCTATCCATTATGATCTCGCCAACCAACAATAAATCAGTATAAACAAATAAACAAAACAACACATTAAAACAATTTTAAATTATACTTTCATTTGGCTAAAATCCTCAGGCCAATAAGCCTCCAAAAAAGTGTACTGAATGCAGCTGCTCGAAAAATTAACCATTTTTCTATTGAATTTGTTCTCGTAAATCGCTCACTTAAAACTCAGACAATCTTGGACAAAACTAGTTGGGACACCCCCGCTCCCCCTTCACAAAGTTGACCATAGTTATCCTGTTCACGGCATATAGTCTGTCTCTCTGCGCAACTTTGGAAGGGGGAGCGGGGGTTTCATGTAAACCTGGGAACGGAGATTTAAGAATATTATGACAAAGCGTCCCAACAGTTTCGTCCAAGATTGTAGGCCTAGTGTTATTTATGGCTATATGTTTGAGTACAGTACACAGTGTGTTGTGGTCAATGACGGGTTTACATGTCGAATCAGGGTTAGGGATACAGTTTAAGAAGGTAAAAGGGGACGGTTTCTAAGGACATAAACTGGGTTTATGTCATTAATCATTTAGCTAAGGAAACTTTTCTTTTGTTTGATCAAAACAGATTGAATAAATACCGATACTGACGTTTACTGAATAAATCGGTTATACAATCCAAGGCAGTTTCCAAGCTGACTTTCTTGCTTCAGTGATCCAATTTGTAATAGAAAACGATAAAAATAAGTCACCACCAGCACTGACCTTTGTATAGGAGCGGATGGAGGGCCATGAAGGAAGGGGAGATTTCCCCTTTGGTGGCCCCACTGATCAAAAGAATAGCAATAAAACAGTGCACCCATTATTTTGCGAAAATGTTACAAGGACAAAATCGGATTTTGCAAAAGGTTGTTTAACCAGTCTTTTTGGAGAACATAAAAAAGTTAAAATCTTTGTACAGATTGGCAGAAAGTCGAAACCAATCTTTATTTAAGTGGCGCCCTTTTAAATGGTATGGGACTGTACCTAGCAAAATAAGGACTTGATTTCTGAAAGCCCCAAAAGCTTTTGGAAATGACCCAACGGCGCCGTTCATGGTGTCGCAAAAGAGCGAAGTCGCCCGGAAGGCATGGGGTGCAAGTGTTAGACCCCATTGGGAAAGAGTTGCAGCTTCAAGAATGTCTCGTCTATTTATGCAATCAAGTGTGCTGAAGAATGAAATATTTAAGTGTCTTCAATGTCAGTGGATGTGCACTAAACAGACAACAAAAACCACAATTTGACCTCTTTTAGAGTAAAACAGCCATTCGATTGAATTATGTATGGTGTTTATCGGTAAAAAACAACTTTGACAGACCATTTAGATACTATTCAAAAAGTAGTAATGAGGAATTATCCACGATGGGTGGGAGAGAAGCGCAGGAATGGCATTTTTAGGACATTAAGTATTCCCTCCAAATTTTTGTTTTCCTTAATTTTCTCATATCTTTTTATTTATTAGTTTTGCGAATCACTCATGAGAAGTGGGGTCTCCGAAAAGCTAAGATCTAGAAAGAAGGGGGTAGGGGGAAGGGGAGAGTTACATCAAACCACTGCATGGAACATGTTCCCAGACCCCAGGACAGTCCAATCAAATTCGGCACTCACATTTCTTGGCCTCTATTGACACATAATCTCCTCCTCGAATCATTTCAGGAAGCTATTATTATATATAATAATATATATATTATAATAATTTTCTTAATTAATACAACATGAACAAAGTTACATTTAGCGTTTCTGTATGACAAACCCTACATTACGGCTTTCAGAGAAAGACACAAATGTAAAATGATTGAAAATACACCTCAAGCAGGAAACATAAATTGCATAAATGCTATTGAGATACTCCAGTGTAAAATATTCTACACCAATAACGCATTTCAACATAGTTGGTCATTTGTCCATAAAAAATTATCAAAACATTTGGATTATTACTCAAAATTTACCACATTTCAATATAATAGGTCATTGCCCATAAAAATTCATCAAAACATTTGGATTATTATTCAAAGGTTACATCACTGGTGGATGAACCCGAACAAATTATTGTTTCCCAAATGGCGCCTCCATTTATGTAGATAGATATCTCGAAAGGAAAACATGATATTGTGCTAATGTTAATTTTAAGAATTTGTCTTCAAATAAAGATTCAACAGATAACAACTGTCACAGTAACATAGAGGATGGTTGTCTGAACAGTGGCTAATGTTATTTTTCCTATTTGGGTTACTGGCTTTGTTAATTCTACAAGCAACGCCTGTGGTGGAAAAAAATCCTGGATACGCCCCTGGTGTAACCAAGAATGCACAAACAGCATAAATCTGCAGGTTCTTACTTCTCTGTGTAATTGGATAGTGGAAGAGGGGGGGGGGGGGGCACGATCTCCATCTATACGAACCGATAGAGTAGCGGGGTTAGGTGTCTCGTGGCATTCGGATAGTGGACGTAGTTTTGCTGTGAATTAAAATTCCTGTCTACTAAGAGCTTTTGAATTTCAATCAATTTTTCGTTGAGTTATCGGGTTGTAGAGAGGCTGCAAAACAGTTTAAATGTGTGCTTTTCTAGCTTTATTTTTTCGGCTGGCGTGGCATAAGACCTCACATGAGTTTATATAGAAGGGGTGTGTTACAACCGATAATGCAAAAATCAACCGATAATGTAAACACAACCGATAATGTAAAAAAAAATAAATTACCGATAATGTAAAAACAACCGATAATGTAAAAGAAATTTACCGATACTGTAAAAACTCTTTGAACCGATAACGTGAAAAAACATTACCGATAATGTAAAAACTCTCGTCTACCGATAACGTAAAAAAAATTTACCAATAATGTAAAAACTGATCTAAGGACGTTTTCATATGGAATTTGAAACGTGGAATTTTGTCCAAAAAGTCATATGTTAATTCAGAATGGTCGTAAATCATACCCCAGGGAAGGGGCTCTCACCCCTATTTCACAGCGCCCTCTTGTAGGTATATTTCCCTTAAAAGGGTATATTGAAAGACAGCAGAAGAATTAAAGGTCACTTTTTCTCAATTGTCTAGGCCAAATTCATAATGCTATTGTATTTCTCCTTCATAAACCAGTGAGCCACAACTGGTAAAAAGGCCGTGGTCGTCTCGACTTGAACCACTTGGTTGGAAACTGGGACGTTAAACCTCATCTAACTTGATTAACTCCTTCATAAACTTAAAGCGCCCTCACTCTGTTGTTCCGCAAGCTAACCAAAAAGAACAAATCTACGATAAAAATATCATGAAAAGGACTGCAACATATTGTATTACATAGAGGTGGGTCATATAGATGGCACAGCTTATTTGCATAGGTCTATGGCCCAATAGAGGGCGCCCTCTAATAAAAACAAGATATTTCAAAAACTTAAGGACTGAAAATTATATTTTTGAAATGAGCATGTCAGAAAACCCAGGAGTGTTATTATTGTTATTCTGAAGCCGAAGGACGGTTATTCCCTCTCACCGGTTCCCCACCCCAGGGGAAGAAGGGGATGAAATCGAAGCTACTCACGCTTGATAAGAATTGCATCCTAGAGGTTATCGACCACGTTGACCACAGATCCGAAGTCAGTCATCCCGTCTCTCGGTCGTAGTGGGATGTGTGGGCCGTCAAGAGGCCCACTTTTTAGGTCAGTGTCCCCAAGAGCAGATTTTAGGCATTTCAAAACACCCAGTTTTCATACTAGATGGTTACCAAATAAACTTTAGGAATATGATTTCGATTGCACTTGTTAAATGTGGAGTGAAAGTTTTCCCTTCCATTTATGGTTTCACTAATACGAGGGCGAGTTGCACCTTACCTCCGGAGAAGGCTACTATCTCCGAGATGATAGTGGGAAGGGAATTATCCCGTCAAAAGGTCATGCACTACATTGGCCTACCGTTCCTGTGAGTCACAAGCCTGTTCTTTCTCCTATTAACTACACCGGCTGTATGCATTAAGTTGAAAAAAAGGCATTTTTTCCAAATATGCTAACACTAATTTTGGGGCCGTGTTTCGCTTTGCCCCCGGGGAAGGTGCGTCTGTCTAACCAACCCTTAATTTACCCCTTCATACTCGAAAGTTGGTAGGCCTATGTGTCCTGTATAACATAGGGAAGGCGTTTGGGGGAGGCTGCCCTTGTTGGGTTTGGCTGGCGATTTGTGAGAGCAGGTCGAAAACATGTGGAACGGGTCGGGTATATTAAATGTTAGCATTACATGGCAAACATGCGTTTTTCAGCTTTGAATGCGCCCTGTATCTAGTAGGAAGGACACACCCTACCAATCCTCAAGTGTGATATTTGGAAGGGAAAACTTTCACTCCACGTGTAACAAGTGCAATCGAAATCATATTCGTAAATTTTAATTGATAACCATCTAGTATGAAAACTGGGTGTTTTGAAATGCCTAAAACCTAGTCTTGGGGACACTGACCCTAAAAAGTGGGCCTCTTGACGGCCCACACATCCCACTACGACCGAGAGACGGGATGACTGACTTCGGATCTGTGATCAGCGTGGTCGATAACCTCTAGGACGCAGTTCTTATCAAGCGTGAGTAGTTTCGATTTCATCCCCTTCTTCCCCTGGGGTGGGGAACGGGTAAGAGGGAATAACCGTCCTTCAGCTTCAGAATAACGATAATAACACTCCTGGGTTTTCTGACATGCTCATTTCAAAAATATAATTTTCAGTCCTTTAGTTTTTGAAATATCTTGTTTTTATTAGAGGGCGCCCCGGGCCATAGACCTATGCAAACAAGCTGTGCCATCAGTATGACCCACCTTTATGTAATAAAATATGGTTCAAGATATTTTTATCGTAGATATGTTCTTTTTGGTTAGCTTGCGGAACAACAGAGTGAGGGCGCTTTAAGTATATGAAGGAGAAATATGATAGCAATATGTATTTGGCCTAGACAATTGAGAAAAAGTGACCTTTAATTCTTCTGCTGTCTTTCAATGTACCTTTTTAAGGGAAATATACCTGCAAGAGGGCGCTGTGAAATAGGGGTGAGTAGAGACCCTATAGTGGGAGAGATTGGCCAACTTATTTTATGGGCGCCATTTTGGAGCCAAATGTCACCTATACCAGATATCATGTACGCTGTGTGGGCACAATTTTCCGTACAAAATGTATAACAAAGTGAGTTACAGCGTTCTGTTCTCTTGTGACAATCATTCGTATTGGTTGACTCTGGCTGGCACTGTCTGCCGGATCCTTTAGTTTGTCACCCGGTGCAAGAAAAGCGGTCTAGGGGGGAGGGGATAACACCCTCCATTTTGAGTAATATTTGCCAATAGAAAATGACGAAAATGCAGAATGGTGAATGCTATTTTGCCAGTTTTAAAAGTGATTTTATTTTAAAAAAATCTCATTTTAGTATGTCTTATTTTTGTGCTGGTAAGAAAGGGGGTGTGGGTCTATTCTGGGTTGGGTCTACCTCTTCTTTCTGAGAAAACTAGAAGTACGTTAATGCAGAATGGCATACATGGAAAATGGTGCTTTTTATGGAAAGTTGTAAGCAAGTTGAACTAATCATTTAAGATTTTTCATTATTTAGTGAAAGTTTCAGGAGAGGTCTGGGGAAGGGGTAAATATAGGGGAGCACTTCCTAGTGAGACTTTTTTATTTTATGGAAAGGCCTAGGCCAAGGTTTTATAAAATTGTGATTGACCAGGATGTATTCCATGTAAAAACCTCCATCAGAGTCAAAGGTACGCAAATGTTTCAGTTTTCTCATGCTACTAATACATCCAGGAGCAATGTTATTGTATCCCCCTCCCCTATGGAAATTTTTGAAACATTAGGTGTCCTTTCATGCAATCTTGTGCTACATATGCTACATCTGAGGTAAAATGTGTGTTAAAAAATTGACGTATTTCTTAGGAAATAAAAAAAAAAATCGGCATCAGTGAATGGGAACCATGGCCCAATGAGGTGCCCCCTTTCCTTTGAAAATTTTTGAAAAATAAGGTGTCCTTACATGAAATCTGGTTCCACATATGCTAACATTTGCAGTAAAATTTGTGTTAAAAAAATTTACGTATCTTTAGGAAGCACAAAAAAAAAAAATCGGCATCAGTGAGGGGTGGGGGCATGGCCCAGTGAACCCCAAAATAGGCCACTGTTCCTACACCTATGACAGGGACTGCAGCTCTGGTATTCCAACCATTGGCTTAGGAAGCGGGGCCGGGGAGCTTTAGCCCCCCCCCCAGTCAAAAATGTGAGGGGCTGAAATATGCTTCTGCCCCCAAGATCCAAGATAAACCCCCTTATTTGTCTCTTCTGCAAGAAATGTCAAAAAATTGCTGTTATTTTCCTTAAAGTTTGTCAAAAATGTTACACCAAATTGCATCTGAGGACCCTTAAATACCCAAAAATTTTCCAAAGGAGAGGAGGACACTCCCTCCCCTTAGACCCCTCTCCCAGGAAGGTGATCCGAAGTTAATGCCGCTATAATTCAATAGGCTCGTTTAGCAAAAGTTTCCCGGGAAAAGACCGTTTCCCCCGTGAAAAATAAAGAAGTCTTAAGTCGCCTGATGGCTAAATCCCCCTATTGAATTCTAGCCTCATGTCTGCCCCCCCCCCCCAGTCTCGAAAAGCTTCCTTCGCCTATGATTCCAACGTCTCTATGGGGATGTTCCGACAATTCTCCAATAGGGTTAGTATTAGGATTAGGGTTAGCCGGTTAGGCCAAAGGGTTTTAGGAGTTGTATTTGGGTTTATGTGTTGGAATATCAAGCAGTCGGAATATAGAGACAGAACCGCCGTATACGGTATAGGCTAGGCCTTGTACAGAACGTCGTAATCTAACTCTAAGGCTAAGCCTACTCTAACGTTAGGCCCACATGTACTACTAAGTTGTATATTGTAAAGTTACATCGCATAAGCGATCGCTATTTGATGGATTGCAATTGAACCTTCTAATCTTTGGAGCCCACCGAAGCCTTCCTTTTGTACAGGACGGGAATCTTTGAACTTGTACCCTCTTCTGGTCTCTTCCTGCATCCAACTGTCCAAATGCAGCACAACCCGGCGGCAATTTTGGAAAAAAACATGTTTATCTTACATAGGATGAGTACGTCCGGGCGTACGTACAACCCGCACAACTTCTCGAATGCCCATAGGCGAGACATGATCTTGCAAGCTCGTACTTTGGCTCCAAAATGGTGCCCATACATTTCGTCAAATCAGAATGCATATCTGAGAACAATGGTCTGCCAATCTCTCCCACTACAGGGTCTCTAGGGGTGAGAGCCCCTTCCCCTAGGGTATGACCTACGACCTTTCTGAATTAACATATGACTTTCTGGATAAAATTTCACGTTTCCAATTCCATATGAAAACGTCTTTAGAACAGTTTTTACATTATCGGTAATTTTTTTTTTACATTATCGGTTGTTTTTACATTATCGGTAAGTTACAACCGATAATGTAAAAATCAACCGATAATGTAAAAACGACCGATAATATGTCAGTGTAAAACCCAGACTGCAACTTATACGAAAGGACTTTGTCCTTGAGATATTTTTCAGTCAGAAAATAAACTATTTTTCCAGGATTTTGGAGACCACACTCAACACAGTTTTATTTCCTTTTTGTGCAGAGGAACAGCTCTGAGATCACCAGAAATAATACCAGAATGTAGGGAGAGATTTTATATGTGAGTCAAGGGGAAGTAATGTGAAAAAAGCCATTTTTAGGAAATTTTGCTTTTTAGTACTTCACTCTCACTAATGGAAAACAATTTAAAATTATGAGAAAACCTTCAAATTCATATAAAAATGTGAAACATGATGGTTACCAAACTTTCCCCGACCAACAGGTAATTTGTCTAGTTAAGTAAAGGAAATATTAGTAAAGTAATCATTAAAGTTTTGTGCAACCTTTCGTTTATGGAAGCACTCTTTTTCACTGAGAACTAAACCTATGTTTGAAGAGACCTTACTTTGCTTGTTAGCAGGGGCACCTTGATGTTTAAAAGCTTTCCAGAGTTTTTAGGGGAATCTCTATGGTCCTTAAGTTTGTTAACAAAGAAACAGCCTTAGCCTTATGAAAAATTTTCTGAGTCTTGTTTCTCAGTTGCCGAAAAGGAGACAAATACTTGTTAAATTTTGTATCTTTTTAACAAGAAAAACTGGAATCCCGCAGTCGGATCAAGATTTCAGCTTTGATGCAAGGTTCAGCTCTTTGTCTGATGAGGATTTCTTTGACAGGGGCAACTTTGTCCAACATTGAAAAGAACATCTTTTCAACTTCGTCCAAGCCTCTAAGACATCATCACAATGACTAACTTCATACCAGTTTGCATCACCCAACATATCCTGGAAAACAACCGGGGAATATGATTCCTTACTGACCTAATTTTAACAGTTTTGTGTTCATTAATTTGCTCCTTGTACTTGTGTACATCTTTCTGGTGCAAAAGGTAAAGAACTGATCACTTTTCCAGATGGAATAACACAAGACCGAAGAACTAAGTTAGAATCTGATAATAGAATGAGATCAATAATGGGTTTTGAAGTAGCACAAACCCTTGTGAAATCATGGATTAATTGAGTTAAATCAAACATGTGACAAAATCTTTGGAAATCCTGTAAGGAGATACTCCTACGAAACGACTTGGAAACATTGCAGTTGAAAAGCAAACAAACCTTCATAGTACCTACAGAGTTTATATGAAAAAATTCTTCCAATACATCAATTGAAAACAGAGCTTGTTTAGGAGGACCGTAGCCAACACCCACAAGAATCATAGGTCACGATTATGGCAAAGGGAGGTCGGCCCATAAGCAGATCAGTTCGAGGGTTAAAGACAATGTCAGAGCGTATAAACATACATGCACCACCACCATTTCTATTTCTATCCCATCTAAGAAATAAAAACTTCAGAACTGGACACACAGAATCGTCCAGTCATGATTCTGAAATTCCGATTACTGCAGCACGAGTGTTGTAGGCAGTTAGCTTCAATTCCTCCAGATGAGGTAACAGGGCACCGACATTCAGGTGAAGAAAACAGTCAAAGAAGGAGATACCAGCAAAAAGAGTTCTCATTTGGTCCAGTGTTAGAAGCACAGGCACGGATCCAAGGGGGGCTTTCCCGGGCTCAGCTCCCCTTTTTCGCCACATCAACAATAACAAATACGCGAAAATTAGCATAATGTTAATCTAGGAGAATATTCAAGGGGGCTTTCAACCCCCCCCCCCTTTCGAAATGTCTGGATCCGCGCCTGAGACATATGAACCCTCATCATGGTGTTTGAAGTCACGTTGCTATGTGTGCTATCTTGCAAAATGATGTTCACAACTCTGCTGAACTGTGCAAGCTTCTTGGAACTCCTTACAAGATATATTTTGCTTGTCAAATACATAACTTAAGTGATCGTGCTTTCTTTTTAGCAGCCACCCTTAGAGAATGTAACTCCTTGATTTACATAATTAATAGTAGACTCTTTTTATACAATTTTCAACGAAACGTTAAGACATATCTGACTTGAGCTACCTTTCATTTCGTTTTTTGCTATTCTTGTTATTCTATGTATATTCATTTGGGCTTTAAAAACCTTGTTTTTTACAGTCCATAGCCCACTTATTTTAGCGCAATATACATTTTGATTATTATTTACTATTTTGATTGCTTGGAATCGAGTGTTAAGTCTTGTTTGTTGACAACGGTAAAAGGCTGTTTTTCAACATCCTTGCCTGGTTGGTTCCTATTGCTTTATGCTTTGACTTTCTCTTAGTTTCTTCTATTTATTCTTTAGTGTTGTTTTAATGTATATATTTTGTAATTTTACAGTGTCTGTTGTTGTTTGTTCTGTTTTATGCAAGCATTCAGTTACTCTTTGTGGGGTTTAATAAAGTTGATCTTACCTTAATTACCTAGAATGTTACCAACACCATCTCTTGAGGCCTTTTATATAAAAAAGCACGGCTTTTTACCCCCAGGTTGCAAGCAAGAAAGTGGTGAAATACATAATGGTGTCAACAGTGACTGCAACTTACTTCTTTGCTTCGTGACTAAAGGTTTCATTACTCTCTATAATTATAAACTATAAATAATTATAAATACATAATTATAAATATAAAGAAATACACGGTTTGCAATGACGACTTTATGTCTTTGTTCACTTATAATTGCAAAATGAAGGTGCTAAATATATTTTTCACAATGCCTTTCTTCACCACAGCTGTACTGATTGTATGCTGTGGCTCATTTCTAGCTTCTCACCTCGTAATTAGTTTTATGGAGAACGAAAAAAGAAGAATGATATTTCTAGAGAAGCCAGTACCTCAATGTATACATCATTGGGAACCGTTTGTCTTCCCTTGTCCGACCATAAAGATCGCTGCACCTCGGTTCATAATATTTAAGTTCAATGGATAACTATCTTTACATCTTATTTATAATAGATTTTAAGTATGATTTTATATACATATATATGTTTAAATTTTTACTGATGACAATCTATAGCTACTGCGAGCATTTGGAGTTTAATTTTCACGTTCCTAGCATAAACCGACTGTTCCACAATGCAAAGGATACAAACAAACAACAACCTTCCCCATAAATGACATGAAAAATACTAAATGTAACTAAACGATATAAATGGTTAAGTAGCTATTATGAGACAGAGCTCGACATACTCAAATGGTTTCATATTCTGGGAATCAGAATCATTATCTACTTGAACTATCCCACTCTATAGTAAACTAATTTTTGAAATATCTCTTATAATGCCAGCAAGACTCTAGCCTGTTTGTCTGTTATTGTTTGAACGGTTGAATAGTAGGTACCATTGAGTCAGATTCGATTTTTTTCAATCAATAATTAAGTGCAATAGAAGTATCACCGAAAAGAGCTTTAAGGCTTTTGATAAATCTTCATCACAATAACGAAAGACCATGAACGTATATTCTGCTGTCGTATGAGCCATCAACTATGAATAGCTGTGTTCTTCATGTAAATAACGGGTTTGCGTATGATTCCATCAATGCAACCCTCTGTGAGTGTATGACATTTCTTTGTGTCAGTGAGTAATTTGCCTTTTACACACTTCAATCAGCATATTACAGCTTCACTGGTAAAAGCAAACAGAAGCTTACGATACAAAATGTGTTGTCCGCCAAACACAAACTGGAATTATCCTGGTAATTGGACAAAACACGACTCCACTTGAGGATAAATAATTAACAAGATGTCACAAACCTTCACAAAGCCACCATAGGCTATTTTAGAAAGCACACTATAACCCCTCAAAAGAAGAATAAAAAAGGAGAATAGGAAAATGGATGAACAGTCTACAGGCTGGTTTTAATACGAAGTGTGGCAGTGTAATTAGTAGTCTTACATAAGTATTAACGTTGCACCATCTACTACAAAGGCCTGATTGTACCTCACGGTTAGTGCTCCATAGTCTGCACAGAGAGCGAAGGTCTCTTACAGCTCCCAGGTCTGCAGTGTCCCTTATAAACTGCTGAAGTTTAGTGATATTCATTACTTTTATTCATATAAGCCTAGGACAGAGGTTGCGATCTATGTTCGCAGGTGAGTAGGAAATATAAAAGGCGCGTAGCCAGATTTCTTTCGTGAAGTTCTTCAGGTTCAAATGAACCGGCGACGTCAAAGACGTTAAGACAAAGCAACACTCCCTCACTCGACGGCATATGGTGCAAGGTCCAGTTGCAGTTTCCACAAAGTTCGTGGAAATCAGAAAGGACACTAGGGTTGAAGCGTCGGAATCTCTGGGGTATTCAAAAATTTTGAGCATTATCATAAAGCTTTCTTCAACTGGCAATCGATGTGCACTAAAATGTACAAAGAAATCATTTACAATTTGACCATTTTTATCTTGTAATAACGCGTAACTCTGACTAACGTCTGGTCGGTTTGACGATGCAGGGAACTTACGAATGCAGACTTAGGAATGATGACATGTTTCTTTACTCGGGGCTTCGACTCTACTGTGACTGCCCAACACAAAGTAAAAGTGAGATAACACAACGATGGGTACGCGCGAAAGTGAGCCGAAAAATAACATTTTTGGAGACACTTTCATGACTGCTTGAGTTAACTTCACTTTACAGTGTTCCTTCTTGATTTGTCTCTCCTTCTTTTCTTTCCATTACTTTTTCGTTCCTTGTCGAAGACAAAAGGAATATATGCAATCACGCAGGCGATTGAGAGTCTATGTGTGTGTATGTATGTGTGTTTGTGACGCTTGGCTTATAAACACTATATCTCAAGATAGCAATGATGGATAATTTTCATACTTAGAATATAGAACTTTTATATTAAGAGGAAGATCCCCATTGTTTTTGGCAAAGGTGAAAGGTCATGTGAGGTCACCAGAGGTCAAAAACCGAAAACCATGTAAACACGGTATCTCTAAGTAGGAAGCATGGGTGTTTTCATACTTAGCATGTGGATGCGTTATAGTAAAAAAATGAACCCTATTGATTTCGGTAAAGGTCATGGTTATCAAACGTCACCAAAAGTGAAAATACGAAATTCTTAAAACTGTTTGTAAACACGATATCTCAAGTTAGCTGGACAATCTTCATGCTTGGTATGTAACTTTATCACATTAAAAGGAAGAACCCTATTGTTTCAGTGGAGGTCAAAGGTCACTTGAGGTCGTAAGAGGCCAAAAACCGAAAACCCCAAAACACGATATTTCACTCATGGATGACGAATCCATTCCATATTTGGTATATAGATAGGTCAAAGGTCATCTAAAGTCATCAGAGGTGAAACTATGAAAACCTTGTAAACTAAATAGACAGTGGGCAGTATCCCTAAATTGTGTCCGGCGTTTGGTTACGAACAAAAAGTTATGGGTGAATTTTGTACCATTCCAAAGAAAAGTTTTAGAGAAATACATTTTTTTCACAAGCATAACTATTACAGTAAAATTTTTTATTTGAATTACCTAATTTATGAACACGTGTAAAGGATGCTGTGACTATAGGATGATTAGAAATACTACATCATGAACGAGTTCTTTGATGGCGTAGCGGTAGGAGATCGGCTTCTCACCCCGACCGTACCGGGATCGATTCCCTGCTGTGACATTTTTTCATTTTTTGTTATTCATTTTATGGTAGGGTTAAAAGGTCATATTGATGTCAGCAGAGGTCAAGATGTGAAAACATCGTAAAACATGAAAAAGTCAAGAAGTGTAAATTTGAGGGATGGACCGAGTCAGTGTAACGGATCATTCCCTTTCAGCAAGGAATCACTAAGCCTTTGGGCTTTCTCGTTTATTATTTCAATGCCTTCGATCACATTCCTGGGTAGTAAATCTGCATCCGTTTACCCCTCACCCTGCCATCCAGTTGGTAAGGGGAAATCATTCCTTTTTTACCCGTGATCGTAACCGCCGTTCGAGGGGCTTTCGTTGACACAGATGTTGGGAGAATTTAGTGCTCTGTTTCCAAGTTCAACATTTGCATTACAATCTCAGGCAACTACCACAACGTTTGCTTTCACTTAAATTATCTACAGGTTCTAAAAAATCTAATACGAGAATAACCCTAGCTTTTTAGCAAATGACTACCTCCCTGCATGGGCTTCCGCAGAAAAAAAATTAGGGGACAAAACTTTTAATTTATCAAATCAGGAGAAATTTTTATTCCAAGAAAATTGCTTAATTGCTAAATGTTGGCGCCTTTAACAGGGGTGTAGCCAGGAGTTTGCCGGGGGGGGGGGGGGACCTGTACGTAGACAAACTATATAAGCGTAGCGCCACCATAGTTTGGCGCGAAGCGCCAAGAAAATTTTGGCCGAAATGCCTCCCAGATCGCTGAAAATGGCACTTTCCAGGCCTTAAGAGTTGCATCTAATCCTTTTCTATTTTGAAAGCTCATGTTCTGGAAATTTTCTAACGATATCATAAAAAAACTGTCGATGTTACTTTTTCTTTAAGTTTTTGATTTTCCAGGGGGAAAGTGCCCCCCTTTCCCCCCTCCGAACGCCCATGCCTCCCTGCATAATTCTGAGTTGTGCTTCAGTGTATTACCTATTTCGAAGCCATAAAAGGATATCCTCCGAAGTTGAAACCATTTCAAGGGATATAACGATGCATTTTACAATTATAATCAAGTATATGTTGAAATCTTGTACAATGGGATCCACGAATACTTTCTGTAGCCTGAACTGTGGATTCAAATACACCGGACGCTGGGACGTAGCTTGTGTTTGATGCAACTTTTGTCTTCAATATCTACTTAAACTATGCCCACCAGTCAGGACTGAGCACAAACCCTGATGCTTACAGTGTATATTAATTCTCCCTCACAACTTATTCAAATGTCTTATGCAGTATATACATATATATGTAGGCTACATGGTCGAAGGATTTGGAGGTCCGTCACGTTAACGCCCGTCTGATTTTTAGCTTCATTTAATACTTAAAGCGCCATTTAATTTGTGAACCGCCGAATTAAGACTAATTGCTTTTCGTCATTGGAATTAAATGCGTATTAGTCTTTTTTTGACCTGGTGAAACAATGACGTAAATATCAACCGCTTTCTTAAATATAACAATAAAGATGTCGAGAAATGTGAAAGTTATGGACATGAAGGGACCGAAAAGCAAAACTACAGACTAGAAAGTAACATTTCGCTTTTTATAGCTTTCTCAGCAACCGACGTTCTTCAATTACGTTAATGTAGGCAAAATTAAAGCAAGGATATTTCACCATCTTCAGATAGACGGCACAGTGAAAGACAGATTTTATGTTGATATGCGCTTACGGGTTATAAGTAGTCAAAGTCTACGACAAAAGCTCTCCATACTGTAGAAACATGCATTAATTAATTTCAGGGCTGTAACACCCGAGTCTAGACTCAGACTCAGTTCCGGACTCGAGTCCGGTTTATCCTCGGAATTGGCCAGGAATGGGAGGTGCTGGAATCGGATTTGGCCCGGAATGGGCTGCAACTGGACTCGGACTCGGAGTCGAGTCCAGTCGAGTCCAATTAAATGAAAATTTGATGCCTCCCTGGCATATTAGCTCATATTTACCACTGGTCTATCGGCCTATTGTCTGGGAAAAGTACCCCTGGGGACGTTTGAAACAGTGGGGGCATATGGGAGTTGTTTATTGAGAATCAGCTGGGGTTGAAACTTATTCAAGTTGGAACTTTGTAGGTGGGGCAAGGGCTTTTTCTTGGGGAAAGGATTTGCTAAGTCCTCCTGGGGCTCCAGGCTAGCCAGGGGTTCGCGGGAAAATTTGTTGGTCTGGTTTTGTAACCGATGAACTATTCAAGAATGTATGAAATAAAGAAGAGAAGGTTTTAACAAAGATGGTCCTCTAAGTTAGCTGAAATAGTGCTACATGATACATGCCTGGTTGAAGCTTGTATCATGCCTAGTTCCTGTAATGGCAACAGTGGCAACCATTGTCATTACCCAGCTACAGAAATCCTTTGTTGAAGAACTGACACGTCCTTTGAGGTTATTCAACTACACTGATTTATCCATTCAAGCACTGACCACCAGCCTGCAAGATGTGAAGTTAAATACAACAAAAGTGAAGGTTACTGTTGGGCAGGGTTGAAGTCAAGTCCACCTGTCCCAAGTCTGAGTCGATGGTCAGAATCCAAGTCAAGCAGAGTCCAGAAGGCCTCGAGACCAAGCTGTGTCCGAGTCAAACCAGGATCCGAATCAGAGTCTGGCAGCATTTTGAACATCTCTTTTGATGGGGTGTATGTACAGGTAGTGGAGGTGCTCACTGAACTCTGGCTAGCTGAGCCCTATAGTTTTTACTAACAACTCAAAAGCAGTCTGAATAGAATAGTTCAATAGGCTACCAGTGATTATATGACAGGACTGCCTGAGGGGGCAGGGTGCTCACAAGTGGGGGAAGGGGGAAGCAACCTGAAACCTGATAATGGGGAGGGTTGTGTAAGCACATCAAATATAAATAATACAGGCATCACCTAGGGCTTGATTTTTGGCCTTCAGAGGTAAATTTTTATCAACGTCATCATGGTAAAGTGAAAGGGCTTGAAATCCAAAGTGCATGCAGGCTCCAGTGTCTTTGGTTATATTCCAGGCTCTTTAATTTATATGGCATGCTGTCTGCAGCTACTGCAGGCTTAAGGTTGTATGGACACGTCAATCTACTAGTAAAGCCAACAGGACAATGTCAATACCCATGCAAAACCAGTTGCAGTCATATACGTCTTCATGCATGTACAGTGCAGTGTATATAAGTATTGAACCAATGAATCGTATACAGCAAACATAGATAAGTTGCAGTTTGAACAGAATGAGTTCTAACTGTTAGGCATAGGCCCAACAATATACTGTTGTTGAAGTCATGCTGGCTGCATGAAAGTGCTACAGTACATGTCCAGTATATAACAGCAGCAGCTGGTCTTGTTGGCAAGTGGTTACGAGCATTCTTAGCACTTGCTAGATAGATTTAACCTAAAAGTTTTTAAAAAGCTTCTTACTCATACTGTGTCTGCAATGTGTGTCGTCCATGGGGGAGATGAGTTGTTCATGCTGCAGTAGTATAAATGATGATTAACTCATTAGAAATGAACCATGAAACCGTATGAGTCAATGAACTGTTTTTCCCCAGGTGGGGCTTTATAGTATACTTTATTAGCAAGGAACGACTACGTAACTTAATATAACGCTCACGTTTTCTAGCAGAACTGGTACCACAAGTACATATCTATAGTCTTGACTTGCTACAGGTGCATCTTACTAATAATGTATGATACAACAACATACACTGTGGTTAAAACAACTTCAGATATAGATGATCTATAGTGCAACTGGGGTCAGATCTGAGGACTGCATGCCTTTAATTGTAACCACGATTTTTGATGTTGGTAATATCACATAGGCCCACAGCCTATAGCCTACTCTCCCAGTTGATCCCCATCCACCTGCCCTCATATACTCTTATCAAAATATAGTACAAAAGTCCTTGAACTAAATTAAGTTTACTAAATTTAACTAGCTCCATTCATGTACATGACTGATCTGTACAGTTAGTACTGCAAAATTCATCTAAACATCAGCAGAAGCTATTTACCTAGGCCTATGCTGTTATAGACAGTTTGTTTACATCTGATCTGGATAAAACATACAAATGCAAGAATTACCCCCAATGTAGCAGTTTAATACTAGGCTAAGCCTGCCTTAGTATATAGTCTACACAGTATAGCCTTTTTGTTAAGGAGACAGGATGCATAAATATCACCTCCTTCAGAGCCCATAATAACTTTATGGTTTGAATAGGAGGATTTTAGGAGATTCACTGACAATGTACTGCAAGGCAAGGCACAGACCTATGTTCATTGTTTGCATTGTGCAAGGCATGTAACAATCAATAGGCACATATTATACCAGTGAATGGATTACGCTCAACTCAAGGTATTATTAGGTACCATCATAGTTAATAGACTCATCCCTGGTTGGGAAACTCGGCGAACTGCACTGTCTACCTTGAGATCCTGATTTTCAGTAGTCACGTGACTCTAACCGTGCACAAGGCTGGTTGATTAGCTCTACTACACGTGCGTACTCGTAGCACAGGGCGTTATACATACACCACTATGGAAGTACTACCTACCTACCTCCAAAGTAGTACTTCTGTAGCACTACTTGTGAACCGTTATCAAACGGTAATTATGAAATTTTTTTTGTAAAAGTTTGGTTTTGTTACTTTTCAGTCTTAAACCCGCCAAACACCGAACGGTATTTGCGGCTGGAGTTACTAGCTATAGTTAGTAGCCTACATACACGGGTGTCTCTCACACACTGTCAACTTTACCGACAAAACCTCCGCAATTGTCAACAGACCAAAATAGGGAAATCTAAATTTTTCAGGGCAAAAAATAGCCAGATCAGAAGAAATTAGGGAGATTGGAAGATTTTCATCTAAATGTAGCCTTATAGCCAACTCAATCGATCGTTCAGTCGTATAAGCCGCGTTATTCGCTAATGCACAGTGAAAGTTGCCCTTTGTATTTCCACGTTCGTTGCAGCTAACTCGTACGCCGTATTGTATGCATATCTCACTGCCGCGAGGTGTCGGCGTGCGAACTACCGGAGTCTCCCGCTAAAACAGGGGGAGAAGTTGGCAGGTCTGTGACAGTTTGAGAACGACTCACTTTCTTCCTAAAGAGTGGAATTTAGTGCATATATCAAGTATATATCATGACTGGGTATTTTCCCTAAAAAATAACAGTTAACCGACTTGGTAACGTCAGATAGTGAACCGTCTTTTACTTTCACACGTGATAGTATTTAGCTAACGCTATACATCAATGCAAAATTGCAGAGTACGGTAGTTTAATTCTACTTAAACAAGAAACGTGGGGCTTGTGGGCCATGGTTTTCTTCGTTGATTTGAACGTTCACAAATACAGATTCGAAAGCTTCCTGAAACCCTTCCAACCCTTGAATCAACTTCAATTTTTTTTCCATGAATGACTGAACAACACAACACTCAATGTAGCCATATCGCTACTCGATCTATCGTGTGCACGGTCAATGTCACGTGATGCACTTTTCTGCACGTCTCAACATAGCTACTCGGCTTGCACGTGGTGTGTATAGGGTGTACGTAAAGTTTCCTAACCAGGGATGTGTCTATTAACTATGGTACCATACAGCTAGTGTATTTTGTATTTTCTTCCAGTGCTTTGGAGATTTGTATAGTTTCCTCTTAATTAAACTCTCAGACCCACCAAATCTGACTGCTTTTGTTGTAAAAAATGTAAATTGGCTTTGATTGTACTGTAAATAGATAGGTAGTTGCTCCAACACATCCTTGGTTAATACAACAAGCCCTTGGTACAAGTTGATTAAGCTATTCAAGCATTACATGACCATCAGCCTTAGGATGACAAGGTGTGAAGTCCAATCACACAAAATGGCAGTGAATTAGCTATATGTTTGTAGGCATCAGAAAATAATCAATACTAATTTGCCAAAGTTAAAAGTAAGTTTTGTGTACTTGAAATCAAGTGGTGTAAGAGGTATGAAAATCGCACTTTCCTTCACACCATAGAGATGATGACATGTCAGTACAGTCATCAGCAGGCGCAATTGTAAGGATGTAGGGACATATTTTTCGGGGGTGGGGTCAGGCCCGTAGTCAAGGGGGCCAAGGGGGGCGAAGCCCCCCTTGGAAAAATGTTCGCCCCCCAAAGATCAAAAAATTACTATTGCCGTAATACATTTTAGTATGTTTCGCCTCCTCTGGAAAATTTTTCGCCCTCTAGAAGCTTTTTCGCCCCCCTTCAGCACCTGGTCTGGCTACGGACCTGGTGAGGGTGGGGCTACAATATGTAGATGTAATTTGAAGCTGGGCTTTAATATGTTTTAAGCTAACATTTCTGGGGATATCTATGTCTTCACTACTAGCCTTTATGAAATTTGTGCAATTTTTGAGGGGCTAGGAAAAATATGGGTGTGCCCCCAGAGAAGGGCACCTGAGTACCAGACATTGCTGTGGTTATGTTTAAGAACTTTTTACGTATTCCAAATACTGTATTTGATACTCATATAGAGTGTCTGCCAAACTCATTACTAAGTACACCTAATTATTCTAGTACTCATGATAGTATCTGGTGGTGCCTATAATTACTCATGACCATGTACCTGCACCCATACCGCCTGTTCATGTACCCATGCTCATTAAATTTCTTCAAGTTTGAACTTTGATACCTACACTTGGGTATGAAAGTTCCTCGTGACCTGGTATCCATACTCATGTTGTGGTACCCATAGTCTGTGCTCAAGTTCATGACCCGGGACTTGCATGCACCCATACCAGCTTTTCACGACCTGGCACACATACCATACCCAGAGTCAAAACCACGTTCTCATGACCAGTACGTGTCTGGGCTCATGACCTGTTACGGTACCCATATCAATTTGTTTGTTACTCAATCCCATACAGCTTGTGGTAGCGTCTCCCACGCAACGAAAATGCGCTCTGTGGAAAACAGTGCGCTTACGAACTTTTGATCGCTCGTGCTCTGTTGCACAGCAGAATTACAGTAATGTTCATTCAGTTTTATGTTTTACTATGTCTCAGCTTCTGAATGACATAAAAATGTATCGATAATATTTCACTTTTACATAGGGACCTGGAAAGATTTCGAAGGCATCTTTTTGCATGGCAAGCAATAGCTATGAACTTTTGACCTACTGCTATTTGTGCAAACAAGCTTGGATCGCCGATCTTCATGCATTGCTGGATTGGTTATCATGTAAACTTTCCAATGGTAACCTTTGTTTTCAAATTTTCAACACTCCCCCATAGGGACCAGGCCAAAATGCATACAACCAGACACAAATATGAATATGCATAAGTCTTGCACCAATGAAAAGACCCCAAGCAATGTGTGAACAACGCAACCTTTACCCGCCACAGACTTCTACACCATGCGCGCGTTGTATGTACAGCGAACACGTGCGTGCAGAGTTAAGCAAAACATCTGGTCACGCCCACACGACCAATCAAGTGTACGGGATGACATTACATCTCAGTTTTGAAGCTTAGACAGGGGAGTGTTTTGAAACAAATTGATATGCTGTATCCGCCCCCACCCGTACTCATGGCCCGGTTCCCATACCCGTACCCATACCCATGACCTGGTACCCATACTCGTACTCATGGCCAGCTGGTACCTGTACCTGCACTCATGCTCCTGTATTCACACTACAGCGCTGCCAATTTCCAAGGATTTTATTGCACATTTACTTATGGAATGGACTCGGACTTGGCTCGGACTCGGGTCCTCAGGATTCGGACTCGGCTTGGACTCGGGGGGGGGGGGGAGTACCGGACTCGGAATTGGCCCGGAATTGGGGTCGCTGGAATCGGAATTGGCTCGGACTTGGTTACAGCCCTGATTAATTTGTAGTAATGGAGCTTTAGACGTCACTTATCTAAGCTTTAGTACTTTTCCTGGTTTTCTGGCATTTTAACAATCCTTCATTGAGCCATGCAACATGTTTACATAGTATATATAAAGAGACTACGGACCCGTAACTATATAGGTTGCATCATGGCTGTCGACTTTCCATCCGAATGGAATGCAGCGTACAATTCAAATTACTCAAATAGTTTTATGGAACGCTGGATGTAAAGTGGGAATTCCCCCTTTGAGAAACTTTTACTCCTGCTAGGCTTCTTAGCGATTTCACTATATCATTTCCATGTTTTTATGATCATAGACTAGAACATTTTTCGAACATTTTTGCAAAGATCCAGAAAACCAAAATGTTTTATGAATCAAGGCAAACTATATTTTGGAACTGAGCCCCTTCTATGAACATTGCAAGTTATTTATCTTGTTATCATGAAAGGCTTAATATTCATATAGTGAACCAATTATTCAGAGGAAATTAATGTGCGTTATCGTACATTACTGAGCTGCGGTTGTCTTAGTGCAACAATTTTAAGTTGAGACTTGAACGCTGCCCATTGATTTACACCTTGGGCCAAAGAGCCACTAGCATCGCCCAAGGACGGTGGGGGAGGAGTGGGGGTGAAGTAACCAAAAAGTTATATGCATGGATGCCTACAACATATCTGTTGAGAGGACGTTCAAGATATAAATAAGTTTGTAGGTAATAGCGCGTTCGAGAAGTAATGTGCGTGGTTATATAATACCAAGGAGGTGATATTTGATACCACCTCTCCACTAAGACGACCTATTAACAAGCACTGCTACTTACTAATTTTAGCAACAGTAATTAGCAAGTTGTTCCAAAAGGTTGCACCCCAGAAAAAGGGGACGGCCTCATATTCAAACGCTTAAGTATAGCCTTTCCGCTACCCGCAACAAGGAATCATTCGCATTATCACTTGTGGCTGGTTTTGAAGCCTAAAGGTCTTAAAAGCTGACATTTTACCTTATCCACTGATTTGTAGGCGTAACAGCAGCGACAAAAGTAATAAGAAAGTCAGACTTTACAATACGTCGAGTCATATTTTAATTCCATGGCAATGTTTGAAATCATCGGATACTTTGTATGGTTCATAACAGTTGCGATCATGATCGTCAAATATTTGATCCTTTTTCGGTTAAGTGCCCATTAGATCCGTGTTCGGTTCAATTTGAACCGGATGTTTTTAGAGTGTACAGTCACAAAAGTCATATCAAAGGATGCAACTATTTTGAGCGATATTACATGCGGTTGCCATAGTAAACATCTTGAAATTGACTGCATTTTATTACAAAAATAATTTGTACCTTTCACTACAATAGCTACTGTCTCAAAGATTTACAATTTGGGAACAGGTTATAGACAAGAGATAATATGAATCTCTTAGCAAGGCACGTAGCCAGAATAACAAATTTTGGGGCACATCCATGTTAGAGCTTTGCCAGCCTGGGAGAGAGGTTTAAGTGGAGGGGTGTGTCCCCCTACCCTTTGAAAAGTTTTGAATATTTCAAAATGGTGCGAGAATTTCCATTTTTCTCCTTACATTTGTATTCCAGAAATGCTGGTCTTGTAATAATTTTTCCTCTTTCAAGACTTTTTATTGAAAAATTGGGAGTGGGCAGGTGTCCCCTCGTGCCCCCGTTGCTACTTGCCTGCTTTTAATAACCCTCGCTTTTGAATTCTCAGGCACACATGTACCTGGGAATTCAAAACCTGAGACTGGTACCATGTCAGCCAGGCCCGTTTACAGCTTTTTCAGGGGAGGGGTCGATTGTATGAAGACTAGACCATTAACATGTACCGTTTTCTAAGGGGAGCGCCTTCATCAGTTGACACGTAGGTGCCAGGAAAGTTGTGGCCAAAAATGAGTGCTGGGATTGCCAGTAACAGCACTTCCCAGGCCTTGTAAGTCGCTTCTATCGAAATTTCATGTGTTATAAATTTTAACTCCCACCCCAAAAAGGTAATTGAGAAGCGTTTATTCTGACAAATCACTAAAGCAACACTCTAAAAACACTGCGGTCAAAATTGGACATTGCTTGGTCAACTATGCATCGACCGAAATATGGTCAAATTGTTGACCTAAATATGGTCAAAAGTGACCACTAAATGATTTGACCATTTAGTGGTCACTTCTGCCATATTTAGGTCAACAATTTGACCATATTTGGGTCGGTGCATAGTTGACCAATCAATGGTCAATTTTGACCACAGTGTTTTTATAGTGAACTTGATCGCGAAAGTCGCATGCTGTTTTATGCATATTTGGTTTTGAAAGGCCATACGGCAGTACGGCAAATGTACAAGGCTCTTATTAATTTCAAAGGGAAACATTTTGTTTGATGTAAATAATATTCTCATATTTTTAAAACCAATGTTTATAGATACAGAGTGAAAGATAATTCAAAATAAGGCAGCATGGTAGCTTTCTTTTTAAGAAATAAGGTTTGTAGAGGAAGAAATTCAGTCAATTATTTACTCAGGAAAAGCTAGTTGGCACAAACTCTACAAGTTTCTAGGCAATTGGTAAGTCATAATATTTTAGGATATAAAGCTATTGCTGGAGTTTATTGGTGAGATTGAATGATTTAATAATGATTAAGGCAACTGCCTTTGTATGAAATGTTTGTGCACTTTAAATGCAATCTTTTTCTTAAAGTACATGAATTGTTGAAAACATATTGGTTGGAGTGCTGATGGGAAGGGGGGGGGGGGATTAAAACCCGGTCAAGCACTAGAAACCTCATAAATAAAAGTATCAAAGATATCAATCTCAGATCTGTCGTTATTACATTTAAAGAGAAGTTAACCACTGTAGCTTTGAGGGCTAGGTTAAAGAGAGCTTTGTATTCTTCCGAACTATCTTGAAGACGTACAAACTGGTACCCATGTATGTATCATACATCCATTCATCCACACATATCCATCCATCCATCCATCCATCCATCCATCCATCCATGCATGCCGGTGTAGCGGGAAGATGTGTCTCCCGTGTAAAATGAGTCCTCTTAGCAGTACCTCCACAAAACAAAATCCATGTACTGAAGACCATCAAGTATGGTACATAGTAGTCCTTGAACAGGACCGTGTACTACGTTAACGGTGAACCTACTCCGTACCACGCGGAGTAAAACAAAGTGTATGTAGCATAGAGTCCTGTTCAAGGACTAGGTACATAGTATTGTCACAGTCTTCATAAGGAATAACTAACAGGATTAAACATTTTGAGGGTATATACCTGCCCATTTTTTAACTAGTGACAACGGGGGGATCATGTCAGTCTACTCGTTTAACGTGAGAGAAAGTCAACATACTCAAGTTTGGTATCACACTGTTACTGTCTCTACCCAAGACAACCTTGTTAAAATCATCATTACAGCGGTGAAAGACAAATAATTTTCTTTAATAACCATCACTTCACGAAAACTTGTATGAAATATAATATAGGATTTAATTATAGGCCTACACATGTACAGTAATTTCATTTTTTTTTACCAGAGACAATGATAAAAAGTGGAAAGACTGAATTTATGCCATAAGCTCTGAAAATCAACCCTGAAAAATTAGTCTGTGTCCCACCGGACGATATTTCCAGGTTAAGCCCTGGAAACAGTGTCTGGAGAGACAGTTTTTCCCACCACATTAAGAAATTGTGTCCCGTCAGACACATTTTACTGTTACCATCTTTTCCGGACAGTAATTACAAACAAATCCCACTATTAAATACTGCCCTTTTTGCCACTGTCCGCTAGAAACACACAGTGTTTTGATTATCCGCAAATGATTTTGGCAACGATAAACTGAGGCATTCGTATATGGTTGGCCGCGGTGGACATAAGACGGACTGAACTCAACGCGTAGAAAACAGACCATGAACCAATCAAATCCACGGATCGTTGGTTATACCATTACACAATGGGATAGACTAGAATCCATTGAAAACAGAGGGAACTTATGAAATGATTTTGGTTTGATTTGGTTGATTATTAATACTCTTCCACATGGCGTAGTGTGTAGTGGTACTACATTAAAGTATTTTACAGTGTTTTAAACCGGTAGTTTCTCAATACATTAAAGTAGTACTTACAAACACGCCCACACCATTAGCTGAAAAGGCAGACAGTGTGTTTGGGACGCCTGCAGACCAAAATACACACGAACAGCGAACATTTAATAGAAAACAATATCCGTTTCAATAGAAGGGGGCTACAAGCAGAGGAAAGAGTAAATGTACATGGAATTTCAGAATTTCAGGTCGAATTTTCGGATACACGCATGTTGCAAAGAGAAATGTGAGAGAAATGTGTCATTTTGGACCCGCGTGGGTTAAATTGAAAACCGGTAAAACTGCTTTGACAGACCGGGGCTTACAAAATAATGCACTTAGTTTTGACTTTACAGAGTTTCATGCAAACAAAACAGTCAGTTGTGGTACTATAGACAGTGGTGTACTTAGGGGGGCCATTGGGACATGCCCCCCTCACTTATGCCGATCTTTTTAAGTTCCTAAAAATACGCAAACTTTTTTAACACAAGTTTTACTTCAAAAGGTAGCATATGTGGCACCAGATTGCATGTATTAAGGGCACCTAATTTTTCAAAAATGTTCAAAGGGGGAGGGGACACCCCATTAGCCATGGTCCTCCCTCACTGATGCCGATTGTTTCTTGTTTTAGTTCCTAAAATACGTAAATTTTTTAACACAAATTTTACTTCAAAAGGTAGCGTATGTTGCACCCGATTGCATGTAAGGACACCTAATTTTCAAAAAGTTTCAAAGGGCAGGGGACCCCACCCCTTAGACCCCTCCCCAGGCAGGCGATCACACAACATACTGCATGGCCCCCGTGAGAGAAATCCTGTCTACGCCACTGACTGTAGGACTGCCTAGTTAACTCAGAATAAAGACTCGGGTGTTAACGCCTCCCCGGTCAGAAAATTAGGTTTGCTTGAGTGGTTAAGTTCACGTTCTGATTACCTGCAGGGATGAGGAAAGATTTGTATTGTATACAGAACACCTTTCAGTGATGTTTCCTCCCAGATCTTTGACTCTCTGTGCATTCCCTGGCCCATAGATTGCAGCGCCAGAGGGGGCTGGGGAAAACTGCATCGCCGAAAAAAATTAAGAAGAATCGGGATACCGGGAAAAAGAAAAGAGAAGGAGAATAATTAAAAGAAAAGGAAAGTAAAATAAAGCCGGGAAAATCAAAACGACAGACAAGAAAAGAAATAATATGAATAGGGGTGATAACTGAATTTAGGTAAGGTGGGGAAGAGGAAATTGGGTTGGTAAATTTGGAAGGAAATGTGGATGTTACTAGTTCTGTGGTAGACAGGGCTATAGGGATGGTGGAAAAAACGAACGGGACGAAATAGCCTGAAAGAGTGAATGGCTGGGAAGAATGGAACAAGGACAAGGGCTGCAGAAAGGCCGACTTTGCAAGAGGGAGAAGAATAATGAGCGGAGAGAAAAGAAAGGGAAGGAACAATAAAAGGTCAGTTGCGGGGAAGAAACGCCCAGGAAAGCATGATATATAACTTAGCAGGAGGAATTTCGGGAAACAGAGATAAGGAGTAATGGCAGCGCCGAATCCAAGGGGGCGAAAGGGGCGTACGCCCCTATTTTCAGCAAAACAATGATTTTTGTGACAGAATTTTAAACCTTCAAGCCCATCTGATTGCACCATGCACTTTCTACAGACGTTTACGCCCCCTCTCTCATTTCTGGATTCCCGACCCTGAATAGGGGAAGGAACAATGAAGAGAGGCAGGAAATGTGGGAGAAGGAGACGGACGGAGCTATAAGCTAAAGTTTTTATTACTGATTTTTCTGGATACTTAAAGACATACACTCGTCACCCCAAAGTATATTTTTAGTGTGGGGGCATCAAAAATCTTAGTTGGTGACGGCTCTTTGATTAAGAGCAAAGTTTGAAAATGAAGAGTAGCTTACACTCCACACAATGCAACGGGGCTGTAACGTACTCAATTCTGGACTCGAGTCCATGCTTTGTCGGACTCGGAACTGGCTCAGAATGGGAGGTTCTGGAATCTGAATTGGCCCGGAATGGGCTGCAGCTGGACTCGGACTCGGAACCGATTCAAGAAGAGTGCACAAAAATGAAAGTTAAATATTTGTTCCCTAGGGCTACATTGTTATTGATGCACAGTTCAACATATAAATGGTCACATACAGTCAATTAAAATACAGCTTGAACCAGGGCATGAAATTGACTCCTAAAATGCCCGGTTTTAATTAAATGTAATTACAAAACAGTACAAAAAGCATGATGCCACATTCGCCAAATAGCTGGACTCGGAATTGGCCCGAAATTGAAGAACCTGGAATCGGATACGGCTCGGAATTGAAGGGTATACTGGACTCGGGATTGACCATGAATGGTGGTCACTTAAATCTACATTGGCCCGGATTCGGGCCAGGTGGACTAGGATACAGCCCTGTAATACAGAGAGAAAGTTTGGATTCACACTGGGGGGGGGCGTGCCCCCCCCAATCGATTTCAGAATTTTTTTTAAATTTTAAAATGATCCCAAAAGGAGTTTAAGCACTTGCGCGCGAGGGGGTGTGGGAGGGGTAGTTCCCCCTCCCACGGTGATGTGAAAATATGTGATTTGGTGCATACTTTATACGATATTTTGTATGCAAAAGGAGACATATTATTATGTATCTTGTGAAATATTTTGTAGAAATAACCATAGTTAATACATATGAACTATGGAATAACTATATAGAAATCAAATACACAACACACATATTGCTGGCAAATAATTTATCATTCTACAAGTATGCAGAATCACATAACAGCTTCAAACAAGTGTAAGGTGTTGCTTTTGTACATAGGCCTACCGCTAGATACCATGTGTTTCTGATATGGTAGGCGTGCAATTTGTCCCCTTCCGGTATCGGTATGGAGTTGGCAAGTACGCTGCCAGTGCTCCGCGTCAACCGGTTGGCGAGGAGCGCGAGAAAATCTTGGTCCAAAATGCCTCCCAGATCGCTGGAAATGGCACTTCCCAGGCCTATTTGTCGCACATAGATAGGGGAAACACTAGTATATTGTAAAAAAAAAACATAAAAAATACCAACATTTTGCTCAAGGGCGGCTGCCCCCTCCCCCCTTGGCTACGCACCTGTTCCAGCAAGATATGATCATTTCCAAAAATATCCCTAAGATAGCACCATTTTGCATCTAGGCAACCTTAAATTAACAAAAAAAAATTCAAAGAGGAGGGAGACCCCTCCCCTATTTCGGCATCTTTATGAAGTGACAAAAAGGATTCCACACTGCTGTATACAATCGCAGGGGCATCCAAAAAGTTACAATTTACGGAGACTGGGGGGGGGGACTGAGGTGGCATTACGACTGTTCTCCCCCCCCCCCCCATCACCAAATCCTGGCAGCGCCCCTGTAGCAAAATGTAACTGAAGATGAAAGCGCGTGTAGCGCGGGAGACATTTTGTAATTTTAGAAAGAAAAATGTTACAGAAAACAAAATACGTTCTTTATTAAACGCCCTTTGGGATTATTTTTGGTCAAATCCTGGAGTCATATCAGGGCCAACGTTTACAGGTAGTAAAATTTTATTTTCGATCGATTTTTCTTGTAGGGCACAGTGATGCGTACGAGGGGACACGGGCCATGTACCCCCACCTAGCTGGGGGCCTGGAAACCCTTAACATAATCCGTCGTCTCCACTCAACCCTTTCCCCATCATTATGTCTTTTGTGCATTAGACTACCAAAAAGGCCAGATTTTGATTCCATTTTTGTAAACATCCAATGCCACTTTGGAGATAGTCAAATGCTTTAATCGAATGATAACAATTTATTAATACCTTAGAGTCTCGGGGTCTCCGTTCCTTGGACCCCCAATTTAGCATTGTCCCTGGACCCACTAGGGGTCTTACAGTGGGAACCCCGGGCCCAACGTCTACAGGGGTGCACTGCCCGTCACTACGAGGCCTCCAGAGGAGCTCGGTCCTTCATTTTGGGGTGTCCGTTTTGAGGAACGCTTGAACCCTAGTGCCTCCTCTTCGAAAAGTCTGGGGACTCCACTGCGTGCTTGGCCCAACTAGTAAACCTGCTGGGACCTTTGCACACAAGTGAGGCTACCAAGCGAACGAAAAGGTTAAAAGGTTTCAGAAACCTAACAGAGAAGTATACTTCAAAGTATCTGCGGTCTTTAACCCCACTCCACAGCACAAAGATGCTACCTGTCTAATTACAAGACAGAATGTCCGTTAAGAACGTATTACTTCAAAACTTTTGAAAAAAAGGGACTGCCTACGTAGTATCAGATAATACTACCGCCTACCTATTTTAATTTATTTTTCCTCATTTTTCAATGGGGGGCATGGCCTGCTGCACTCCCCGCTGGATACGCCACTGCCTATGAAGAGGCCCGGGACCGTATTCTGGGCCTCGACTAGGCCGGTCTCGAGAACGGAGAAGCAATTGTATAATACGGCTGACTAAAAGCAGATCCAGGATGCAATTTTTAATGGAAAATGCAATCTCCTTTTAAAAATTAGTAGATCCTTGTAACAGTGTGGTACTGAATCATCTTTGTATGACACCATGGTAGTAACCCAGAGACTTAATAAGAAAGGAAAGATGTTTGATCGTGTCCGTTCGACTGAGGCTTAAATGATGTCAGATCTCAACAACCACCCATCATGACCTTCAAAAATTGCGAAATTTTGCCAAACAAGTGCTCACGGACAAAAGTATTATTTGATCCAAAGGACATGGCCTTGCCTTGAATCTTGGAAAGTAATTTTACGCATTTTTGGTCAAAGTTTGGGACTTATTCTTGAGTTTGTACTAGTATATCTTTTGACACTCCGCCGAGTCCACTTATGTCAAAGTTAACTTACGGTCTCCCTCAGTTCACTTTGACATCCCATAAGTTCACTTTCGGTCTCCCGCAATAAAAAACAAAATGTTGGAAAGTCGCTTCCCAACTCCCCAGGGCCATACATGTTCAAGGCGACTTCCTCCGTAACCGCGTTTCGAAGGACAGATTTTCCTGTTGCTTATATGCAGACATTATTTCCTCGTAAAATTGTGTCCCGCGGACACATTTTCCTGTGGCGGGTGGACACTATTTCCTGAGAAATATTGTCCGGCGGGACATATTTTTTTGGAAAATGTGTCTGGCGGGACACATTTTCCAGGAGAGACACCATTTCCTTTTACACCGGCTGTGCCGTGTCCTGTTAAGGGCAGCAGTGCCGTGTCCTGTTAAGGGCAGCAGTGCCGTGTCCTGTTAAGGGCAGCAGACGTGCGTGTCTGAAGGGCGGGCTGCTTGCCAAGGCAGGCACGTGCAGCCGCGCGAGACTTCTCATTGCAGCGACGGAATTTTCGGGCAGCTACGCCAGTTTCGAGCTCCGCGTGAGCTAGGAAAGACGTGCGAGAGCGGAGCTCTCGCCGGCTGTACCGTGTCCTGTTAAGGACGTGTTGCTGAGTGCACCCATACCAGCAGTTAGACATTGTGGGGTTTTTCGTGTATGTCACTGTGGGGCTGCACTGTTGGTATATAGTTACACTATGCATACATGCATGGATGCATGCATGCATACACACATACATACATACATGCATGGTGGCATGCATGCATACACACATACATACATTCATGCATGTTGGCATGCATGCATACACACATACATACACACACTAATGTATAAACACTCAAACCTGTTCAGTTTTTTCCAATATTTGAAGAGGGTTCAGTTATTTGTTTCCGCCAGAGCCTATGAATTTGTCCATCAACATGTTTCGTTTAACTATTGCATTTAAATTGTACAATGCGTATTCAAGACAGTCGAGTCATGTTAAAGGGGGCTTTGGCAGAACTCTTCACTCTGGCCTCTCTAATGGTTCTTCCTACATTCTGGGTTTATCCACCTTATTCATTTAATAAAAGTTGTCGGGGCTGTAGGTTCATTACTAATTACTGAACGATGAGTCCGCAAATGGTGTCACAATACTTAAATGGATTATCGAACCCCTGCAAGCAATGTCTGGACATAGAGTTAAGTCTAAGTGAGCCACAACTAAGCACTTTATGTTACCACAATGGGTTTAGACATTGCACAGACGGACGTTATCATCCTAAATCTAATATGAAGGACGGTAATGTAGGGTCTTTTAATTTCACAGCTTTTAATTTTCTGCTAAACCTGTTCATTCATCTCTTCTTTTCCTCGTTCTTTCACCTTGTTTTACAATATTTATTATTTTCTAGGGCAGGCCAAACGAAATGAGTGTTATCAATAATGACTAACTTCCATCAACCAAAAATGCTGCATGACTAACCCAACCAACATAACAACGTAAAGGTTTCATACAAGGACAAGTATGCGTTTATGTACTGAATGGTGCACTCAAAAAACGTCCTCTTGAAATGGGCACGGGATAGAAATCTTTTCAAATATTTAAATAGTTTCAGTTGAGAACTAAACAGTTTTTTTGTCCTAAAATGAAACACATCTAATCAAATATTTGAATATATTTCGTTTCAGTGCCCGGTCGAATAGACTCTATTCAAACCTGGATAGGATTTTTTTAGAGTGTGACATTGACTAAGAGGGCTGCGCTGTATGTTGACATTACAGTTATACGCCATTCTTTATTGCTATTAGATATAAGGTGTTTGCTTGGGGAAATGTAAGTGTCTTTATAGATGGTAAGTTATACCACAAAAAATCCAGTCGATTCAGCTGGTATTATATCACTTCAAGCCTGTCTTTGTGAAGCAATGCTGCTTTTCTCGGTCTATACTTTGGGCGTGATAAACAATTAACGAAAGATAAAACACTGAAGTATTCTGGAAAGGAAATCTAAATGTAAATCTCCAACCTTTGCAGAGGTCAGGCATCTAGAAATTTTTATAATATCTTGAGTAACATTAGTATTGCTTGATGATATGATCAGAAGTATTAATAGTTACTCTCAAACTTGTTCAAAATATTTTTTATTGGTTTCTAGAGACTTTCTTTCTTATTTAACACAGTTACAAAGAATAAACAAATTAAATCAGATGTCAAGTCCTCAACACCTTTCGTCATACACTCATGCTTTGAACCAGAAATTGCAGAAACAGCTTGCAAAATAATAATATTTTGCAAGCTGTTCCTGCAATATCTGGTTCAAAGTTAGTACAAGGACAATTTCTATGAAAAGCTTGGCGGGCTCCTAGTGTCATTTCATCTGGAAGCTTAATACTCTTGTCCTCGTGTAGAATATGCCCTTCCCTTAAGCTTCCAGGATATTTGCGTCTGCAAGTTCTTCAAGATTTTATAATTAAACCCATCCAATGGCCCTATGGTGCCATGCGGCGCCTTGGTGTTTAGAAAGCACTTTAACGAAGTTTTCAGTGAGACTCCCTACGCCTGTGTACCGCAAAAGGAGGGGAAAGTTGCCGCATGGGGAACGAATCACTAAATACCGATTTCCTAGGTCCATACGGAAGTGGCTTTAAGACATCATCATCGGTGATTTCCTAAAATTCCCATCTTCTGGTAGTATCACTGGCTACAAAGTGTTATCCTCCATTGTTGCTCCCCTTATCAAGATCCCTGGTCAAGGGCGTGGGTTCCTTCTCTGTGTGTACAGTGATATCGCTGTATGTTGTGCAACAACGAAGTTGAAGGGTAAACTCTCTGTCTTCTTATGTTGACAAGAATACTTCTGTTCCTACAAAATCTGTTGCACTGCAACCTAATTAGGTCACTTCTTTACAGTTTTTTATTGTCCATGGACCAAAACAGTGGTTCACATGTAGTAATTTTTAAACCCCTTGGTCATTTTTCCATAAAAAATTATCAAAACATTTGGATTATTATTCAAAAGTTACGTCACTGGTGAATGAACCCGAACAAATTATTGTTTCCCAAATGGCGCCTCCATTTATGTAGATAGATGTCTCGAAAGGAAAACATGATGTTGTGCTAATGTTAAGTTTAAGAATTTGTCTTCAAATAAAGATTGAACAGATAACAACTGTCACAGTAACATAGAGGATGGTTGTCTGAACAGTGGCTAATGTTATTTTTCCTATTCGGGTTACTGGCTTTGTTAATTCTACAAGCAACGCCCGTGGTGGAAAAAATCCTGGATACGCCCCTGGTGTAACCAAGAATGCACAAACAGCATAAATATGCAGGTTCTTGCTTCTCTGTGTAATTGGATAGTGGAAGAGTGGGGGGGGGGGGGGGGCCCGATCACCAACTATACGAACCGATAGAGTAGCAGGGTTAATTGTCTCGTGGCATTCGGATAGTGGACGTAGTTTTGCTGTGAATTATAATTCCTGTCTACTGAGAGCTTTTGAATTTCAATCAATTTTTCGTTGAGTTATCGGGTTGTAGAGAGGCTGCAAAACAGTTTAAATATGTGCTTTTCTAGCTATATTTTTTCGGCTGGCGCGGCATAAGACCTCACATGAGTTTACATAGAGGGGGTGGATATATAGACACAAGTATAGACTTGTCTCAAGCCTATATGAAACATACACATACTATATATACGTGCGATAGTAAAGGTGCAAGTTTATACAACTCCGTGTTTTTGACAGTCTATGCAAACATATTTACATATGTAACATATGTGCCGTCAACATAATGCGTGATGAAAAGGCACAAATATGGTCAACTATGTCTCAACAGTTTGATCTTTTTGTGGTATCTGTCAAATCATTCCTTGTTCCTTTGCGTACATACATGTTGTTTTTGTATTGTTTTAAATTCATTTGTTGAGTTGAACTTTGATATGTTCCAGGTTTACTGAATTTTTACATTTTCAAATCCATTTTCATTCAATAAACTTAATGTTAATACCACAGTGAAAAAAGTAAGTACCTAGGAAACTAGGAACGAGGAAGTAGGCATATTAATGCAGGGCCGGATCCAGGAATTTGATAACGGTGGGGGCGTAAACGTCTGCAGTGCTGATCATACATTTTTCATTCGCTTGGAGATGTAAAATTTGGTTATAAAATTCATTGTTTGCCGAAAATGGGGGGAGGGAGGCTCACTCCCCTTTCTCATATGCCTGGATCCGGCCCTGTAATGGCTAGGACAGTGGTGGCCAATCCATAAGCCTGTCTGAAGGATGCAACATTTAATCTAGGAATGTCCAGAAAGGCTCCAAACGCCTTAAACTTTAGAAACATTTCGAGGAGGGACCTTACCCTGCTGACAATGGCTACACCCTCTGGACCCACAGTAAGATTCTTCGCCGGTGTGTGAGGACGTAGCCTTCCTGTAAAATTGCATATCTGTCCCTTCCTTCTATTGGGACGGCCATGTGATTATGTCTGCTTTTGATCTACCCATAACGACATGTTATTATTTTGAAAAGTATAACTAACTATGCTGTTGGACTTGAGACCGATCTCAGACTCGAGACCTGGCTCGAGTTACGCTTTGAAGGACTCGGACTAGGTCTCTTACAGTCCAGACCCGTGAATAAGACCAGGCTCGAAACAGGCAGAATTTTGATTCACTTTTATGCACTTCAACTTCGTCACGTAGCATTTATCTTGTTATCTGCACTTACTTTACAACTCCACACGATATTTACGTCTTTGCATTACGTGCTCTCTAGGGTACATCAAATTCTACAGTAAAATCTATATCATACAGTCATTTCATTCAACAAGATCGAATGAAATGCAGTGTAAAAGCTGATCATTCGTTAATTCTTATTTTTAGTATATACTTTCCAAAGGGCGTGGGAGACTCGGACTTAATATCGGACTCGAAAGGTGGGGACTCGACTCCCCTTTCTAGGCTGATGACTAACCATCAAACCTTGATCGTCTATAGGAAATAATACTTAATATTGTTGAAACACCGTTATTATTTTCAGAGTGATGGTAAAATGTTGGGATGGGGAGTCTTATTCCCACACCATCAAAAAAATAATTAAAAAAAAAATAAAAGTAAGAATAGGCTGTTGGAGAGAGAGAATTTCAAAGTATGGATAAGGTTTGCAATTAACAAATTAGTGGCTAACATGAAGCTAGAAATAAATCAAATAATAGACTTACGGTTGCGACTGCCAACGTTGTGTTCGATACCACCGAATTTCAACAGGGGAATGACCTACTTGGACTGGTGACGTGACTCATGCCGACGATCGCGTCTGAATCATCGTAGGAGGCCCAGTACCAACAAGGCCTAAAACTCGACAGTCTACCTCCATATCAGAGATTCTGGTCACAACATTAATGAAAACGATGTTGTGATTCTGGATAGTTAAGAACAGTGGTACAGCCGGGGGATCAAGGAAGCCATCTGGAAGCGTGTCGAGAACCCATCACTGCAAAGGAGAGGGGATCTGCGATTATTTGTCTCGCAAATCTGGGACAAGGCATTCGGGAGGATTCCTAGCCGCAAGCATACGTCACATGACCAGCCCAACTAGATCATTCCCCTGTTGAAGTTCGGTGGTATTGGACGCAACGTTGGGAGTTGCAAACCGTAAGTCTAGTGTTTGATTTATTTCTAGCTTCATTTTGCAACTAACATTAAAAGAGTACATTAAAAATGTTTTAAGCAATGGTGTTTTCCGTCCACTTTAAGCAATGGTGTTGTCCGCACCAGTTATAAAAAATTGTATCTTTGCAATATTACTTCATTTGGAACATCTAGTGGTTTAATTGTTACAGAGCCTCTTGCAAACCCTTCAATTATCACTGTACTTTCTGACTTTCCAGCTAACCTACTGTATTATAAAAATTAACCAGCCATTATTTAGTGTATTACAAAAATGGTCACATTGTAATTAATTTCTGTTTAGTAAGCATCCAACGCCGTTCTATCTAATGGTCTTATTTTGTAAATAAATCAGAGGTTCTCTGCTGGGAGGTATCCCCTTCAAGGGAAAGCTGAGCGCTCCCACGGCGGAGCCTTCGACGATGTTGGGTAAATTATCCGGGACAGCCCCCACCTTTAGATATCCAATCGTTTACTCACAGTACAAGGTTCAAGACCGTGGAATTCAAGAGGTCAAGTAAGGTTACAAGACCATTCTGAAGTCGGATGGCAATCTCCAGTTACATTACTCCCCCATCACCTTTCCCTTTCATTTTTTGATCTCGGCCCTTACTATCTCAAGGAAGCAGTAAACATCTCAGGAACAACAAAAGAAATTTTTCAACCCAACCCAAGACAACGTCGATAGGAATATCGTTTCTTAGTCTTAGGTTAGAAATGAACACAAATTTTTGTATATATATTATAATATATATATATATAATATATATATATATATATTAGATATATATATATATTATATATATATATATAGTATATATATATATTATATATATAATATATATATATATATATATATATATATATAACTAAAACTAGAAGTTCCTGTAGAACTACCCAATTACCCTGAAGACCGCTATTAAAAAGTAGACGTTTCGGATAGATCTGCTATCCTTGGTCACTATAAAACGAATAATACAAAAAGTCCTGAACATAGTTGCTCCAAATAAGGCCGTGATACAAACAAAGACTTAGCCCAAGCCAAAAATTCAAAAAAAAAAAGAAAAAAAAAAGAGAGAAAGAACCAAAGCAAAGTTGAAAAGTTGAAAGAGAGGATTATCTCACCGTACGCACATCTTTTACATTGATGCCCACCGGAGAAAGGCTACCAAGTCTATAAATCCATCTGAGCTCTATGGCCTCCCGTTTATGTTTGGAAGCGTTTGCAAGCGATTGAAGCCCGATCAATTCAAAATTGTTACAGATTTGGAAGTGTTGGCCCAGCGGAGTATTGTCTTTTCTTATTTCTTGTCTATGGCCGTGGTGTCTAACACGTAATTCACCTCCCGTTTCACCCACGTACTGTTTCCCACAGTCCTTACAGTTGATTAAGTAAACCACCCCTATCGACGTACAAGTTATATTACTAAAAATGGTGAATCTTTCTCCGGTAGCATTGCTGTAAACTTTGTCAGTTTCCTGTAGGACATAACAAGTGACACAGTTCTTAAAATGGGTCTTACAACAACCTTTATGTACACTCCTGACGTTTTCTACCAATTTTGCCCTAACTAAGTGAGACTGTAGGTTTCCTGGTTGACGGTAAATAAGTTGAGGAGGACTGGGAAGGACATTCATCAGGTTAGGGGAAAGCTGTAAAATGTGAAAATGTTTGTTTATAATGGACCTAAGGTTAGGGAGTCTCGAATTACGAGTAACAACAAGGGGGGCCCTGACGGGCTTCCGAGTTTTCCTTCCTTTGCCAGCCAGAAGGTCCTTTCTGGATAAATTTTGAACCCTTTCGCAAGCTGGGTCTATGATAGAGGAGGGGTATCCTCTGTCTAGAAAAATCTACCTAAGCTTTCCGAAATGTTGTTGGGTCTTTTCTGGGTCAGAGCAAATCATTTTGATCCTTAACGCCTGACTAAAAACAATGCCCTTTTTTGTACAGTTACTATGGTACGAATCATAATGTAGGTAAAGATTGAGATTGGAAGGTTTAGTATACAGATCGGTTGCCAATAGTCCGCCTTCCAATTTGATACGAAGATCAAGAAAACAGACCTCAGAATCACTCAATTCATACGTAAATTCTAGAACCCCTGGGTAAAGACTATTCATGACATTAACAAAAACTAGAAATTCTTCTTCCCCCTGGGTCCATAACCCCCAGATATCGTCTATATATCTATACCACTTGAAAGGTGGTACCACTTGAAAGGTGGTACCACTTGAAAGGTGGTACCACTTGAAAGGTGGTACCACTTGAAAGGTGGTACCACTTGAAAGGTGGTACCACTTGAAAGGTTCTACAGGAACTTCTAGTTTTAGTTATTAAACTTTCTGCATTATGAAGTTTCGTAACAGTCCTCGTACCGTGTTATTCGTCAGTTTCTATAAATATATATATATATATATATATATATATATATATATATATAATATATACTATATACAGTATATGTATATATATATACAAATATATATATATATATATATATATATAGGTAAAAAAGAAGTAGTAAATAGTGCTAAAAGTTTGTGAAAAATTTGACGAAGTTTCGGATTTAAACCATCAGGTGGCAAAAATGCAACTAATCGTTGACACGGCCAAACGTACAATTTAAAAAATACACAATAAAATTGGGTACGGTAAAACCGGCTAGGAAAACAGACAGTGTTAAGTGGTTACCACAGGTAAAACAATGCAGGAATTGCTTAGTTATAACAGTACAAATCTAACGTTCAGACCATGGGGGGACAGGGTTCCAAGTTTCATAATTAGACGATTTTCGGCAGCTAGGTGGTCATGATCGGAACCTCGACACGAGATGGCCGCCGAAACCAACAAGTCACCGATAGAGCATGTTGACGGGGGATTGAAGTGTGTGGCTACAGGGAACCCTGGGAGGTTCTGTCTGATTGACCTCAGGTGCTCAGTGACTCCTGTCACTTCTTTTTTACCTACCTACTTCATAAGTGCTACGCAGTACTTTGACCTACTATATATATATATATATATATATATATATATATATATATATATATATATATATATATATATATATATATATATATATATATATATACAGTCCTATTTTAGGCATTGATGAGTGCAGTCGTGTACGAAACAGCCTGTTTGCCTTACCTGTAAACTCCATCCATTATTATCATATATAAAAGCTCTTCTAAAGAATCGAGAACTTAACTTTCGGAGGTGCCAACCGAACTTTTACGTTATTATATATATATCTATATATATATATATATATATATATATATACAAATAAATAAATATAGATGTGTATATATATATATATATATATATATATATATATATATATATATATATATATATATATATATATATACATATACAGAAACTGACGAATAACACGGTACATGGACTGTTACGAAACTTCATAATGCAGAAAGTTAAATAACAAAAACTAGAAGTTCCTGTAGATCTACCTAATTACCCTGGAGACCGCTATTAAAAAGTGGACATTTCGGATAGATCTGCTATCCTTGGTCACTATATAACGAATAATGCAAAAAGTCCTGAGCGTAGCTGCTCCAGATAAGGCCGTAATACAAACAAAGACTTAGCCCAAGCCAAAAATTTAAGAAAAAAAAGAAATTGGCTATCTAAAATTGACTCCTTGGTGTGACGAGGATAAAAACTATTAAAGTGAAGGTATGCGTGACAATCTGTAGGTCCCGAATAGATAGATGTTTCTTACTTGCCTTCCATTCTGAATCATAACAAATACATCGAGAAATGGGACTTCCTTGGTAGAAGATTCAATTGTAAACTTTGTGGAATTATGGAAATTGTGGAATTGTGGAATTATTTACAAAGGAGAAAAAAATGATCAGGCTCCTGTTTCCCCTTGTCCCATAACATAAAAATATCATCTATGTATCTAACATAAAAGGAAGGTTTGGGAGGGGAGTTGGTAAGTAAATCCTGTTCAAGGAAATGAATGAAGATGTTGGCATACGACGGGGCCATTCTAGTACCCATAGCGGCACAGCTCAAATGGAGGTAGTGACAATTATTAAACATGAAATGTTATGTGAAAGAATGAACTTAATCAACTGAGAAATCTCAACATGCTCTGTGATACCATTCGAAGCCGTCATCGTACTGCAAGCTAAAACGCCCTCTTCATGCGGAATATTCGTATACAGGGCAGAGACGTCCAAGGTAACCAGAATGGTATCATTAACAACATGACGACCCCCAACTGTCGGAAAAGGAGGTTTTCGAGAGAGCCGGTAGACCGATTGTGTCAGGAATAGACACATTAACGGAGTGTATTTCTGCCTATGTCGATTACCATATACAACCTCTACTCTCCCTTATTCCCAGCTACATTCAGGACAGCACCCACTTCCTCAAGAAGCTTACTTATCTTCCACCCCTTTTTAATGATACCATTCTGGTTACCTTGGACGTCTTTGCTAACTCTGTGATTGCAAACTCTTTGGCTCCATGAGTTGCTTATTGTAACTCATTTTCAGCAGTACAAAAATTTTAAATGTACCGAATTCTTTTCTAGTTACAATACACTCGTATGCACAACCGATGACATTTGAAGATAGTTGGATGCTACATTCTAATGACCGCAATAGCGTTGCAGTCAGAGCTTTCGGAAGCTTCCCCTTGTTCCCTCACAAGCACCCTGTACGCTAAAGCCTACTTTCAAGTAATTGTTTAGTTCGTACCGCGATAAACTCACAAATGTATGCAAAACTGTAGGGAAAAAAAAACAAAACAAAAAACAAATTAAGCAGATTTTGGATATGTTTACTCTATACAAATCAAATCACATATTACTGTATTACAGCCAAATTTAACTATAAAATTATGTTGTTCCGTATACGGGGATGAGATCCAATATGAAAATTAAAGTTCTTAGTTTCAAATAGCTCTGACCTAAGGAGAGTGAATTTTGGGACTCCTACGCAAAGTTGACGCTGAGACATCGGAAGTATAACTGATCTTTAGGATGAGGTCTGATCGGATACTTCTCATGTACTTCCTAATTCAGGGCGACCGACATAGCATTGGTTCATTGTAATTTTACAACATAAAACGTTGATGATTACGATGACGACGACGACTTTGGCGATGACAACGACGACGACGATGATTATGACGAAGACTACAATGGAGATGACGACGATGATGATGGACGATGACGATGACGATAACGATTACGATGACGATGACGATGATGATGACGATTCCGGTGACGATGTCGATCAGGATGACGATCAGGATGACGGTGACGATGAATTTGACGGTTGCAGTGAAGATAAAAATGTCGACGACCACGACCACTCCTACAAAGATGATGATGGTAATACATGCCTTGAAGAGCAGTTGTTTTACGACGATAAGCGACTCTAAAATGTATAGAAAACATGTGGCTTATAAATTACAACTTCACGTTGGGTGGCTAACCAAATCAACAATGAAGATCAATTTGGTTTCTTTTGAGAGACGTCAGTTCATATGGGAAAGTTTAGGTTGCTTTTAAATAAACCCACCTTATACAGTAACCATGTCATACATCAAACCCCCTGCTGGTAAATTTCATTACTTCAAATGCCACTTTCGGTCTTTATCCACCCGGCCATAACGTTCTCTTATTAGCCGCCATGGTTCATTGGGAGGAGAAGGCAGGAGCGTAGCCAGGTTTTTGGTGTGGGGGCAAAGTCGACTCATCGTCCCCATTCAGGGGAGGGGGGTCCCTTTTCGAAATTTCTCGAAGGGCTTACTTGCAAAATGGTGCCATATTTTGCTTCTTTTTATACAAGATCCCAGTGTTCTCCACAGGGGTGTTTAGAAGGGCGGCCCGCCCTCCGAGTGAAAATGACCGCCCCTCAAAAATAGTTGTCGTCCTCCAAAAAAATTCCGCCCTTCCAAAAACACATCCTCAAACCTTTCTGCTGCGGATTCCATCATCACTCATCCCCGAGCCGCATTCGTTTTTTTTTCGACTGAGTATAAGCGACAGGTGCATGCATGGCCAATCGATACCTCGAATCAACGTTAATTTCACACCTTCCCGAACACTTTGTTTCAATTGTTCTGTTAATCTGCTTGGTATTAGTTTTCAATATTTAAAAAAGATCACACTTGTAGACCCAATATTTCCCAATTACCCTCCTATAGGCCCTTGACCCCCACTCCACCCCACCAACTTCCCATCCCTCCCTCCTCTCTGTATTTTGATCTTCTTCATTTTTGCAACATCGCCCATCTCGTCCCCAAAATTTCTTCGGGGTCACTCTGCCTTCCCCCCTGCTTGTTACGTCCGTAGGAGAAGGTACTTTCTGGCATATGTGTATGCACAATATAATGTTGCATGTGTGTATTAAAACGACATGGGCCATCGTGTTTTAAAACTACATGGGCCGTACCCCTATTCAAATCTGTAGTGACCTCATTTGTGATGCACTCCCCCTCTGCACTCCACTCATCAGCTTCCACTTACAATAGCAATTTCTAGCCACTGTAACAATAGAAGTTATGTACAAGTGTGGATAGGATGCAGCACCTGTAGAAATGTTAATTAGGTTCTCACGCCACATATGCTAGTGAGCAGTGTGTCCAGTAAAGCAGCAAGCTGCAAGCTCACCTCATTGCAGCTCTGGACCACTCCTAGCAAGGACCTACAGACTTGCCACTCTACAGGGCCAGCGGTTACTATAAGGATATTACATTTACTTATCTCGCTTTCTCATATACTTATTTCAATGTGCCTTTTTGAATACTTCGCCCGCGCTCACTTTTGTAGTGAGCACTGTCTATCCCTAGCTGGCAGTTAGATGCACGGGAATAACTTCTCTAGTATATCACGTGTGGAATTTGGCTAAGTCACAGTCAACTCAATTTAGGGCACTTCACTTTATCACTTAAGAAGCTGTTTCTACCTTACACCTAGGCGTAGACCGAGCCTGGCGGCGTACAGATCGCCTGATTCAAAGAACCCTCCAGTTTCATTTTATATAGCGACTTACGGTCTAGCTTTAGGCAACATTTCTGGTAGCATCTTCCCCTGCCTTTACTATATTTGTCAGCAAACGCACTACCAGTTCTTAACTTATTACTGTTGTTATTACTTACTACTTATATCGCAGGACAAGTTCCCACTGTCGTATCTTGCTCATAGCTTACTGACTTATCACTGGCAGTTGTTGCCATACTTATGTACTTGACAGCCACTAGGATATATTTCCTAGGCTGTGCGTCGACCTACTTGTGGGTTCTGCTTAGGTACCGCTACAGCCGTATGCTAATTTAGTTTATCGCCACCTCTTTTCAGGACCCACATGGTGACTGGAGGGCTAGGACTGGTGCATGGAGGATTAACGAACAAATTAAGGAACAGATATAGCAAGACACTACCTCGTTTCTCTAAAAATCTCCGGGGAGCATCCAAACCCACAGTTTCTACGTCAGTGCTTACAAATGCCCCATGAGAAAAAATATTATACTTTTCCATAAAATCAGTCACTCTTCAATGTATGCAAAATTCTATTTTATGCTATTGGAGAAGCAACATAAGCATTTTCAACATTATATTCGATACGCACAAAAATTATTTAACATGTGAAAAACAATTACGTATTGACTTTAAATATTACAGGGAAATGGAACACAAAAAGCTTCATTCCTTTCGATTGATCTCGTTAGCAATTGCCTAGAACCGCTCTGAAATACTGCAATGTATGGATTCTATGTAGATCAAGATGACTCACCGGGTTGTCAGGTAGTTCATCGTTTGATTCGATTGGATTTGACTCATTTGCACTAGAAACATGTAAAAAGCTGGCACAATCATGATGAGAGCCACATACAAGACAAAAACAGTCAGAAAACAGAATGCTTCAATGCGATGAAAAGAAGTACAAACTAAAACATAAGTGCTAAGATGACGCAGAAAAGTCTGACCAGCAGATTTATTTCCACTGTGGTTCCTAAAAAATACAACATACAAAACCATAAAAGCGAAAAGACATAAAAGTGTAAAAGTACAGAAAAGTGGAACTCTCTTCATCATTCCTCCTGGTTAAAAAACTACTTTTTCAAAGACACTTTAAAAATACTAAAACTTGTTGATTTCTTAATTCTCTTAGGCAGAGAGTTCCATAAAATATACAACTAGTATCATGGAAAGTTTTAAGGCCTTAACATGTGAATCTTGGCACATGAAGAGAGAAGAGGCTAGATCTAGTATTATAAGAGTGAGGCACAGAGATGAGAGCAGATGATAAATAATTGGGGCCAATAAGTAGTCTGTAGGAGTGACTTAATTTTAAAAGGAAAATTATATCTTAAAGTGGAAGCCAGTTCATTTTCAAAAATGGGAGGACTGCAGAAAGGTGCGAGGATACAGATCCAGCACGAAACTTAAACTTTATTTGGGTAAACCTGGAGCGTGTTTTTGGATTTTACAGAAAGCTCCCCCCCCCCCCCAAAAAAAAACACACCAGCAACAGGCATAATCGGAACACATTAAATCAAAGAGTTGGCCTGCAACTTTCTTGAAGTACAATCAAGGCATCTGCCTTTCCTTTGCAGAAATTTTGATCTACATACTCTCACCAGATAGCTTAGAATCAAGCCTAGCTCCCAAATATTTTACACAAGAGGTAGATTTAATACTAAACCCAATCTTAAGAACAGGATGTTTTTAAGTCTATGACTTGGTCCAAAGAGTATAGATTCTCTTTGTAGCTTAATGCAAAGACAATTTATTATCAATAAGCCACTCATTGAGGTTTTCAAGTTCGGAACTTAAAGCGGATCCAGTGATTGTAATACCCTTACCAGAATCAAGCAGTGTAGATTCGTCAGCATAAAGGATCAATTTACAAGAGACGGAAGCATGTACATATCATTGACATAAAATGAAAAAAGTAGTGGGCCTAGAGTAGATCCCTGAGAAACTCCACAGTTGATGGATTTACAAGAGAGAACCCCACTGACATCAACAACCTGATCCCCGTCTTTCAAGTAAGGGGTACATTAATTGACAGCACTTTCAGACATTTCACATGCTACTAGTTTTTAAAGCAAAATGTCAAAATTTACAGTGTCAAAGACCTTCTGTAAGTCTGTAAGAGCCACACCACTGTAGTTTGACCGATCCCCCATTTTAAATCGTAGTAGGTAGTTTCAATAAATGAGACATATGTCAGTGTAAAACCCAGACTGCAACTTATACGAAAGGACTTTGTCCTTGAGATATTTTTCAGTCAGAAAATAAACTATTTTCCCAGGATTTTGGAGACTACACTCTGACACTCAGCACAGTTTTATTTCCTTTTTGTGCTGAGGAACAGCTCTGAAATCACCAGAAATAATACCAGAATGTAGGGAGAGATTTGATATGTGAGTCAAGGGGAAGCAATTGTGAACAGAGCCATTTTTAGGAAAGTTTGGTTTTTAATACTTCCCTCTCACTAATGGAAAACAATTAAAAATTATTAAAAAACCTTCAAATTCATATAAAAATGTGAAACATGATGGTTACCAAACTTTCCCCGACCAACAGGTAATTTGTCTACTTATGTAAAGGAAATATTAGTAAAGTAATAAAAAAAGGTTTGTGCAACCTTTCGTTTATGGCAGCACTCTTTTTCACTGAGAACTAAACTTATGTTTGAAGAGACCTTACTTTGCTTGTTAACAGGGGCTCCTTGATGCTTAACAGCTTTCCAGAGTTTTTAGGGGAATCTCTATGGTCCTTAAGTTTGTTAACAAAGAAACACCCTTAGCCTTATGAAAAATGTTCTGAGTCTTGTTTCTCAGTTGCCGAAAAGGAGACAAATACTTTTAAATTTGGTATCTTTTTAACAAGAAAAACTGGAATCCCGCAGTCAGATCAAGATTTCAGCTTTGATCCAAGGTTCAGTTCTTTGTCTGATGCGGATTTTTTTGACAGGGGCAACTTTATCCAACATTGAAAAGAACATCTTTTCAACTTCGTCTAAGCCTCTAAGACATCATCACAATGACTAACTTCATACCAGTTTACATCACCCAGCATATCCTGGAAAACAACCGGGGAATATGATTCTTTACTGACCTAATTTTAATAGTTTTGTGTTCATTAATTTGCTCCTTGTACCTGTGTACATCTTTCTGGTGCAAAAGGCAAAGAAGTGATCACTTCTTCCAGATGGAATAACACCAGACCGAAGAACTAAGTTAGAATCTTATAATAGAATGAGATCAATAATGGGTTTTGAAGTAGCACAAGCCCTTGTGAAATCATGGATTAATTGAGTTAAATCAAATAGGTGACAAAATCTTTGGAAATCCTGTAAGAAGATATGGTTACGAAACGACTTGGAGACATTACAATTGAAAAGCAAACAAACCTTCATAGTACCTACAGAGTTTGTATGAAAAGATTCTTCCAATAGTTCAAAACAGAGCTTGTTTAGGAGGACGGTAGCCAACACCCACAAGAATAGGTCAAGATTATGGCAAAGGGTCGGCCCAAATCATCTCAATACCATCCTTAAGCAGATCAGTTCGAGGGTTAAAGGCAATGTCAGAGCGTATAAACATACATGCACCACCACCATTTCTATCGCATCTAAGAAATAAAAACTTCAGAACTGGACACAGAATCGTCCAGTCATGATTCTGAAATTCCGATTACTGCAGCACGAGTGTTGTAGGCAGTTAGCTTCCATTCCTCCAGATGAGGTTACAGGGTACGGACATTCAGGTGAAGAAAACAGTCAAAGAAGGAGATACCAGCAAAAGAGTTCTCATCTGGTCCAGTGATAGAAACATATAAACCCTCATCATGATGTTTGAAGTCACGTTGCTATGTGTGCTATCTTGCAAAAGGATGTTCACAACTCTGCTGAACTGTGCAAGCTTCTTGGAACTCCTTACGAGAAATATTTGCTGGCCCGTGGGAATTTTCGTAACCTTTACAAGCCCCTTGTCAAATACATAACTTAAGTGATCGTGCTTTCTTTTTAGCAATGTAACTCCTTGCTTTACATAATCAATAGTAGACTCTTTTTATAAAATTTTAAACGAAACGTTAAGACATATCTGACTTGAGCTACCTTTCATTTAGTTTTTTGCTATTCTTGTTATTCTATGTATATTCATTTGGGCTTTGAAAACCTTTTTTTTAACAGTTAAGAGCCCACTTATTTTAGCGCAATATACATTTTGATTATTATTTATTATTTTGATTGCTTGAAATCGAGTGTTACGTCTTGCTTTATTGACCACGATAAAAGGCTGTTTTTCAACATCCTTGCCTGGTTGATTCCTATTGCTTTATGCTTTGACTTTCTCTTAGTTTCTTCTAGTTATTCTTTAGTGTTGTGTGAATGTATATATTTTGTAATTTTACAGTGTCTGTTGTTGTTTGTTGCGAGCATTCAGTTACCCTTTGCCTAGGATGTTACCAACACCATCTTTTGGGGCCTTTTACATCAAAAAGGACCGGCTTTTACCCTCAGGTTGCAAGCAAGAAAGTGGTGAAATACATAATGGTGTCAACAGTGACTGCAACTAACTTCTTTGCTTCGTGACTAAAGGTTTCATTACTTTCTATAATTGGCAGAAAAAAGAAAAACACGGTTTGCAATGACGACTTTATGTCTTTGTTCACTTATAATTGCAAAATGAAGGCGCTAAATAGGGCTATATTTTTCAAAATGCCCTTCTTCACCACAGCTGTACTGATTGTATGCTGTGGCTCAGTTCTAGCTTTTCACCCCGTAATTAGTTTTATGGAGAACGAAAAAAGAAGAACTGATATTTCTACAGAAGCCAGTACCTCAATGTATACGTCATTGGGAACAGTTTGTCTTGCCTTGTCCGACCATAAAGATCGCTGCACCTCGGTTCATAATATTTAAGTTTCAATGGATAACTATCTTTACATCTTATTTATAATAGATTTTAAGTATGATTTTATATATATATATATATATATATATATATATATATGTTTAAATATTTACTGATGCAAATCTATAGCTATTGCGAGCATTAGGAGTTTAATTTTCACGTTCCTAGCATAAACCGACTGTTCCACAATCCAAAGGATACAAACAAACAACAACAACCTTCCCTATAAATGACGTTTTTTTCTTTACTTTTTCTTCGTTTTTTCAAGTTTTTGATTTTCCAGGGAGAGGCAAGTGCCCCCCCTTGCCCCCCTCCGGACGCCCATGACGATGGGTACACGCGGAGTGAGCCGAAAAATAACATTTTAGGAGACACTTTCATGACTGCTTGAGTTTACTTCACTTTACAGTGTTCCTTCATGATTTGTCTCTCCTTCTTTTCTTTCCATTACTTTTTGGTTCCTTGCCGAAGACAAAAGGAATATATCCAATCACGCGGGCGATTGAGAGTCTATGTGTGTGTATGTATGTGTGTTTGTGACGCTTGGCTTATAAACACTATATCTCAAGATACCAATGATGGATAATTTTCATACTTAGTATATAGAACTTTATATTAATAGGAAGATCTCTATTGTTTTTGGTAAAGGTCAAAGGTTATGTGAGCTCACCAGAGGTCAAAAACCGAAAACCTTGTAAACGCGGTATCTCTAGGTAGAAAGTATGAGTGCTTTTCATACTTGGCATGTGGATGCGTTATAGTAAAAAAATGAACCCTATTGATTTCGGTAAAGGTCATGGTTATCAAACGTCACCGAAGGTGAAAATACGAAATTCTTAAAAACTGTTTGTAAACACGATATTTCTTTTCATTTCATTTATTTGGTTCTTCACAATATTTGATAATATTTGAAACACAGTGCACACAAATGTAGAGAATACATAACATTAAGATATTGTGAAAGGAAGCACTCTAAAAAACTCCAGAGGGCTTGTCGAGTAGTGTGCTCCCCAAATAATAGTAACGTAACGGAGAAAAGAAAAACATGAGTTTACGGTAGAAAAAGAGCAAAAATGACAGCACACAGCTGTCAGCTCAAGTTAGCTGGACCGCCCAATCTTCATGCTTGGTATGTAACTATCACATTAAAAGGAAGAACCCTATTGGTTCAGTGGAGGTCAAAGGTCATTTGAGGTCGTAAGAGGCCAAAAACCGAAAAACTTGACAAAACACGATATTTCACTCATGGATGACGGATCCATTCCATATTTGGTATATAGATAGGTCAAAGGTCATCTAAGGTCATCAGAGGTGAAACTATGAAAACCTTGTAAACTAAATAGACAGTGGGCGGTATCCCTAAATTGCGTCCGGCGTTTGGTTACGAACAAAAAGTTATGGGTGAATTTTGTACCATTCCAAAGAAAAGTTATAGAGAAATACATTTTTTCACAAGCATAACTATTACAGTAATAATTCTTAGTTGAATTACCTAATTTATGAACACGTGTAAAGGATGCTGTGACTATAGGATGATTAGAAATACTACATCATGAACGAGTTCTTTGATGGCGTAGAGGTAGGAGATCGGCTTCTCACCCTGACCGTACCGGGATCGATTCCCCGCTGTGACATTTTTTTCATTTTGTTATTCATTTTTTTATTAGTGTAAATTTGAGGGATGGACCGAGTCAGTGTAACGAATCATTCCCTTTCAGCAAAGAATCACTAAGTCTTTGAGCTTTCTGGTTTATTATTTCAATACCTTCGATCACATTCCTGGGTAGGAAATCTGCATCCGTATACCCCTCACCCTGCCATCCAGTTGGTAAGGGGAAATCACCCCCTTTTTACCCTTGAGAGAATTTAGTACTCTGTTTCCAAGTACACCATTTGCATTACAATTTCAAGCAACTACCACAACGTTTGCTTTCACTTACATTATCTACAGGTTCTTAAAAATCTAATACGGGAATAACCCTCGCTTTTTAGCAAAATGACTACCTCCCTGCATGGGCTTCCGCAGAAAAAAATTTAGGGGACAAAACTTTTAATTTATCAAATCAGGGGAAGTTTTTACTCCAAGAAAATTGCTTAATTGCTAAATGTTGGCGCCTTTTACAAGGGTGTAGCCAGGAGTTTGCGGGAGGGGGGGGGGCGAAACCTGTAGGCAAACTATATGAGCGTAGCGCCACCATAGTTTGGGGCGAAGCGCCACGAATATTTTGGCCGAAATGCCTCCCAGATCGCTGAAAATGGCACTTTCCAGGCCTTGTGAGTTGCATCTAATCCTTTCCTACTTTGAAAGCTCATGTTCTGGAAATTTTCTAACGATATCATAAAAAACTGTCGATGTTACTTTTTAAGTTTCTGATTTTCCAGGGGGCAAGTGTCCCCCTTTACCCTCCGAACGCCCATGACTCCCTGCATAATTTTGAGTTGTGCCTCAGTGTATTGCCTATTTCGAAGCCATAAAAGGATATCCTCCGAAGTTGAAACCATTTCAAGGGATATAAAGATGCATTTTTCAATTATTAATCAATATATGTTGAAATCTTTTACAATGGGATCCACGAATACTTTTTGTAGCCTGAACTGTGGATTCAAATACACCGGACGCTAGGACGTAGCTAGTGTTTGATGCAGCTTTTGTCTTCAATATCTACTTAAACTATGCCCACCAGTCAGGAATGAGCACAAACCCTGATGCATACATACATAATTCTCCCGTACAACTTATTCAAATGTCTTATGCAGTACATATATATATATATATTAATATTAGTAATATATATATATATATATATATAATATATATATATATATATATAGGCTACATGGTCTAAGGATTTGGAGGTCCGTCACCGTAACTCCCCGTCTGATTTTCAGCTTCATTTAATACTTAAAGCGCCATTTAATTTGTGAACAGCCGAATTAAGACTAATTGCTTTTCATCATTAGAGTTACATGCGTATTAGTCATTTTTTGACCTGGTGAAACAATGACGTAAATATCAACCGCTTTGTTAGATATAAAAATAAAGATGTCGAGAAATGTGAAAGTTATGGACATGAAGGGACCGAAAAGCAAACTATCGACTAGAAAGTAACATTTCGCTTTTTTATAGCTTTCTCAGCAACCGACGTTCTTCAATTACGTTAATGTGGGCAAAATTAAAGCAAGGATATTTCACCATCTTCAGATAGACGGCACAGTGAAAGACAGTTTTATGTTGATATGCGCATACGGGTTATAAGTAGTCAAGGTCAACGACAAAAGCTCTCCATACTGTAGAAACATGCATTAATTAATTTCAGGGCTATAACACCCGAGTCCGGACTCAGACTCAATTCCTGACTCGAATCCGGTTTATCCTCGGAATTGGCCCGGAATGGGAGGTCCTGGAATTGGAATTGACCCGGAATGAGCTGCAACTGGACTCGGACTTGGATCCGAGTCCAGTCGAGTCCATTTAAATGGAAATTTGATGCCTCCCTGGCATATTAGCTCATATTTACCACTGAGCTATCAGCCTATTGTCTGGGAAAAGTGCCGCTGGGAATGTTTGCAACAGTGGGGGAATATGGGAGTTGTTTATTGAGAATCAGCTGGGGTTGAAACTTATTCAAGTTGGAATTTTGTAGGTGGGTCAAGGGATTTTCCTTGGGGAAAGGATTTGCTAAGTCCTCCTGGGGCTCCAGGCTAGCCAGGGGTACGCGGGAAATTAATTGGTCTGGATTTGTAACCGATGAACTATTCAAGAATGTAGGAAATAAAGAAGGGAAGGTTTTAACAAAGATGGTCCTCTCAGTTAGTTGGAAAAGTGCTACATGATACACGCCTGGTTGAAGCTTGTATCATGCCTAGTTCCTGTAATGGCAACAGTGGCAACCATTGTCATTACCCATGTGCAGAAATCCTTTGATTGAAGAACTGACACGTCCTTTCAGGTTATTCAACTTACACTGATTTATCTATTCAAGCAGTGACCACCAGCCTGCAATATATGAAGTTAAATACAAAAAAAGTGAAGGTTACTGTTGGGCAGGGTTGGAGTCAAGTCCACCTGTCCCAAGTCTGAGCAAAGTCTGAGTCGATGGTCAGAATCCAAGTCAAGCAGAGTCCAGAAGGCCTCGAGACCAAGCTGTGTCCGAGTCAAACCAGGATCCGAGTCAGAGTCTGGCAGCATTTTTGAACATCTCTTTTGATGGGGTGTATGTACAGGTAGTGGAGGTGCTCACTGACCTCTGACTAGCTGAGCCCTATAGTGTTTACTTACAACTCAAAAGCAGTCTGAATAGAATAATGCAATAGGCTATCAGTGATTACGCCAGGACTGCCCGTGGGGGCAGGGTGCTTAAAAGTGGGGGAAGGGGGAAGCAACCTGAAACCTGACAATGGGGAGGGTTGTGTAAACTCATCAAATATAAATAATACAGGCATCACCTAGGGCTTGATTTTTGGCCTTCAGAGGTAAATTTTTATCAACGTCATCATGGTAAAGTGAAAGGGCTTGAAGGCCAAAGTGCATGCAGGCTCCAGTGTCTCTGGTTATATTCCAGGCTCTTTAATATATATGACATGCTATCTGCAGCTACAGCAGGCCCAGGTTGTATGGACACGTTAGTCTACTAGTAAAGCCAAAAGGACAATGTCAATGCCCATGCAAAACCAGTTGCAGTCATATACGTCTTCATGCATGTACAGTGCAGTGTATATATGTATTGAACCAATGAATCGTATACAGCAAACCGTTAGGTTGCAGCTTGAACAGAATGAGTTCTAACTGTTAAGCATAGGCCCAACAATATACTGTTGTTGAAGTCATGCTGGCTGCATGAAAGTGCTACAGTACATGTCCAGTATATATCAGCAGCTGGCCTTGTTGGCAAGTGGTTACTAGCATTCTTAGCGCTTGCTAGATAGATTTAACCTAAAAGTTTTTAAAAAGTTTCTTACTCATACTGTGTCTGAAATGTGTGTCGTCCATGGGAGAGATGAGTTGTTATAATGCTGCAGTAGTAAAATGATGATTAACTCATTAGAACTGAACCATAAAACCGTACCAGTCAATGAACTGTTTTCCCCAGGTAGGGCTTTAGTATACTATAGTAGCAAGGAACGACTACGTAACTTAATGCAACGCTGAAGTTTTCTAGCAGAACTGGTACCACAAGTACAAATCTATAGTCTTGACTTGCTACAGGTGTATTCTACCAACAATGTGTGATACAACAACATACACTGTGGTTAATACTAATTCAGATATAGATGTTCTATAGTGCAACTGGGGTCAGATCTGAGGACTGGCTTTAATTGTAACCACGATTTTTGATGTTGATAATATCACATAGGCCCACAGGCCTATAGCCTACTCTCCCAGTTGATCCCCATCCACCACCTGCCCTCATATACCCTCATCAAATTATAGTACAAAAATCCTTGAACTAAATTAAGTTTACTAGATTTAACTAGCTCCATTCATGTACATGACTAATCTGTACAGTTAGTACTGCAAAATTCATCTAAACATCAGCAGAAGCTATTGACCTAGGCCTATGCTGTTATAGACAATTTGTTTACATCTGATCTGTATAAAACATACATATGCAAGAATTACCCCCCTCTGTAGCAGTTTAATACTAAGCCTTCCTTAGTATATAGTCCGTCCGTTGTAGCCTACTGGCGATGCAAGGTAGTTTCGTTAGAGACTGCTTCTCAACGCAACACACTGTTGGAATTCGAAGGTGATGAGAAGAAACAAGCCTGAACAATACTGTTAAGCCCGACAAAGGAGGAAACATAAAGCGCGACCCTGGTCTATTGAATACTGAGTGCGAGCACTGGACTGGCTACAACACTCAAACACAATGAAGCCGCAGAGAGAAAGCGGGACGTCTTCTCTCTGTGGGATCGGAATGAACACTGAAGTCTGATCGGTTGAATGCATCTCATGGAATCACGAGGTGTTGCATGATGGGAGGTAAAATACTAAGCCTTCCTTAGTATATAGTCTACACAGTATAGCCATTTTGTTAAAGAGACAGGATGCAAAAAAGTATCATCTCCTTCAGAGCCCATAATAACTTTATGGTTTGAATAGGAGGATTTTAGGAGATTCATTGACAATGTACTGTAAGGCAAGGCACAGACCTATATGTTCATTGTTTGCATTGTGCAAGGCGTGTAACAATCAATAGGCACATACTCAAGGTATTATTAGGTACCATACAGCTAGCGTAGTCTGCATTTTCTTCCAGTGCTTTGGAGATTTGTATAGTCTCCTCTTAATTAAACTCTCAGACCCAGCAAATCTGACTGCTTTTGTTGTAAAACTGTAAATTGGCTTTGATTGTACTGTAAATAGATAGGTAGTTGCACCAACACATCCTTGGTTAATACAACAAGCCCTTGGTTCAAGCTGATTAAGCTGTTCAAGCATTGCATGACCATCAGCCTTAGTTAGGATGACAAGGTGTGAAGTCCAATCACACAAAATGGCAGTGAACTAGCTATATGTTTGTAGTAATCAGAAAATAATACTAATTTGCCAAAGTTATAAGTAAGTTTTGTGTACTTGAAATCAAGTAGTGTAAGAGGTATGAAAATCGCACTTTTCTTCACACCATAGAGATGATGACATGTCAGTACAGTCATCAGCAGGCGCAATTGTAAGTATGTAGGGACATATTTTTAGGGGGGTGGGGTCAGGCCCGTAGTCAAGGGGGGGGGGCAAGGGGGGCGAAGCCCCCCTTGGAAAAATTTTCGCCTCCCGAAGATCCAAAAATTACTCTTACCGTAATGCATTTTAGTATGTTTCGCCCCCTAGAAACTTTTTCGCCCCCCTTCAGCACCTGGTCTGGCTACGGACCTGGTGGGGGTGGGGCTACAATATGTAGATGTAATTTGAAGGTGGGCTTTAATATGTTTTAAGCTGACATTTCTGGGGATATCTATGTCTTCACTACTAGCCTTTATGAAATTTGTGCAATTTTGGAGGGGCTAGGGAAAATATGGGTGTGCCCCCCAGAGAAGGGCACCTGAGTGCCAGACATTGCTGTGGTTATGTTTAAGAACTTTTTACATATTCCAAATACTGTATTTGATACTCATATAGAGTGTCTGCCAAACTCATTACTAAGTACACCTAATTATTCTTGTACTCATGATAGTATCTGGTGGTGCCTATAATTACTCATGGCCATGTACCTGCACCCATACCACCTGGTCATGTACCCATGCTCATTAAATTTCTTCAAGTTTGAAGTTTCATACCTACACTTGGGTATGAAAGTTCCTCGTGACCTGGTGTCCATACTCATGTTGTGGTACCCATAGTCTGTGCTCAAGTTCATGACCCGGGACTTGTATGCACCCATACCAGCTTCTCACGACCCTTGCACACATACCATACCCAGAGTCAAAACCACGTTCTCATGACCAGTACCAGTGTCTGGGCTCATGACCTGTTACAGGTACCTGTACCCGCCCCCACCCGTACTCATGGCGCGGTTCCCATACCCGTACCCAGACCCATGACCTGGTACCCATACTCGTACTCATGACCAGCTGGTACCTGTACCTGCACTCATGCTCCTATATTCACACTACAGCGCTGCCAATTTCCAAGAATTTTACTGCACATTTACTTATGGGATGGACTCGGACTTGGCTCGGACTCGGGTCCTCAGGATTCGGACTCGGCTTGGACTCGGGGAGGGGGGAGTACCGGACTCGGAATTGGCCTGGAATTGGGGTCGTAAAGTGGAAATTCCCCCTTTGAGAAACTTTTACTCCTGCTAGGCTTCTTAGCGATTTCACTATATCATTTCCATGTTTTTATGATCATAGACTAGAACATTTTTCGAACATTTTTGCAAAGATCCAGAAAACCAAAATGTTTTATGAATCAAGGCAAACTATATTTTGGAACTGAGCCCCTTCTATGAACATTGCAAGTTATTTATCTTGTTATCATTAAAGGCTTAATATTCATATAGTGAACCAATTATTCAGAGGAAATTAATGTGCATTATCGTACATTACCGAGCTGCGTTGTCTTAGTGCAACAATTTTAATTTAAAACTTGAACGCTGCCCATTGATTTACACATTGGGCCAAAGAGCCACTAGCATCGCCCAAGGACGGTGGGGGAGGAGTGGGGGTGAAGTAACCAAAAAGTTATATGCATGGATGCCTACAACATATCTGTTGAGAGGACGTTCAAGATATAAATAAGTTTGTAGGTAATAGCGCGTTCGAGAAGTAATGTGCGTGGATATATAATACCAAGGAGGTGATATTTGATACCACCTCTCCACTAAGACGACCTATTAACAAGCACTGCTACTTACTAATTTTAGCAACAGTAATTAGCAAGTTGTTCCAAAAGGTTGCACCCCAGAAAAAGGGGACGGCCTCATATTCAAACGCTTAAGTATAGCCTTTCCGCTACTCGCAACAAGGAATCATTCGCATTATCACTTTTGGCTGGTTTTGAAGACTAAAGGTCTTAAAAGCTGACATTTTACCTTATCCACTGATTTGTAGGCGTAACAGTAGCGACAAAAGTAATAAGAAAGTCAGACTTTACAATACGTTGAGTCATATTTTAATTCCATGGCAATGTTTGAAATCATCGGATACTTTGTATGGTTCATAACAGTTGCGATCATGATCAGCGCCATAACAATTCAACAGCATCTTGCATGTTTTTAGACGTATTTCCTTTTGAAGGAAAAACATTAACATTGATAAAGTGGTATGGTATTATCTTTTAGTTTTATCTTAAGTTAAATTTTGAGATTCATCTTTGAGTAGTCGCAAGGCCACTAAGTTGGTGCATTATTGCATCAATTCAATGCCGAGTACTACACTCTAAAAACGTCCGATTCAGATTTGACCCGAATCCGTTCAAATGGGCACTGAACCGAAATCTGGTCAAATATTTGACTAGATTTGGTTCATTTTGAACAGAAAATGGTTAGTTTTGAATCGAAACTGGTCAAATATTTGATCCTTTTTCGGTTAAGTGCCCATTAGATCCGTGTTCGGTTCAATTTGAACCGGATGTTTTTAGAGTGTACAGTCACTAAAGTCACATCAAAGGATGCAACTATTTTGAGCGATATCACATGCGGTTGCCATAGTAAACATCTTGAAATTGACGGCATTTTATTACAAAAATAATTTGTACCTTTCACTACATTAGCTACTGTCTCAAAGATTTACAATTTGGGATCAGGTTATAGACAAGAGATAATATGAATCTCTTAGCCAGGCACGTAGCCAGAATAACAAATTTTGGGGTACATCGATGTTAGAGCTTCCCCAGCCTGGGGGAGAGGTTTAAGTGGAGGGTTGTGTCTCCCTACCCTTTGAAAAGTTTTGACTATTTCAAAATGGTGCGAGAATTTCCATTTTTCTCCTTACATTTTTATTCCAGAAATGCTGGTCTTGTAATAATTTTTCCTCCTTCAAGACTTTTTATTGAAAAATTGGGGGTGGGCAGGTGTCCCCTCGTGCCCCCCGTGGCTACTTGCCTGCTTTTAATAACTCTCGCTTTTGAATTCTCAGGCACACATGTACCTGGGAATTCAAAACCTGAGACTGGTACCATGTTAGCCAGGCCCGTCTACAGCTTTTTCAGGGGAGGGGTCGATTGTATGAAGACTGGACCATTAACATGTACCGTTTTCTAAGGGGAGCGCCATGATCGGTTGACACGTAGGTGCCAGGAAAGTTGTGGCCAAAAATGAGTGCTAGGATTGCTAGTAACAGCACTTCCCAGGCCTTGTAAAACGCTTCTATGGAAATTTCATGTGTTATAAATTTTAACTCCTACCCCATAAAGGTAATTGAGAAGCGTTTATTCTGACAAATCACTAAAGCAACACTCTAAAAACACTGCGGTCAAAATTGAACATTGCTTGGTCAACTATGCACCGACCGAAATATGGTCAAATTGTTGCCCTAAATATGGTCAAAAGTTACCACTAAATAATTTGACCATTTAGTGGTCACTTCTGACCATATTTAGGTCAACAATTTGACCATATTTGGGTCGGTGCATAGTTGACCAATCAATGGTCAATTTTGACCACAGTGTTTTTATAGTGAACTTGATCGCGAAAGTCGCAAGTTGTTTTATGCATATTTGGTTTTGAAAGGCCATACGGCAGTACGGCAAATGTACAAGGCTCTTATTAATTTCAAAGGGAAACATTTTGTTTGATGTAAATAATATTCTCATATTTTCAAAACCATTGTTTATAGATACAGAGTGAAAGATAATTCAAAATAAGGCAGCATGGTAGCTTTCTTTTCAAGAAATAAGGTTTGTAGAGGAAGAAATTCAGTCATTATTTACTCAGGAAAAACTAGTTGGCACAAACTCTACAAGTTTTAAGGCAATTGGTAAGTCATAATATTTTAGGAGATAAAGCTATTGCTGGAGTTTATTGGTGAGACTGAATGATTTAATAATGATTAAGGCAATTGCCTTTGTATGAAATATTTGTGCATTTTAAATGCAATCTTTTTCTTAAAGTACATGAATTGTTTAAAACATATTGGTTGGAGTACTGATGGGGGGGGGGGGGGATTAAAACCCGGTCAAGCACTAGAAACTTCATAAATAAAAGTATTAAAGATATCAATCTCAGATCTGTCGTTATTACATTTAAAGAGAAGTTAACCACTGTAGCTTTGAGGGCTAGGTTAAAGAGAGCTTTGTATTCTTCCTAACCACCTTGAAGACAAACTGGTACCCATGTATGTATCATACATCCATCCATCCACACATATCCATCCATCCATCCATCCATCCATCCATCCATCCATCCATCCATCCATCCATCCATCCATCCATCCATCCATCCATCCATCCACCCACCCCCACACACACACCCATACACATATCATGACTGTTCACACCGCGGGTTCACACCCTCCCTTTTCTGCTAAACCTCTTCATTCATCTCTTCTTTTTCTCGTTCTTTCACCTTGTTTCACAATATTTATTATTTTCTAGGGCAGGTCAAACGAAATGAGTGTTATCAATAATGACTAACTTCCATCGACCAAAAATGCTGCATGACTAACCCGAACAACATAACAACGTAAAGGTTTCATACAAGGACAACAAGTATGCGTTTATGTACTAAATGGTGCACTCAAAAAACGTCCCCTTGAAATGGGCACGGGATAGAAATCTTTTCAAATATTTGAATAGTTTCAGTTGCAAACTAAACTGTTTTTTGTCCTAAAATGAAACATATCTAATCAAATATTTGAATATATTTCGTTTCAGTGCCCGGTCGAATAGACTCTATTCAAACCTGAATAGGATTTTTTTAGAGTGTGACATTGACTTAGAGGGCTGCGCTGTATGTTGACATTACAGTCATATGCCATGCTTTATTGCTATTAGATATAAGGTGTTTGCTTGGGGAAATGTAAGTGTCTTTATAGATGGTAAGTTATACCACAAAAAATCCATTCGATTCAGCTGGTATTATATCACTTCAAGCCTGTCTTTGTGAAGCAATGCTACTTTTCTCGGTCTATACTTTGGGCGTGATAAACAATAAACGAACGACAAAACACTGAAGTATTCTGGAAAGGAAACCTAAATGTAAATCTCCAACCTTTGCAGAGGTCAGGCATCTAGACATTCTTATAATATCTTGAGTAACATAAGTATTGCTTGATGATACGATCAGAAGTATTAATAGTTACTCTCAAACTTGTTCAAAATATATATTTTTTTTTGGTTTCTAGAGACTTTATTTCTTATTTAACACAGTTACAAAGAATAAACAAATTAAATCAGATGTCAAGTCCTCAACACCTTTCGTCATACACTCATGCTTTGAACCAGAAATTGCAGAAACAGCTTGCAAAATAATAATATTTTGCAAGCTGTTTCTGCAATTTCTGGTTCAAAGTTAGTAAAAGTACAATTTCTATGAAAAGCTTGGCGGGCTCCTAGTGTCATTTCATGTGGAAGCGTAATACTCTTGTTCTCATGTATATATGCCCTTCCCTAAAGCTTCCAGGATATTTGCGTCTGCAAGTCCTTCAAGATTTTATCATTAAACCCATCCAAGGGCCCTATGGTGCCATGTGGCGCCTTGGTGTTTAGAAAGCACTGTAACGAAGCTTTCAGTGAGACTCCCTACGCCTGTGTACCGCAAAAGGAGGGGAAAGTTGCCGCATGGGGAAGGAATCACTAAATACCGATTTCCTAGGTCCATACGGAAGTGGCTTTAAGACATCATCATCGGTGATTTCCTAAAATTCCCATCTTCTGGTAGTATCACTGGCTACAAAGTGTTATCCTCCATTGTTGCTCCCTTTGAAGTGCCATGACCCCTTGTCAAGAACCGTGGTCAAGAGCGTGGGTTCCTTTTCTGTGTGTCCAGTGATATCGCTGTATGTTGTGCAACAACAAACGAAGTTGAAGGGTAAACTCTCTGTCTTCTTATGTTGACAAGAATACTTCTGTTCCTACAAAATCTGTTGCACTGCAACCTAATTAGGTCACTTCTTTACAGTTTTTTATTGTCCATGGACCAAAACAGTGGTTCACATGTAGTATCAGTAGACTCATAGTTGTGAACAACGTTACCTTTTGAACACAGGGACATGTTGTGTTGTACCAACCCTAGTTGGTATGCTAACAATGTACACAAGGGTGTGGATAATACTCTTGTTGATTTGTCTGTGCGACAACAACATTAAACTCGGTAATTAAAGTTTGAACAGTGCAAAATGTCTAGGTAAAACAATGTTGTTTTTCAGATTATATAATTGATAGTCCAAAGGAAGCTGTAGTCTACAAAGTTTTGTTGACGTATATAACTCCAACACATAAAAGTGACGATTGCGTTATTGTTCTACATGGGTATGAATTTATCCAAGTTGGTATACACTATCTTTTCAAAATGGGTACCCTGATACGACTGTGTTGCATACCGAAAACCTACAGAACAAACGCCCTCTTGATAATCAGTACTGAAGGTTTGGAGTAAAGGAATAAATTTGACTTAGCTCAGCATGCACACAATATATACTTTGTTACAGTTAATTGCACGTGGTGAATAGAACAGCACAAACCAGCGCCTTTAACAATCACATTTTATGGAAGTTTGCACACAATACAAATATTCTGCAAAGTATGACTCACATTCGATTGTTGAGGAAAAAATTGGTGATAAAATTTAAAGAAAAACAAAAGACTGCTCATAAATGTGAGGGTATGACATTAAATGTGCTTGCTTGATGCTTCAAGTTCACTTTGTGTTGAAAATGTGACAACTTTATCTGCTGATATCTTGAGAACCACACATCGGATTTCAATGGAAATTTCACCAGATTGCTTAGAATAAGTACCCCTCTAATATGTCAAAGCTTGATTTGAGCTTAGCCCCTTCTTTTAAGTGAACTTTCAAGTAAGGTTCCATTGATAAGTAATGTACGCAAAGGAACACAGAAGCATTTATACGGCAATCACAATGAAAGTTATATATAATCGGTGCCTGGCGGTGCCGGGGGTGTCAGAACAGGGAGGTGATATTAGATGGAGATCTATCGAAAACACTTTATTTGAACCTACTAGTTGCCGACAATAATATCTTTTGTGTGTTGTTCTTGATGATTCAATAGGCTTAAGACGTGTTAGAACTAAGTACAATTGAGGCACGTCGTCTGCTTCATCTCGAATAGGGGATCGGGAAATTTGCCCGTTGCCTTAACATTGCCAGTCGCGTAAGCTGTAAACTGAGTTTTTCCAAGCATTTCGACGCTCTTTACAACATACTTATCTAGTTCCCTATAATCTTGAAAGCGAATGCACACATTAGTCAAAATCCGGAAACAAAGTTTAGTCTTATACTTTTTTTACTCCTTTGTATAAATCATGAACACTGGTTTATTGCCAGCATCATTAGGTTCCTTGGCAATAAAAAGTCGTTTTGAAAGTCAGAACAGTGTTTCTTACTTGACTGTCTGCACGTTTAGCTAGTTAGACATTAAAGCATTATTCCAAATAATCCTTTTTAGTTGGGGTCAATGTTGGTAGCCTATGAATGAGGTTGACTAGATATTAGACAAAGGAATTCAATGTCCTTTAATTCAATAACCCCCAATTGAAAGATTTAGTCTCCACTCTGAGGTCAATCTAATTAAAATAATAGGCATAAATTAAAGTTTTCGATGAATCTTTATCTAATGTTACCTCCCTGGTCAGAACGAGAGATCTTGTCATAGTATACATAGTAGTAAATAGACATAGTATGCCTACAGGATTTAGGCAGTTTGACCTCTGGTAACCTCAAACGACTGCCTTTGCCCTCCACCAAAAACATTGTGATCCTTGAGCTTAAAATGGAGCATCTTCTTTAACGTTAGGCGTCTGCATACTCAATATGGTATCACTTAAGGTTTCCCTTCTTCAAATATTGTGGTAACGACTTGATTTCCGCTAAATTTGAATAACCCTTGACCTTCACGAAAAACAAGAGGCTTCTTTAGCTGTAGTTGAGCATTCGCAAGCTACCTGTGAGACCCATCAAGGCTACCCTTCTTTAGACATCGTGTTTTCGAGGTTTTCACAATTTGACCTCTATTGAACCGATATGACCTCTTCACCAAAAACGATGGGGTTCTTGTTCGTAATATTGGGACATTGACTTACTATGGGATATGTTACTATTACCCTAATTTGAAATGTCGTATTTACAAACAGTTCACAAGCAGTTCCTCTGCGATATTATCTCTGGTGACTTTAGATGACCTTTGACCTCTACTAAAAGAAAAATATTCTTGCTTTTTATATGAAAAATCTATACACTTAGTATCAAAAGTATTTATCATTCCTTTCTTTAAGTATCATATTCGCACTAAGGTTTTGGGTTTGTGACCTCTGGTGGTCTCATGTGACCTTTCACCTCGACCAAAAACTATAGTATTTTTCTTTTAGTTTGACAACTTTTCATGCCACGTGTATAATAGTATTCATCTTCCCTATCTTGAGATATCGTGTTTACCAGATTTGTTGACTCGAGTCCTCGAGTCATGCTACTTGGACTCGAGTCCGACTCGAGTGCCTCTACGTGAATTGTGACTTGAATCGCAAATACTTTCAATGACTTGCGACTTGACTTGGATGTTCCAAAATTGCTTGATACCGACGCTAGACGTAAAGCTCTTCGAGCGACCCCAAAGGCCTTAAAAATCCATTAATGATTGCAAAAATCACCAGAAATATCAAGAACGTGCTTCGGTCACTGGTCGTTGATTCTGGACTTGAGTTAACAAGAGCAACTCATCCTCGACTCTGTCCTTTTACTATGAGAGACTTGGCTGTCCTTACTAGTATATAGTTCCCCCATTGAACGTGCGTTCTGTCATGGAGGAATCATCATGAAACTTCATAGGGCAAAGCAGGGTTACATATGGGCTTCAATCTTTACTCGAGTGTGTGTGTGTGTGGGTGGGGGGGGGGGCATGGCCATTTCCGTAAAAATATTACTGTGTAAAAATCTTAAGTCAATGGGTGTATTTCCAAAATGTGTGTGGGGGACGTGTCCCGCTGTCCCCCCAGGATTGACGCCCATGGGGTTACAATATGCTATGTAATTTAATATATTTGAAATGCAACAATTATTCATGTAAAATAGATCGTGTTTATTCCTTCCGACAATACAGACCTGGTTTCAAGGCCACTACACTGCATCTACGCTATACAGGCCGTGCACAGAGGGGGAAGTAGGGGCAGCAGGGCATCGGGTCAGTTCCCCCAGAAATTTTCGAAGCAACTCTTTAAAACATCTAGCTGTGTAAAACTCAGAGATTGCCTAGATGCAATTGAAAGGAAAGTGCCATTTTCGACAATCGTATGGTATATGTGCGTAGCAAAGTGGGTGGAGGAGGAGTCAACTACCCCTCTTGAGAATATTTTGCTCATATTTTACTATTGCTTATATCACTGGAAACGTCTTTAAGTGCAATTTTCTCAGTGCGCACCCATCCCGAGTGTTTGATTTTTCCATTAGTAGGGGAGAGCGGGGCTAGTTGCAAGAGGGGTAAATTGCAACAGTGAAAATATCAGGACTGTCTTGAGGATGATATCATTGTTGTGCCACCCGTTTGTAGTGCAACTGGTGCTGCCGCTGACAACCACCTTATAAGCCACATTCACATCTTCTGAAGAAATGTGACAATAAGTTCATCTTTTGGACACCATGAGTAAAATCCCCTACTTTGTGTTGCTTTTTGCTTCATAGTGACTATGTGTTAATTCCAGGATATCATGATATGGCCATGGAAGACCTAGGACTTAATGCACAAACTTATCATAGTCAGACCACCGAGTCACTGATGACTTACCAAAGCGAGGCTACTTATGTACAGGAAGTGCATAGGGGCACATTGCAACACAGCACTTGGGGTACATTGCAACACTTTGAAGCACATTGACCCCCTGTAGCAAACCAAAAGAAATACACAGTATGCCTAGAGAACAGATAGACATGCTGCATACCATAACTCGACCTTATAAAGTAGTCCCAATCCACTCCCCTTCCCCCTTTCCCATCTACCACCCCACCCATGTGGTTCCTATAAATGTCCATGCTTAGATTGTTTAAACCTGATTACCGCAAATAATCTTTTGTAACTGGTTTGTTTTTGTGAAAATATGTATGCAAAATTCCAGTAGTGTTATCAGTTTATGATTACCTTCTGTCAAAGTTGTACATGTCACAAAGTAACAGCATGTTGCAATGTACCTCCAGACGTGATGCAACTTACCCCAACAAGGGGTAAATGACAACATGAAAAAATTACTCTAATTTCAGCTCTCTGTAGCCTACTGTGATAGGGATGTATACACAATCTTGTGTCATCAGGCTAGTCAGGTGCTTAGCTATTACATGCCTTAACCTCAATAAACAGCTGGCATTATTATGTCATTGAGAGCAAAAAATGAAAAAATAGGTGTTGCAACCAGTCCCGCTCTCCCCCACTTCCTGTTGGAAAGTTTTGGTAAGATTGTTTTTCTATCTCACCATCATCCCTCTTTTCCTGGTATCCTCTTGCCCTCTGCATCATCAGTCTGTTTGGCTGTTAGTAAGGAGTATGGTTTTAATTTAAGAACGTTAAATTGTGGTTTTGTGGACTGTTTAGTGCACACCCAATGCCATTTGAAAAAGCTTATATGCACAATTCTAATGCACACAGTTTCTAAGTACCTCTGAACTTTCCGGGCGACCCCTGGACCTCCCTGCCGGCCTAAACCCTTCCAGGGTCCCTAAGGCTGGCCTCTGCATCCCACGCCATTGTGAGAGTTTCCGTATTTAAATATGAATTCGCCCCCTCCCTTGACAAAATCCCGGCTGCCCGCCTGATATGCGAAGCACTTTTGGAAGGTTATTGATTGTGTCGCTATTCTTAGAATTTGCTCCCTTCCTTCTTGCCGAAAAAATTCTGTGTACGGCCACGCACCGACTCATGCATGTGCAGCACTTCTTACAATTATTTTACTTATGAAATAAACCATCTTCAATGCATCCTTCCTTTATGCTTCCAGTATGACAACATGGGAGGCTACAACATTGGGAGGCTACAACATTGGGAGACTACTGGATCATGGAAGTACCATCCCACATTTACTGTAGCAGACGCAAGCAAGGGAAAACAACTTCAAATGCCACATGTTGTGCTCAGAACATTTGTCACAATTCTTACAATCTCGTATCATCAAAAAAGGTAAATATGTTCATTCATATCTTCAAATCTTCCTGTATGTTCTAAGAAGATTTCAGTTCTATCTAACTGTAACAAATTTATTATATCAGTCCCGCAGCTCCTCTTTTGAGTTCGTTAATCAAAGTGTTTCAATTTCAATTTCAATTTATTTATTCCAGTATAAATATATAAAATATTTATAAAAAGGAGTAATAAAATAAGATTAAAAAATACAATGATAAGACAATATATGTACAGAAAGTTAGTTCACATTAAAACCTTAAAAATCTAAGAGTCTAAAAGTCTACAACAAATCGTTTAATGTTTTGGATTGATTAAAAAGGGCGGCTCTGTAGACAAAGGAATTCTTGAATAAAGTTATTCTGTACTTAGGTAAAATGAATGGATTTCTTAGGTTTTTCTTTGATTGCACACTGAGGCTTTTGAGATAACTATGTAACGGGTGATTATGATCATCATGAATTTTTGTAGCCATTCTTATAAACTCATTTTTGGCAGAGACATTGACAGTCAGTTTGAGATAATTGAAATCTAGATGTAGGATCTTTACAGAATACTTTAAAAATCTTAAAATTCTATCTTTGTCCTTTCTTAAAATAAAATGATACCAAACTGGCACTGCATAAATTAGATGTGGGAGTATGACAGATTTAAAAACACTTTCTTTAGCCTCTTTATTAAAGAAAGACACAGTATATGCTAATCCAGACATAATATAAAAAACTTTGCTTAAAATACTGCAAATATGATCAGAAAAAGTCAGTCTTTCATCAATACATACTCCTAAATATTTGGTTTTTCTAATACGTTCCACCTCTGATCCTTCTATTTTGACACATTGTGATTTAGATAAAAGTAAACCTTCATGCTTGATATTCTTGTTGGTAAAACACATTTCCTTTGATTTCTTAGGATTAAGTATTAAATTCTTTCTATTGCACGTTGAAACAATATTATTTACAGTCTGTTGATAATTAAGTTGATCTCTGGTCACATTGTTTCTTGAAATGTTACTTGACAACGCAGTATCATCAGCATATTTAATAATTGATGCATATTCATTAGACTTAATTTCATTTGTATAAATAGTAAATAGTAAAGCAGATAATGGACCTCCCTGTGGTACACCAACCTTAATCTCAGAAGCTTCTGAAAACCCTTTATCAAGTTTTACCTGTCTTTTCCATCCCTGTAAAAATTGTTGTAACCAGTGAAGTAGCCAAGGCTCATCAATAAATGTTGCTAGATCTGTTAATAATTGGTTCGGTAATACTGTGTTGAAGGCGATAGAAAAGTCAAGGAATAGCACCTTTGATATAGTTGTTTCCTTATTATTCAAATTTAAAACAATATTGTGAATCAGTACAAGAATGGCATCAATACAGGATACTCCTTTCCTATAAGCAAATTGCATATCGTCTCCAACTTTTTCTATATAATCCATTAATTTAGGGAGCAAAATCTTCTGTAAACTGTTAAAAGCAATACTGGCAAGATCAATTGGCCTAAAATCATTCACACATGAAGGAATCTTTACTTTAGGAACAGGGGTTGTAAGAGCATTTTTCCACAAGCAAGGTATATCACTCTTTAATATGCTTTCTTGAAAAATGTACGTATATACGGGGGCTAATTCAGTGTGAAAAAATTTAAAAACCCACCCAGGTAATCCGTCAGAACCACAGGCAACACCGTTTTTTACTTTTTGAAATTGTTTACTTACTTCATTCACGTTTAATAAAAGAAAATGGCAGGCAGCAGGAAGTGGAGAAATAGAAGTATCCTTATCACGTGAACTGTTAAACCGTCCAATAATCACTTAAATCACTTCAAATTTTGAGTCTATTGTCATTTTACAATCATCCTTTGGCCCTCTTATAGATTTTATTACAGCCCAGAAGTCACGAGAATTTTGCTTTAATCCACCAAACACTTCACTTCGTATATCATGGACATACTTGTTTATTGTTCTTTGAATTTTATTTCGCAGGTTATTATTTCCATCTTCAATTGCTTTCTGTTTTTCCTTTTCAAGTTGCATAATTCTACCATCAGCAGGTATTTTCTTCATCATGTCTTTAGGGTTCTCACGTTTCTTTGGTATACATACATCTCTTACAAAGCAAATGTAGCTTGAAATTGTTTCGGTGAAGTCACTTAAGGTTTCACAATTTTTCTTGAAAACATCCCAATCAGTAGTTTTAAGCATATCTTGCATGTTCTCAATATTCTCTCTTGATAGATCCCTGTTCACTTTAGATTTTGGTTTTACAGAACTACGATGATGTTCAGAATACTTTGGGGTTATTAAGATACTAAAATGGTCCGAAGTCGATATTGGGTATAACCTCCTGGTAGAATAATAATCTCCCTTTACGTACACTGCGTCTAGTGTAGAGTTCGATCGCTGATATGTGGTGTAATCAACCAGGTTTCTGAAACCCATAGTTTCTAGTATGTCTATGCGATCTCTATTCACATCTCCAATAATAATAAAATATGTCCTGGGATTTTCTTTCTGTAGATTTGTAATAGAAGATTTAAGAGTTTTGTCTGCTATAGAAACATTTGACGTTGGACGTATGTACACATTTATGAGAGTTATATTCGATATGTTTGGAGTTTAGAATCCCAAATCGTGAGAACACCTACACGAAATAAAACACAAGTTAAGATATTTGTCTCGTCTTCAGTCAAGTTCGAAATGCAAATTTGGGGCAGACTTACGTTAAACCCTGATAGCTTATAAGATGTTGACATATTTGTGACTTTACTTCTACCTGAGTGTGCAAAGAGGCTTGTGACATGATTTGTTCTGGTACCAAATGACTCGAGACTTGACTTGTCATGAGTTGTGACTTGACTTGATATGACTCGTGAATTAACCAAAAGACTTACTACCTGACTTGGACTTGCGGAAAATGACTTGCTACAATCTCTGGCGTTTACAAGCTAAGCGTTACAATCTTATACACAGACATACATACATACACAGAGACAAACACACCTCTGCTTGATTGCATAGACTCTTTATCCTTCCTGTTCGGCAAGGAGTAAAGAAGCACTGACAATCTCCAGTCATCGAGGATGTTATCAAAGCTTTCCTTCTTGGGCTTAAAATTACTAAAAATTACTATAAAATCTGTCAAGATATGATTACCTCAATCTAAAGAACAGAAATAAAATTACTGAACAGAATATAGAAGAAGATGTCTTACAAGTGTACATGCTGAAAACTTTTACATTTGCTCTAATGGGTGCTTTTCTATCTCTGTATGCAGATTTACTTGAACTAACTTTCTAGATCTCTCGGAAAGCTTTTCTATAATAGCGCCGACAAGATTAAGTTCCACCAGCTGAAGGGTTGCACAAACTTTTACGAGTAAGGTTACTACTACACAAGAATATGCCATCCCTCTTCGGAAATCGCAAACACCAGTATTCTACCAACAGTTATATACCGTATGCACTAAGTATGCAATGCACTTTGAATTTGACTAGGGTTACCATCCGTCCCGTTTTTAGAGAAAATATTAGATGTCCCATTTAGAAGACAATTTGCACTTGTAAAAACAAACGACGGAAACTAGTTGTGGTTTGTATTACTCTTTGTGTACCACTGTTGTAATGCTATCATATTTTATTATCAACGTGATTTTAATTTAACCTATATTTGACCACACACAGGCCACCACACTGGGTAATCAGTTATAAATATGGCACCACTGGACGTCTTAGGCAGCTACCCAAAGCCAAAACTCGGGAGCGTCTAGAGGGACTCCTCACTCACACCCCTGTCATAAATAGTCTCCCGTTTTTACCTTTGAAAAATCTGGAAACCCCAGAATTTCCTTCAATGGCACCGCCTGAAAGCGATATGCACACCTAAATACCATGGACGGCGATCCATCTTTGAAGGGGGGGGGGGGGTATAGTGGCACTGTCTAAGCGGAGCGCCACCATCGGTTGGCGTGGAGCGTGCAAAGAAAATTATGGCTAAAAATACCCCCAAGATCACCGGAAATGTCCCTTTCTAGTGACACTGAAAACGTGCATTTTTGTAACCTTTTAATTTTTCTGTTCTGTTAGGAACTTTTCTTAATTACTAACGTAACTTTGTTACATGATTTCCGAATCTGCCGGGTTGATTTCATGGGGAGGTTGGTATATAATGTACATGCAGTATTCCCCCGTACAGTATCCCCCATCTCACCCCCCGATCGCCACCTCTGCTGAATACCGTTCTTCAATTGCGTTCTTCAATTGCAAATCATCTGTAAGACACACCCTCTACACCAAGTCCAAGATAAATATTTGATCAATACAAGCCATTGTTTATGTGTTAAACGAACTTATTTTGCTAACACTAATATAAAGTACGGTTTCGTTCGAAAAAAAAAATAAACACTTCCTCAAAAGAATAACATTGGTGTTGAAATAATACAATATTTAATGTATAATTGTCGCTTACAAGGTTATTTCTGAAACAAATGTATGTACCTGAGGACACAATGTGATGTTAACTTATTGCAAATGTTCCCGAAGCTCCGGAAATATGAAATTATTGCAAATTTACGATCATTCTGATACAGATAATTCCATCTTAATCACGTTTCCATATACAATACATCGGTTTATAAACAGATTGGGTTATATAGACAAGTGTTGTAACTTAACATATTTTTCCTCAATTGTAATAAATTAATTGTAAATTTATCATATATCTACATGTGTTGCCGCAATAGAGCTTGCATAGTATGCAACAAACAACATCTGTTTTTGAAAAGACACTCACTAAATTTATAACCTACAAAGTTCTTTTCATTTTTAAGATGGCCCCGTATAGAACCTAGCATTGGGAAAACCCCACTTCTTATCTCCTTCAAAAGATAACCAATAATTAGTTTCACTGTTAAGCTTTAGTTTGATTTCACAATGAGAATGCCTGACTGCCTTTGTGATGATAAACTATCCCAGTCAGGCGTGTACTAGAACACAGAACAATAAAAGAAGCCAAATTAAATGAAACAGTCTATGGGACGTACGGCTACCAAGAAGTATATCACAGTGTGCGTTTTCCATTGATTTAAAGTTGGCGATTGCAAACATACAAAGATGTATTTATTCCAAACAAGAGGGAGACAGGCTCTTCATGTAAGCTCCCTCAAAAACGAGACTGATGACTGGGCCTAGTATCCTGAGGTCAGAAAGACTAATAGATGTCTATTCATTGCAGTCAGATTTTATTTTGGTTTCACTTTTCATTTCTTCTCATTTATTTGTATTCCACAACATGTGATTTTATTATAATAACAGTATAGTGTCAAATAAGAACATACATAAACATGATATGAAGGAAGTAGGTTAAAAACCCTAGAGGGTTTGTCGAGGGCTTACAGTTTATATGAAGCAACATACCACTGACAGTTGGGTTCTGAATTTTATACAGGCAGGCTACGGTATGAACTTGAAGGAAGGTTGTTGATACAACGCAGCACAAAATAGTACTTTCACCTAATATGAATTTAATGCGTTTTTAAGTCTGTTCTTGTTATTGAACGTTGAAAGATTCCCCGGCCATTCAGTATTCCTCGTGTCGATCAGCCAGCCATAATGATGTACCGTATTATGCATTAGGCTGCGTTCATGTTCATTGCACATGCTATGTATTTGTGTTAAGGGCGAGGAGACATGCCGAATCCTATCTGACGTGTAGATGATACAATATGATCTTTTCCGTGTCTTGTAGTTGTCAAACCTATTTGACTCATAATGGTTCCGTAACACACAAAGGAACCTCAAAAGTGAATCATGTAGCTTAGCCTAATAATTTAATGTAAGAGTCCATTCTGCACTTCTCCCGAACAATGAAAAATGAAAGCTATCATTTAATTTGAAATAAGCCTTCTCAATTTCAATTAAATACAAAGGACATCTTTACCAACCCTGTAGAACTTTAGCATTGTATCATGAGTGTACAATTCCTTGTTTGTTAGAAGCTAACAGGAAGGAGAATCACCACGAAAGGTATTTTACTTTGTTTCCCCATGTTCATAGTCTCACCGTCCACGCACAGGGCTCCAGTAGCGTAGCCAGGGGGACGCGCGGGGGGGGGGCGAGTTGCCCCCTCTGGAAAAATCTTGGGGGAAATTTTGAAAGTGAATATATGGTGAAATTTGCGCATGATCTGGTAAAGTTTTAAATTTCTCAACCAGTACACTTAACTTATTTAAAAGTATATCATGCCACACTGGCGCAACCAGTCCTCATTGAGGTTTTCAGAGATGGAATAATGACACCATGCATATAATTGTACTAGTTACGTTTTACTATCTGTCTTATACAGCATGGGATCTCTGGACCTCAGACAAGGGACTCTGTCCTTTTACTGTATATAATACTTCCGGTAGCATACTTCCAATGTTTCTTGATAATTAAAGCAGCAGCATTGTGGTATATGCAGTTTGTTAGAATGGGTCAGTGATCAAGTTCTATACTCTGATACTAGGGCAGGTCCTCGTAAAATATGGACTGATTGTGGTGAATTTGGTGAACTGATGAAGGGAAAGGTGTACCAGGGTTCACTTAATTACTGTACTTCACCCATTGTGATTCTGAACTACCAGTAGGGCTCGAGAGAAATTCATCAAGACAAGAAAGATAAAAGAAAAGCTTCCTAAAAAATAGGAATTCTTGGTGATGTATTCAATTTACATTTAGCACCAAATGCGGCACCATTTTGCATTTAGCCCACCTTACATGGGCAAAAATTAGACCCCTCCCCCAGGAGGGCGATCAGTCACATCAGCCAGGTCAGAGGAAAGCAACCGGACAAAAATTTGAACCTGCGGAGAACACTGATTATTAGGAAGCAGATCACTAATTGAGGGAAATCTTGGTGCTCTTGCCCCCGACAAAAAACCTGGCTACGCCACTGCAGGTCTCGGGTGGCACAAGGTGCGGGAGGGGAGGGCATGGCCCCCGTCGGGGAAGGTTCTAGTTCCAGGAGATTTCCAGTTTCGGCCGTGAGTCCCAGTGGATACGATAAAGTATGTCATCCCAGACGGCACGATGTTTTACTTTATTTTCCTCCCAGGAAAGGCAAATTCTTTACAACTATTTCTGGCACTGTATGTTTCTGTCTCAAGTTTGCTTTAATACAGAAAAAAAAGTTTTGGGTAGACATTCATTAACAATTATATAAAGTCCTGAACACAAATGTGATGCAACTTTTCAATACTTGTTTACTGATAGGACGTAAAGGTACCGTAATGTACAATTTTTCTGAATACGGACCTATATACAGTCATGTCCCTTGGATTCTGTTTGTCCCTTTATACAAAACTTCTCCTCTTTAATAGAAATTGTAAAACAGTTTAAGAAACGTGCGGACGTCATCACAATTTAAGAAGCACACATATGTACAAAATATTATGTATGATTACGACAAATATCCTTCGACGGGATATGAAGTTATTGTAATTTACAATTATTTTTGACCCATTTCCCTTTTTATACCACTACTTGGCTAAACTTAAATCATAAAACGTTGTCCATAATTGCGGTAAAATCGTTGTTTACTTACAAAACTCTCTGACTCTAGAACTGACATAAAAATTCATGAAAAGGATCCTTTAAACCTCCTTATGGTATGTTCATAATCATCACCGTCCTTTTCTCTATCGCCATCGCCATCGAGAGAGAAGCTTACCTTTTCAGGCCCATCAATCATTAATTTAAACATTATAGTCCCGTGCTCCGGTATTGCATATGCTCCACCTGTGCAAGGTTTCAGATAGCCATCTACCTTGACAACAAATGTCATTTTAGCTTTTTTATAAAATGTTAATCTTTTATTTTGACAATCTTAGAGATCCGATCCAACATGGTAGGTATTATTTTAATTTATTACTCTTAGATTATTTTCAAATGAATGTCCTATCAGTGGCGTAACAAAGGGGGGCAGGGAGGGGCAGTCGTCCCTCCCTACACAAGCCAGGGGGTGCAAAATGAAGGAAGAAGAAAACAGAAAAGTAGAGAAAAAGAAAGGAAGAATTACAAAAATAAGAAGAGATGGAAAGAGGGAGAAAAGGAAAAGTGTTTGTGTTTTAGCGCCCCTCTGCCTCCGGTGAATTGTTAATTCGTGACAGCAAGAGCACTTAAATTGAGGGATATGATGCTGTCGTACATGCACCAGCTAGTTGAAACACTGCCACCAACTTAACGTCTTCCGAGTTTAGTCCGTGGTATAGCCGTGTAGGGCCTTTTGTTTCATGCATGCTACCTGTATGAATTGAAATAGACACTGCACTAGCTGTCTTCGTCTCTTCGAGTCGATAGATTGTCGCAGGCCTATATGATTTCCTTGCTTACTAAATACTGTATGTTGACAATGATGGTGTTGCACATATTCAGCCTTCAGAATTCCAGCAAGTATTTCAGTCTTTATAATCCAAGCATGTTGTCGTGGATTCGAGTTTAGTTGGAAGTTGGAAGCTGGAACTAGTTTTGGGCAGGGTGGCGCCGGATGGGGGAAGGGGCCATAGCCCCCCGTCGGGGAAGACTGTCCGTCAGGGTATTTTTCCAGTTTCGTCGGGGAGCCTTAGTCGATACGACAAAGTATAGAGTCCCCTACGGCGAATTGTCGCCCCGATGATTTACCCGTTTTTGCTCTCGAGAGAACAATTTCTCTACTAAGAGCCCAACATTTTGGCGCGCTACGAGCGCTGTAGGGTCACTTCAGTTTCTTCAATAGTTCTATTCCACCAACCGCATAGTCAAGTGGTTAGAGCATCCGACTTGTAGCCGGAAGGTCTGGGGTTCATACCGAAGACTTTAAAAATGGAACCTCCTGCCATTGTGCTTTGTGCTCAGCAAAAGCAGTGGAGTAGGGAAAACAAGCCAGTGAGCCACAACTGGAAAAGGGGCATTGGACGGCCCGACTTAAACCAATTGGTTAGAAACTGAGCCGTAAAACTTCATCTAACTCTAACTCCACCTAGCTAGATAGCACAAGTCCTGTTCACCTCACCAAGTAACACGTAGGCAAAGTACACATTTTATGTAGAGGTCGTGAATTTCATCCCATATCGCAAAGCCTGGTTGCTGCTCTCTTGTACGTGTCATGCGGCACGGTCAGTTGGTGAGCGACTCACGGAGCAAAGTTTGGATATTTCATCGGGGTAGTCCAGATGGTTTCGATACAACGTACGTATCCTCGATACTGTCTACAACCCCTAGTTTTTCTTTTTCTTTTTCTTTTTGCGCTTAATGATTAGGCTACATATGTTTAATGTTTTCGTATAAGCCTACCAAAAAATTTTCGCGCGCTTTGCAATTTCACGATTCAGATTCAAAAGAAAACTTTCAGTGCGCAACTCGGCTCTTGAAGTTATAAGTGATATTATGCAAAATATGCCCCTAAGGGTGCAATGACATGGGATAGTTAGGTTCCTTCGTATCCCCTTCTCACCACTTTTCGACATAGGGGCTGTAGGTAGTTGGGATGGCCTGGCCATTTGTCGGGAAAATGTTGTCGCCACTCATGGTCGGTTTACTTATTTTAGCTTCAAGAGGGTCATTTCTGCGATTTTACCCAAATTTTCGGTATACGCTTTGCCCACTCTTCCTCAGTTCCGTTACTTATAGCTAAATACATTACAAACCCTTTTCACCTTTTAAAGTAACTTAATAAGTAAAATACATGGATTTACGAAAATCTCGGGACTTTCATCTTGTTTCGCTAAACCTAGTTAATGTTCTCTTGTGTCTGTAGTGCGGTACGGCTAGTGACGCGATGAAGAAAGTACAACGTAAGTTACAGGGGCGGCGCCAGGGTATTTCGATAGGGGAGGCAAAACATGAGATTAGTGATCGCCGTCCTGGGAGAGAGGTCTAAGGGGATGGGGTGTCCCCCTCCCCATTGGGAAATTTTTTGTTTATTTAAGGTTGCTTAGATGCAAAATGATGTCTTTGGTACATATTTTGAACTGATCATATATGGCTGAAAAGGTTATATTTTAGTAATTTTAATTTTTGTTTTGGGAAAAATGCTTTTCTGGGGAGGGGTGTCCCTTCCCCTTTCAGAAATTTTTTATTAATTTAAGATTGCTTAGATGCAAAATGGTGATATCTTTTGTAATTTTCTGAACTGATAATATATGGAAGAAAGTGTTAATAATTTATTGAATTTTAATTTTTGCTTGGGGGAAAGACGCTTTCCTGGGGAGGGGTATCCCCTCCCCTTTGAGAAATTTTTATCAATTTAAGATTGCCTAGATGCAAAATGGTGATGTCTTTGGTATTTTTTGAGCTGATAATATATGGCTGAAAAGTGTTAATAATTTATTAAATTTTAAGTTTTGGTTTAGTGAAAGAGGACAGTAGCCTTTGTTGTCTAAGAAGAAGGGTATGTAGTCAACAAACCTCCTGAAGCCACCCCCTTCTATGTATGGGTATGTTTTCACTCAAAAATACGTGCGTTGAGTCGACAGAAGCACGAACTATTACGAATATTTTCGTTGCTTCATATATGCATTATACAAGGTATCTAAAGGCTGGCAGATACCGGAATATGGCCTCCTGGAAGCTCTGGACTAATTAGATGGATCAAATATATGCCTCCTTCTGTTTTCTTCGCTTCCCCTTCTTCCCTTCCGTTTTCTCCTTTTCTTTTTTCCTGTTCTTTTCCTTCTCTCTTTCCCCTGTTCTTGCAAATGATAGGAGGCGGTTGTGGTATCGCCCTGTTTTTCTTTGCTCTTTTAGTGATTGATTCAAGATTTCTTCATACAAAAAAGATTGTGTTGTGTACGACCATGCACCTACTATTTAAAATTCGTTTTCTATGGATTACTCAGTTGAGACAACACCAAAATAAAGCACAATAAGGCATAGGCGTAGGTAGCTTTTCGAGACTGGGAGGCTGAACCTTGTTTCGGATTGCCGTCCTGGGGAGGGGTCTAGTGGAAGGGGTGCCCCCTTTGGAAAATTTTCGGGTATTTGAGGGTCCTCAGATGCAATTTGGTGCAACATTTTGGGCAAATTTTAAGGAAAATTACTGCAAATTTTGTACATTTTTATTGGAAAGACAAATAAGGGGCTTTGGCCTTGGATATTGGGGGCAGAAGCATACTTCAGCCCCCAGATTTTTGACTGGGGTCTTTAGCCCCCATCCCCCACTTCTAACGCTTATGCAATAAGTTAGCCATATAATATTACTTCAAAGTTTAATTCATTTTATTAAATGTTTTTTATATTTTTATTGTCAAAATGTTCGTTAAAGGTAAAATGCAGTCACCCCAATCAGAGTGAGTGTGCCCGGTCACTCTAGTTCTCATGATTGGCCTATTTTGATCATGTGGCAATATTTTTGTTAGTGAATTGTGAAATTCAAGGAGAATTTCTCCTTGCTTTACCTATTGTTTGTAATAGTTATGTTCAAAATGTCTTCAGAGTTGCTTGTAATGCAATAAGAAGAGATCTGTAAGAGTTTGCTGATTTTTCAAAGAAAGTTTTGGGGCGACTATCTATTGCCTTTAAGTGATTGACTCATGATACCCCCAATATATATGTTCACGTTCTAAACTTTAAATGGTCACATGCTGGGAATGGAGAGACAGTAAATGTCTGAGATTGCCATACATTACATAATCCGGCCAGGGGGAAATACCCATAGACGGAAGGTTCACTTGGTCGAAGGTTCACTAAAGACCGAAGATTCCCCCGGACGAAAATATATTCCCAGTTACGGGTAGGGTTGAGGTTTTGGTTAGACAGAGATTCATGGATCAGGCGTATCCCCTGATGCACAAATTAGCTGTCTGTATTTTTTGGTGTACCTTGCAATGATACGCACCTTTTCTCTAAGAGAAGGAGAACTTTTTGCCCTGTGACACCATATGTGTAAGGTCTCACAATAACTTGGCGTTAGGGTATACTACTGTATTGTTTTAGCTTTACTCTCGGTTCCTATGCCCTTTTTGTTTGCGCTTTATGTATAATGGCCTTAGTGTTTATGTAATACTAAACCTGCATTCACGTAAACAATGGAGCAAACAGAAAACGTTATGCGTGCGGGGATTGCAAGTTTCAGGTATTTTGTAATGAACAATTTAATTAATATTGTGATAGATGGGTGACATACTGTAACACCTCACCCCACTCCCTACAAAATTATGTGTCTTAAAACGTTTTTTAGACGATTTTATTATTTGGGTTGAAAAACCATAGGGGGGGGGGGCAAATGCCTGCCCTGCCCCCCCCTGTGGCGCCGCCCCTGGTAAGTTATCCCCGATAGGGCCCAACTGCCCGGACAATTGACCTATCTAAGCTTTAAATAAGTATAGATTCTTTTAAGTGTAGGCTCACTGGAAAAAAATTTGCGCTCTGTACAATTTCACACTTTAGATTCCGGGAAAAACATTAAATCAGCGTAAAACTATGTTCCTTTACTATATGCAAATTTTATGAATGTATGCCCCGCAATTGCATGGTATAGTACACAGGTTTTCTTTAAATCCCCTCATCAATCCCTCGACGGCATCGGGGCTCTGGGGGAGCACGTCGAGTCACTCGACCCCCTGCAAACAACCTTTGTGACGCCTTTGTGTCCTACAGCAAGTTTTAAACGTTTCTTATAATCCAAGATCACAATATCAGAATTTTATGATTTTCATAATAAATTCATTTAATGTTAGCACTGGCACTGACATCAAAGTTATGCTCCCTGGCTTAAAAGTGTAGAAGGTGTAGCCATAAGTATGAAATCAGTGAAAACTCAGTATCATAGTAGGCAAGGGACAAGGAGTAATTCCCCAGTTTGTCACTATATTCACTGATTTTGTCTCACATATAATTTCACACCAAATGTAAAAGCGAATTATAGTCAAGGATGTATTGCTCGACAGAGTAGCAACTCACAGTTTGCTCAAAACAGTGCAGTCATTTGACTGATTTAACCATAAATTTATCAGCAATAACTCCCCCTCCCCTTCTGGGTTCACAGATTTCTTAACGTGATTATTCCAATACTTTACCTCACCGTATATTATATTGGTTGTCAGATGCCAGCAAATCGCATGTTACAGTACCTAATTATTTCAAATTTCCCCAAAAGACAATTAAATACCCCAATGACTTGGCCATTTTGACAGGGGGATACCGGTGATTATTGCTAATCTACTCTGAAATCTGTCAGAATGCTACAAAAAATAGGTCTTTGTGTACTTATTCTTATTGCGAGATGTTTGGAAATTGCATCTACTACAGAAATTATTAAATTTTGAAAATTTTCCTCAGAAAGAGCCCCAGACTTATTGTCAGGGTTTCGCTGGAAGATTCGAGCTTTGCTCCCACAATAAACATCTCGAAGTGAAAGCTAGATCCGTCCATCACGATATCAAATCTTGTCGTACAACCCACGTGCTTCCTCGAACTGGCGAAACTCTGCCATATAGAATCAAGGATTTTTCGGGCTTTCGGTGCATTTGAAATATTTTGTCGGTTGTAACGCCAGATTTTGCCCTTTACCTTATCCCCCTTTTGTCATCCTGGTTAGTCTACCAGGTAGGCTTGGACACTATTTTGTATATTTCAAAAGTCCAAAGGCTGAAAGGAGTCAGGTCATAGTCATATTCACTAAACAAAAACTGCAGGGGTGTATCGCCAAGATTCGCCCGACGGGGGGGGGGGCAGCAATTTTCAGTTTGTATTGGAGGAAATTTGCAAACCTCGGGTTTCAATTGAAGAAAGTTTGAAATTGTGGGTTTTGTGAAACTTTGCGTTCTTAATAAAGAATATGTGGGATTTTATTGAAGAAACTGCTCTCCTTGAGAGCAAAATAAGTAAATCGTCGGTAAATTCAAATTATCGTGACCATAAAGGTTCCCGGACTCAATTGGAAAATTTCCCGGGGGTGGGGGAGACATTTCCCAGCCCACAATCTAGCGCCAGCCCTGAAAGGTTGGGAGATTTTCTGCGTTCGGTCCTAGTGTATACTAAACTATAGTTCACTAAGTATTCTGCCTGTCAAAAATACTGTTTTCACAATGGCTGACTCGAACCCACTTGCAACTTAAATGGGACAGTAGTTGATTAGTTGATGAGTGTAACGTCAGATAGTGGCACCGCCTACCCTTCTTACACTTGTTACATGCTTCCCTTTTCTTCGGAAAATCGGGACGTAGGTTAGATACACTGAGCATTCCTTCGCGGAATCTCTGACGTATATGAAAGGACGCCTTAAATATGTCCTGTTCTCACCGAAAGGGAGAAACCTTAAACGAAAAAGGTCGAGAAGAACCTCTAAAACTAGCACAACCTGACTTGAGATCTTGCATATGTCCCTATGGAGGTTTGGCGCCTCCTGAACGGACCAATCATATTGTAGAATCAAAGGATTTCTCTGTCACGTCCAAACGGCATAATATAAAGCCCTTTTGTTGACACGCTTATTCAGTTGCCACCCAGTCTACAAAGACTATTCACCTAACAAGCAACTGTTTAACCCGGACAAAAACTGTCCAGAGCTTACAGAGAAAAACCTGCAGACCCGTCTAATAAAAGGCGCATGTTCACCCGATTTACAAAAATTATTTTAAGAACATGTTAAGATCTCATAGCCTTCCAAGGAAAGTGTAGACTATACGTAGTCGCTTAAACGCCCATAACCCAAAGGAACGGCGAAAGACCCCCTAAGTACACCAAAAACCTCTATGATAGACAACTATCAAATGAGATAATTGCGTGATAGAAAGGGTCATGACACACAATACAATCCCGAGAACATACTTGCGTACCGATACTCTCAAATCTCCAAAAAGAGTTTAAAAGAGAATTCGCTACGATATGCAAAATCAAATGCAATTTCTCAACGGACTGCTTGTGAGGAATCACTCACGTGGGGAAAATAACAGCGCCACGACCGACGTGGAATATGCTACAGCAACGAACCCTCTGAACTGAGTAACTCGAAGCATTTTATTGTGTTGTCAAGACTGGTCTGCAATTATTTAGACTACTTTCCCGAAAACCTCTCAATGCCTACAAGAAGGCTAAAATCTAAAAGATTGCCTTGTTAATTCAAGGTTGGAGAGCTATGGGAACACTGGCATAGGCCTACCAAGCAACCCCCGAGATACGTAGTAGGTAGAAAAATCCTCTCATCCCTCAAAAGGATAACAAAGGATGAAAATTCGCTACTTAATACTGCAAAACTGAAAGCATAAATTCTCATCACACTCAGTGCTCAAATCAGAGTTAAACTCACACGGAGGAAAACAACAGCGCCACCAATCATGGTTTATGCTAAATGACAAACCCTCCTCACCCGAGTGACTCAAAAAGCAGTTTGCTTATAAATGGCAACGGCCTATCTTTGTCTACATTTTTTCTCCGATATCTCACCCTGCCTACCAGAAGGCGAAAATCTAAAAGATTGCCTTGTAAATCAAGGTTTGAGAATGTCGGAAATAGAGAGGTACGATTAGATACTCTTTTATTGCTCTACTGAAAGCAAGAATATTTAATCTCATGCCGCGAATGACGGCTCGCTACTGATGAAGTTGCTGCCATTTCAAATATGAGCGAGACAACAGAAACCGGTCTAGTTTGGTCATAAGAACCAACCTTCCAAAATATTCACACACGGCAAGTTAAAAAAGCCAGTAAATCTTTCGCATGAAATCACGAATGATGATTTCGGGCCTTTCCTAAAAAATGTGCATGGTTCACCGACTGAGTGTAACGTCAGATAGTGGCACCGCCTACCCTTCTTACACTTGTTCGTAATAGTACAGTGAGCATAGCTCTCTGTCACCCTATCTGTATACGTCACAGAAGAGAGTATAAGAGAGGAGAAATTTTGCTCCAGAATTTTCTTCTTGCCCTACTTCCAGTTGTCCCGAACCTAAATCTGGTAGTTATCCAAAATAGCCCATGTAGAACTATAGCAATGACCACAATGCTCAACATTCGCCAGGATTAATCCCTGGGCTTCGGTCCCTGAGCTGGTCCCCACCAGGGAAGCCCCTAGACCCTTCTAGAGTTTATGACGGGCACTTGGACCCCAAGCCCTCAGGAGAAATTCGTCTTACTGCGTGGTGCCTTTGCGCTGTTCGGCTATTTCTTAAAGAGAAATGCAGTCACCCCAATCAGAATGAGTATACCCACATGTACTGATTTAATTCCACTCTAATCTTGTCATAATGAGCCATTTTGTAACTCATTACATAAGTATTTGTTTTTTAGTCATAAAACAACTCTAACGAGTAGTTGTCCCCTGATTTGAAACTGTGTCCGACACAGTTGTCAAGCCTTCTGGTGAGCGAGAACCAGAAGTGCCACCTAAGCCCTCTACAGACTCGTTAGCCTTTTGGGGATAAACGCAGATATCTCAGGGGAAAACCCGCCGGTAACGGCTCTGATTCAACTTGTTTCCTTGATGCAAAAATCTAATTCATCCGAATAATCAAATTCTTCTTCCGGCATAGTTGATAACTCTAACCCACATGTATGTGCAAATAAATTTGAAGTACGCAATTATGCAAATACCAATGCCTAAGCTTGACAAACGGTTATAGAACTCCGACAATTATGTGTAGTATCGGTGCGTATTTGTAAAGTGTAATTATACATGAATAGGCATGTTTTCAGAAATTATGCTCTTATTACCAATTTTAGTAGATGTTCGAAGCAATTATGCTATGTCTGGGTCGAAGAAAGGATTTATGAAAATTTCAATTCACTCTGCAAGTATAGCTATAAATTTCAGTGTTCAGAAAGTTCAGCCTGGGTATTATCGACGCAGTGCCTACTAAGTAGAGTAAAAACAGAAATAACTAAAGGCAGGAAGAAGTTTTCAATTAACGATGTGTTCTTTGTGTATGCAGACAGCAAATTACTGCTTTGAGGCTGTATAAGAAGAATCGTAGGTAACAAAGGATATACACAACTCAAGCCGAACAGGCTTTCCGATATTACTCGGAGTTAGAGTAAGAGTTAGATGAGGTTTTACGGCTCAGTTTCTAACCAATTGAATTAAGTCGGACAGGCCACGGCTTTTTTTCCAGTTATGGCTCACCGATGTTACTCGGAGGAGAACCAATACTTCACAGCAGCACGCTCTCACGTAATCCCTGCAATGTTTATTTTTTTATGAGAGGTGAATGATGTGGCAAGGAGAAAGAAACCAAGTTGAAAGCATTAAAGAAATGGCATAAGTCCTTATAAGCCTTATCACCAGCTAAAAGTTGGTAATCTTTAACACTTAAATAGGTCTTTACGTATTAGCATAGCCTAACTTAAACTTCTCGTGCTATCTCCATTCGGATAACAACTCCCTAAGTCCTGCACCTTGTCGGGAACAAATATACCCTGTGCACCAGTACCGTGTCTCTTTCTCTAATCTCACCCCAGACAGTAACAATTCTCCCTACTAAGTTAACTACTACCCACTCCTCCAATTTCAACCAAACTTCCTGTCTAGTACACCTCTAAGACAAAACCACACAGTAGCCTCTACTGAGTTTAAATTGCTCGAGGCAATATTGTCAAACACCGTGTGTGAGCTTAACTGGGAATACAACTGACCGTACAAATCATTATTGACCAACCAGAGTGAAACCGTATTGTTTGAATGAATGTCAATCAAAGTGCACTGTATTTAGAAGTCTAGGGCTATTCCTAAATATGTTTGGGCAGAGAGTTGCTATATAGTAACTCCCTGGTCTGAGGGTATACCATATCCCCTTTAAACGTCGTATGAAGTTCCCGCGAGATCTATTTTACAACAAAACATGCAGAGTATGACGGTAACACTTATTCATGAGCAAGGTAAGCATAATCATGATTCATTGCCTTCCTACAAAGAAAACAAAAATTGTTGAGTGGGGAGGGGAGTAGGGGGAAATGCAGATAATTGTCCCAATTTTATTTTTTGGAATGAACTAAAGAGGGGGAACTCGGCATAATCCAAGGGTGTGGGGCCCGAGGATCTGCGACAGGAATTCACTAACTTGTTACCGTTAAAACGATGCATTTAAATATCTTCAAAAAGGACCATATGCGAATTAACAGATCACAATGATCACAAGTTAACCAAGTTATCCAATTTTTGTAATAAATTACTTGGGCTAAATACCGGTCGATTTGATAATGCATGGGGATTGTTTGTGGAAAGATGAATGATGGTGTTTGGGGTTTCATGGGGCTTTAGAAAAATTATTCTAATCCATCTTTCCTACAGGAACTTAACGATACAACAATACAATTAATTAATAATAACAGATTTTTGTCATGCACTCTGAGAACTTAAATGTTTTAAAATATTTTTAATACTATGAGTAACACCTCAGTTTACCTTGCAAACATGATGTGTTATTATAGTATCTCTCCTAATTGTTGTTCGTCTCCATTCCTTTTCTTTAGCTTTCTACCCATATTTCGGGTTCTTACCCCCAACCTCCCTCCCTTGGCTACGTCACTGACTCTAAGTAACACATTTTGGGACTCAGTTAGAATAATTGTTGAGTAGAATAGTGGCTTCAATCAAACAGGCAAGAGTGACGGTGCTAAGGATACTAAGATTTGTAGACTCCTTTTACACCTCCCCATATCCTAGATACCTCCGTCCTTCGTCCTGGTGCCTCTTTCTATACCATCACCTTTATATGCTGCCTCCCATTCATCCCTCTCTCTTAAAATCTGGCTTGCCTCCATCCATTTTACCTTTTTCATCGTTCCCGATCCTTAACTCTCACAGGATTCTTTCCCTCCCTTTCTTCCCCCTCCTCGATTCCTTTCACTCCTCCTGTCTAGCCCTGCCTATCTCCAAGGAGTTGGAACTAACATCCCTGCTGTCTCTGAACTCGCTTCATCTGTATCTCACTTGTTTATCAAGCCTCATTCTTTCTATCCTTCAATCCCCTTCCCCTCCTTCCTCGTCTCCCTACCTACCTGTCTGCCAGGCCCCTTGCCTCGCATCATCTGTAATCCTTATTCGTATGTTTTCAGTCTAAACTTTTCTTTTTCTTTCCTTGAATTTTCTATTTCCTCTCTTCCTTTCCCATACTGCCTCTCTCTCTTCCTGTCTTTTGTCTATTCTATTCGACCCCGGGATCTTACTTAATTTTTCTGTGAGGGGAACAGAACGGGGTAGGTCTGCCCATTCTGTTGTCATTGCTGCTAGTTCCTTGGTGGTAACAACTGTCTCCTAAGTTCTTGTTTTAAAAGTTTTGAACGTCCTCAAGTCCGTTCTTATTGGAGATTAGACTCTTTAAAAGTGAAACTAGGCAAAAGTAAACTTATCCAACATATGTAAATTACAGTATAGAATATAACTCAGATTAAATTAATGAAAAATTCAAATCCTTTTGTTTGAAATGGATAAATGCTGAACACTTCCTTTTGTTCCCTAACTTTCCTCGAATCCTAAATTTCATCTGAAAAAGTCGTTGAGGTACAATAAATGTTCTGAAAAGACAATAAAGACCTTTAAATGGATTTCGAACACGGCAAAGTAAACTTTTCTGATTGAAACCTTTCAAAGAACTGTTCCCATTCTCATAGCTGTACAAATCAGTTCTACAATTGTTTTGGTTAGTTTCAATGGCAATGACCTGATAAAAGGGTGTCACTTGAGAACGTAGATGATCCTACCCCCACCATAGGCGTAACTAGCCGAGGGGAGGGGTCTGCAACCTCCTGGAGTTGGGGCGAAGCCAATCATCTGACAGATCACTGGAAAGACAGAGGAAAATCATCTCAAGAATATATTCACTGCAAGACTTTTTGAGTAAAAACGGATAAACCCTCCAAAAATATCCAGTTCGCCGACGTTTTCACAACAGGGTAGAATTCACCCATACTGAGTGATCTTATACTGAAGTTCTCAACTGTTGTTAATATAAGTCACACCGACGAAGTTTCCGATCAATAGTTTCAAAGTCCATGATCTGAAAAGCATAAGAAAGGAACTAAAGGACGAATATAAGGTTGTGAATTTGTTATTCACTTTGACGCCAATACAAGGGGACAACGTTACTGATTGAAATCCCAATTCATAAAAAACGATTGTTTGATAATTTGATTCTATATTTAAATTAAAAAATAAGATCCGAAAGAAACATTTTTCAAAAGCAATCTCAGATTTTTTTATTTTATTTCATGGTATCGTAACTCGTCTTAAACTAGTATGTAATATTGTTCATTAAAGTGGGCATGACACGGCCAAAATAACTTTTGTGTATTGCAAGATTGGGTACAGTAATGTAAAAGTATCATCTCACACACAATTAAAACCGGCGCAGTTCGGCATAAATAGAATTTGAAGAAAAACGTCCAGAAATCCAATTTCGAAAAATGCCGCAACAGGTCACCTGACTTTTATGACGCAATTGGCGGCACCCCGCACTGCGCTATGTAAGGACGCGTATCTAGATGTGAAAATAATGCAACGCTTTGGGAAAGATTCATATCTTGGAAACTTCATGAAAAGGATTACATCACAATACCCGCCCAACATACAGAGCGCAAAGCGCGGAACATGTTGGGGGCTTCGACGCATATCATTGGACAATATGTTCGCGTGCATATTATGCGCCCGTGTTCTAGCTTCCCTGCATATAATAAACAGCTTTGTTTTTGTGCAAAAAGAACGCGGTCCGGGCGCGCTGTACAGAACAGCTATGAACATGTATGGACAGTCCATAACAAGCGCGCCTTTACTCAGTGAGCTGTTCAGTAACGTTGCTATTGTGAATGGTAAGCAGTCACCGCGCAACGACGCATAGTTCACGATGTGGTCACTGGTCACGCGCGCTGCTGTATAGTATCGTAGCACAGGTGTTTGCAATGATGTACCTGCTAACACGCGTTAGCATGCACATGATTCGATGTGTAAAACGATGGGTGAGCTGCCTGGTACAGTGTTACTAACCGTGCCTCCAATGACGTCACGATCTTGAGACGCGCTCACATACTTTTTTCGCTTTTGGATTTCAGATGGCTGAGTCTGGCCTGTAAATGGGAATTCAAAAGGTCGTATTACTGTGTTTATGGACGTAGTTGAGTCGGAAAAACATTTCCTTCATTTCAAGCTGTACACAAAGAATATTTACTAAGAAACGTACTTTGGCCGTGTCATACCCACTTTAATTCATTCGTTCGTTCGTTCGTTCATTCATTATTCATTCATTCATTTGTCCTAAAAAATACGTTCATAAAAGAAAAATGTACAGTGTGAGTATACTGATCTCAAATCATCTCCTTTGACATATCGAAGATGAATGCATAGGTCACCATATGCAGAAGTTATTGTTTTAATTGTAATTTGGTTTGTTTTATATCAGAAATAGCAACAGCAACAGTATCAACAAGACTAACAGATTACGCCAACTGAAAGTACCATCCTATCTCTTACAAGAGTAACCATTTACAAAAGAACGATTATTTGATAGTGACCGAATCGATCCGATCAATCTTACTTAACCAATGTTCCATTGTTCAGTGTCTAATCAACTGGACACATTCAGTCAATATTTATCATGTACTGAAAGTCCCCCGCACTGATGAATAATGAGCAACCTAACGGTCACATCAGCATCAACTAACAGTTTTGACCATTCAATTGGACTACAACCAACACCTCTCCACTATAACAAATGTTAAATTTGGAGGAGTGAAGATTTAAATGAGAAGGACGGAATGCCCTAAAGGGTTCCACGGTTCCTTATAATTGTTGTTGGAACGAACTTTCAATGTAAAACACACAAGAGGTGCTAAGGCTAACGAAAATGGACCGGCTAGTGGAATTTTGAGGAAATGTGTGTAATACATGTCCTCATGTCCTTATGTACAATATATATATATATATACATACATATATATATATATATAAAGTGTTCTGTGTTATAATTATACATCCAAAATTTAATGGGATATTTAACACAGATTTTTGAGAGGCAAAAGAGTGTCCACCATTCTCATCTTGCCTACGCTACGGAAAAACAAGGAAAAAAACATTTTATTCTCATTTGTCTCATACCTGGTTACAGGAGCTGTCCTTTGTTCTGTTCAATTTGACCTTGATTTCGTGGGCATTGTGCCAGTCTGATTTTGTTCCCGTGTCGGTTTTTGAATGAGACCTTGATTTCGTGGCCAGGTTTCTGTTTGAACTTGGTCCTGTGATGATTTTTCAGTATGACGTTGACTTCGCACCAGTGTGTCAGTCTGATTTTGATCCAGTGGCGATTTGTCAATTTGACGTTGATTTCCCGTCACTGTTGAGGTCTGATTTTGATCTAGCTGTGCTGATGTTTCAGTCTGATTTCGATTTAAAGACGGAATCTGATGCATTTGCGCTTTTCCACTCCTGATGGATGAAGTTAACATTCGTTACATTAATGTATGTCACAAAATCTTCGAACTTTACTGTAAATGTCACAACAAAAATGAATTTCTCTAACCTCTTATAGAGGTTCTTCACGTGACGTCAGCGCGTTTTATTTTAGCATACTGGCCGTCACTACTCATGCGCAAAAGTTGTGTTATCGATACGCGCGCACTTCGAGACCTTAGTTATAATTGCCAAGTACAATGGACGCCTGACCGTCATAAGAGGGAGACGCACAACGCAGTGACGTCGGTGAAGAACCTCTATGCACAGAAGACTGAGTTGATTCAGTTTTTGGACCCCTGTAGAGTTTATAGATAAGACCCTTTTACCCATAAAAGCTGAAAAACAGGTCAAGATAACATTTTATTTTTCATTGCCATGTTTGGAAACACGGCAAATAGACCTTATGCTCTAATGTCACGCGACGTCAGTTTGGAGGAAACAATGAAGCACAAGTGCACGAACGGCGTAGATTTAGCACGCGCGTGTAGTAGCCTTACGCGCTTATACGATTGGTTGACAAATCATCTGTCTGCATTTGTTGGTGTAACTTGCAATGATACGCCATTTTTCTCCAAACGAGGGAGTACTTTCTGCTCTGTGACATCATATGCATAAGGTCTGTTGGCCATCATAAAACTAGCCAGCTTCTACTTTTCTGGTTTTATCTATGAGTGTGCAGGTGAAGCAGTGAGCTCAAAGAACCAATTGATTAACATAAACATATTCCATTTGAATGTATTTCAGAGCTCCTTGTATTTACAATGGCCCGGATTGGTAACATGATTTACCTCACTTTGGCAATGGAATGGAATGATGGAATTTAAAAAAACCAACATTTTTGCGCAGTCTATACAGCATGAAGATGAAGATATATATATATATATATACCTACATACATAAATATATATAACATATATATAGTTAGAATTTTTCTAAAATTAGTACGGTTTTCCTATTTATTAGTTGGCTGAATCTGATGGAAGATGTGGAAACCGCTTTCTTTTGAGAAATGCTGGCCTTTATAAAATGGTTTAAATACAAAACGGCACTCTCTTTGGCAACGCTTTGAACTAGTTATAAGTTAAGAAATTCTAATTATTTGACATAGTTTTGGGGGATGTGAAATGGGACTCCTCAAAGCTTGTAGTCGGAAATCCTTCTGTGCACCTTTTCAGTGCGCCCTTGATTTTGCTTCTTGAATGGAATTTTTCCCAATGATTGTCAATAAAATGCTCAGATGTGAGATAGTTTTACCTATGGAAAGAATGTGACTTTATATATTGTCAATATGTGAAGATCTCTTAAATACATTTTATCTTTTTACTTGTAATTTATTATTTCAAATGAATAGTTTAATTCAAGGGAAGCCCTCAACAGACCCTTTTCCAAATAGCGATTACAAAGAATTATGGGAAAGAGTTTGGTTTGCTACAGCTAAATGCCATTGACAAAAACGACACAAACTAAACTCTATCCTATGATCCCTTGTAATTGCTATTTGAACAGGTCTATGGTTAATAATAGTCTTCACATCCAATCGTGGCCTGATTGTTCCATCTGATCTTTATTGTAATGCTTGATGTCGCGCAGTTCATTTCACATGTACAATGAACACTATGCTTCATTTTCAGTCTGAGTTATTTAATTTGCAATCAGTAAATTCAGCTTCAAGGCGTTTTCTCGGGTAGCCTTTGCAATGTAGTTGGAGTAAATTGTCGAAAATTTGACTTAGCGGGTAATACAGGTTACACATATGAAACCCAAACCTCCATTACTGGACCTTTAATGCAGCCTCCAAAATAATTTTAAGATCTTGAAGCCCCAAAGATGGAGAATTCAAAATTGAGTTCTGCCCAGACATACGCGTGTAGTCTTGCGTGAGATGTGGATCAGTTTGTGACACCAAAGTTTAACAATATTACTTCCTTTGCAGCACGAAGTTCCTTTTTTACGTTTCCTCTAATGAAAATAAATTTGGAAAAGCCTACCTTCTCGACAAGTAAACGCGACATTTTGGTCCAAATTCGTTGTATCAAGGTAATTAAAACTTTGTCCCTTTAATATCTTAAACAACAATCCACCTTCAATGAATACTCAACATGATATCTGAGATAAAATTTAGGACTAACCATCTCAAAATGAAGTCCTTTTTCACCTTCGCAATTTCTGCACTCTTTTTTGTATGCATTGTAATTATGTGAGGCAGAATACCAGCAAGTGCCTCGAATATGTAATCAACATATTACTTAGCAGCCTAGTAATAAAAGGGTAACAAATTGGGACAACTCGTCTTGCTTAGATATTTTTATTAGTCAGCCTGTTAAGAGAAAGTTCTGGCCACTGTTGATGTCTTCAAGTGGTACTCCTCACTATCGACAGACTGATCTCTTCAAGTTTATCCTCTTATTTACTCTTTTCAGGTGACCAATCCAACGGAAAACATAACGTCATTCTTTTCTACATTTTTGATGAGCCTGCCCGCTGAGAAAGTCAGTCACAGTGGATACCTTCAAGTGTCACTCTCAGGAGCAAATGACTGAGCACTTCAGTTTCATCCTCTCATCTACCTTAATGAATCGACCAAGCCAACTGAGGATAACATTATAACACTGTATGAAAATCCCCTTGGCTTGATGGACATAGATTGATATATATATATATATATATATATATATATATATATATATATATATATATATATATATATATATATATATATATATATATATAATATAATATAATATAATATAATATATAATATATAGTACTTATTATAATGGGTGTGGTCTACACAGATATAAGGAAAGACAGAGGAAAGATTATTTTGAGTGACATAATGCTGTATTTCGGTCCACTCACGGGACCATCCTCAGGCAGAATGTAACAAGCGAACAAAGGAACAAGATGACCAAACACAGCGACAACAGCTCACACAATGACAAGTAAGTGAAAACAAAAGAAATGGAGAATGTACAATACAGTAAGAAAAGCTCCAGGGGATGCGTTACTATTGAGAGATGATCCGCTGGCGTTGATTGTAAGACTCTCCCTTATTTTACGCCTATAGAATTAAGATTCATTGCCGAGAACATACAATGGGAGAAGAACTCCGGTAAAGTGTTGGTATATAACCCCCTTTTGACCGCCAAAAGATTTCATCAGATGTTCTTTAAATCTGTCAGCGAGCCTTCTGCTGGTCTCTTCAACATAAACAGAATTACAGTCTGAACAATTGATTTGGTAAACTACACTGTTGGCATAATAAAAACTGTAATGATCTTTAAAATTAAACAGGAAGAGGAAATTCTCTGAGGAAAAACAACCCTAAATTCAACCCCGTCTCCACAACTGTTTTACATGATCTTTTTGAGACTTTTAGCAGGGTTGGAGTCGAGTCATACAACTCGAGTCCAAGCCACTTCCGAGTCCAGAAGGGTCCGAGTCCAAGTCAAGTCCGAGCCTAGACCGAGTCCAGAAGGATCCGAGTCCGAGCCGAGTCCGAGTCCAACTGCATTGTCGAACCTCTCTTTCGATGGGGTTTAGGGGAGGTTGGCCGGCGGAAGGGGGACCCACAACCTCTACATGGCTAGCTGAGACCTGTATGCCTAACATTTTTCCACACAAAAGCACAGTCTTTTGAGAATGAAACTGTAGACTATCAGTGTTGTTGCCGGCTGGACTTGCCTGATGGGACGGTAAGGTCCCCAATGTGGAGAGGGGGCAGCCTATGGAAACTGATTATTTGGAAGGCTAATGAAATAGGTACAGAACAAGCATACAGGGCATATTTAAGCATAGAAACTGGGGGTTTAAATTCTCTATGGCCACTAAAGTGACTTGACCTGTATGGGAAGGGGCTGGTATGATAATCTTTCGAGAAAAATTCAAGATTCAAGAAGTGTGTGAATTTTGCCCATGGAGTTTGGGATTTGGTGTCATAAGTGTGTCACTAATTTATATTCAGCTTTTTTTAAAAGGACAAAGGTGCCCCTTTGCAAACCCAAAATGGTTACATATATATAAAAAGTGCGTCCCTTAAACACGCTCTTTCGAGTATTTACATATGTAGCCACATCATAAAATATTTACCTTCGCTTTGCCCATATTTCTAAACTCATACAAGTAAACATACAAAATAAAAGGGCACATGATAATGTGTACTTCACCTTTCACAGTACTACTGGTGAAGTTGTCGAACAATTGAAATCCAAATAACCAGTTAAAGCCGTGTACAGAGGTCTTAAAGGAGCTGGGTAGTGACGTACTTCGGAAATAAATACATCATGGTAAACGAGATGTTTACCCTCAGTGTAATACTAATATTGAAAATATTCCTCTTAATGCGTTTTGTATTCTCAGATAAAATAATTTTGGTAATGTAATTCAGTATACGTTCGTGATATGTTTCTTAGATTTTTTATTTTTCACTTGCTACATATTTAAAAAATTTTTTTTGAATTTATAGTTCGTTACTTTTTCATCTGGCACGGGCAATTTTGTATCGTTTCAGCTTGTAATGGTTCTGATCGATGGATTGATTAGTCAATACATCGGGTTATCATGGTAGCTACGTTGGACAATTCTGATACCGTTTCCGCGAAAAACTGATCATCTGGTTGCGTTACATATCGTGTGCAAGTCCGTTAGGGAAATGTTACATGCTTCCCCAGGCTTTGATATGAAAGCCCGGGTGATCCAACTTGCTTCTTTTCAGGCGTGCTAATTGATTTGCTTGCTTGGCCGGCAACTTGGCTGCTCAAGTTTCTTTGCTTAACGTAATAATAACATGCAATGCCAATGAACAATGACTGCAGTCAGATTTGGTTCTAGTGGTCGGCGAGTCCTTCTCCACTGAAGAAGTCATGCGAATAATCGGCTAATTAGCCATGCCCAAGATTGTTGATTACAGAGTTTATGTTCGGTGATTGACATGGAGAGCTTGGTCTTCAGACTCTAACCCAAATGTTCACCTTATGTAGCATTTTGTTATACTTGTAGTGCTCCTGGGCATTATTTTAGTTTCATTTCGACTAATATAACCAGTTTCAAAATGTTGGAGGAAGAAAGTTTTCCTTTCGAGGTACTGAAAGGCTCAACAGAAGCAGATGCTAGTGGTTATAGGGCACAACCGAAATTCCCATCATAGGGGCAATAAGTGTTACAGGTATAGGACGAAAACCCCAAAATTCACGAAATTTACTTCAAATCGGAATCATATCAGAAATCCTCAAAATATGTTCTTCCTTTTCAAAATACTAGCAAGATTATACAAAAACATCACAAAATAACATACCTAGCCTGAAAATAAGATGATTTTCTGCAACTTCTGAGCGCTCGGAAGTGTTCGTTAGAAAAAGATAATTGCGCAATAAAATCACCTTGTTAGCCTTGCACCAGTCGTTTTCTTATGTCTTGAATGTACTATGTAAGTACACACACACACACACACACATATATATATATATATATATTCACGAGAAAGAAACGACTGGCGCAAGACTAACAAGTTGATTTTTATTGCGCAATCATCTTTTTCTAACGAGCTTCCGAGCGCTCAGACGTGGCAGAAATTAAATTTGTAGCAGTTTGTCCTAGTAAAGAGGTGGCAAAAATGTAGGCTATGCATCCAGCGTGTTCTGCGAGTGGGATGCCGAAGTCTATCCACGGGAATTTGTGCCTTACCAAAAGCACCCTAGGAGAACAGAATTAATCTATTTTGTCTACGACGTTCCGCTAACGTAGGGAGATCGAGGTCTTTCAGAACAGAAGTCATAGACCCTGGCTCTCGTGAGAAATTTGAGCTGATAAAGCGAGCCGATCTCCTCTGAATACTCTCAAGCTTATCCTGTAAATAAATCTGGTGTGGATCCTACACAGAACTTGCGTACTCCAAAACTGGTCTGAGAAGACCCTTATAAGCTTTACATCACTAGAACAAAAAGATAAATTCCTTTGAAGTACCCCTAAGATTTTGTTACCTTTATCACAAATAAATTGGTCGCTAGTGATAGAAACCCCTAAGTACTTAATTGAGTCAACCTTAAGTAACTTTTCACCATTCAAGACATAATCAAACAAACAGGCTTCTTTTTCCTGGCAAAAGTGATGATGTTACACTTTGAAGACTGGAATCTCATACCCCACGTCTTAGCCCAGAGACCTAGATTATCAATGTCATCCTGAAGCCTACGACAGTCACTATCATCATCAATGACTCGATAGCAAACACAATCATCAGCGAAAAGCCTGACATTAGAACTGGCAACATTTACGATATCATTAATGTGCGTCAAAAAGAGAATGGGTCCTAAAACGAACCCCTGGGGGACTCCAGACACGAAATCATTAAAAGAAGACCGAGTACCATTTACTACAACAGCCTGTTTACGATCAGATAGGAAATCAACCCACTGGAGGATTTGGTTCGATACACCTAGGCTAAAGAGCTTGGTTTTTAGTAGCTCGTGAGGCACAGTGTCAAAAGCCTTTTCAAAATCCAGAATGAGAACATCAGTTTGTTTATATCCAGGGATGAAGCCCAGTCTTCAATGACTGACACCATTTGAGCATCACAGCTGTGCGATTTTCTAAAGGCATGCTGCTTTGATGTAAGGATGTTCTTTGACTCAAAGAAGTCCACTAGATTTGAGCTTATGATGTGTTCTAACAACTTACAACAGATACAGGTAGGCCTAAGCGAGACAGGCCGATAATTACTTGGGAGAGAACTGTCATTTTTTTATAAATAGGGCAAACATTTGCCCTCTTCCAGTCAACAGGTGTTCTCCCGCTTGAGAGGGATTGTTGATAAAGGTGGCTCAACATAGGGCCAAACTAGTTCTCCGTCTGTTTGCGTTTTCAAATCAACTTGTCAGCGTAAGGCGTCTCGTAGCGTAGGCTGTCCGTGTAAAAGTACTAGCAACCTCCGCCTGTAGCTCTGTGTAAATGACGTTGGACCAGGAAACGAAAATGCTTAAATCAACCACCGCCGGTAAGCCTTAAACTTGTTGTTTTTGCAAACAATGAGTTTCCATTTCTTCCCCATAGCAAATTCGCTTTTACTAACCACCATCCTACTCATTATAGGCTAAGAAAATCATAGGCCTTACTAAAATTACTTTAGGCCTAAAATTAAGCAGTATCGTACTAAAACATGCAACACTACTACACACGTACGTTGTGAGTTGTGTGTACAAGAAACAATGCATTTCGGATCGAATCGATAAACCAAGAAGCATAACCGGATGTGACGTAACGAAGTCGGCGGGTCCGAGAATTTATTGTTTTGGTGACTACCCAGCTCTTTTAAAAACAATACCTGTTATGAGTATACACAACAGCCTTACAACAGTGAACAGGAAAAGGGAAGCTTAGTTTGGCTATTTACATGTTTTTCCTAAATTTATTCACCTAGCAACAGCTCTCAAGTATTTTGCTACTACAGTGCAGTACATATGCAAGCACTGAATTTCTGTGCACACACGTACTTGCAGGTTGTAAGACACCCACAGAACTAGCTGATTCGTTGGAAGCTTTTGTGTATAAACAGAGCAGTGTACACTGAACAAATTAATCACATACAACACACATAGGCACACATTAGTTCCAGACTGATCAGAAGTTCAAGGCCTAACTTCCCTGTTCAAAGAACAGGCTACAATTTGTGCGTTACAGACCTAGGCTATGACGCAACTGGCCTGGCAAGTAGTGCTTATAATTATATATACAAGCGTGTTTTTACTGTACAAAAACAAGCGTTAGCGGTAACTATTCGATAACTCTCTAAAATGTCTTAAAAGCTCCTTACTGATACTGTGTCTTCCATATGAGGGAGGTGAGCTCCACAAGTTAGAGTAGTAAGCACGATGAAGTTCTTACAACTAAAACATACATAAAGCTGTCAGTGAAGTTTTTTCCCCAGGAAAGGTAGCAACAAGCTAGTGTGTAACTTAATGCAACAGAGGACTTCCTAGCAGAACTAGTACCACATATACAAAACTTAGGTAAACATTAGGACTGGATTATATAGAAGAATTCCCATAATATTAACAGGTATGTTTGCCCTAAAATATAAGTAAAGTTAGAATTACCTTTGCATAAAACTGCTGTTTAGCTAGCATGGCTGCCTACAATAGCATTCTGCAGTGTAATGTATTACAGGCCTAGTGTGATGTACAGACTGTAGGCTAGTTAAGTAATGTTTCTTGTAGGCTTTATGTAATTAGATAAGTTAACCTTGGTCAGATCTGAGACTGGGTTTAACTGTGTCTAAACTTTGTGATATGGACACCTGGTTAAGGATGACCTTAAAGGGACAATAGGTGTTACGTATATGACGCGACAGGACAGAAATGCACCCTCCAATGGAGGCATGCGCTTATCATTGCAACCTACACCAACACATGCAGACAGCTGATTTGTTTTCCGGCGTGATACGCGCGTAAGTATACTACGGGCGCGTTCGAAGTCTACGTTGTGAGTTCAGTTTTCTTCATTATTTACCCTTCAAAATGACATCGCGTGACGTCATTGCATAATGTCTATAGATGTGGCTACTGTAATGCTGCACCCAAAGGGAAGTTACCTCACATGGTCCACAGTTAGTTGTTTACAGACCGTGTGACGAGGGTTCATTTGAACCCCTCCCCCATCTTGACCAAGGACACAGAGTAAACAGCTACATGGGATCGATCCAACAATCCCAGCCCACCCAGTCAGACACTTTTCCGCCATGCTCTCATTATATTATTTGATGCATAGGTGGTTAGGGAGGATGGCTAATTTTTTAAAGGGAGAAAGCATTCACCCCAAGTTTATTTTAAAAAAAATTGCTAAATCTTACAAATCTCTTCTTATTTCGCTTACAAGTATCTTTCAGGTGTTCTATAAAAAACATCGAATTATGAAGGTAAACCAAGGAGTTAATTATCATGAATTTAACAAATAAGTAACAAAAAATTGTCACATGATTCATAGGAGCCATTCCTGAAGATGTAAGATGTAGTAAGATGACGGGGTACACTAATTCAAATTGGGGGCTTGCATTTTCTCTTTAAAAGCAACCAACTTTGAGCAGGGTTTTATTGTTAAACTTAAACATTTATGTGATGACTCATGAAGCGCTCAATTGACACCGTCCTGATTTAAGCATGAAGCATGAAGACTGTACAAAAATCTCTCGTGTCATTCTACCAGTTTTATTCATATCCAGGAATAAACAAACCCTTACCCATAGTATGAACAAAGTGACATTAAACAGGACACATATATCTATGCTACTTGCAATGACATGAAGCTACTTTGCGATCTCTTTCCGTGTCTCTTTGCGGGGTTATGGCAAAAGGCATGGGCGGACTGGGTGATTGTATCGGCCGCGTTGCAAGAAAATCTACTGAGTTTGGAGTACACACAGAACCACAAAGATATTTGCACCCTGTGTAAAAAAATAACTAAGAATACAATTAAATAATGGAAGAAATCAAAATCGTGGTATGAGTGAGTTGATATAAAATCAGTGCGAGTGATGCAAGCTTGCGTCAGCGTGTATAGTTCTTCACTCAACTTAATAAATGTACTTACACCGCCACATTGGCCGTCAAACGTATCACGCGCGCAACACATACTGCGTGTACAGTCTACACAAATTGACGAACAAAGCGGAAAATGTTTAGATAGAAAAACAAGCACAGCCCTAGGCCGTATTAAAATTTTTTCTATTAAAATCTTTGAAAAAAGTTATCTAAGGCATTATTGGCCCCATAAGTTCTTGGTGCATCACATAAGTTAGGGACTGTAAGGGGGTAAAAGTTATAGTGGCATATCACCAAAAAGAGCTGCTTTCACATAGCATTAAAGAATAAAAATATTTCAATATCTTTTACCGTTCTCAAGACATACCTCTTCAAAGTTTACTGGTTTCTGAAATAAGTCGTTGCCCTTTTCAAAAATAATGATGTGGAGTGCTGCAGAGCGTTAAGATTTCTTTTGTTAACCTAATATAATTAACTCTTAATTACTGATCAGATAGTTTACAGTTGGGTGAGTGATATCAATAGTTTTCAAGGAACCAATTTTAACTTCCATAAAAATCCCTCAGGGGATTAAAATGCCACAAGTATCTTTGAAGTGAAGGTTTGAAAAAACAAAGGCTAACATTAGCCATGATTGTATGTCCATCTTTCGGAGTCACAAATTTGCATATTTAGGTCATGTTTACTCATTATACATGTGAAATAGAAATCACCCTGTAAAAGGGTCAATATTTGATGAATTTTGATGGAAATTGCAGCTGTTTTCTGGCTTTTTAATGCTTTTTACATCAAATATCCAACTATGTAATTTACATGTCATCAGACCTTTTAGGGCTGCTTTTGTTTTACTTCTAAAAACATCCAGGCTTTGACAGAAACTTTATGTTCAACGAGTACCGGTGCACTGGGGCTTTTGTCACATGTATTTGTGACGTCAGTGAGGAACCTCTATAGCAGTGGTAGTTTAGACCTTATGCATTGGCATTATGACATACGTTATAACCGCTATCATAGGGGACATGCTGCGCCACTAGGGTGTATCGTGTATCCATGCGTGTCCTCTGAGCAGGTGCGCTACCGTTTTCATGACTCTATGACGTCAATTGCAAAAGGGTTTCAGGTAGGCTATGTTTTTTAACAGTGAGGCCGCTTGCGAAGCATGGACAGCCGGAGCATATCAGTGACCCTCAGTGTGTGATATATGTTTAATGTTAGGGTATTTTTTTTTTTTTTTTTTGCAAAAGTAGAAACTTGTGATTAGGTATGGTTTGCAACATGTAAGTCACTTGAGTGTTGGCCAGAGTTCCTGATAAGGTATCCAGAAACAATGATGATTTCAATGATTTGCAAAGCTAGGCTGGCTACTAAATGTATTTCTTTTTACCTCTTTTTTGGAGATCATGAGATGAACATTAATGTAGAGGGATTGAGTTCTGAGATTTAACGATGGGAAAGTGACGAAAGCTTCTTCTTAGTGTGAGCAAATTCAAATGACATAATAAATGAAACTCTGGATTTCTGTTAAAGAATAAGATACATCTGGCTTACAATATACTGACAGTCTTGTTACATGATATACAAAGATATCTCTTTCACATTATGTTACACTGCAAAGTCAACACACAGTGCCAAAGTCCATTCTCGACACCTTTCTATTACCAGGGAGCTGCCACTCTAACAGCAGCTCCATGCTATTACAATATCTATTACTTCCTTTGTGTTTTATTAACATGTCTTCAAGTACTCCATGCTGAAAGCTACAATACCTTTTATGTACAATTTTTCAATAAACTGCCGTGTGAATCAATGTAAAAGAGCCTTAACACGAGGAATATATCTCCCGCTGCAGCAAATTAAAGGTACTGCAAACGTAACCGGCTCGTAAAAACGTCTTGTAAAATAATAACTCATAGACCATGAAGCAAAACTGAAATGAAAAGGAACGGAAGACAACCAAGTGACCTGGGTCCATAAAGTTTTACGCTCGAAATTAAGTTTCTGATTTCAATATGACTACTGTATTGCATAACAGATCACACCTGACATCGATCCTAAAGGAAAGATTTAGGCCTTAATGGAGTTTTAGTATGTTACAGGGGTATCGTGTCTAAGAATTCTTGTTAAATCTGCATTAAAGTCCTATATGTGATTACGAGATATACCAGCAGATGAAGTTGTGACATTTTTAACCCAAAGTGAACTTGAAGCAAGCCACGTGTAACATCCGAACCTCACATGAATGAGGTGGTTTATTTTTTTTCTTTAAGCTTTACAGCCAATTTTCCCTTCCACAATTTTATGTTATCGCAATCTGAATGAATAAGAGGCATGGAAATTTTACAAAATTAAAGACAGATACTCATTTCCTCAAACATGACTTTTACTTGGGGGTAAGCAAAAGTCTCAATTGGTGACTGTTCTTTGATTGGCCTCAGAGTTAGAAAATTCAAAAAATACAGAGTAGCTCATATTACACATCATGCACAGAGATTTTCTAATTGCTCATCAGGGCCTTGTGGGTTCACCAGGATATTGCCTTAAGCAATAAACTAGGTTTGTGTCTGCACAAGGAGAGGCTAAAGACAGTTGTGGGCGGAGCTAGAAGTAACCTAGTTGGGAGAATTGGAATGGTTTGGGATGATGAGTATCTGTCTTTAAAATCCCCTATAAAAGCTCATATCCCTATTAACTATAGGTTCATAACAACAGAATGAAAAACGAATACAAAGCATTACTCATCAATGTAACCTCTGTGTTTCAAGCTCACTTCAGGCCACAAATGCAGTAACTTCATTTGCTGATATCTCAAGAATTACACATCCGGAATGACTGAAAATTTCAGCAGAGAGCTTAGATTTAGTTCCTTTTTTACATAAAGAAATTACTTTTTTGGCTTATACCGTCCCTTTAACACCTTAGGAAACAGGTCACTGGTTGTATTGAATGAGGTAACTTTACTCACACTTTGCAAGGGCCGACAACACGTCTCAGTACATGCTTATCGTGAAGAGTTCCTAGCATTTTATATTCTTCGTCGAAGTTGTGAACATCAGTATGAAAGCTGGTGCGATTTGGTTCGAAGTAATGGTGTAGTACCCGAGCACCCGATGAATCGTTTTGATAAGGGTAGAATCCAAACAGGGTAATGTTTCTACAGAAACTCTGAGCAACCGTTAACGCGATCAGTCCAGTGGAAGGCAGTTTCTTCGTTTTCCACTTTCTAGAAATGAATGAAGTCGATTTTTAACAGTCACGTGTTCTAGAAATGCAAAATGCAATAATTTCTACGTTGATTTTAATACATGAAACGCTATAGGCCTTAATAATTTTGAAGTTAAAACGAACAGTAAGAATTCTAAGTCTCTAAATATAGATGGTATTCGTGTAATTATGATCATTGCTTGTGCTAAATTTGCTAAGTAATTTTGCTGGTGTGACAGGACAACTCTCACCTGGACAATTATTACCTTGGGTAAATCCCACTCGGAAGGATACCCCTGGACAATCCCGAACTAGATAATTAACGCCCAGACAACTCCTTTACCAAGAAAACCTAGATTTATCAAGGTGGGGATTGTCCTTTTAGGGAGTTGTCCAGGTGGATATTTTCTAAGTGGGAATTGTTCAGGTGGAAATTGTCATGAGGGAGACGTCCAGGAGCTGTTTCGGGGGTGAGGATGGGGCTATAATTATTTCATGTTTTCAAGTTGGAATTCTGAATGGAGACAAAACAATCAGGAAGAAATTGAGAGTCATAAATCTTACTTAATGTAATAAATTCATGAACCTAACAACACTTCGGCAAGCATGCATTGCCATAGCCCATGCCTACCAACAACAACACACACAACAGTAGTTCTGTTAGGGATTGAACTGTATATGAATTTACCAAACGAAATACAGGTTCAAAACAGGAAATAATATAATAATTCTGAACCTTTAATAATTGTAAGACAAAATCCCACTAACCCATATGTACGAACATTGATTTATCTAAAAAAGGGAAATCTGAAAGGTTCAAAAGTATTAAGCAGGGCTTTAAAAACGTTTTTTGTATTGTTTTTCGTACATCTGGTTGTATAGAGGGGGATTGTCTCATTTATATTAATTGGTACTAAGAAGACTTTTTCTGACTTGGAAATGGGATTAAGAAAGTTGATACTCTAAGTGGTCTTTGTGAGTTTGACACTCACAAATAATTTTTTTACAGTAAATTTATTTTTGCTCATTAAACAAAACGCAGTGTTGGTTTTGTGTATACAAATTATTAGCCAATACCGTTGATGCACAATATACGCTTGACAGGGAAAATATACCCAAACAGACAGACGCGCGATGCAGAGACGCCCGGTAACACATCACTGAAGCTTTTCAACAGTAGCTTGCTACAAACATCATCCCTTTGAGTAATCTACTATCACGAGAATGCACTGTTTAAGAAAATTTAATGTAAGCTTGGTCAAAATTCCATTCCAGAAAAAGACATTTTTTTCCGTTTAAAAAAGTAAGGCAAATCTAGTCACATATAGAAGTACTATGTTAGAATCAGATTTGTATGAAAAATTCATGTACCTTAAAATCTGATGCAGACTTGCAAAAACAATTTCCGAGGAATTTTGTTAAAGCTAACGCAAGTAGGCAAGATTTAGGGCATATTTCCCAAGAGTGTATCGTTCGTTTGCAATATCTACTCAACTGTTCATAAATATATGCTTATAGATCCCTATCTAGAAACAATGAAGATATCTGAAGGTACAACTATGGTATTTAATATATATCGTAATAGATGATGTGTATGTGAAGAAAAGCAACTATATAAGTTTTCAAGGAAATAAACTTAAACTTTAATTTTAAGGCTTTATAACACCCCTTGGGTCTGCAATACGTACAGTAAATAAAGTATTCTTCTGTTCTTGCTCAAGATAAAAAAAACCTACCTCTTAGTCTCTCCAGCAGCAGAAGTAATACTGAACCCAAACTGAAGTGGAACTTTTTCCTTGATAAGCACTGTGGCAATTTCTTGGAGCTGTTTTGCAATATCTCCTCCAGTAGCCTTTGGATACCAAATTGCTGCTCCTTGTATAGACTGAAAGTATCTAAACATGTTTTCTTTCTCTGTTTCACTTTTGTTGGAGGATCCTGTCAGTATTTTGTATAGTTTTCGGACTAGTGACACATTTATCATCATTACACTCGTCTTGTTGCCGACGTCATTAGTGTATCCATTCAATTTTGCTAGATTAGCCCTCAGTACAAAGTCGTGTGCATCAATGTCTTTACCACAGTTACTGCCTAACAGAATACCACTGTTTCCAACAATGGCACATTTGGCCTGCTTTGTCATAATCCGAAATGTAGGATCCAAGTCGTCGACTGGGCATAACTTCCTTTTATGCTTCCACTTTTTCTTTAAGGTTTCTGTGTTAACTTCCCCTCCTTCAACTTTTGGTACAAAGGTTTTAAAATTCTGTTTAAAAGTCATATTTTGTGGTAAAGTGTCACTATACATGAGGACTGAAATTGCAGGATTAACGCAGGATTTCATCTCTCTACATGCAAAATCATAAAATATTTAATAATCAACTCCTTCAATCAAAATTCATTCAAATATTTTGTTTAGAGGATTTGTTTCATACTCTTAATCATTAAAAAGGCGTTTTGCTGTCAATACAAAACGTGTTTATTATGTTAAAAATTATCCAGCGAAGTTAACGCCAGCAATAAGTCATTATCCGTTTTAGCTAATTTACCATTATTAAATGACACGGCTCAATTAAAACAAGTACTTAATAGGCCAAGCGCAATTTCTGGCAACTCATCTTTTTCTGCAGCCCCTTCACATTTGAAGCGTGAAAACTGAAAAACTGAAGGGTGAGCAAAATTTGCAATTGCATTGAAAAGGTTGTAGAGTGAACATTGTCTTTTTAAAGTGAAGTATTAAAACTATTTCTCAACGTGTGCTTTTAGCATCTGGATGTAAAAAAATATTCTAAAGTACAAAAAACGGTCGTATCAAATCTTGCGAAAAATCTGATTTCAATGAACATGTTCAAAGTGAGAGACGGACTCAACGATTTCCGTACATAGGATTAAATGTACTAAGATAATGCAACCATTATCTATGTAACGATGGGAGTGCCATCAAAGATGAAATCATTGATAGATAACATAAATATTAAAGAAACATTAAGCACAGTAAAAACAATGATCAAGTAAAGAACGGCCTTCTTGTACCCAAAGAAACATTCAACAAACAGGTAGTATGTATTTAGAAAATGTCACAAAAATACAGTCTACATAAAAGATATAATTTATGATTTTATGTGTTCGGATTGAAGAAATTAAAAAATCTTGGCTGAAAGTTTTCCTTCTTAAAGAAACCTCATGACATATCTGTAATATTTATAAAGAAAAATTAACCATTCAGTTCCCCGGCCGGTCATTTGTTACCACATTAGGAATTTCAATACAGTAAACTTCTCAATCGGATTTCAATGAAAGATATGTTGAAAAAGTATACGCCAACACTGATGCTTCTGTCACGTTTTAACATTAGCCGGAAGAATAACACAAACTCTTGAACAAATATCAAAACTGTAGTAGATATAATTATATCCTTACAAGATGAGTACATTTTTTTAGAGTTCAGTACCGTACAATAAGTTGATGTAGAGAGTTTTAGTACCACTGATGACTTGCAAGTACTTGAATTGCAGTTTAGACAACAGTCGTCTCTTTGAGTTTCTGCGGGAGATTCTCCCGTTTGGGGGACAACAAAAATTCTCCCGAATAGGGGACAACTTACGCAACACATTGCTTAGGCTTGCTAACCTAACAAAGACAATGTTAAACTAAGAACGAAGATCACTCAAAAACCCATTAGGAAGTGGCTTTTCGGTAGCTATAACAATACACCTACCGAATATACATTTAATTTCGTTACATTAGACCGACAGATTTTGCAAATCAGTTCCAAAATTGAGCCCATTCACCACTGACAACGTACACAAAGAACGCGTGAAAATGTGGGTAAAATAGACCAAATGTCGAAACCAATTGTCTCCCGATCGGGGGAAGAGGAAGACTTGCCTCAAAGGGGGAATTTCCCGAACTGTTGAACAATTACTTCTCTGGTATTAATGTTAGTTTGACCATTAGCAACAGCATGTAACTTGTAAAACCATCAATTTGATAGCAAAAGTATGGGTTTTAGCTCACTATGACTAATAGCACACCCACTAATATGTCTTTTAAGTAGTGAACAACATGCAGTCATTACACGTATAGGGAAAGCACTTAGTTAAACGTAAAATTCTCGTACTGTGAACCTTTACTTTACTCTTTCCACTTAAGTTTCAAAAGCAAGTTGAATTTCTAACGCTACACCTTTCCTAGTTTTATTTTATTAGAACTCTCGAGAAAGCTGCTGATGTGGTGCACACTTTCAATCGGTTTACCGTAACAACTCTCTCTTTGTCAACTCAATACTTGAGTAGACAAAGACGTTATCTAGTGTTGTTGCTGACATAGGCGTACGGAGATCAATACTCCTAGGGGGTCAGGGATAATTTTCGCACGAATTTAGAATTTTGGACCAAGTTGTCGGAATTTTGATACCGCTGTGTCGGTTGCAAAAGGGCATAATTAATTTTCTTGGCTGTCTCATTTGCCCGAATGGATCTACTATTTTTGGCCGAATTGGGAGGGCATATGCCCCCTGCCCAGGGCCTCGTACGATTATGGTTGCAGATACAAAATTCAAGGAGTCCATTTATTAAATAAGGGAGCTGTCACAGAAGGAGATGAAGCACATTATCCAATTTCATCTATTAGGAAATACATGCTGAGAGTACTTAATTCCTTTTTATGGAAAGAGACTTTGATTGACAGGTCATTTTGTTCCTCTTCTATGTTTGTTTGACTTAACCTTCCTTATGACAGTGTGATCCTTTCCTACTAACTTAATCCTCGAACAAAGACTTAATAGAAGCAATGGTTTGAAGTGATCTGCGATGCCCACAAGTAGGAAACCTTCAGTCTTCTTGTCTAAACGACCGTAAATGCACATTTAAGTGATCAAATTCCTTCATATTTCTAATTTCTTCCACTAGTTAGTAACATCTCTTTTAAGCAATTATACTCTTCTAAATTTTGCTTTTTAAGATTCCGGATTGTTTCTGAAATAGAGAAACATGTGTCCATGTTCGATAAGTTAATTGAAGCTGTACTGAACCCTTTCAAAAATTCGATAAGTTAATTGAAGCTGTACTGAACCCTTTCAAAAAGTGAGCACTGGCGTAGAATAATAGAATAAATTTTGTTTTCTTTGACGACTGGCAATATTATGGCAATTATTGTCGTCCCTTCCTAACCCCATTTAAGTGGAACAAAATTTTCAAGACCTGCACAATCAAGAGCTTATTGTTGGCAAGCCCATTAGTTTCGAAGGAGATGCCAGTGCTTCATCTCCTTCCGAAACAGTTCCCTGATCAAATCTACAAATTTTGCTGGCAAATGATCTCAACATACTTCATTAAGAAGTGGTGTTAAAATAGATTAGTAAATGACTGAGCTGTATCCTCTTCAAGTTGCACAAGGTTCCAAAACAAGGCGAAACAATCCCTTTTGGCTTCGTCTTCTGAGTAGTTTATGTTCTTCATCGAAGTCGTGTGCTTTAGTGTGAAAATCCGTTAAGTTAGGTTCGTAGTAGTGATGCAGGACAGGAGCATAGTAAATGACTGAGCTGTATCCTCTTCAAGTTGCACAAGGTTCCAAAACAAGGCGAAACAATCCCTTTTGGCTTCGTCTTCTGAGTAGTTTATGTTCTTCATCGAAGTCGTGTGCTTTAGTGTGAAAATCCGTTAAGTTAGGTTCGTAGTAGTGATGCAGGACAGGAGCACCAGAAGAATCACTTTGGTATGGATAGAACCCATATAAGTCGATATGTTTACAGAAAGTTTCAGCGATGGTTAATATTATTAAACCGGAGGTCGGGGATGCCTTGGTTTTCCATCTCCTACATTGAACAAAGAGAACGCCATAATCAATTTACACAGACCGAAAATTTGCTTAATGCCATAAAGTCTAACGTGCTAATTTGACTTATAACTCGAACCCTGTCGTTAGAAGGGTATACCCAGAAGACAGTTCTCATCCAGTCTCATTTAAAATTTTAGTAGGACTAAATGGGTTTGAATGGGAATAATGAGAAACCCTTTCATTTTAATGGGAGATTAATGTGGTCTGTTACTGGACTCAGTGAGAAAGCTGGTGGGCAATGGAAATGAATGAGACTTTTGAAGAAGTAACGGAGTCCCATTCCCTTTAATAAAGACATTTCAGAAGTCTTACTTGACTTTTCCCGATGAATGGGATTTAATTGTCATGAATGAGACACTGCAGAATGCCTTATTAAATTAGCAACATGAATTAAGATATAAGCTCGGTAAGCTACAGGTTTCACGGGAACTAAGAAACCAAGTGAACAGAAACCAATTGAGCATACCCTGTATGATTATGTGCCCCTATTACCAGCCTTGAAAGACTACCATGTCACACCTCTCCCCATCACTTAAGTCACGAGAATATCTACTGTGTGACATGCAATCAGTTCAAAGATTTTCCAAAGCATTGGTACGGTTAATCAAAGAAAATTTAAATAAACAAAATGAAAAAGCAAATAGGGTGAGGGGGATTATACTCTTTTCATAGACAATAGTATTATACTCAGCTAAACAAAAGAAAATCATGAAGTATGAAAATGCTCGAGCCAGTACTGTAATTGAAAGCTGTGACTGGGATGCCACTTATTTGTTTCTTAGCATGGCTACAGCGATCTCGCATAAAATTTCACCAAAGGGGATTGGGTGTCTCCCTAGCTGCTAAGATTAACCCTCCCCTTTCAGTGCCCCAGAATAAGAAAAATACTAAGAATGTTTTTTCATGCATTCAGTTCAAAGATTTTGCAAATACAGCAAAGGCTCTGGTATAGCCAGTTCTCATGACTGCCAGCTGGAGAAAGCTTCAAGGGTAAGGGGCTTCTAGGGAGGGGAGGATGATTCACGAGGAAAATATGTTAGTTGTAAAGCAATAGCAAACGTTCTCAAAAGTATTTAGAGGGATGCCTTTCCCCCTCCCCTTGACCATGTGCTAGACGCATATGGCAAGCCAAATTCTCAATAATTCGAGAAACTTGGTTTATCGATCAATGAACCAGGTTTGTCAGTCGATAAATCTGGTTTATCTGTCCGATGAACCAAGTTTTTCGACCGATAAGCCAAGTTTTATTTGATAAACCAAGTTTATCGGTCGATAAACCAGGTTTATAGAGTTTACACTTAAAGAGTCGATGAAATTTATTAATCAAATTGATAAACCGGGTTTATCAATTTGATAAACCTGGATTTAAGGATTACTAAGCATTCGGCGTCGATAAACCTGGTTTATCAACTGATAAACCTGGTTTTTGATTTGATAAACCAGGTAAATCATTTTACTGTTGATAAACTTCTTTTATCGAATCGATAAACTTGGTTTATCAATTCGATAAACCATGTTTATAGAAACACTTGGCTTATTGGTTGATAAACTTGGCTTATCGACGACACCGATAAACAAAGTTTATCAACCGATAAACTAAGTTTTTCATTCGATAGACTTGGTTTATCGGTCGATAAACTTGGTTTACGGACCGATAAACCTGGTTTATCGATCGATAAACCAAGTTTCTCGATTATTCGACATTTGGCTTGCCATAGACGCAACACCATTTTGCACATTAGCTATGCAGCTTAAATATGCGGGACCGGCGAAATTTCCCTTAGACCCCTCCTACAGCCACAGGACAGCACCTCTTGACAGGGTGACAAAATCAGGATCCACCCAGGTTCAATCACCTTAGGTACTTCCTGTCAATATTGTATCAGTAATTCCAGTAGTGAAACAAAGCTCATATATTAGAGAACAACAGTTTATTCAATATATCTTCTACTTGGGCATTGCCTTGCCTTTCCATTAATGACCCTTTTGGTGTTCCATACATACGTCACATCAAAACCAGTTATGGTCTCACTTTGAACGTTCCCTATAGCAGCTCTCTTAAAACCTTGAAACCAGTAGAAATCTCAACTACTTCAGACTCACAGTAAATCATATATTGAGTTTATTCTTCTTTTAATTAAACAGGCTAGTAGCCTGCTAATACGTAAAAAAGATGCAAATTTGTTCAGTTACTGGTGAAGTCTTTGTGCAGGGCACAAGCCCTTAGCCTAACAATTAAGTTCATACCGTAGGTGCAGCTAGCGTTAGCCATACTGTACATGGTAAATAGTGTGGCTTAAGGCCTCCAAACCAGTACATAGGCTTAGGCCAAGCTTAGTTTATTGATATTAGTAGCCTGGTGTACCAAATTCCTGCACATATCGAAATGACCGATGGCCCTCCCGTGCATAGTCAGTCAGGTCACCCCAAAGAAGGAACCATTTACAACTTTACAACAGTGCCAGCATCTGGGAACAAAGGTCCCTGTAAATGGTTTGGTTACCCGGTTCTGAAGTGGACTAGTCCATATATCATTTGACTAATCATTTGATCACAAAGATTTCTGGTGTAAAGAGTCTCATGACAGGAATTTTGGCTCCCCTTTATGTAATTTTGGCACGTGATTCTAACTTTACCTGTGTTGTAATATTTGTTAAATCACTGGTTAAGTGTAGGTTAATTATTGATATAAATTACACATTAATGAAACACAAGACAAGAAGACACAAAATATGATGTTAAGAGTATGAAATTTTTTAGTCCCCCCCTCCCCCATTTTCTTTTTTGCTCTTTGATTTCCCTTGTAAATTGTAACCCAAATTGAATTGCTGCTTTCGATATATTTTCACACGCATTTGTTTCATTTATATTTTGATATTTATATTTTATACCCTGGCTCCCTAACTAATATGCTATCAACGATGAAACTGAAAAAAGTGAGTTACTGTACAGTATTTTTAAAGATGTTTATCATTTTCTACATTACGTGGAGTAAATCACATTGTGGCTAACCTTGCATGACCTGTATAAAGTCATGTAGGCTATGCAGCTCAAGCTTGGAGGTGGAGATAGATCCCTGATTTGGACACAGCAGACATCATGTAAAGGATGTAGACACGCATAGAGAGACTGCAACGCTAGTGTCATAATCACAGGAGCAATGACTGAACATCCTGCACATGACGATTAATAGGTTCTGAAGCTCCACATTTTGTAGTGAACATTAAAAGAAGCATGACTCATGCACAAGTTGTCAGACTTTCAATTATAAGATAATGTAGTGTTCTCACCTGAACTTTAATAGACGAGTTGGGAAATGTTTCCACGCAATGCAATATGGGAATGGGTCAAAGGTGAAGTGTACCACGCTTACAGTGTCCCAGCGCGGGTGTTGCATGCTGAACATGCAGAGCTAAACCGTTGCCTTTGTCATGGTACACTTGACCTTGTGACCCGACCGGTAGTACCCGTCTATTCTGTTGAAACATTTTCTCATAACCACCCCTTGTGATGAGATGAGAGTGAGACTGTGAATCTCTTTAAATGTTTTGAAAATGATTGATATCAAATTACGAGCTGTAAGTCAATGGAACACTGATATGGAGTGACAATGCATGCAGTCCTTACAAGTGTTAAAGTCATGATATTCTGCAGGTGATTTTCCTGGGCCTTAAAGTAGGCATCATAGTAATGCTAATTTAAAACAGTGAACTTCGATATGTTTTGGACAAAGATGCTGCTCAGTGCAGAAAAAACATTCAGTACCTGTATTATAGTCATACAAAGATTACCTTTGCTAGTGTCATATCAGACGATAGTTGATAGATATTTTTACACGGCTCAAAGAGTTTTTAAACTTGGTCAGGATACATGAAAAATGAAAGTGACATAGAAACTTCAAAGGAGGGTGTTTAAAAAGTTGAAGAGAGGAACGGAAAGCAGAAAGTACAACCAACACGTCTTTGGTAACACACTGCATTGACTCGAATAAATTAGGGACTGATAATCCTGCAGTCCTAAAGTACGAGATTATTACAGATATTTCTAATAGTTCAAGGATAGGTCGGCATTGTACAGGGGCGGGTTTAGAGGGGGGGGGGGGGCAGGGGGCCCCGGCCCCCTTCCAAAAAATTTTAAAGTTTTTTCAACATCATAAAACAAAGGACAAGGCCCTATTCTAATGAAATAGGCCTATGCGATGAGTCAGAGTGAAACTTAAATTTGTTCATTATTTTCTACCTCAGAAAAAAGTGTTATGCTAATAATTCTGCTACTGACTTTCAGCTGATAACATTTTGGCTTATATTGGACTCAATAACTTCCTCTGGGCATTGCAAGGAGTTACTCATGAGCGCTCTATTAATGGATTGCTAACTTCAGTCTATTACTGGCCAGGCCCACAGCATTGGAAGCACTGCTCCTACTTTCAAGGGAATTTCAGAATTCTTTAATAGTTAGAGGAATATTTTCGACACCATTAGGCTTTTAACTATAACTTGCTGCAGTGTTACCCTGTGATGTCTTATTTAAGCCTTGTAATTTATTTAATGGAATGTACTGTGAGTTTAGGGTAAAATTTAAAATTCACTAAATCAGCCCTCGAAAATAGCCTCGGCATTCGGCAATGCCGAGGTAAAATGGTTTGACTTCGGCAAAAATTTTGCCGAGGCGATAGATTGCAGTACACGTGTACGGGGACTTACGGTACTGGCTACGAAAGCTGCACACTAGGCACGAAATGAAGCTTCGAGTAGCGACTTGAAAAGAATCATTTTCTGATAAAATTTCCACCACGATCGAAACTTGAGCAAATATATTCAGTATTATTGCTTTATAAACAAAACGTAGTTGCAATTTTTCAAGTTTTAATGGAAAATCTTGATTTAAAAAGTTCGTTATGATTGGTATTTACTCTAGCCTACGTACAAAACCCACTGTCTGCTGTCAAGAAAGTGATCGCTGTACACACATGAATATGACATGGCAGATTGCGACCTTCAGATTTCTTAACCAGCCGATTTATCTTTTTTAATGTGTAATTAAGTAGGAAAAATTCCCAAAGCGGCTGTATTGGTTTTATCAATGGAGTTCCAGAACTTAAACAAACAAATTACGTTAACCTACTGTAGTAGAAGTTTGTAAACAAGTAGATAGGCCAAACTTTTGTTAACTTGCCATGCACATGGCTGCACGACTTTTACTGCCGAGGTAAAGTGTATTTTTGCCGAAGTAAATCGTTTTTACTTCAGCAATTTTTTTGCCGTAGCCAATATCTTATTTGGAAGGGCTGCTAAATTATGAACATTTTCCAGCGATATATGATCAGTTCAAAAATATACTAAAGGCATCACCATTTTGCATCTAAGCAATCTTAAATTAACAAATATTTCTCAAAGGGGATGGTGTAAGGGGAGGGGACACCCCTCTCCTTAGACCCCTTCCCAGAAAAGCATCTTTCACCCAACCAAAAAATAAAATTCACTGAATTATGAACGCTTTCCAGCCATATATGATCAGTTAAAAAAATACACCACAGACATCACCATTTTGCATCTGAGCAACCTTAAATTAACAAAAATTTCTCAAAGGGGAGGGGTGTTCCCTCCTCATAGACCCCTCCCCAGAAAAGCATCTTTCACAAAACCAAAAATTAAAATTCACTGAATTATGAACGCTTTCCAGCCATATATGATCAGTTAAAAAAATACACCACAGACATCACCATTTTGCATCTGAGCAACCTTAAATTAACAAAAATTTCTCAAAGGGGAGGGGCCCATTCCCCTAAGACCCCTCCCCAGGACGGTGATTACTCATCACATGCTTTTCTCCCATCAAAATACCCTAACACTGCCCCCGGGACACCCCTCTCCTTAGACCCCTCCCCAGATCGGATTTTTATACAAACCACTATGACTTGGGCCCCCCCTTTTGCCAAATCCTGGATCCGCCACTGTTGTATATCACCAGTTACCCAGTTGACATTGCTTCTTATTTAAAGGGCATGCGTGTTTAAAGTTCAAAGTACTATATTCTAATGGTACACTGAAGAGCTAGCTTGTGTAAGAATACTGGATGTTTGTGTGTTCACCAGACATTCCTCGAAACAAATACCCAGTTGCCATTCTTTATAGACATCTGTGTTTGCTTCATAACATTTTACAAAGCGGTAATTCGAAATAAAAACATCTTTTATACAATGCATACCACTTTGAGTGGCCGAGACAGGAGATATATACAACACAGATTTGTCACTTTGAACGTGGTTGTACACAGTTACAGAAAGTAAAGAGGAACTGCAACAGATTTCGGAAGTTTTAAATTGAAAGATTTGTGATTGATTATTACTGAGTTCTCTATAACTGCCTACGTCACCGGTATCGGTCAATTAGTAGCTCCCTAAAGCGTTAAAGAGATTTGCCAGTGACAAAAATCAATGACTTCAAAAAATGCAGAAAATTTTTCTCTTTTAGGAGGTGAAAACTGCATCTCAATAACTTGTGGCGTTTGGAAGGTACTAATTTTCAAAGAAATGCAATTTTTCTTAAGATAAAGTGCATTATGGGAAATCTGTGATGTCATCGCGGCACATTAATTTGACAAAGCATTGAATTTCTTTATGATATTAACACAGTTGTAAGGAATATTTAGCAACTTTGTTTGTTATGCCATACATATGGTGTAGATTTATGTCATTAAACCTACATGGAGAGATATTCAAACATTCCATCAGTATCAAATTTCAAGGACAACAGGACATTCAATTATAAAGGAAAACAAAAGAAATCTGAGGCAATGTGCCCACTTAACATAACATTCTGTGACCTTGATGAGAACTGGAGGTATTTTTTGACAAAAGTAAGTAAAGAGTATTGCTACGCGGTTTAGAGGGAATGAACTAAAATGTTTTCCTCTTTCACATGGAACCCTTGTGAAAAGCCACTGGAAAATGCCTTTAATTCCATTTCACACTGTAATGTACACAGGCCTATCACGCCGAAGCCATGAAAAGGGGATAGAGACAAGCTTTAGGGGAGAGATCTTTGAGTACAGGTAGCAGACTTTCGAAACTCCACGAGTGAACGATATTTTGTAATAACATCATTTTTTAGACACACATCTTCCACAGAGATGCATTTCAGAGCTCCTTGCATTTGCACATGTGTTAGGCCATAAGGCCGGTAACATGATACACTCCGCTTAAGTGACAGAATGGTGAGGTTTGAAAAGATAGACTTTTAGCTTAGTCAATGACCATTTTAAAGGAGGTCCAGCTCTTTATGTTAACGGAAGCTTTGCATTGCTATGAATGCAATTATCATGCTTTGTAAAAATTTGGAATATTAAAGGTTGGTTTGTGGCTTTAAATGTTAAGTTCTATGCACTTACATAAGTAATATTTGATATTAGATTTTATTTAGTATCGTGAATATTTATTGAGCAAGCTTATTCTACAAGAAGAAAACCTTAGTTCCAACCCAACAGAAAATTCCCTTTGAGACCCTTTGTCCAAATTCCATTAGCCAAAAGGGTTTCAATGGGTTCCAAATGGTTTTAAAGGGTTTTCAAAAGAATTTGGTTTATGCAAAGGGTAATTTCGTAATACCCTCTGTGATTTGTCCAATTTCCATCAACATTCAAAGGGAACCCTTTGAATGTAAAGGATTTTTCCAAAGGGTTCCATGTGAAACCCTTTGGGTTTAAAGGGTTTTACCCCAAAGGGAATTTTCAGCTGGGAAAAGATTTTGATTGACGTTTCATGCCTAAATTAAAAACAAATCTCCAGTTGCTGTTTCAGAGAATCTACTGTTTCAAGTTATCCTGATGTTATTCATCATTGTAATAATCATGGCATTATTGTATTATTATGGCAGACTAAATTATTTCGGCGTAATTTCCGCTGCGATTTCAGTTGGCATTACGATTTGTTGGCCTGGAGACAGTTTACGTGATAATCAAAATAATAGCAATCGGGTTTCAAGTCGACTGGCTTTCTAGAAACATTTTCTTATTTAAAATTGACAAAATAAAACAAATGATTCTTCATTATCGATCAGATTGTAAATTGCATTATAGAAAATGTCTTTTTTATTTTCTTACGTTAATATGAGGTTAAACTATTATATAAAAAGACACTTGGGCGATTGAAAACATAATGCGTACTACCGTGAGGCAGATGTTGATAGACAATGCCCCAGAATCAAAGTGTGGTGTGATCTATTCACTAACTGAAGAAAAGAGCACATTATTAGCTTTGAGCCCACGTACCCATGGTCAGGGTTTTCACTGACCCGGGCAACCGGGTCAATGACGCACAACTTTTGATTTTGACGCACATACACAAAAACTTTGGGGTCAAACTGACGCACAGCTTTTTCACCCCAACAATCAGTAATTACAAAGCAATTTCGCCAATACATTCATTGCATAAATTTACTCTCAAAATGCAGCACTTTCCAGTTCCCAACTTTGTTCAGTGAGAAATTTTCCACCTCTCTGTACAGTATGTTCTGGTAAAACTTTAAAAAACTGTATCACTGCAACAGTACGGAGCTACCACCATTCCCACGTATACATTTACGCCTATAATTAACTGCACCCGCATGCACCTAGTTACGTGATTAGACTTTACTCGAAGCAAGTGCATGTGTATTGTTAACAGATCACAAACATCAACTTGCGTAGATGATTGGAGTGTTCTGGTTCCTAGTTGAATTTCAGTTGTAAACATAAGGCTAGGCTAGGGACAAATATACACTAGCCTAACATGATCAGTAGAAGATGTTACCCGGGACATAAGTGATGTAAGACACACACTGTTCTTATCATAGAAGTGATTTCCCACCATGTTTCAGTACGTTTTATGTTGCTTTTTCTAAGCAAAAACGAATTAAGTTTGTTGCAGTAAACTCAAATTTACTTTTGACCCCTTCTTTTTTAGTTTTGACTCTTGTAAATTTATCCTAAAGGGTCAGTGAATCCTGAAAAAAAAGGATGAGTGAAAACCCTGCATGGTATTTGTGAAACAACAATGGCGACTTGGAAGAGCTGCGTCAAAGACTTCCCTCTAAAGGTACGTTCACCCCAAAACCGGAATCTGCTGCTACTTACGCGGGGAAGCCGCAAAGCAAATGGCTTGTAGTGTTTCTATGGAAGATTTCACACATAGAAATCGCATTGTGAAAAACGTTCAGTGTGAACGGTTCCATAGAATACGTACAAGGCAATTGCTTTCCAGCTTCCCCCGAAAATAGCAGCAGATTTCGGTTTTGGGGTGAAGACACCTTCCCTCTTGAATCAAGCTTTCGCAGCCAGCTAGAGGTATGGCTTTTGTAATGCAAACAACAGTGGCCTACCATGACCACAACGAATTCAACGAGCCTAGCCCTTGGCTTCCCATCCAGACGCCACTTTCTTCCGCAATGTACGAGAACTACTGAAGGTTCTGACCGTCTTGCCAATCGGAAGCTTATATCGAGAGAGCATTTTCGATTGTGAGTCTTTTCATTATCTGACTCCGGAATACGATGTCAAAAGAAATCAAAAGCCACTGGCTTCCAGGCTTACGATAGTCACCATATGACAGTATGAGAACTCGCACGCCGCAAAGTTCAAGAAGTTCCTAGCGGCAAGGAGCTGGTAATCCATCTCCCTGATTGTAGGAACAGCTTGTAATTTGTGGAGGCATTTGTATTTTGAAAAAAGCACAAGAATACAAAGGAGTAAAGTTACCATATTCAGATATTATGACACAGTTCGGTAACAAAGAATAGTTTCCTCGCGGAGCGGACTCTGTTCGGACCCTTTAAATTACGACCTCCAAAACTGGGATGTGACTGAACAAGGAATATGCTATACAGGTATCGGCCGCGGGAAACTTGCGGCATTGTAGCACACAATATCTCAGTGTTTCCAGTCTTCCCGAAATTACCCGAAATTCGGGAAATCTGGGTACTTTTCGGGAAATTTTCGGGAAGGTGGATAATTTGGGGAACTTTCGGGAAATCTGGAAATGGCGTATGGCTTGACAGGTTGAAATCCTGGATCAGCCATTAAAGTAGCATAAAAGAAGCGTTATTGAAAATATCAGGAAATACCAAGCCGATTTCAGGAAATTTTAGATACCATTTCAGGAAAAATGAATTTAGAGTGTGGAAGCACTGCAATATCTGCAGTGCCTTCAGTATGTAAACATTCTCGCTACGATCTCAAAATTCGAAACCAAAGCATCCCATAACATACACACTAAAGGTCAGGTGCTAATATTTTTATCATTATATTTCTCTTTTAGACGTAATTGAACATTCCAACCATAAATTTGTCAGAATGTTGCAGAGATGGCTTCAATTTTAATAGATTTGGACTCTAAATTTTTTTGCTCCTGGTGGTCGTCGGTCGCGTCAAACAGAAGCTACGTACAAGTCATGTGACACAACTTCACGCGTGCTGAGAATAATATACCATATACCTGCTGCAGACTGTTACTAACATGTTTACGTAGTGCCCTAGTATAGTGAAACAACTGCAGATCGTTAGCGGAATAATACATTAAATGTCCTTTTTAAGGCGTCCTAAGTTGTGTTTTCAGCGAAATTGTGAAAGATTTTAACAATTTCTTCCTACCTTCCTTTTAAATGATCAATTCTTTCTTGCAAAAGGGCACTGCAAGTTCCATAATGGGCACTGTCAATTGGGACACACATTTGGTGCTACTTTTTCTTTTGTCGTAGTAACATTCTTCGACAGGGTGTGAAGGGAAAATCCGCGATATCTTTTGTATTTTATTGTTTGATGACGTCATAGAGCTCCAAAAGCTCATACGGCTGCATAAGCTTACGATACTATCGTAAGCTAAAAAGTTGCAAATTTAGCAGTAATCGCCATAAACCCACATATTGTCGCATTCACAAAGACAGACATTTGCGAAAGGTACATGTGACTATACGCCTTTGTCGAATAATAAGGTCATTGTTGTTTGATGACATCTAGGTTTCGAGAGACCACCAAATTTCTTGGGCACGTAGATTAAAATGTCCAGAGAAAATGAGAGGAATTTGATTGGATATCTTGGAAAATTCCGTATGATTTCTCCATGACTTCTTAAGTATTTCTGGGCCTGTAATATGACATACTTTTAAAAATTTACACACTATTGAACAATTTTGCACCTGCGTATCCATATTTAACTATAAAAATTTTCGAATACCAGCAAATTTTTGTGCGATTGCTTACTGTTTGGTATTATATTGCAGGATCTGAAATGACAAATTTCTGATATTTTTTTGAGTGTAAACTCAGAACTATCGCACTAGATTGCATCTACGCCCCCATAATTGATCAAAATTTTCCAAAGGGAAAGAAGAACCTCCCCTTACACCCGTTCCTAAGGACACAGATCAGTAGCCCAGTCACCCAATTCCTCTATCCGCCGTTGCATGAGCATTGGTCGAAGTCATTTTTAAGGTTTGATTACTGAAAAGTCTATTTTTAAATTTGCTTTGACAGTACATTACGTGATCATGATTTTCTATAAAGTCACGACGTCAGTTAAGTTGCCGGTACAAGCAATAGATGTACATTGTACGTACAGGTTCTATTTGTACCCCACCCGGGCACTCATTACCTTACCACACAGTTCGACACACCATGTTGATGTCAGTGTATGAACCGGTAGTAAAGTACGTGTACGTTAGGCTACGTTTAAGCTGCATGAATGTATTTTAACTAGACTGACCTAGCCGAACCTAGACTTGTTTACCATTTTGTTTCTTCATTTTCTTAAATACAGCATAACACAAGTAGGCCGGAGGAATATGGGATGAAAGATCATATTCGTTAGACGCTCTTTTTCAACGTATAGGTGTGCTCATATTTCTTAAACTACGTGGTAATTTTGAAATAGGGATGTCCTTGCTGTCAGAGCAGAGCGTTAAACGATTGATATATTTGGTCCGTAGACAATGAAGTAAGGGAGAACGTTGACACACTGTATCGCTGTGACTTTAACCAGTTAAACCAAGAAAATAGTAAGTTCTCTTCCGCTGTACGGCAAAACTTCCACATGATTTGTGTGTCCAAATAGGCTATTTGTCAAATAGCAACTCCCTGATCGGACGGACATCAAGTTGGTTGACTTAAACTTTGACATTTGAACCCGACTTCAAACGCCTTGTTGCAGTTTAAGATTTGTCTCACTATTGTAGCTATACTTCGTTGTTTAGTGACAATTATCTAAAGGGTGACAACAAATAATGTCTAAATACCAATTTTAAGATCCTGGACTTTCGACCTTTGATCTTAAACTTATCATGACGGCATCAGTCTCGTATAGACGTGTCCACATGGACAGGAGCCTAACTGTCACGTCTTCGCGTTGGACACTTCTACCATGGTAGTACTTCCTTCAAAGGAAATCCAGCTTCCAAATTTTATGTTATGGAAGCTCATGTTGAAATATTACATCGTCCACTTTTGTCGGAGTATACATATACCATATTCTCTGAATCTTTTTGACAATACCTTAGTAGTAGTTTTCTAACAGATGTGAACCTTCGCGAAACTGTGTCATACATCTTTTGATATTGGAGGGTGAATACAACTATTAGAGAAACAACCCTCTCGAGAACAGTAGTACCAAAGTACACTGTCAATTTTACAGTATAGACGCAAGCACCGAGTTAATGAAGTCACGTGATCACTTCTCTTACATTCCCGCCTACTGGAAAGTCTCGACGAATGAAATTTCGCGGAACCGTGACTGACAAGTGATGCCCACCTATATGTTGAATAATTCAAACATGCACGTTCTCTTTCCCATCATGGCGTGATAAGTGGACACTTTGATGTTCCATCTCTTTGGAATTAAAGATTTTTAGGTTATTTCAAGTATGTTTTTCGAAAAAAAAACTCTATCGAAGAGATGCACTAAATTTCCATGTTTCAAAAAGTAGTGTCAAATTTTGCGAGTACCTGACTCATTGAGTGATGCAATTCAACTTTTTTCTATCGAAGTTTGGAGATTAGAGCGTAGGCTTTCCATTATATACCAAAAGTACGTAGTGCAATTTACATAATATGCTATAATCAACCGTTTTACCCGAAGTAATATTAACTGTGTATTTTGTATATAACTGCATACGCTGCACACACTTGCTGTGTAGTGCATAGTAACTCTGTATGGTCTATGCCCGCACCTACACGTTAGCGTGTGTAACTATAATACTTTATGTATAAGCCTTTCGAATGCTTCTTAATGTTTAAAAATAACTTGAATACACACGTCAAGTGGCTCGTTATTTTATAAATATTGGCAAAACTTGACACAGCCTGTGAGTGTTGCCCAGCCAGGCCTAAGTAGGCCTAATTACTAAATTAGGCCTACCACAGCAATAGGCAATACGGAATAATTTACACCGTGCACTGTAGGCCCTATATGCACAACAGTAAGTCACATTAAGTTTCTGTTCACATGAAAAATTCTTAACAGCAGAAGAAAGTCATTAGCTGAAACTTTGGGTCCTAGGAATACATGTATGTACATGTATTTCTAATTTCAGTATGATACGATAAATATCAGGCTTGCCAATCTCCATCAAAAATGTTAAACCTTGAGTTTCGCACAAAAAGACTAGGAATTTACATCACATATCAAACCTAGAGAGTTGTGACAATGTCAATATGTTATTATGAAAAGTGTTTTCTAAAATTGCATTAGGAAGATTTTACATTTTTATTCACACACTATTAACGCAGTTCACTTTAATGGTAAACAAATGGCAACCATAAGTCGAAGGACTCATTGAAACAGTTGACACGTGATGTTGGCTATAAAAGCCTTATTATTTACGTTAGGCTAATTATTGTTTGCCTCAAAGTGATTTTCACTGTGTCGATCAGCCAGCATTTTCTTCATGAGGCAATGTCCAAAGGTTAGGGTACATACAGAGTTGGCAAGCCTGCCACTGAGCCTTAGCCTATTGGCCTATAGGCTAGTTATACACTTAGTATTTGATATAGCCCTATAGGTCCTAGTCATTGTACGGGCTGTAGATTATGTTACATGGCCAAGGCACGTACATGCATACACTTCACTCGTGGATGGTGCCTCAATGTAAAATACATGATGCACTGTATTTTAGTAGGCTTACTGCTCTCTGTTCCTTCATTGCTTTGTTTTCATGTAATTAACTAATTTCAACTGACTACTCAGAGTGTCCGAGTTACTGTAGTATTGAGGATAGGGAGAGTGAGTTCATAAAAGAACCTATGTAGATCTTATCTGTACATCTCTGTGAAATGAAGCCAGACTAAGCCAGTGTAGATCTATTAATAAGAGACAATTAGGCCTGTAGGGGACTGCATGTTTTATGTTTAGGCTGACACGATCCTACTGTATCCCCAAAATTTACATTTAGACAAGTCTAATGTGTATTAATGTATTCCTGTTATTCCGTCCTGCGTATTCCAGTTAGTTCATAGTTCCTATATACATTCATATTTGCCAGTACATTATTGTGCATTCCTTTCCTTGTTTTTGTTTTGTTTCATTGTATACCACGACAGGAAAAATAAAGTTGGTAATACAAAACTTTTGTGTGTGGTTTTATTCAAGGAAGCCTATTGCACTGAGGTGAACAGAAAAATGTCAACTCTATATGCAGCAGTGCATATATATTGTAGAAATTCACCGACTGCAACATTTTGTCCCCACAATCTTTCACTGCTGTTCAAGTGTTCTATGCCAGGAACAATTGACTTCTTCACATTTCCTTGCACTTTGCTTCCTAACAAAACCTCTGGCTTAAAGTCCCAAAAGCTGACCTCAACGTGGTGCTATAGTTGGTGAGTTTTTATTTTGTAACTCGAATTTGTTCCAATGTTTCTCAAGTAACTTCAAAATTCTCTTTTTGGCTGGTGATGTGAAAATTCAAAAATAAATGTATTATGAGAAGTTGTGTGTTCAATGACCTGGTCAATATTTCTGATGTTCAGGAGGCTAACGGGCTTGTTGGGCAACATTTGTAGTTTGCTTTGTTTGTTTGTTTTGTTTTGTTGCTTTTTTGTTTTTTCTTTGTTTTGATACTGAGAGCAAAAATTTGCAACAAGGATGAGAACATTTACTCATCTATTGGGACTGCATGCATGTTATGGATTCCTTATTTGTAAGCAGTCTTGCTTTTATGAGGTTATTTTTGTCAGGACTTCTGGAACATAGATTGCTGGTCTGTTACATGTGTAGTATACACTGTGAAGACTGTTCCGGCAAATTCCCTTCCTCTCGTAAATGAGTCAATTGGCCCGTCATCATTTTCTATGCTGTCACCCATAAGATTCAAATCTTGTCCCCTGCTGCAGGCCTACTATAACCATGATGTCAATTTTAGTCGTAATAACTTTGTTTACTCAGGACCATCAAATCTGAAAAGGCTTACAAATAATTGAGTTTAATTGAGTTAAAGGCAGTAACTATGGCCTTCTTAAATGCCCTTCTTATATACCCTATACTACAAATTAACAAAGGAATATATGAGGGGGGGGGGGGCTGAAAGTGGATGCATGGTTGTCAATTACTTCTAGTCCAGGTATGCTGAATGTATTCTGATACACTACAATGCAAAATGCACTGCAGTCATAATATTGGCCTTTTTTAGACTTATTTTTCTGAGGTTCAATGTGCAGATGATGTGACCTTGAGGCAACCAACCCTCATAGAATGTCCCAAATGAGCCTTAATTTTAATAATGGATCCAAGTTATATTTGTGTATAATGAATCACATAAAAAACCCTACAGATGGTAGGCTACTATCTGCTGACTTTAGTCCTGCATGACCACATGATATTTGGACATGCACACTAGACATACCGTACTGTATTTTGCTTGTCAACCATCCCCATGGCAATGGGCAGGTCTGTTGAAATGTGAATGTGAAGCTGTGGTATGGCATGATTTCATAGAACAGTCCCCAGACTTGATTTAATACAAATTGCTTGCAGAGTCGACCATGGAAATGTTGGGCTGTATACTGAGATATCATTATTATATTACATTGTTATACCACATATTGTAAGTCTTCAGCTGATGTGACAATTCAAGAAGTCTGCAGGCTCACCTACAAGCCCTAAATAAAACAAAGCAACATGATTAAAAAGGAATTCTTAATAGAACCAATTAACAGTAAATGAAAATTTATACAGGGTTTATGTTCAAAACATTACAATGGCACCATCAGCTTAACTTTAACTGCTGGACTACCCCAGTGTCCCATTATGATCATGATGGAGCTATTTTTTCAGTTGAAGAATAACCAGTGATATTGGTTTGATATTTAAGGCGGCCTATGTTAAGTCCACAAGCACACTTATTTTAAATAGACCCCCTTAAATGTTACTACTTGCCTCTTTTTGTTAAAACTATTAGACCTAGATATAGTAGTGCACACAATGTGTAGCATAGAGAAAGTACGTGCCGGTTATAGTGACAGTGGCATCTTACATGTATTCTCGGCTTGTGTTGATATCTCCATACGCTACATTGTGTGAGCTGCGAGTGAGAACCAATGTAGGTTAAATCAGATTTGAAAATTAACAAATTTGCAGATACAACAATAATCTATGCTGAAAATGAGGTTAGACTCATAGCGGAGTCGCTTTTTAAATTTAGACATGTTTTATGCGCAGGGTTAGCTATCGCAGTCATTTTCCAGTGCACATAGCACCTTACGTACATTTCGCGTTAGTAGGGCTATGATACGTGTACCGCCACTATGGGCGCCCTCACGATTCGTCTTGTAACTGCCGTGTACCTGACTCATTGAGAGCATTTAAGGGTGCCAAAAGGGTACCAATGGATAGAAGACAAAATTTTTTGAATAAAACCGCGAGCTGTTACGACGTCTCAGATTAATACTGGACAATTTTATGTAGTGCTAGAAACACACTTAAAACGTTGCGTAAATCGAGCGAAATTCCATCTTTTACCCAAGCTTGTCCTTTGAATTGAGCCAAAAGAACTTCTTGTCTATTTTTAAACGGTTTTCATGGTTTTGAAATTTAATAGTTTTTCATTGTCGAGATATTAGGCTTAAAAAACCACTTTGTTTAGCTCATTAGTATTCAAAGCCTTACAACGTCACGAAACGTCATGCATAAAATGTAAGAGAAAGAAGCTGCTTTCGATCAGCCGCGGACTGACTGTTTAGGTCCTTTTATTTGTAAATCACTCATGTTGAGATGATCAGTTGATACCGATCCTTCTATGGATATGAAAGAGCTCATGTTAATGTGTGGATGGTGCAAAGGTTGGATTAATTGAAAGTAATTTAGACCGTTTTAAAAATTGTCAGAAGAAAATGGTGATTAATGTGGATTAATGTGGATGCTCATAGATTCATCCCCTTATAGCTCAACAAACTGTTACGCTTTAGTAAATTCGTAGTGCCATGACAGGCCAACTCGTCTGCTTTCATTTGAGGGATAGCTCGTCTTGGCTGTGAACTTTGACAAGGCTGTAGGGGGCGTGCAACCAAGACAAAATAGCGTGTTAGTCAATGGAGAAGCTAATGGTGGTGTGCCTCCTGGAGAGTTGTACGTAAAACGTGCTGTTGCCTGCCGAGAGATTCATGTCTGTAATTTCAAGATAATAAAGTTCAGCTTTAAAGTAAAGAGAAATTCAATTGTCAGAGCCATCTCTAGCCAGTTGATATGTGAGTACAGGGTATTTCCAGTGCCTCGCCAACAGGGTATATGGGCCCAGGATTACGTATGTGCGCACAAGTCATGGACGCTTGAACTGCAACAGAATTAGCAACGAAATTTTCGCTAAACTGGTGATAAGCATTTTTCAGTACAACTACTGCACAATTGCAACAGAACTGAAGAGAGCTACGGTCATTTTCAGGCTTGAATGGCACGAATTACGCGACATGAAAAGTACAGTGCCGAATGGCTCTCATGAAAGATGGACTGTGGAGCATAGTTAACGGCTCAGAAAGCTCGCCACCTCAGAGTGAGGCACAGAATTATAACTAGTTTGTTCAAAGAAGGGACGGAGCTTTCGCTATCATTGTACTGGTAATAGAATCGTTACTTTTGTACTTAATAGGAGATCCGAATGACCCAGTTGAGGAAACTCTATTCACTACGTTTGAAAGACGGCGACTCAGGAAATCGCATAGTAAGGAAATGGTGGAAATTTTTGACGGGCTCTCAATTATTGGAGGTCCAATCAGTGAAGAGGGTGGTGTTGTTCACCTGCTTGCCTGTCTTCCACATTCGTAAATGTTGGTTACGGCATTTGAGGCAAACCCGGATGTTCCAAAAATAAAAATGGTAACTGAAAGAGTGTTACATGAAGAAAGAAAAATGAAAGACCGAGGTGGTGAGAATGTGAATGGCGAACAGGCTATGGATATGAAGCAGCGAACAAAAGAAAAGTCCCAGAATGTTACAACTGCGGAAAGTTTGGTCATATTCAACAAAATTGTACAGAATCTGCCCAAGCTAAGAAGAGGTGTAACCCAGGCCATTGAAGTAACAAACATGTCAGGCAAAGAGCTAACAATGTAAAAGCTAAACGTAGAGTCAACCTTTCCCAGGTGTAATAATGATAAGCTGTTCGTTGAATATGATAGCCTGACAACGCCAGCAGAAGTCATATTGGGTGATGGACACGAATTGCAAGCGGCAGGTTAAGGAGTTTCCTTTCTTTTGCCTTTTCAAAGGGCAAAAGAAAAAAACAAACTACACAATGTGCCATATGTTTCGAATCTGTCTTACATCTGCTTAGCATGTCAAAAGCAACAGACTATGGAAAGATTACCGGATTAACCGAGGAGAACTGTGAAATATTGGATGCAAACCAGAAGTTGGCGACCAGAAGAGACGACTGGGGGGGGGGGGAGCCTGAACTACTTAGATGGCTAAACCAATCATCAAAGGGCAAATGCAGTTACAGGTGAAAGTCAGGTGAAAAAGAAAACTATCTGGCATTCACGTTTTGGTCACCTTGGGGCACAAAGTTTGCAAAAGTTGGCTAAGGACAAGTTGGTTGATTGTTTCAACTATGATGCATCATTAGACATTGATTTCTGTGAACCGTGTGGAGAAGGAAAGTATCATCGCAGTCAGTTTCCAACCAGCACTGATCGAGAGAGCCACTTCACTTGGTTCACAGTGATGTCTGTGGTAAGATGAGTACACAGTCTCTTGGAGTTTCGGAGTTTTTTATAACTTTCATTGATGACAGTACACGATACCTATGGGTGTATGTGCTGAAGCGCAAAGAGGAAGTTTTTACACGATTTTTAGAGCGGAAAGCTCTGGTAGAAAAATCGGCAGGCCACAAACTGAAAGCTTTGCGCACAGACAAAGTTGGTGAATACACGTCAGCAGAATTAGAAAACTACCTGAAAATATAAGGAGTTAGACAAGAGCTAACTGTGCCGACGACACCAAGGCAAAATGCTTTTGCTGACAGGATAAATCGCACGCTTGCTGAAACAGTGCGATCAATGCTGGCTGACTCAAAGCTACCACAAAAGTTTTGGGCAGAAGGTTTATCAGCGGATTCTTACCTAAGAAATCGACGTTTGTCCAAAGCAGTTTCAGGCATGACACATTTGAAGCACGAACAGGTAAAAACCAAAGTCTGACCTTCGAATATTTGGGTGTATATGCTCATGTAGCCAAAGATGACCGACAGAAACTTGACTCAAAGGTAAGGAAATGTATATCCTGGGCTATGGAACAGAGACAAAAGTGATATCGGCTGTATTATTCCCAACGTGCCAGAGTCCTCTACAGTCGAGATGGGCTTGAAAAGGAGCATGATGAGCCAGAACAAAACGATACATAATTGATTCTCCCAATGACTAGGAACCACTTTCTGATGATGCAGACTCACAGTTAAGATTTAAAGAGTAAACCTACCTCATCTACTGCTATCTTTGATGATAACCAGTCTTCCATTCACATGGTCAAAAATCCCCAGTTCTATGGGTGATCCAAACACATAGACATTAATTTAAGTATCATTTCATCCGTCAACTTGAGAAGTCCAGAGAGGAAACGTAAAGCTTGAATATTGTAAAACCGAGGAGATGGTAGAAGACATGATAACAAAAGGATTACATGGGGACAAATTAAGCAGCTGAGGGAGATGGCTGAAGTCAAAGAGCTAGTTAAACATTCCGCCTGCAAGTGAGAAGGTGTGTTGAAATATTATATCGTTCACTTTGGTCGAACTGTACATATACTTTATTCTCTGACTCTTTGTGATGCCTTAGTAGTAGTTTTCTTACTTATGTGAACCGTGGAGAAATTGCGTTATACATTTTGCGATATCACAGAGTCGTACGTAAAACATGCTGCATTCTGCTGAGAGTTTCATGCCTGTAATTTCAAGATGATAAAGTTTTCTTCCAAAGTAAAGAGAAAATCAATTGTCAGAGTTGTCTCTAGCCAGTTAATCTGTGATAACAGCTGCTTTTGAGTGAATTGTCAACAGTCCAAACTCTGCCCAGGGCACACATCTCTCCTAATGTAAGCCCATAAATTTTAACTCAAGGACAACCCTCCTAGCAGGCCCATCAGATTACCTTCGAAGACCATAAGAATACCGCGAAGGTCACTCTATCGGTAGAACCATGGAAGTACGAGGTAGTGCTTCCATGGTAGAGCAAAAGATTCTGGATGCTTCCAAAATCCATGACATCACGCGGTTATTTCCCTTACGCTTAGAGCCAACTCAGTTCATCAATTGCTGACAAGATGGCTGAAAACGATGTGCAGTTGCTCGTAAAGGGTTACAAGGTATGATCGCAGAAAATCCCGATTTCGAAATGACGTATCTCTGGTAAGTTATATAAATTAATGAGCGGTATCCAGATCCAGATTTGACCAAAACGTAGTGTCAAAAGCAATATATTTTGCCTCAAGAAACAGGCAATTTTAGGCAAGTTTTGCATAAAGCCGATTCTCCTCTACACGATAATATGTTAGAAGAGGAACTTATCTTTTCATACCCGATAACTCAGAGTGGGCCTACGAGCGGCTACATACCGATAAAACCAAAAAGTTTAGTCCCTAATTTTACATCAAATTCATTCCCTTACCATGACTTCGTGGTGACGTAACTTTCGCTCCATTTGGGTACCAGCTTTTGCCCGAGATCGTACCTTTAATTTAGTGTGTATAGGAGGCTGTATGCTAGTTCCACGAATATTATTGATGTTGTGTCCTGGTCGTAGGCTATGTTTAGGCACCGTACGGTTGATGTTTTTTAAATTGGTTGATTCAACCATTTACGCCAATATATCCTGATTTAAAGGCTAATTATTTTTGGCATTGCTGCACACATTGTGTTTCTTCCAAGGTATTAATGAACTGTTTCATTTTGAGAGATTTCATTTTGTGTCCCCAACACTCAGTGGTGCAATTTTTCATGGCCAAGTGAGATGTGAAATAAGTGATTGACTGAAAGTTGCTTAATTCAGTTCAAAACTGGTACCGTGCGAATTTGGGGAGCTGTCATATAGCCACCAAATGAGTGCAGCAGTTTTCTCAGGCTCAGTGTCACCACAGACGTGTCCACAAAGTTCTGTCAAAAGTTTTAAATTTTGTGATACACTTTGAAGTGTGAGGAGCTATACTTTTGGAAAAAAATTAATAGAAAGGAACTTGGCACAACTACTGTAAAAAGATGACTCTCGGCTACCACAGAAGCTCAGCATTTCAGGAGAAAAGTGTGCCCAGGAATGTACCGGTAAATGATATCATCGTTGCAGACTTTTCTGAGATGTAATGATACATTTCACACTTTTTGCTCTGTTTTCTTTTTAATTTTTTCCAACAAAAAGCTGGGACTAAAAGCAAGACATACTCTACATCATGTAAATTGCATGTGAATTTTAAAGAGGAACTTTAGTAAGAATTTCTTTGTATGATAACAATCACACTGCTACATCCATGTTTAACAAGGAAACAGTGTGTGTCATTTTTGTATTATGTAAAAGACGAGATCAATGACATGTTCCCTTACCTGTGATCAGGACTTCAAGTTTCATTACTGGCGGATCGATTGTGTAACCTCTGATTGAAGTAAACTCCCATGCCATTCAAGAGTGAAGATACAACCAAGACTTCAGCGTTTACTCGGGATCATTAGGAGATTCAGCCAAATATCCAATTTTAAAGCACTCACTGTTTCCCCATTATTTATTTATATCTGAGCAATTTTCATGAGAAGCTGATCCCACAGAAGACACAGTCGTACAAACCATTAAAATGCCCGTCAGCCTAAAATCTATCTATTCATAAAACAGAGCTCATAAACGAGGTGTGTCCTAGCTGATTTTTTTCAATAATATTATTGACAAAGGTGTACTTTTGAAGATACCCCTGTGTCAAAATATACCCAGTACCAGTCAACCTTAAGCTAAGAAATCCATGAAATAAAAGTGGCAGCGAAGGACAAATCCTTCTAATTCATTGCCAGACTTTCCCTATTCATTGACAACTCTCACGACCGTCAGTTTTGTGGAATCATCTTGTCATGTTTAAATGTTTCAGGTGAAAAATGTTTCCTTTTCAATGAGTTATTGCTTTTCACAGTTGAGAGCAGGTCTGTGATAAGAATATTCTGTAGAAAGGGGTATCTTAAATTCTTGGGAGGAGGCCCTCCACTTTAAATTAATTGGTGTAAATTGCGACCCTGGCCTCATGTTTGTCTTTTCGTCATTTGAAACTAGGGGGAGAAAGTCCCTCGTCCCCGCCCTTTGGCCATACTTTTGTTCAAGTATCTTCATGAACTCATAAAAAAGCTACAGAACAATTATGGAAACTGAAAATTTCTTTCAGTGTCGTGTCGAGTGGCTGCAAAAGCATTACTGTTTAGGAAGGCTCATGCACTGTGTTTTGCCTACCCTTAGCCCAAGAACATGTATCGGTAGCCCTAATCAGACTGTATTTACTACGCTGTAGATGGCACTAGTACTTCCATTATAAAAGACCGATTTCGTGTACTGCACAAAGTTGGAACTGCCCGTTTTCGTTACCTCCATTTGTGCAGAGTAGTCTACCCAAGTACTTTGCTAGGCCTTAATTGCCTAGGCTGTAACAGATAAAAGCTTGCTATACGGCCAAGAATACAATAGGTGTCTAAACGCTGGTAACACCTATATGCAAGTGCAGTTTGATGAAAAGTTGTAGACGTTTAAACGGTAATACACTTTTTGATTTTCAAATGTCATTTTTTACAAAATCGTTTGAGCATGGATCCTGCTATTGACTTTTGTGTAGCATTATGAAAGCTTTAAGTAGTTTAGTACGTGCCGACGGAGTTTTGAGCTATCGTTAGTTTCGGGAACGTTTGAGCAGGAAAACGCCCATGCTAAACACTTCGTGGCAATGTACACAAATAAAGTATAGCGTAAAAGGTAAGATTCTGTTGTTATACACGGCACTTAACCCCCACGTATGAAAACGGAATAATTTCTGAATATTTCGCAGCGTGTTCTTTTTTTTTTGTTGTTGTTTAAAAGGGATTATGAATTTGAATTCCCTGCTTCTACAATAACATTTAGACTATGTGTGATCATGTTAAACTTTTAGGAACCCATGAGAATAGAATTGAAAGAGTTATTTTTTTTTTTTTTTTTATAAAAGTTCGATTAATCGTGCATGAAAAAATTTCAGCTACCGTTCACTGGTTCCAAGTCAAAGGCGAACAAACGAACAGACAAGTCAACTATTTCTACAATCATTTTAACTTGTCGAGACGCTTGAACCTGCACATGTCACGTACGCAGAATTCCATGATCCACACGTTCCTTCTATTCAGTTTAGTCTCAAGTAGCATTTACTAACTAACACTGGTAAAACAGCTCTGGAAGTTGTCATTCATTCAAAGTCGCTGCATTTACTTGCATCTAGAAGCTTACTGACAAAATTGTAATGTTGTTTGTCGAAGTCCTCAATAGACCTATTTCCCCTAGGCACCTTTCTGACAGAAACTTCCAAAAACTGTCATGTTGGGGGAATAATCAGGGCTGTATCCAAGTCCCACCTACCCGATTCCTGGCCAATTTCGATTCCAGTGGCCACCCTCCCGAGACATTCGCGGTTCCATGTGCCAGTCCGGCCATTTGACAATGTAGTATCTCGTACAAATGTTGTTTGTACCATTTTGCATCTACAGTTTAAGGGAAAATTTCGTCATTCCAGAAACTTCCAGTTCTCCCAACTATGCTATTCTAGCCCCTCCCAAAATGTCTTAAACTCCTCCTTGTATAGACGCAAAGCTAATTTATTTCTTAAGAACATGTCTTGGTGATCATGCAAGGCTCTAAAGTGTAGTCAGAACATGCTCTCTGCATTGTGTGAAATGTGAGGTACTTTGGATCTTTTTGAATTTTCTAACTTGTCAAACAAAGAGCAGTCGCCAACTGAAAATTTTGATGGCCCACCAAAAATGTACTTGAGGTGATGAGTGTCTGTCTCTAAGCAAAACGGGCTTTTATACCAGTCAAGTTCATACTCTGGCTTACCATGTATTAAAGCTGACTGTTTGTGACCATTCACTTGTTAAACTGTGCACCAATAACAATGTAGCCTTAAGTAACATTTATGAAACGTTCATTTTTGTGGAATCGGCTTCCGGTCCGCGTCCATCTGCAGCCCACTCTTGGCCAATTCCGCTTTTTTAGAAAAACGGACTCGAGTCCGGAATCGAGTCCGGGTCCGGACTCGGACGTAACAACCCTGGGAATAAGCGACGAGCAAATGTACGGCGTATGGCGTGCTTTTAAGGGCTCGTGAAAATTTTGCCTTGTAAATACGTTCCACCATTCCTTTTCAGCCAAAAGTTTGTCTGCTTTGGTGTTGTCGTCTAGTTCCTTCTGTGTCGGCCTGAAAAAGTCAAAAAAGAGGACGACCAGTGGGCAGTTTGGAAAGGAAAAAAGGTCACAATTTGCTGTCCAAGCCACACCAACCACTGCTAGTTCACAACTCAATAGTCAACAGCAGCCTAGGCGATGACTCCGAATACGTTAACGAAGACCTTTCAAAAATATAAGAAGAATTCAACAAAACGGTGGACACAGCCATGAGAAATATTTCGAATGTTATGCAGAGATAGATCGCTCTAGCCTAGATTAGGAAACGAAGTGAAGATATAATTAAGACATGTCGTAAGTGTTTTCGACTGAAAATTGATTCGTCTGCGCCGGGTTTCAGCTTCAGATGATATTCCATACGGCCCTGGTCAACAGACATTCAAATACTAAGTCAGTTATAGCCTATAATTGTATTGTTGTCATGTGTTGTTATCAAAGGGATGTCAAAAGTGATCAAGAGGAGAAATAAAAATGAGTATTGCTATTCACATTTGGGGGGGGGGGGGCAAATTAGGGTTTGGCCCCCCTACTTTTCACTTGAGGGGCGAAGGCTCCCCTAGCCCCCACCCCCGAGATTTGCGCCCCTGACTCTTTGTCACAAAGTTTAACTTCTATATGGGCACGGTTACTATGGAAACGCGCATAGCAGAAGTTTTCGCGAAACTGAGTAAACGTTGACAAAACGAAATAAAGACAGTACCATTATTTCATTGGGGTGTTTTCAAGTGCAATAGCTAGGTCACAGAACATATACGTTCACAAACATCTGCAATACTCCTGCAAGATTTGGAGAAGAAAAGTATTGTAGCTTACTAAATTCAGATTTTAGGTCTATAATTTGCTGTGAGATGGAAGAAAATTTCCACCAACACACAGACGGCCGATCCCTGCTATTTCCTCAGGTCGTAGTTAACTGTAGGCGTGCAATCATACACATTCCTTTACTTACGACTTCGGCATAGGCCTATTCATAATTGTTGTACTGGTGATTGAATAACGTTAGACTATTCTACCTGCATGACGCGTGGACTGTAGAGCCAATGCTACTACGTCAACGCTCAGATCCCTTACTCGAAATCCATATATGGGCCATATATGGAAATTTATATCTGGCCCATATCTGGTCCAGATATGGAATTTGTATCTGGTTTTAACAAAAATTGGGCAGATATAACTTGATATAACATAAAGCCATATATGGCCCATATAAAACTGTATATGGCTCAATTTTTATATGGGACAGATATGGTACATATATCTCAAATCTGTATATGCCCCATATATGGCAAATCCATATATGTGCCATATAGGGAATTTATATATGGCCCATATCTGGTCCAGATATGGGATTTGTATCTGGCTTTAACAAAAATTGGGCAGATATAACATAAAGGCCATATATGGCTCATATAAAATTGTATACGGCTCAATTTTTATATGAGACAGATATAGCTTGATATAAGTGAAAATCCATATATGTGCCATATGAAATTTTATATGCATCAAATGTGGATTTCACCTGGTCCACTCATAATATTTTGTGGAAAAGATATGTGGTGAAAACATGGTCCATACCTGCACCAATGCTGGGTTACAGCTTAACATAAAGTGCACACCTTGCCTAAAGCATCAGGAGCCCCCATAGCCAGTAATTGTGTGCTTTTTAAGTGCATAGAAACGGACACTATCAAACAGGAAGAACCAAATCCCTCATAGCCAGTAATTCTTTTTTCCAAAAGTCCCCTGACTCTCTAGCGAAGAGCCAGGGCCGAAAACCAAACAATACTCCCGAAGGAGTTCTGCTCCCGGAAGGAGTAACAACGTCCCCAAGGGACAAACATTGACTTAACTGACACCACCCGACAGTGGTCCCGTTCTAGACTGGCTGAATAGAACAGGTCCCACCTGGGAGCTCCGCCGTCGTGATCAGGGATACTCCTGTGCCAGGTAAGCTTTTTTTCCAAAAGTCCCCTGACTCTCTGGCGAAGAGCCAGGGGCGAAAACCAAACAATACTCCCGAAGGAGTTCTGCTCCCTGAAGGAGTAACAACGTCCCCAAGAGACAAACTTTGACTTAACTGACACTACCCGACAGTGGTCCCGTTCTAGACTGGCTGAATAGAACAGGTCCCACTGGGAGCTCCGCCTTCGTGATCACGGACACTCCTGCGCCAGGTAAGTATCTCCTGTGCCAGGTAAGTAATTAAGCCAGCTTTTTTTTCCAAAAGTCCCCTGACTCTCTGGCGAAGAGCCAGGGGCGAAAACCAAACAATACTCCCGAAAGAGTTCTGCTCCCCGAAGGAGTAACAACGTCCCCAAGGGACAAACTTTGACTTAACTGCCACCACCTGACAGTGGTCCCGTTCTAGACTGGCTGAATAGAATAGGTCCCACCAGCCAGCTTTTTTTTTCCAAAAGTCCCCTGACTCTCTGGCGAAGAGCCAGGGGCGAAAACCAAACAATACTCCCGAAGGAGTTCTGCTCCCCGAAGGAGTAACAACGTCCCCAAGAAACAAACTTTGACTTAACTGACACCACCTGACAGTGGTCCCGTTCTAGACTGGCTGAATAGAACAGGCCTCACCCTGGGAGCTCCGCCGTCGTGATCACGGGGTTTTTTTTTTCCAAAAGTCCCCTGACTCTCTGGCGAAGAGCCAGGGGCGAAAACCAAACAATACTCCCGAAGGAGTTCTGCTCCCTGAAGGAGTACCTCACGGGGTTTTTTTCCAAAAGTCCCCTGACTCTCTGGCGAAGAGCCAGGGGCGAAAACCAAACAATACTCCCGAAGGAGTTCTGCTCCCCGAAGGAGTAACAACGTCCCCGAGGGACAAACTTTGACTTAACTGACACCACCTGACAGTGGTCCCGTTCTAGACTGGCTGAATAGAACAGGTCCCACCCTGGGAGCTCCGCCGTCGTGATCACGGACACTCCTGCGCCAGGTAAAAAACGATGCTTTGAATGCATGTAGAAGTACAAGTTTCAAAGCTTTTTTATTGTTCACTATTACGTTAGTAATACCCGTACTTACGTACGTAAGTACCCCGTGAGGTCTCTGAATATCTTTCACAAAGTTTACTCTCATACTCGGGTGATATTGACTTAAGTACAGAAATTTGTCAACTAACGTAATAGTGAACAATAAAAAAGCTTTGAAACTTGTACTTCTACATGCATTCAAAGCATCGTTTTTTTATACACACTATAGTGCATATATCAATGTAAATCGTGTTGAAAGTTTGATGAATATCTCATATTTTACTTCCTAAATAATGAAAAATAAAAATCAGGGCTACAAGTTTTGACTCCACCCACATTAATAGATCATTTGCATATTTTAGTTAAATCAAGGAGCTGTTACGGAAGGAGATAAAGCACCTTATCCAATTTCATCTATCAGACAATGTGTGTTGAGAGTACTTTAATCTTTTTTATGGGAAAAGACTTTGATTGAAAGGTCCTTTAGTTCCTCTTTTAAGTTTCTTTGACTGAACCCTCCTAATGAGAGTTTGATCCTTTCATACTAACGTAATCCTCAAACAAAGACGTGATAGTGACAATGCTTTGAAGTCATCTGCAATGCCGACAAGTGTGAAACCTTCGTCAGTCTGTTATTCTAAACGATTGTACATGCACTTTTAAGTGATCAGATTCCTTTATTATTCTAATTTTCTCCATTAGTTAGTAACATCTCTTTTCAGCAACGAATGTTAAGTCTAACTTTTCCATATGAACTTTGAAAAAATTCCGGATTGTTTCTGAAACAGCGAAATATGTTACCATCTTCTATAATTTAATTGAAACGCTGCTGAACCCATCAGAAAAGTGAGCACTGGCGTACATTAATAGAATATTTTTTGTTTTCTTTGACGACTGGCAATATTATAGCAATAGGTGAAATCATGCCAACAAGTGTATGAGATCTAGCAGACGATAAGAACTATTGTCGTCACTTTCTAATCCCTTTTAAGTGGTCCCAAATTTTCAAGAGCACAACAACTAGGAGCTTATTGTCGGCAAGCCTGATAGTTTCAAAGGAAAGGAAAGTGATTTATCTCCTTCCGTAACGGCTCCCTGGTTAAATAGACTGGTATACTGAATAAAAGTGAATACATTTGATGACTTCTGTAGGCAGGTACGTTCTACTACATCACCAAGTTGTCTTAACGTAGGACAATCAAAATAAACGCAAAAGTATTAATTCATATGAACTTATAAAACTTGTATTGTACATCTATTACTGTCTTTAATCAATTAGTTATATCTGACATGATATGGCCATATCAAACTTTATATACATCTGGCATTGTATGTTATCATGATATAGCTGGCTTGATATGGCCATATAAAAGTTGATATCCATATGTAGCATGTTCTGTAATGAAATCATATATGGCTGAATATGGCCATATAAAACTTGATTCGCATATCAGGTTCATTTTTCCAAGTGATATCTGGCCTGATATGGCTATATAAAACTAGATATGTATATCTGGCATGATCTTGTCTCAAGTGGTATCGGACTTGATATGAAGATATAAAACTTGATATGTCTATCTAGCATGGTGGGTTACCAGGTAAATTTCTGGTTTGATATGGCCCTATAAAAATTGATATGTATATCTGGCATGGTCAGCTGGCATGTTATATCTGACTTGAAATGGCCATTTCAAAATTGATATGCATATCTGGAATGGTTGTCTATCAAGTTATATCTGGCACAATATGGCCATATAAAACTTGATATCTATTTCTGACATTTTTTTCATCAAGTTGTATAAGGCTTTATATGGCCTGATGAAAATTGATATGTATATCTGGCATGGTCATTTATCAAGTTATATCTGTTTGTCAGTCTAGTAGTTGCCGATGAAGGTCCTAGGTAGGATCGAAAATTTCAACAATAAATTTGTTTTTAATGTATTCCTGCTGTGTCAACTATCCTTTGTGTTCTGTTTGCTTATATATATATATATATATATATATATATATATATATATATATATATATATATATATATATATATATATATATATATATATATATATATATATAAGGTCAAAGTACTGCGTAGCACTTATGAAGTAGGTAGGTAAAAATGAAGTAGTAAATAGTGCTAAAAGTTTGTGAAAAATTCCACGACGTTTCGGGTTTAAACCCTTCATCAGGTGGCAAAAATGCAACTGATCGTTGACACGGCCAAACGTACAATTTAAAAATACACAATAAAATTGGGCACGGTAAAAACGGCTAGGAAAACAGACAGTGTTAAGTGGTTACCAAAAGTCAAAACAATGCAGGAATTGCTGCGTTATAACAGTTCAAGACTAACGTTCAGACCATGTGGGGACAGGGTTCCAAGTTTCATGAGTAGGCGGTTTTCGGCAGCTAGGCGGTCATGACCGGAACCTCGACACGAGATGGCCGCCGAAACCATCAAGTCACGGATCGAGCATGTTGACGGGGGATTGACCCCCCCCCCCCCACCCCCCCCCCCCCCCACCCCCCCCCCCCCCCACCCCCCCCCCCCCCCACCCCCCCCCCCCCCCACCCCCCCCCATTGTTTGTCTTTCTGGTATGAACAGGGAATTGCTATTTGGCAACTCCCTGGTACAATATGTAAAAGAACATGTAAAAGGAGTTTGCCAGTTTTGTCATTATCATTTGATATCATATTACCCGGAGATTTTTTTCCTGTTTGAATTTTTTACTACATGTTCTTCATTCAAACAGGAAAAAAACTGCTGATAATATGATATCATATGATAATGATGAAACTGGCAAAACATTGGACCAGACTGCCTGTAAGGACCTTCAATTGTTCAAAAATTTCTCAAAGGGGAATTTCTCCCCTTAGACCCCTCCCGCATATCGGTCACAAATGTGCCCCCCCCCCCCGTCGCAAGTTCCTGGCTACGTCGCTGTTTCGAGCTAAGATAGGATTGCAGATAACTATGTAGGCCTAGCATATAATATACAGTAAACAGTGTGTAATATTTAGGCCTAGACTCATGGCCTTCAGAGTTGCCAGCTAGCTGCAGTATTATGTCTGATCAACCCCCCCCCCCTCTCCACATCCCTAATGGATTTATCATTGTGTTGCGCCGAACTTTATCCGGTTTCCCTGACCAAATAAACCTAAACAAAACGGGCTCTAGTTTTTTGACAAAGTGAATAGGCGGGCGTGGGAGTACCCGAAAGAGGTATCCAAATGTTTTGCAGTTGCATTTTTTCCCATCTAACAAAGAATTCTGGTCGATAACTTAAGATATTTATACATTGCCAACAGGCAATCCCGAAAAGCTGGAAATGGATAGCACTGAACAAACACTGAAAAGGGGATTTCAAAACACACACACACACAGTGATTACACCCATACGCACCCTCGCTTACTTACCGGGACACGAGAAATGTCCCGGTAGGGGAAACACCGGAATTGCACAACAGCGGAGCTGCCAGAGATCTAGGCGATCAGAGGTGGCCGCTTGAGGGTCGGCTGCGGTGCCGTGCAAGCACGTGCAGCCGCGCGTGAGAGCTCGTTGCAGTGACGGAATTTTCGGGCAGCTACGCCAGTTTCGAGCCGCGCGTGAGCTAGGAAAGACGTGCGAGAGCGGAGCCCTCCGCCAAGACCACGTGTCCCGATAAGGACATGCTGGTGAGTGCACAATGCAGCGCAGCACCAGACTGCCACTGTTCTGATTATACTGAGTAACCTGACCTGTGTGCTAGTCCAATGTACTATATCCCCATTGACCAAGTCAGGTTAAAGAACCACTCACTAGCTCAAATAAGAAAGTTCAACCCATAACAAATAAGTGTATGGACTCGCTGGATGAATGACTTTTTCCAATGAAATATTTTTTTTTCAATGAGAGTAAACAACCTAAAAATAGTTTGAAATAAATGAGTTTATTTAAAGAAAAAATGAAAAAAAAAGACGACAAGTTTTTTGGAGGTCTCGAAGCGAGACCGGAAAAATTTTCGTGACCGCAATGGTCCGAGACTGAGACCAAGACCGAAACCATAGGGTGTCGAGACCGAGACCGGAAAAACCGGTCTCGAGACCGAGACCGGTCTCCCGTACTTCATCCCTGCTTCAGACTATGAATAAAACTAATTACATGAGTGACGTTTAACCCCCCCCCCCCGCCACACACACATTCCTAAAGGATTTATCATTGTGTTGCGCCGAACTTTATCCGGTTTCCCTGACCAAATAAACCTAAACAAAACGGGCTCTAGATTTTTGACAAAGTGATAGGCGGGCGTGGGAGTACCTGAAAGAGGTATACTAGTTGCGATAAGGAAAATTTTTTTACCAAAATAATTCTTCGAAGAGGAGTAACGTCACGCTGTGACCACAAGTTAACAATTGATTTTAAGCGTGACAGTTTTGGAATGAAATTGAGACGGAAGAGATTATCATCCCCCTTCTTTAATTTAAAGTTATTCCCAAAAAGAGTGATTTGATCCGTAGTCCAATTCATCAAGTACTTATCCGTGAACGGGGTTTGATACCCTTTAACTGCCTAGAGGAAATATATCAGTTTTATCATAATTAACAGTTAAGCCGGCGCTACACTCAAGAAGTCGAAAAATTCTGCCAATTTCAATCAAATCATTTTCACCACCTCTCAGAAAGAGAGACTTATCATCAGCATACCATCATTACCATACGCATTTCACTATCACCAATCTTATACCTCGAATAATGTTACTACTTCTAATTTTCAGGGCAAAATTTTCGACAGATAAAATGAAAATATATGGACTTAGGGGCAACCGTGTCTTACCCCTCTTAAACTGTTCAAATGGTAAATAATGAGAGGAAAAGCCATCATTGCAAACACAAGCGGACGAGTTAACATACAAGGTTCGAACCCAACGTATAAAATTATTGAATTTGAAAAAGTGAAGAGTCTTTAATACAAACTCCCACTCCAATTTATCGAATGCTTTTTCAAAGTCAACAAAGACCATAAGCCCAGGAATACACATTGCATCACAATAATCAACCATATCTAGAATACATTTTCGCTAATAAATGTCCCTGTAATAAAACCCGTATGGTTTGGGTTGATCAATTTACAAATAATGTGTTTAATTTGTGAGGCCAAGGCTTTTAAACAAATTTTGTAGTCTACAAAAGCTTAATGGACGGATTGTTTTTACAAAAGTGAGGTCTTAATCGGGTTTTGGCAAGAGAGTAATGATACTACGTACCTGCTTGTGGGATAAGTTACCTAAAGGCAAAATTTAGACAATTCACGACCAAGTTGGCAATATCGGGCCAAAAGAATTCGTAGAACGACTGTTTAACCGTCAGTATCTGGACTTTTTGTCTTTGAAAGAAAATAGGGAGGTTGTACACTCCTCAATAGTAAGCTGACCTTCACAAACGCTAGCATCATCATTAGTGAGGCAATTGGGGCAATGAAGATTATCTAAAATTAAGAAATCAGAGCAACCCACACCATGGTAGACCTCTCATAAAAATTACTCAGGTCATGTAAAATGTTCCTGATTCATAACACACTGTCCAGAGGCCTTCGTAAGCTTACGGATTACACTTAAAGATATGTGACGGTTTTCTAAATTTAAGAAACACTTCGTATTTTTTTCTCTCCCTGCTCAACTCACCGTGCCCTGGAACGAACAATTATCCCTTGAAGTTTAAAGTTATACACAGAGTCAAGCTTAACCCGAACATCATTCAATTTCTATAAAATTTCAGGAATCTGTAACCTGCAATAAATTCTATCCAATTTAGCAATTTCTTTTAACAAATCCTCCTCTTGCATTTTTACGAGCAGCAGCTTTCTTCTTTCTTTATCTACAACACTATAGTCACGAATTTTATATTTAAGGTATTCCCAAAGCTGGGATGGATTTTTATCGTGGTAATCATTGATGACTCTTGTAATAATTCACTTTATGTTAGTAGTGTGCTCTGAATAAGTCAGTAATAAACTATTCAATTTCCAAAAACCAGACCTCTTCTATTGTATAAACATCTAACTCTAAAATTAAGTAATAATGGAGTGGTCTGACATTGTGTAAATCTTCCAGTGAAAACTGATCATTCCGACAAAAATCTTGTTATAACTGGAAATATGCTGTGTCGATACACCTATTTCAGTTAATACTGCATGGTAACTTTAATTTGTTTTTCGTCTGTTTTAATCCGTTTTGTATTCAAATTGTCAAGAAAGTACCGTACTTTTTTAAGCATGTTTTAATGTTTAGTCAATGGCCATTTTCCTAAATGGCGTAAATTTTTGACAGAAAAATATTTTTACCTTGCATTGACGGGATTCTGTCAAGCATTTCAAGTACGGTAAAAGACTGTAATTTTTTACGCCGATATCTCCTAAATGTGTTGTAAATGGCTTCCAAAAAACACCGTATTTTAACGAAGAACAGCTATTTTTAGGTAACTTTCCCTGCATGACGACGCTACCATTAACAAAAATGGTTCGGTACTATTAACGAAAAAAGTTGGTCAGATCTACGGAGCGCAGTATACTAGGCACAGGCGTTCAGAGCAATATATATATATATATATATATATATATATATATATATATATATATATATATATATATATATATATATATTTATATATATATATATATATATATATATATATATATATATATAGATATATATTATATATATATAATATATATTATATATATATCTATATATATATATGAATACTCCACCACTTGAAAGTTGGTAAATTGCCTGCTCGTAATCGAAGAAGTACCGTTATTTTAGCTACGGATCTAATCTGAGCGTTGACGTAGTAGCATTGGCTCTACAGTCTACGCGTCATGCAGGTAGAATAGTCTAACGTTATTCAATCACCAGTACAACAATTATGAATAGGCCTATGCCGAAGTCGTAAGTAAAGGACTGTGTATGATTGCACGCCTACAGTTAACTACGACTTGAGGAAATAGCAGGGATCGGCCGTCTGTGTGTTGGTGGAAATTTTCTTCCATCTCACAGCAAATTATAGACCTAAAATCTGAATTTAGTAAGCTACAATACTTTTCTTCTCCAAATCTTGCAGGAGTATTGCAGATGTTTGTGAACGTATATGTTCTGTGACCTAGCTTTCGCACTTAAAAACACCCCAATGAAATAATGGTACTGTCTTTATTTCGTTCTGTCAACGTTTACTCAGTTTCGCGAACACTTCTGCTATGCGCTTTTCCATAGTAACCGTGCCGATATAGAAGTTAAACTTTGTGACAAAGTTGCGAAAGTGCCGTGAGATAAGAAGTCCAGCCTATATCTAATACCAGGGGTAATGTTCGAGTCAGGGGCGCAAATCCCGGGGGGCAAGGGGAGCATTTGCCCCTCAAGTGAAAAAGTAGGGGGCCAAACCCTAATCCCCCCCCCAAATGTGAATAGCAATACTCATTTTTATTTCGCTGCTTGGTCACTTTTGACATCCCTTTGATAACAACACATGACAACAATACAATTATAGGCTATAACTGACTTAGTATTTGAATGTCTGTTGACCAGGGCCGTATGGAATATCATCTGAAGCTGAAACCCGGCACAGACGAATCAATTTTCAGTCGAAAACACTTACGACATGTCTTAGTTATACCTTCACTTCGTTTCCTAATCTAGGCCAGGGCGATCTATCTCTGCATTTTGTGCCCCGGTTCGTGAAGCACATCAGTAGTATTAATTAACTTTGTGCCCTAACCCTTTTGACAAGTGTAAATGTTCTAAAACCCAGGAACCTTTACACTAAAAACTTCCGTTCGAAATAATCTTTCTGCAGCTTCTGAAATACTAAAACCTAGAAGCTTCCAGGGGCCCTAAGGTGGGCCCCTGAACCCCACCCACGAGGGCTTCGCGCTTCGCGCTCGCGGTGCACGGTACGCGTTCACAGTTTAAAATCCACACGTACACCATATTCGTTTTCGCCCCCTCACTCTCAAACAGAGATTTGCGCCCCTGGTTCGAGTTCCATGAGTAGGGTTTCTCTCCCGCCAAATGTCAATCAAGTCAAAGGTAGACATTCAACTGATGCACTCATCCCTCGCCTTAAATTTTGTCATCGAGTTTCCTTCTATTTTATCTAAATTTAATTTAAACACAAAGTTTAAAATCATCCTCTATGATAACATTACTAGTATTAAATTTATGCACACTAGAGGACAACACGTGTCATCAATGTCGGGTCCGTAGACCAGGGAATAGCAACTCCCTGCGTAGACATTGGCAAGAGTGAAAGTCTTATCCAAAAATTGGCTTAAACAATAAATGCATCTGTATCTTAATCCATGGATTAAAAAACATTCGCTTTTTATAGGGGATTATATCCCTGACTAACCAATAAACCATGACAGAGAACTTGCACACCCCATTCATTCCTCCAGTAAGATGCATCCCTCTCTAAGCAGTGGGTTTGTTGTAAAAGAAAATGTCACCTGGATGAGAATAAAGAAACACAAAAAGTACTCTTATTTTCTTGGCCTGCCTAATCCCCCTGAAGTTATAAATGCAACGCTTCATAAAAGACATTGAGAAATCTTACATACTATACCCACTGTACACGATGCCATATTGGAAACGATTGATTGTACACTAACGTATGTAAGACAAGCCAGTGATCCCGTCATGAAAACATAACATATTTGGGTACAAATTCCTAATAAAAAGCAATAACAGAGAAGATGATGACTGCCACAGAGACATGTCACACGAATCCTCAAAGGGTCATGGAAACAGTTACCTCTCAGTTGGCATACTATTGTTGGGAATCATAGGGCTTTCCTGCTGAACCCCTCCATGCAACATTGTAGAAACAAAGTTTGCTTCTATTTTGGTGCAGCTCTTGTACTTGCAGACGCCATTTTCTTTTTTCTTGAGGTCCTGTTTCATTAGGTTCCCCACGATATAAAAGTCCTTACCTGCAAGGGCTCTTCTAGCGGTTTGTAAGATCTGAAACTTATATTGATAGAATGTGACCTTGACAAGAAGGTGCCTCTCTCTCTCTCTCCCTTCCACGAATCTGCCATCCAGATGGGCCCTCTCAATTCTGCAGGTAGAATGCCCACCTCCTCCAAAACTGCAGTTGCTAAATTTCAGCTGTTTTCACCTTAATGAGACTTCAAGTTTACAATTCTAATGTTATTGCGTCGTGAGAATCGCTCCTGCTTATTGATCATGGCGTCATGTACTCTTTTTCCCTCCTCTAATTTTTCAACTCGTTGCTCAATAGTAAGATAACGCTCTATAGGGTTATTATTTGTACCTTCAGTTCTTCAACTGATTTTCTCAAATCTTGTACTGCTTGTCCAAATTCAACCTTTATCTTCTTGAGTTCCTTCGAAATATTTCTCATGGCTGTGTCCACCGTTTTGTTGAATTCTTATATTTTTGAAAGGTCTTCGTTAACGTATTCGGAGTCATCGCCTAGGCTGCTGTTGACTATTGAGTTGTGAACTAGCAGTGGTTGGTGTGGCTTGGACAGCAAATTGTGACCTTTTTTCCTTTCCAAACTGCCAACTGGTCGTCCTCTTTTTTGACTTTTTGAGGCCGACACAGAAGGAACTAGACGACAACACCAAAGCAGACAAACTTTTAGCTGAAAAGGAGTGGTGGAACGTATTCACAAGGCAAAATTTTCACGAGCCCTTAAAAGCACGCCATACGCCGTACATTTGCTCGTCGCTTATTCCCAGGGCTGTTACGTCCGAGTCCGGACTCGGACTCGATTCCGGACTCAATCGAGTCCGTTTTTCTAAAAAAGTGGAATTGGTCAAGAATGGGCTGCAGATGGACGCGGACCGGAAGCCGATTCCACAAAAATGAACGTTTCATAAATGTTACTTAAGGCTACATTGTTATTGGTGCACAGTTTAACAAGTGAATGGTCACAAACAGTCAGCTTAAATACATGGTAAGCCAGAGTATGAACTTGACTGGTATAAAAACCCGTTTTAATTAGAAACAGACACTCATCACCTCAAGTACATTTTTGTTGGGCCATCAGACTTTTCAGTTGGCGACTGCTCTTTGTTTGACAAGTTAGAAAATTCAAAAAGATCCAACGTACCTCACATTTCACACAATGCAGAGAGCATGTTCAGACTACACTTTAGAGCCTTGCATGATCACCAAGACATGTTCTTAAGAAATAAATTAGGTTTGCGTCTACACAAGGAGGAGCTTAAGACATTTTGGGAGGGGCTAGAATATCATAGTTGAGAGAATTGGAAGTTTCTGGGAAGACGAAATTTTCCCTTGAACTGTAGATGCAAAATGGTACAAACAACATTTGTACGAGATACTACATTGTCAAATGGCCGGACTGGCTGATGGAACCGCGAATGGCTCGGGAGGGTGGCCACTGGAATCGAAATTGGCCAGGAATCGGGTAGATTGGACTTGGATACAGCCCTGATTATTACCCCAGCATGACGGTTTTTGGAAGTTTCTGTCAGAAAGGTGCCTAGGTGAAATAGGTCTGTTGAGGACTTCGACAAACAATATTACAATTCTGCTAGTAAGCTTCAAGATGCAAGTAAATGCAGCGACTTTGAATGAATGACAACTTCCAGAGCTATTTTACCAGTGTTAGTTAGTAAATGGTACTTGAGACTAAACTGAATAGAAGGACCGTGTGGATCATGGAATTCTGCGTACGTGACATATGCAGGTTCAAGCGTCTCGACAGGTTTAAATAATTGTACAAATAGTTGACTTGTTTGTTCGTTTGTTCGCCTTTGACTTGGAACCAGTGAACGGTAGCTGAATTTTTTTCATGCACGATTCATCGAACTTTTATAAAAAAAAATTAACTCTTTCAATTCTATTCTCATGGGTTCCTAAAAGTTTATCATGACCACACACAGTCTAAATGTTATTGTAAAAGCAGGGAATTCAAATTCATGATCCCTTTTAAACAACAGGAAAGAACACGCTGCAGGCACACAGTTTACCCAAGGATTGTTCAAGCGAAATATTCAGAAATTATTCCGTTTTCATACGTGGGGGTTAAGTGCCGTGTATAACAACAGAATCTAACCTTTTACGCTATACTTTATTTGTGTGCATTGCCACGAAGTGTTTAGCATGGGCGTTTTCCTGCTCAAACGTTCCCGAAACTAACGATAGCTCAAAACTCCGTCGGCACGTACTAAACTACTTAAAGCTTACATAATGCTACACAAAAGTCAATAGCAGGATCCATGCTCAAACGATTTTGTAAAAAATGACATTTGAAAATCAAAAAGTGTATTACCGTTTAAACGTCTACAACTTTTCATCAAACTGCACTTGCGTATAGGTGTTACCAGCGTTTAGACACCTATTGTATTCTTGGCCGTATAGCAAGCTTTTATCTCTTACAGCCTAGGCAATTAACGCCTAGCAAAGTACTTGGGTAGACTACTCTGCACAAATGGAGGTAACGAAAACGGGCAGTTCCAAATTTGTGCAGTACACGAAATCGGTCTTTTATAATAGAAGTACTAGTGCCATTTACAGCGTAGTAAATACAGTCTGATTAGGGCTACCGATACATGTTCTTGGGCTAAGGGTAGGCAAAACACAGTGCATGACCCTTCCTAAACAGTAATGCTTTTGCAGCCACTCGACACGACACTGAAAGAAATTTTCAGTTTCCATAATTTTTCTGTAGCTTTTTTTATGAGTTCATGAAGATACTTGAACAAAAGTATGGTCAAAGGGCGGGGACGAAGGACTTTCTCCCCCTAGTTTCAAATGACGAAAAGACAAACATGAGGCCAGGGTCGCAATTTACACCAATTAATTTAAAGCGGAGGGCCTCCTCCCAAGAATTTAAGATACCCCTTCCTACAGAACATTCTTATCACAGACCTGCTCTCAACTGTGAAAAGCAATAACGCATTGAAAAGGAAACATTTTTCACCTGAAACATTTAAACATGACAATATGATTCCACAAAACTGACGGTCGTGAGAGTGTCTGGCAATGAATAAGAAGGATTTGTCCTTCCCTGCCACATTATTTCATGGATTTCTTAGCTTAAGGTTGACTGGTACTGGGCATATTTTGACACAGGTGTATCTTCAAAAGTACACCTTTGTCAATAATATTATTGAAAAAATCAGCTAGGACACACCTCGTTTATGAGCTCTGTTTTATGAATAGATAGATTTTAGGCTGACGGGCATTTTATTGGTTTGTACGACTGCGTCTTCTGTGGGATCAGCTTCTCATGAAAATTGCTCAGATACAAATAAATAATGGGGAAACAGTAAGTGCTTTCAAATTGGCTATTTGGCTGAATCTCCTAATGATCCCGAGAAAACGCTGAAGTCTTGGTTGTATCTTCACTCTTGAATGGCATGGGAGTTTGCTTCAATCAGAGGTTACACAATCAATCCGCCAGTAATGAAACTTGAAGTCCTGATCACAGGTAAGGGAACATGTCATTGATCTCGTCTTTTACATAATACAAAAATGACACACACTGTTTCCTTGTTAAACATGGATTTAGCAGAGTGATTGTTATCATACAAAGAAATTCTTACTAAAGTTCCCCTTTAAAATTCACATGCGATTAACATGATGTAGAGTATGTCTTGCTTTTAGTCCCAGCTTTTTTTTGGAAAAAATTAAAAAGAAAACAGAGCAAAAGGTGTGAAATGTATCATTACATCTCAGAAAAGTCTGCAACGATGATATCATTTACCGGTACATTCCTGGGCACACTTTTCTCCTAAAATGCTGAGCTTCTGTGGTAGCTGAGAGTTATCTTTTTGCATTAGTTGTGCCAAGTTCCTTTCTATTAATTTTTTTCCAAAAGTATAGCTCCTCACACTTCATAGTGTATCACAAAATTTAAAACTCTTCACAGAACTTTGTGTACACGTCTGTGGTGACACTGAGCCTGAGAAAACTGCTGCACTCATTTGGTGGCTATATGACAGCTCCCCAAATTCTCACGGTACCAGTTTTGAACTGAATTAAGCAACTTCCAGTCAATCACTTACTTCACATCTCACTTGGCCATGAAACACTGAGTGTTAGGGACACAAAATGAAATCTCTCAAAATGAAACAGTTCATTAATACCTTGGAAGAAACACGATGTGTGCAGCAATGCCAAAAATAATGAGCCTTTAAATCAGGATATATTGGCGTAAATGGTTGAAGCAACCAGTTTAAAAAATATCAACCGTACGGTGCCTAAACCTAGCCTACGACCAGGACACAGCAGCAATAATATTCGTGGAACTAGCATACAGCCTCCTACACACTAAATTAAAGGTAAGATCTCGGGCAAAAGCTGGTACCCAAATGGAGCGAAAGTTACGTCACCACGAAGTCATGGTAAGGGAATGAATTTGATGTAAAATTAGGGACTAAACTTTTTGTTTTTTTCGGTATGTAGCCGCTCGTAGGCCCACTCTGAGTTATCGGGTTTGCAAAGATAAGTTCCTCTTGTAACATATTATCGTGTAGAGGAGAATCGGCTTTATGCAAAAATTGCCTAAAATTGCCTGTTTCTTGAGGCAAAATAAATTGCTTTTGACACTAGGTTTTGGTCAAATCTGGATCTGGATACCGCTCATTAATTTATATAACTTACCAGAGATACGTCATTTCGAAATCGGGATTTTCTGCGATCATACCTTGTAACCCTTTACGAGCAACTGCACATCGTTTTCAGCCATCTTGTCAGCAATTGATGAACTGAGTTGGCTCTAAGCATAAGGGAAATAACCGCGTGATGTCATGGATTTTGGAAGCATCCAGAATCTTTTGTGCTACCATGGAAGTACTACCTCGTACTTCCATGGTTCTACCGATAGAGTGACCTTCGCGGTATTCTTATGATCTTCGAAGGTAATCTGATGGGCCTGCTAGGAGGGTTGTCCTTGAGTTAAAATTTATGGGCTTACATTAGGGGAGATGTGTGCCCTGAAGCAGAGTTTGGACTGTTGACAATTCACTGAAAAGCAGCTGTCATCACAGATTAACTGGCTAGAGACAACTCTGACAATTGATTTTCTCTTTACTTTGGAAGAAAACTATATCATCTTGAAATTACAGGCATGAAACTCTCAGCAGAATGCAGCATGTTTTACGTACGACTCTGTAATATCGCAAAATGTATAACGCAATTTCTCCACGGTTCACATAAGTAAGAAAACTACTACTAAGGCATCACAAAGAGTCAGAGAATATAGTATATGTACAGTTCGACCAAAGTGGACGATATAATATTTCAACACACCTTCTCACTTTGCAGGCGGAATGTTTAACTAGCTCTTTGACTTCAGCCATCTCCGCTCAGCTGCTAATTTTTGTCACCCATGTAATCTTTTTTGTTATCATGTCTTCTACCATCTCCTCGGTTTTACAATATTCAAGCTTTACGTTTCCTCTCTGGACATCTCAAGTTGACGGATGAAATGATACTTAAATTAATGTCTATGTGTTTGGATCTCCCATGGAACTGGGGATTTTTGACCATGTGAATGGAAGACTGGTTATCATCAAAGATATCAGTAGGATTGAGGTAGGTTTAACCTCTTTAAGATCTTAAACTGTGAGTCTGCATCATCAGAAAGTGGTTCCTAGTCATTGGGAGAATCAATTAATGTATCGTTTTGTTCTGGCTCATCATGCTCCTTTTCAAGCCCATCTCGACTTGTAGAGGACTCATGGCACAGTTGGGAATAATACAGCCGGATATCACTTTTGTCTCTGTTTCCATAGCCCAGGAAATACATTTCATTACCTTTGATGTCAAGTTTCTGATCGGTCATCTTTGGCTACATGAGCATATACACCCAAATATTCGAAGGTCAGACTTTGTGTTTTTACCTGTTCGTGCTTAAAATTGTGTCATGCCTGAAAATGCTTTGGAACAAACTTCGATTTCTTAGGTAAGCATCCGCTGATAAACCGTCCGCCCAAAACGTTGTGGTAGCTTTGAGACAGCCAGCATTGATCGCACTGTTTCAGCAAGCGTTCGCAGATTTATCCTGTCAGCAAAAGCATTTTGCCTTGGTGCGTCGCGCACAGTGAGCTCTTGTCTAAACTCCTTATATTTTCAGGTAGTTTTCGAATTCTGCTGACGGGTATTCACCAAATTATGTCTGTGCGCAAAGCTTTCAGTTTGTGGCCTGGCCGATTTTTCTCCAGAGCTTTCCGCTCGAAAAATCGTGTAAAAACTTCCTCTTGCGCTTACGCACATTTGACACCCATAGGTACGTGTCTAGCTGTCCTCAATGAAAGTCATAAAAAAACTCCGCAACTCCATAGACTGTGTATTCATCTTACCACAGGACATCACGGTGAACCAAGTCAAGTGGCTCTCTCGATCAGTGCTGGTTGGCAAACGGACCGCGATGTACTTTCCTTCTCCACACGGTTCACCAGAAATCAATGTTCTAATGATGAATCTAGTGAAACAATCAACCAACGTGTCCTGAGCCAACTTTTGAAAAACTTTGTGCCCCAGGTGACCAAAAACGTGAAGCCAGCATAGTTTTCTTTTTCACCTGACTTGCCCTGTTTGTTGTAACTGCATTTGCCCTTGATTGATGGTTTAGCACATTTAAGTAGTCACGGCTCCCCCCCCCCCCTCACCCCCAGTGCGCTATTTGGTCGCCAACATCTGGTTGCCATCCAATATTTCACAGTTCTCCTCTGCGGTTAATCCGGTAATCTTTCCATAGGTCCTGTTGCGTTGAACCATGCTAAGTACAGTGTAAGCCAGATTCGAAACATATGGCACATTGTGTAGTTTGTTTTTCTTGTGCCCTTTGAAAAGGCTCCAAAGAAAGGAAAACTCCTTAACCTACCGCTTGCAATTCGGTGGCCATCACCCAATATGACTTCTGCTGGGGTTCCTTTTTTCGGTTTAAATTTATCCCCAAAAAATTTTGCCCCTCCCCTTTATTTCTTATTACACCGGATACCTTTCTGGCCCAAAAAAAAACGTGAAAATTTTTAAGTTTGAGGGGGGTTGAATCCCCACGTTTCGAAGTGGATTTCCTTTCCCACAAAAACCCAAAATTTTTTGCCAAAAAACCTTTTAAATTTTTTTCTAAAACCCCTTTTTTTCAGTTTTTTTTTTTGGGTTTTTCCCAATTTGTTTCCCGAAAAGCTTTAAATTTTTGGGGACGATTTAGCGGGTTTTTCCGCCTCTAATAATTGTAAAAACTTTTTTTTTTTGGCTCAACCCCCTAATTTTTGGGAACTGTCCATCAAGGGAAAGGGAAAAAAACCCCCACTTTCCCAAAAATGTTATTTTTTAACACAACATCCTTAACATCACTTTTTCTAAAAGGGGCTTTTTATTTCTATGGATTTTTTCCTTTCCCCCCTTAAGAAAAATTTAAAAAAAAAGGCATCTTTGAAGAATAAAATTTCCTTGGGGCCCAAATTTTAAAAACCCTTTTGGCCCCGGGCCCCCCCCCCCCTTTAAATTTTTTTTTTAAAATGATTAAAAAGTTTTCCCCCCTGTTTAATAAAAACCCTTTATTTTGAGTTTTCTTTTTAATGTTTTCGGGTTTTCCCCCCAAAGTCTCCCCTTCGGGTCCCCAAAAATTTTGGGGGCATTCCAAATTTCAAAGTTTTGGAAATTTCCATGTTACTTTTCATTGTAGCCAGGTGAATCCCTTTTCAAAAAAGGGCCCAATGTGGTGTTTTTGTTTTTTTTTTTCCGGAAAAGGCACAAAAAAAAAAAACCAACTACAGTGCAAAAACCCGTTACCTCCTAACCGGGTTTTGCAGGTTCAATTCAAAAAATTTTAATTTTTACCCGAAAAGGTTGTTTTAGATTTTAAAAATTGGCTCTTTGATTTTTTTTTCAACCCGGGTTACACCTCCCAAAGCTTGGGGAAATTTTTTAAAAAATTTTGTTTTTGAAAAATTTTCCGCATGAAACGGGAAATTTTTTGTTGGCTGTTTTCACCCAAAATTTTGCTAAATTCAATTTTTCCCCCATCCCTCTTTTTAATTACACCTTTTTACAATTTTTTTTTGTGGCTTTCCGGAAAATCCTACTCGGGTTTTGAAGTGAAACGGGCCGGGGCCCAACCCAAACCCTTTTTTCAAAATAAAATTTCAAAATGAACCCGCAAAATTTAAAACCATTTATAGGGCATTTCCTACCCCGTCTTCAAAAGGTGAAAATTCCACTTGTCTTTTTATTTTTAAATTAAAATACATTTATTTTAAGTAAATTATTAAAAAAAAATAAGGGAATTTTTTTTTAAAATATTATATTTTTTTTCCTTGGGGGAGTTTTGGGTTAAAAGCTCCAAGGGAAAAATTTTCGGGAAGATTGAAACAAACTTTTTTATGGTTCGTCTCGCCTTTAAAGTTTTAAAATAACCAATTCTTCAGTTGTCAAATTTCGTAGTTTTAAAGAAAAGGGTTCCTTTTAAACAAATTTTTTTTTTAACGTTGCATTTAAAAGGTTTTATACTTTTTTTGCACACAACGTATCCCAATTTCCCCTTTGGGGGAAAGAAATTTACCCTGTACCCCCAAAAAAAACTGGGCAAATTTCGGGCCAACAATTGGGGAATTTTCTTTTTTATTTTAAAAAAAACTTTTAATTTTGGGGGCAGAATTTCCCGGGGCAAAAAAGCAACTTTTTAAGTAAATTTTTCCCATCAACACCCACTTTTATTTTCCTATAAAAATTAACATTTTTGCCTTTTAAAACGTTTCCCAAGGTAAATTTTTAAAGGGCCTGACACAAATTTTTTTAAAAAAATAAGCAGAAAAATTCCTTTTCTGGAAAAATTAAAAGGTAATGTTGGGGTTAAAGGGAATCTTGAGCAACTCCCTTTATTTTTAATTTTTTTTTTTTTTTTTTTGGGTTCTTTTTTATTAACCCAAAAATTTTTGAATAACTTAAACCCCCTTTTAATCTGAAGGACCCGTAAATTGTTTTTAAGGGTTAATTTTAAAAGGCCTCGGGCTTGTTTTTTACCGGGCTGTTCAAACATTCCCTTTCTTTAATTTTAGAATTGGTTTGTGAATTTCAAACTTTTCCCCCTTGGGCTAAAAAGTGTTTTTTTAACTTTTTTCTGATTAAAAATTTTAAAACTTTTCAACATGATTTTAAAAATTTTTTAAAAAGACTTTGGTCAACCCCAAAAATTTTTTAAATAAAAAAATTTCCGGGGGGGGGGGCAAAAACGTTTTTAATTTTTCTACCATACTATTGTTTCCCGATTCTGATACGTCCTAAAGGCCGCTTTTCAAAAAAATTGCCTTTTGGATTTTGGCCCCACCCTAAAATGACTTAATTTAAAAAAGGACCGTTTTTTTTTGGGGTAAAGAACACTAAAAACCCCGATGGTAGGTGCTATTGCCTTTAGCCCCTGCATGACCCTGATAAAACATCCCAAACTAAAAGCGACTGCCCCCCCCATGGCAAATATTTTAAAGGGAATGTACGTGGTTCTGAATTGAAACCCCCCCCAAACTGATTTAATAAAAATTGTTCCATCGCCGGGGGAAATGTTGGGTTAAAACGAATACTTTTAAAATTTTCATTGTTTACCCATATTTAAACCCTTCACTGTGTGACAATTAAAATTTTCGGGCTAAAAAGTAAAAAAAAAAGCAATTTTTTAAAAAGGTTTTAAAAAAAACCCACTTAACAAAAATGTTTTGGGGCTTTAAAAATAAAAACCAATCGTTATTTTAAACTGTGGAACCCAGTGTCCCTTTAGATCATGAGGAGCTATTTTTTCATTTGAAAAATACCTGATATTGGTTTGTTTTTAAATTGAAGTCCAAAAGCAACTTTTTTTAAATACCCCCCCTTTAAATGTTACTACTTGCCCTTTTTTTTAAAATATTAACCTGATAATATGCCCCCAAATGTTAGCATAGAAAATACATGCGGTTATGTGAAGTGGCTTTTACATTTTTTCTGGGCTTTGTTTAAAATTTTCATCGCTACTTGGTGAGCTGCAGTGAGAACCAGTGGGTTTAAATCAGATTTGAAAATTAAAAAATTTGCAGATCCCACGTAAATAATCATGCTAAAAATGATTTAGACTATGCGAGTCGCTTTTAATTTGACTGTTTTTGCCAGGGTTAGCTACCGACTTTTTCCGTGCACATAGCCCCCTACGTACATTTCGCGTTATGGGCCTACGATAGTGTACCGCCACATGGGCCCCCTCCGTTCGTCTTGTAACTGCCGTGCCCCGACTCATTGAGAGCTTTAAAGGTGCCAAAAGGGTAAAAGGATAGAAGAAAAATTTTTTTTGAATAACCGCGAGCTGTTACGCCCTTCTTTAAATCGGGGCAATTTTATGTAGTGCAAAACACAAAAACTTTCGTAACGAGCGAAATTCCATCTTTTCCCAAAACTTTCCTTTGAATTGACCAAAGTACTTTTTGTCTTTTTTTAAGGGGTTTTCAGTTTTGAAATTTAAAATATTTTTTCTTGTGGGATATTAGGCTTAAAAAACCACTTTGTTTAGTTTCATTAGTATTCAAAACCTTATAACTTCACAAAACGTCATCAAAAAATTAAAGGAAAGAAGCTTTTTTCGATCACCGCGGAATGACTTTTTTTAGGTCCTTTTATTTGTAATCACTCATGTTGGATGACATTTTGTCGACCCTTCTATGGATATGAAAGAGGCAGTATGTGTGGTTGAAAAGGTTTGGGTTTAATTAAAATAATTTAGCCCGTTTAAAATTGTCGAAGAAATGGTGATTAATGGGGTTAATGGGATGCTCATAGATTCTCCTCTTAACTCAACAAACTTTTACGCTTTATAATTCGTAGCCATGACGGCCCAACCCCCCTTGTTTTCATTTGGGGGATAGCTCGTCGGGCTTTGACTTTGCAAGGCTGTGGGAGTGAAACCAAGACAAATAGCGTTTAGTCATAGAGAACTAATGGTGTGTGCCCCCTGGAGATTGTCGAAAAAGTCTGTTACCGCCGAGAGTTCTGTCTGTAATTTCAAGATAATAAATTCAGCTTTAAAGTAATAAAAAATTAAATTGTAAACCCGTTCTACCGTTGATGTGATACGGGGTTTTTCAGTGCCTCGCCAAGGTTATGGGCCCGGGAATACGTATTGGCCCAAAAGTCATGGACCTTGAACTAACAGAATTAGCAACAAATTTTTTCCTAACTGGGAAAACTTTTTCGTAAACTACTGCACATTTGAAACAAAACTAAAAGGGGCCGTCATTTTCCTTGAATGGCACGATTCGCGCATGAAAATACAGTCCCCGAATGGCTCCATGAAAGAGGGACTGGGAGCATAGTTAAGGCTAAAAAGCTCCCCCCCTCAAGTGAGGCACAGAATTATAACTAGTTTGTTCAAAAAAGGGGCGGAGCTTTCGCTATCATTTTACGTACGGGAAATAAATCTTTATTTTTGTATTTAAAATGGGAATCCAATGCCCCATTTGAGGAACTCTATTCACTACTTTTTGAAGACGGCACTCAGGAAATCGCATGAAAGGGAAAATGGTTAAAAACGGCTCTCAATTTATTGGAGGTCCAATCAGGAAAGGGGGGTGTTGTCCCCTGCTTCCCTGTTTTCCACTTCGAAAACTGTTTTTACGGCATTTGGGAAAACCCGATGTTCCAAAATAAAAATGGTAACTGAAAGTGTTACATGAAGAAAAAAAAATTTGGGTGAAAATGTAAGGGCGAACAGGCTATGGATATGAGCAGCGAACAAAAAAAAAGTCCCAGAATGTTACAACGCGGAAATTTTGAAATATTCAAAAAAATTGTACAGAATCTGCCCGCAAAGAAAGGTTAACCCAGGCCTTAAAGAAAAACATGTCAGGCAAAGGCTAACAATGTAAAAGCAAAACGTGGTCCCCTTCCCCAGGTTAATAATGAAAACCGTTCGTGAAATGATACCCTGACAACGCCGCAGAAGTCATTTGGGGATGACACGATTGCAAGCGGGGTTAAGGGTTTCCTTTCTTTTGCCTTTTAAAAGGGAAAAAGAAAAAAACAAACTCCCAAAAGTCCCATATTTTTCAAATCTGTTTTACCCCTTTTACATGTCAAAAGCACAGACTATGAAAGATTACCGGATTAACGGGGAGAACTGTGAAATTTGGGATGCAAACCAAAGTTGCGCCAGAAGAGCGACGGGGGGGGGGGGGGAGCCTGACTATTTAAAATGCAAAACCATATAAAGGGGGCAAATGCATTTAAAGGGGTAAAAGTCGGGTGAAAAAAAAACTATCGGGCATTCACTTTTTGGTCCCGGGGGGACAAAGTTTAAAAAGTTGGCAAAGGACGGGGTTGATTGTTTCACTATGATCATCATTAGACTTTGATTCTGTGAACCGTGGGGAGGGGAAAAGTACATCCATCATTTCCAACCGCACTTCGAGAGAGCCCTTGATTGGGTTACAGTGATGTCTGGTAAGATAATACAGTCTTGGAGTTGGGGAGTTTTTTATGACTTTCTTGATGACAGTACACGATACCTAGGGGTGTATGTGCTAAAGGAAAAGAGGAAGTTTTTCCCGATTTTTAGAGGGAACTCTGGTAGAAAAATCGGCAGGCCAAAAAACTAAAAGTTGCGCACGACAAAGTTGGTGAATCCTCAGCAAATTGAAACTACTAAAAAATAAAAGGGATTTGACAGAGCTAACTTGCCGCGACCCCAAGGCAAATGTTTTTGCTGCGGGAAAAATCGCACGCTTGCGAAAAGTGCGATAAATGCGGGCTGCTCAAAGCTCCACAAATTTTGGGCAAAGGGTTTTATCAGGATGCTTACCAAAGAAACAAAGTTTGCCCAAAGCATTTCGGGCATGACACTTTTAACACAAACGGGTAAAAACCAAAGTCTACCTTCGAAATTTGGGTGTATATGCTCATGTACCAAAGATGACCACAGAACTTGCCCAAAAGGAAAGGGAAAATGTATTTCCGGGGCAGGGAACAGAGAAAAAGGTATCGCTGTATTTTTCCCCAAACGTCCCAATCCTCTACGTCGAGATGGCTTAAAAAGGAGCTGATACCAGAACAAACGATACAAAATTGTTCTCCCAATGACTGGGAACCACTTTTGATGTGCAGACTCACATTTAAATTTTTTAAAGAGTAAACCCCCTCATCTACGATATTTTGATGATAACCAGTCTTCTTCACATGGTCAAAAACCCCATTCATGGGACCCAAAACACAAGACATTAATTTAAGTATATTTTTACCCTCAAAATTAGAGTCCGAGAGGAAAAGTAAAGCTTGAATATTGTAAAAAACCCAGAATGTAAAGACATGAAAAAAAAAAGGGTTACAGGGGACAAATTAAAGCGCTAGGGAGATGGGTGAAGTCAAAAAGCTAGTTAAAATTCCGCCTGCAAGTGAGAAGGTTGTTGAAATATTAATCGTCCACTTTGTCGAAATGTACTTACTTTTCTCTACTCTTTGTGATGCCTTTGTAGTAGTTTTCTTTCTTATGTGGACCCTGGAAAATTGCGTTAACATTTTTCGATATTACAAGTCTACTAAAAAATGCTGCATTCTGGGCTGAGAGTTTCATGCCCGTAATTTCAAGATGATAAGTTTTCTTCCAAAATAAAAAAAAATCAATTGCAAGGTTGTCCAGCCCTTAATCTTGATGACAGCTGCTTTTCAGTGAATTGTCAAAAGTCCAAACTCTGCTTCAGGGGACACTCTCCCCTAATGTAACCCATAAATTTTAAACCAAAACAACCCTCCTACGGCCCCTCGATTACCCTTTGAGACTAAGAATACCGCGAAGGGCCTCTATCGGGAGCCCATGGAAATCAGGTATAAATTCCATGGTAACAAAAGTTCTGGTGCTTCCAAAAACCATACATCACGCGGTTTTTCCCTATGCTTAAGCCCAAACCCTTCATCAATTGCTGAAAGTGGGTAAACATGTGGAGTTTTCTCGTAAAGGGTTACAAGGTATGTCCGAAAAACCCGTTTTGAAATGACGTACCTGGTAAGTTATTAAAATTTAAAGACGTATCCAGATCCGATTTGACCAAACCCCAGTGTCAAAAACATTTATTTTTTCCTCAAAAAACAGGGAATTTTAGGGAATTTTTTATAAACCGATTCTCCTCTACACGATAATATGTTAAAAAGGAAATTATCTTGCAACCCATAATCAGAGGGGCCCACGGCGGCTACTACCGAAAAAAAAAGTTTATCCCCCTTTTTCATCAAATTTTCCCTTACCCTGACTTCGTGGTGACGAACTTTCGCTCCATTTGGGGACCGCTTTTGCCCGGTCTACCTTTTTTTTGTGTAGGGGCTGTATGCTATTCACGAAAATTATTGCTGCTGGTCCTGGTCGAGGGTATTTAGGCACCGACGGTTGATATTTTTTTTAAATGTTGCTTTACCATTTACCCATATTCCTGATTAAAACTCATTATTTTTTTCATTGCTGCACACATCGTGTTTCTTTTAAGGTATTAATGAACTGTTTTTATTTGAGAGATTTCATTTGTGTCCCTAAACTCGTTTTTCATGGGCCCAAATAGATGTGAAATAATGATTGCTGAAGTTGCTTTAAATTTATTCAAACTGGTACCGTGGAAATTTGGGGGGGCTTCATATGCCCCCCAAATGGGGGAGCAGTTTTCTCAGGCTCGTGTCCCACAACGTTCAAAAGTTTTTGTCAAAGTTTTAAAAAATTTTTTGTACACTTGAAGTGTAGGAGCTTACTTTTTGGAAAAAAATTAATAGAAAGGAACTTGGGACAAAAAATGAAAAAAATAACTCTCGCTCCAAGAGCTCGATTTTTGGGAAAAAATGGCCCAGGAAAGTACCGTAAAAGATATTCGTTGCGACTTTTTTGAGATGAAAGATAATTTCACACCTTTTCTCTGTTTTTTTTTTTTTTTTCCAAAAAGCTGGGACTAAAAACAAAACATATCTACTCATGTTAACGCATGTGAAATTTTAAAAGGGGGAAATTTAGTAAGAATTTCTTTTTTGATAAAAATACCGTAAATCCTTTTAAAGGAAACTGTGTGCATTTTTTGTATTATGTAAAAAAACGAGATCAAAACATGTTCCCTTACCCGTGATCAGGACTTCAAGTTTCTTCTGGGATTATTGGTAACCTCTGATTGAAGCAAAATCCATGCCTTAAAAGTGAAAATACAACAAAACTTACGTTTTTTTCGGGACATTAGGAGGTTCAGCCAAAAACCCAATTTTTTAAACACTTCTGTTTCCCCATTATTTTTTTTCTGAGCAATTTTCATGAAACTGATCCCACGAAGACCAGTCGTACAACCAATAAATGCCCGTCACCTAAAAAACTTCTATTCATAAAAAAAGGGTCATAAACGAGGGGTGTCCACTGATTTTTTCAATAATATTTTTTAAAGGTGTACTTTTGAAGAACCCCTGTGCAAAAAATCCCCGTACAGTCAACCTTAAACAAAAAATCCTGAAATAATGGGAGGAAAGGCAAATCCTTCTTTTCTTGCCAAAACAAATCTCACGACCGTCATTTTGTGGAATCATTTGTCATGTTTAAATGTTTCAGGTGAAAATGTTTTTCCTTTCAAAGGTTATTGCTTTTCACAGTTTTAAGCAGGGCTTGATAAGAATTTCTGTGGAAGGGGGATCTTAAAATTTTTGGGGGAGGCCCCCCCTTTAAATTAATTGGGTTAAAATTCGACCTGGCCTCATGTTTGTCTTTTCCGTCATTTGAAACTAGGGGAGAAAATCCCCCGTCCCCCCCTTTGCCCTCTTTTTTTCAATATTCATGAACTCATAAAAAAAACTACGAAAAAATTTTGGAAAATAAATTTCTTTCAGTGTCGTGTCGATGGGTGCAAAAGCTTACTTTTAGGAAAGGGGCATGCACTGTGTTTTGCCTACCCCTTTGCCCAAGAACTGTATCGTAGCCCCAATCAACTGTATTTACTACGCGTAAAAAGGGCCAGTACTTCTTATAAAAGACCGTTTCGTGTACTGCCAAATTTTGGGAAATGCCCGTTTTCGTTACCTCCATTTTGAGAATTCCCCAAGTACTTTGCTAGGGGTTAAATTGCCTAGGCTTAAAGATAAAACTTGCTATACGGCCCAAAAATACAAAGGTTCTAAACCTGGTAAAACCTATAGCAGTGCAGTTTGATGAAATTTTAACGTTTTAAAAGGGAAAACACTTTTTGTTTCAAATGTCATTTTTTTCAAAATCGTTTTTGGGAGGGTCCGCTATTGACTTTTGTGTAGCATTATGTAAGGGTTTAATAGTTTTGTAGTGCCGACGGTTTTTGGCTATCGTTAGTTTCGGGAAAGTTTTCAGGAAAAAGCCCTCTAAACACTTTTGGGAAGCACACAAATAAGTATAGCTAAAAGGTTAGATTCTGTTGTTTACACGGGCCCTTTAAACCCCCCCGTTGAAAAAGGAATAATTTCTGAAAATTTTTCCCTTTAACTCCCTTGGTAAAATGTGTGCCGCGCGTGTTCTTTCCCGTGTTTAAAAGGGTATGAATTTGAATTCCCCGCTTTTTCAATACATTTAGATTGTGTGGTCATGATAAACTTTTAGGAACCCCTAAATAGAATTGAAAGAGTTAAATTTTTTTTATAAAAATTCGATGAATCTGCATGAAAAAAAATTTAGTACCGTTCACTGGTTCCAAACAAAGGCGAACAACGAACAAAAAGTCAACTATTGTAAATTATTTAAAACCCGTCGAGACCTTAACCTCATATTCACGTCCAGAATTCCTGTCCCACGGGCCTTCTATTCAGTTTTGTCTCAAGTACCATTTACTAAATAACACGGTAAAAAGCCTTGGAGTTGTCATTCATTCAAATCCTGCTTTTTCTTGCATCTTGAAGCTTACTAGCAGAAATTTTAATTTGTTTGTCGAAGTCCTCAAAAACCTATTTTACCCAGGCACCTTCTGACAGAAAATTCCAAAAAACCTCATGCTGGGGTAATAAACAGGGCTGTATCCAAATCCAATCTACCCCTTTCCCCCAATTTCGATTCCAGTGGCCCCCCTCCCGACCTTCCGTTCCATCAGCCATCCGGCCATTTGACAAAGTAGTACTCGTAAAATGTTTTTTGTACCCTTTTTTCTCTACAGTTCAAGGGAAAAATTTTGTCTTCCAGAAACTTTTCCAAAATTTTCTCAAATATGATATTCTGCCCCCCCAAAAAGTCTTAAGCTCCTCCTTGTTAACGCAAACCCAATTTATTTCTTAAGAACGTCTTGGTGATCTCAAGGGTCTAAGTAGTCTGAACATGCCTCTGCATTTTGGGGAAAATTGGGGCTTGGATCTTTTAAATTTTCTAACTTGCAAACAAAGGCATCGCCAACTGAAAAGTCTGATGGCCCAACAAAAATTCTTTAGGGGATGAGTGTCTTTCTAATTAAACGGGTTTTTTTTTACCCCCCCCCCCCCCAAGTTTATCTCTGGGTTACATTTTTTAAGCTGACTGTTTTTTGACCTTCCTTGTTAAACTGTGCACCAAAAACAATTACCTTAATAACTTTAAAAGAAAATTCATTTTTTTGGGAAACGGCTTTTGGTCCGCTCCATCTGCAGCCCATTCTTGGCCCAAATTTCCCTTTTTTTGAAAAAAGGGCTCGATTGAGTCCGGAAACGGCCCAGTCCCACTCGGCTAAAGCCCTGGGAAAAAACGACGAGCAAATGTCGGCGTATGCGTGCTTTTAAGGGGTCGTGAAAATTTTTTCCCTTGGAAAAACTTCCACCACTCTTTTTTAGCTAAAAATTTGTCTGTTGGGTTGTCGTCTAGTTTTCCCTTTTGTGTCGGCCCCAAAAAGTCAAAAAGAGGACGCCCCCTTTGGGGTTTGGAAAAGGAAAAAAAGGGCACAAATTTTCTGTCCAAGCCCCCAACCACTCTATTCACAACTCAATAGTCAAAAGCAGCCTAGGCTTTACTCCGAACTTAAAGAAGCTTTCAAAATATAAGAATTTTAAAAAAAACGGTGGCACAGCCCCGAGAAATATTTGAGAAATCAAGAAGATAAAAATGAATTTGGACAAGCATACAAGATTTGAGAAAAAATTAAGAACGAAGGGACAAATAAAAACCCCATGAGGTTTTTACTATTGACAAAGAGTTGAAAAATTTAAAAGGGGGGAAAAAGTACAAAGCCATACAAAAAGCAGGAGCGATTTTCCGACGCATAACATAGAATTTTAAAATTGAAACTCATTAAGGTGAAAACGCTAAATTTAGAACTGCATTTTTTGGGGGAGGTGGGGTTTTACCGCAAATTAGAGGGGCCCTCTGGGTGGCAATTCGGAAGGGAAAAAGAGAAGGCACCCTTTTTGTCAGGTCCCTTCTATCAAAAATGTTTCAGATCTTACAAAACCCCTAGAAGAGCCTTGCGTAAGGACTTTTTTATCGGGGAAACCCAATAAACAGGACCTCAAGAAAAAGAAAAAGGCGTCTGCAGTAAAGAGCTGACAAAATAGAAGCAAACTTTGTTTCTACAATGTTGCATGGAGGGTTCAGCAGGAAACCCTAGATTCCCAACAATGTATGCCAAAATAGAGGTAACTGTTTCCATGACCCTTTGAGGATTCGGGACATGTCTCTGTGGCTCTCATCTTCTCTGTTATTGCTTTTTTTGGATTTGTACCCAAATTATTTATGTTTTCAGCGGGATCCTGGGTTGTCTTACTAAGTTTGTGTACAAACATCTTTTTCCCTATGGCATGGTAAGTGGGGATAGATGTAAGATTTTCATGTCTTTTTGAACTTGCATTTAAATTCAGGGGGGTAGGGCCCAAAAAAATAAGAGTACTTTTGTGTTTTTTTTATTTTCTCCAGGTGGCATTTTCTTTTCAAAAAACCCACTGCTTAGGAGGGATCTCTTACTGGGGGTGAATGGGGTGGCAAGTTTCTGTCATGGTTTATTGTTGTCAGGGATATAAACCCCTATAAAGGATGTTTTTTAATCCCTGATTAAGTAAGATCATTTATTGTTTAAACCATTTTTGGATAAGCCCTTTCACTCTTGCCCTTCTCGCAGGGGGTTGCTATTCCCTGTCTACGGACCCGACTTGAATGACCTGTTGTCCCCTGTTGCAAAATTTTTAAAACAGTAAAGTTTTCTGAGGATGTTTTTTAAAATTTTTTTTTAATTAAAATTAGATAAAAAAGAAGAAAATCGATACAAAAATTTTAAAGGGGGGGATGGTGCATCAGTTAAATTTTACCTTTTTACTTGATTGACATTTTTCGGGGGAGAAACCTACTCTGGAACTCGAAACCAGGGGGGCAAATCTCTGTTTGGGGAGGGGCGAAAAAGAATATGGTGTCGTGTGGATTTTTAAAATGTGACCCTCCCCTGCACCGCGAGCGCGAAACGCGAAGCCCTCGTGGGTGGGGTTCGGGGCCCCCTTTTGGGCCCCCTGGGGAAACCCCCTCTGGTTTTATTTTCAGAAACTGCGAAATTATTTGAAAGGAAAATTTTTAGTGTAAGGTTCCTGGGTTTTAGAACTTTACCTTGTCAAAAGGGGTTTGGGCACAAAGTTAATTATACACTGATGTGCTTCACAAACCCGGGGGACAAAAAGCGGAAGATCGCCGGCCTAGATTAGGAAACGAAATGAAGGTAAACTAAGACTTCTTTAAATGTTTTCGCTGAAAATTATTCGTCTGTGCGGGTTTTTAGCTCAGATAATTCCTGCCCCCTTTAAAAGCCTTCAAATTACAGTTTTTAAACCTATAAATTTATTGTTTCATGTGTTTTTTTATCAAAAGGATGTCAAAATGCCAAGCGGGGAAATAAAAAAAGAGATTGCTATTCACATTTGGGGGGGGGGAAATTAGGGTTTTGGCCCCGCTGAAATTGGTTGCAGATTTTCAAAATCTGTAAACCTCATATAACCTTTGACGTCTTTCAAATATAGATAGTGAATATTCACTCCAGTCATTTATTTTGTCTCCATTATAAATTCATTAAGTAGTGATAACCTAATCAATATTGGGAATATACATTCTAAGCATTATATCGAACTGGCAGCACTGGCTTGGAACCCCGAGATAACGTGGTCGCAAGCAAGTGTCACAGACACACGAACACACACAGTATCTGGTGAAATTTAGGCAATCTACATTGGTGAATTTTGTCAGTTTTTTATTTTAATATAGCTCAAAAAAGACCGCTTACATGCAATTTACAAGGCTTGGGATTAAGTGCCATTTCCTGCAATCATATATTTTGGCGAAAAAAATCGCTGTACGCTACGCGACAACTGATGGTGCCGCTCCCCTTAGATAGTACACCGGAAATTAGGAGAAATTTTAGGCCCCCTCAATCACAACACTTGCCCCCCTAAAATGGATTTCAGAAAGTCTTTTGCTTCATCAGGAGGATCCCATATCAGATTGATTCTGGATGAACACTGCGCTCAGAGAGTAGGAAGGCAGGAGTGTACTAATATCCCCAATCCCGCTGCCAATTTAATGTCCCATCAGACGGGTTTGAATGTATCCCGAGTCTTTGGCCACGATTAAAGCAGACGACTTCCTGATTCGGACAAAACCATATATCCAATTATTCAGACCCCCTCGAGATAACTGCAAACAACTATCCTAAACAAGTAAATTATAGTCCCTACCATTTCCAAGTGGTTCCACTCGTTTTTTTTTTCAGGGACCTATAGTGAGTGCATGGGCAAGGCACTAGTACACTCAAATCAATGCAACTCCAGCCACTAAGCATAGGTAGGCACATGATTATTCCTGTCACTATGAACACGTTCACCACGGTGAAAATGATTTCACCACTGCTAAAATGTACATCAGAATTTTTCAAATATCACCATATTTTCACCCAGTTGAAAATTCTGAATGCTCTTTTGGCTGTTCCATGACCAGGGGAGCACCGTGGTGAAAATTTTAACCACAAAACACTCTTTGCTGCTGACTTAATTAGAGGTTGTCAGTTGTGGTTTAACCCCAAGGCTAAAACAGTACTTGTCTTTATCACATGTTCACAGTGTGAAATTGTGGTTTCAGAGGGGAACAAAACTTTTTAACAAGAACTACAGGTATGATGTTAGAATTTTCATAAACTGATCATTGGCTGTCCAGTGGCGCCGCCAGGATTTGGAGATGGGGAGGGGGCACCACAGATGACGTCGTAATGCCACCTCAGTTTCCCCTAAGCCTGCCTAAATTGTACCTTTTCTATGCGTTCCTGTGATTTTGTATACAGCGGTGTGGAATCCTTCCTTTGTCACTACATAAAGGTGCCGTCCTGGGGAGGGGTCTAAGGGGAGGGGGTTTTGTTAATTTAAGGTTGCTTTGATGCAAAATGGTGACATCTGGGATATTTTTGGAACTGATCATATCTGGCTGGAAAACATCCATAATGAGGGGCGGCACCATGGGGGGGGGGGGCATGGGGGCATTTTCCCCCAGTAGAAAGCTCTGCCCCAGATGCCCCCCCACTCAGCTCCAGAAGTAAAATGGCCTGATGGGATGAATAGCCTAATACATTGAAATTATTTGGAATCTTTGCATTGGATAATGTATTTTAAACCAAAATATACCTATCCTGAGGCTTAATTTTTTACCAAGAGATATGCTAAAACCTCAAAGCTTCCGGGGGCATCGCCCCTGGACCCCACCCGCTTAAAGGTACAGTAGCCTGACAGGAAGAACAGTCTAACACATTAAAATTATTTGGAATCTTTGCAATTGATGACGCATTACGAACCAAAAATATCCTTCCTGAGACATAATTTTTCACCCAGTGATATGCTAAAACCTCAGAGCTTCCGGGGGCGTCGCCCCCTGCACTCCCACCGGGGCTTTGCCCCTGGACCCCATGAGGGGCCCTAGGGCGGTTCCCTTGACCCCACCCGCCAAAGCTCACGCTTCGTGCTCGATTTCGCGCTACGCGCGAAAATATTTTTTGCATCCCCAACATTTTCTTTTGCCCTCCATTTGCCTCCCCCCCCCTTTCAAAATCCTGGTGCCGCGACTGTCCATAATTTAGTGAATTCTAATTTTTGATTCGGTTAAAGAGGAGAGTATACTCCATGCGATTGAATACAGCAGTGTGTCATCTTTCTTTGTCACTACATAAAGGTGCCTTCCTGGGGGAAGGGTCCAAGGGGAGGGGGCCCCTCCCTTTTGAGAAATTTTCTGTTAATTTAAGGTTGCTTAGATGCAAAATGGTGCTATCTTTGGGATATTTTTGGAACTGATCATATATGACTGGAAAATATCCATAATTTAGTGACTTTAATTTTTGATTAGGTGAAAGAGGAGAGTATGTTGTCTAAGAGAAGGGTATGTTGTCAACAAACCTCTTGAAGCCCCCCTTTTTGACTACTTTAATGACTTCTATTTGGGGAAAGGTATTACGTAAAAACACGTGCGTGGAGTCCACAGAAAACAGTCTTGGACTTTTACGGAAACTTTTCTTTGCTTCATTGTGTATAATAAAAGGGTATCTAAGGCTGTCAGACACCGGTATAGGGCCTCCTGGAAGCTCTGGATTAATTATGTGAAATGGAGAACTGATATCATACCAATTACCTTACATCTAAATGATAATGTACAGTATGATGTCGCGCACTTTAACTTTACAACCATGGCATATTACTAATTTTGAATGAAAATCCAGTCGAACAGCTTCCAGCAATGGGGAATGGGAGGAAGAGAATAGGTGCAGGGAAGTGGTATTATACCTCCCTGATAGGCATAGCAAAAGAGGTTGAGGACTGAAAATCGCGTTTCAGAATGCTTTTTCATCGTAAGTGTATTAACAATTACCATCTAAACCGGTAATGGCTGCGTGCGAAGCGCTCTGTAAAAATTTTTGAAAAACGTACAACACGTATTTTTCAACCTTCCACAGCATGCTACAAATTCCCATAGGCCCCTACAAAGGTTGGAGATGTACTTCTCTTTTTCGGAAAAGTGTTGTGATCAGAATAGTTCCATGTATTAAAACCTTAATAATGGTCATGAAATGGAGTGCAAACCGTGACTAATGCGGGCCGAAATTTTTCATTAAATAATATTACCATGACAAAACCTGCATTCATACTCTGCATCGAGACACTTTTAGTTCCCCATGCAGCAAACCTATATGCCAACCACAAAGCCATTCTTTTACCGGAGAATTCGTAAACAGCTTTCAACTTTTGTTGCTGTGCTTCTGCGGGAGTTGCTATTGGAAATTACTGATAATAAGGACAATATTGAGGTAAGGTTGAAGCGCGCGGAGCGCGCGAAAATTTTGATAGTTTGCGAAGGATTTGCGATAATTCTGATAGTTTGAGAACCATTTGTGATAGAAAATGATTACAATAGATCCATCACTCGGTCAAAAACACACCTCACCCTACCCCTACAGAAATCTATAGCTTAAAAGCCTTTTGGGATCATTTTAAAATTTTCAAAAAAAAAATCTGAAATCGATTGGGAGGGGGGCACGCGCCCCCATGCCCCCCCGTGCCGGCGCCACTAGAGAAATCTGTATGGGGGATTTACATTACACAGGATATATACCAAGGGCATACTAAAAGTGGACCAGGGAGCTGCTTTAGAGTAAGTTTTAGGACATAGGTTAATTAATAGTAAGGGCTTGGCAAGGGATACCGGACACAGTGAACAAAATGACTTTTAGCTTACACACAATTACTTTATTCCATCTTATCAACCCTATTTCTACTATGATCTTGCTGTCAGTGATACTGAACTGGATTTCTATAAAGTTGGGTGCAAATACATTCTTTTAGGTTAGTAACCCTTCCAATTGAGACTTTCATTTTCAAAGATGTGCGACTTATAGATGTGGAAGGTCTAGAATATACCATACTCCCCCCTCCTCCCATCTGGATGGTCATTTTGACCAAACCTTTTCTTGGGAAGACCTCCGATACAGACGGTTACACTACCTGCCGCTGACCCCCCCCCCCTATAGCTAGGCGCATACTAAATGGGGAAGTAGGTAGTAACCATCCTTGCTGGAAGTGTCATCCCACAGCAGAAAAATTCAAACATAGGGTCAGTTAAAAGGTTTACCATAGTTAGTACCAATTTAGAGCACAGAAACCTATTTAGAACAACAAAGTATTTCCCAACGTGTAGGGGAGTCACAACTTCTCTCAGGCAAAGAGCCCATCTATTGCACCCAATTAAAAAAGAACAATTGAAGATTTCTCAATATATAGGCGGTGGGCCAATGGTCTAAAAGTGCTGTATTTCTTGACTTCCCTAAGCCCCCCCCCCCCGAAGTACTTAAAAATGGCCTAAATACATTGAGAACGATGTCCTAAGACATTTTTTACATGTTACCATTTTCCAAAGTTGGACATTTATGAGTAATTACGGTAAATACACAATTTTGGTCGCTAGGGACATTTTCCCTAGCAACGGCAGTTTATGTGCAGAACAAACACAATATCCAAACTCCTAATGATGGAAATACAGATAAAATGTCATTCTCATTTACATATATTTTTTGATTTTTTAGCAAAAAAAAAAAACACATTTTTGGTTGCTTCAGGAAATTTTGCCTCGCAACAGTAGTCAAAAAGCAGAATATACACAAAATCTAAACTTCAAGTTATGTGAATACAGAAGAAATGTCATTTTCCTTTCAACATGAAAATAATTTATGCACATGTTTTTGGAAATTATCATGAAACGTACACTTTTTTCGTTGCTAAGGAGTATTTTTCCTAGCAACAGTACTCAAAAAGCAGAAGAAACACAAAATCTGAACATCCAGTTACGAAAATACAGAAGAAATGTCATTTTCCTTTCAACATGAAAGTTATTTATGCACATTGTTTTGAAAATTATCATGAGAAGTACATTTTTTCGTTGCTAAGGAAAATTTTCCTAGCAACAGTACCCAAACACTCCCAGTTGTAGGAGTGAAAGATAAATGTCTTTACCTTTTCCACAGAAAATTAAGAGAAAACACTTCAAATGAAAATGTCTCAATGACAATTCATTAACTAGTTGCTAAGGATAACTTTCCCTAGCAACAAAAGTGTAAGTTCAGAATAAAGACAAAGTGGAAACTTCAGATTATGCAAACAGGTATTTCAGGAAATAAACATTAGGGTGTAGTCTCCGTTACGGATTTTATCCTTTCTGACTCTCATATGCCTACTCCCCAAAGTAATAAATTATCAACCAAAAATTTCATATGACTTCTCCAAAAGTAATAAATTATCATCCAATTCACTCCTCTGAGTTCTGGCTGTACCCATTACACCTAACCTGTCTGACCCCAGTTCTCTTTCAGGGTAATTATGTATACCACAAACCTGTCTGTGCACAAGGTGGTTCCCAGACCAATATGCACCAAAAATGAAAATGGTATATAAAAAGCTATTCTGTAGTAACTAGTATATGTGTATATGTACATGTGCTTGCATGGTTTTATTTTGGTTTTGTTCCTTATGAACTTGAAGGATAATCCTAGGGTCGGAAGAAAGGGTGTTTTTTAAGTGAAAGAAACAAACACTGACATTTAGGTGATTCGAAAGACAAGTCTTGTAGGCTTAATAGGATGTGGTTGAGATGGCAATATTTCAACTCATTTGGGAAAAATGCCTCTACCTGTCTTGTATTTGGGTCCAGAGACTGAGTAACAGAGCTTTTTCAATTTTATTGGACAATATTTTCGGTGGGAAGAAGTGATTCTCATAAAACTATTTAGCAATTTTTGTGCTTACCTTGACATCTTTCAAGTGGAGCGAGTTTTGCTGTTGCACGGACAAAACGTCCGTTGCTCCATCAGTCCGTGTCACTTTGAACGATGAAGTGTACGTGAGTAACATTTCATACTAATTGCTTTTTCAACAGGTTGTGGTTCCGATTGAAAGACCATCATAATCTGCACAGTATTTTTCCTTTAGCAGAAATTTGCTGCATTTTTACAGATAATTTCTATTGCTACAAAAATTATCTTTAATTTTATTCTCTGTTTAATTCAGAAACCATTTTTTCTCTTTTTTAACCAAATTTTACTGCACTGTTAAAACTATCTGTAAATTTATATAGACATTTTATAGTATTTTTGTTTTTTTGCTTTTACATAAATATACTGTCATTTAACAAACATTCATTTGTTTTGCAACTAAATAAATAGGCCTAGAGGTTTGTTTTTTTTTTCAAATGACAAACACAACCCCCTCCCCCAAAACCTGGAATTGTCAGTCTTTAACACATATCGTTCTGCAAAGTTTCAGTTTTAACAGAAAATTTCCTCAAATTCTCATCCCTGTTTGAAAGTTATGTGAATTTACATTTATTATGAAAACCACTACACTTATAAACATCACGCCACTGGTGTTTTGGTGTACATTTAGAAAAAGAGAAAACAAACTGCAAGGTGCTTATTTCAAAGCACTGATAAGATATTAATCAGCACAAGTCTTTATGCATTTGATTTGAGCTAATTAAATGTTTCAGAAATTTACTGTAAAAGTGTAAATTTACAGCTTTATGACGTAATGCAACAGTAAACTTAAATGGGGGAGAGCTTAATTTTGTCAGCATTTTGCTTAAAATATTATTATTACTGCTTCGCACGTTTTTTTTTTTTTTTTTTTTGTATAAGGAACTAAGAAACTTAATACCTTGTCTGAAAATGTTTACAATATTATATATTTGTATTCTTTGTATTTATTTTGGGGAGAACTATTTCATTGCATGAGAACCATTGACTTTCCAACAACTGCTTACTTTCCAAATGCAAGGTTGTAAAGAACATTATTTGACTGGAAAAATGTTGCCACAAATATTACGTAAATTTACCGAAATATTTTTATCAGTGTCAGTGTGCAATTAAGCCACCTGGCAAACTCTTGCAGAACTGTAGTCGTGTCTCAAATTTCCTATACTGTGCCTATCATTCGTAGCATTCATTAAGGATCCGTATCCGTGGAAGATGATAAATCTTACAAGCACGGCATCCCTTCCTTCTACATGTCATAAGAAAAAATCCTGCAGGTATGGTCTCCATGTCTATATAGTAGTCAAGATCCTGATCTTTAACGCCCAAGTTATCAGAATTGTTAGCAATCTATGATTACTGTCTCGTGGAATTGTCTCTGAATAGACAAAATTAAGTCGTTCGATACCCAATTTGTCTCATAGGTGATTTTGAAAATGGGTTATAAACAAAACTTTCCAATCTATGTGTTGTATCTATTTTTTGTGCAATTATACGAATTTAACCGTCAGTATAAAACTGCGTTCACGCCATCACCGAAATCTGCTGCGGGCGGGACGCGAAGTTGGTTATCTGATCGCGAATGGGGCGATTTTTTGAATTTTTATTGAAATAAAGCTGTTCCAATTTGTCCTGGGAAAAAATTCAGCAGATTTCGGTTTTGGTGTGAACGCACCTTAACATTGCCAGACATTGCGAACAGTTATAACTGGACATGAAACAAATTAATAGTCATCGCAACAATCATCCAATCGGCAGAATACATAGAAAGGATATTCCGTACAGGAGAAGGATGTGGAAACCAGGTTTTAAGTACTATTTCTTGTAATGAGTGACCTTGACCGGTTAGGGGGTTTCCCGCGAGACCGCAAGTCCGCTAGGTCCCTGCAAATAGGAAATATGCGACAGTCAGACTGAAAGTAACTTTGGGTCCCATGAAAAGTTTTCGGCACCAAATATTGAGCCGTTCTCGACTTTGAGACCCGTGATCATTACTACCTCTAGCGAGGCCTCTTTAGGAATTTTTATATGACAAGTGGTCTTATTTGGGGAGCAATTGAGGTTAAACTGAGAAGACTTAACTAGAAATTTAAAATTAAAAAGACTTGGAGATTGCCTTTAATTTCGAATGAATTGAGCATAACCTCTGTGTATGATGTAGACCCAATTTAACCAAAATTGAGTAATTAACCAAAAAGTTACCTTTTCCTGCATATATAAAGAACCTTATCTTCACAAACACCTGTCCTTTTTAAAGTTTGCCATTAAGCTGTCAGTCAAAACCCTCAGCCTATACTCTTAGGGGACACATCAAAACCTGGCTTTTAAGGCTTTATTTCTGTGACAGCTATCCTGTGATTGAACTTTCCTGTAACCTTTTACAATAAGTGGTCTCTGAGGGAGGGTTACTGGGAAGAATAGCAGTTGTCTGATATTTGAAGGTTACACTCTTCTATTACACATTGTGAATTCGGTGTATGCTTGTAGGTCTATTCAATATATTTATTTGGATAATAGTTAAGGTATTACACTTAGTAGTATGACGAGTATCAAATTTTAGTAAGACACTGTAGGGTTTCTTTGAAGCACATGGAAAAGCAAGTCCCTGCGTAAGGGTAGAGGGAGGCTCCCCCCAAAAATTCTCTCTTCGCCCTCCCTTAAAATATCTTAAGTTACCATCGACTATAATGCATTGTAGTATGGCTCACCCCCTAAAATTACCTCCTTCTGCTATCTATCTTTCCCCCTTCAGTGCATTGTCTTGAAGACATTAGCGGCTCGCCATAGGGGCACGGGGGCACTTGCCCCCCCCCAAAAAAAAAGTTTGCAAAGCATGGTCTTAAATTTTCAAAAATAAAAATAATAAATGAAAAAAAAACATGTAATTCGAGATGGGTTAGGCCCTCCCTTTTCCTTGACCTTGAGTGGGCTTAAAATTAAAGAAGTGAATAACTTTTCAATGCAATGCGAAGGTTAAACATTAATAAAGTGCTTTCAAAACGACATTTTTCGGCGCGCTTCGCTCACATTTTCTCAGTTGCTTATTTGTAATCTGATTAGCTTAGGCATCATAATGTCATTTACAGAGTGTAACGGTAATGCTGGAGTTAAATGCCCATAGTTTTGCAGACACTTCAGAGCTTTCGGGGTCATTAGATACACTACCCATTAGCCGTGTTGATTATCATCCACGACTAAGAGCAGTTTTGCCAGGGTGTCACTTGGCCAGATTAGCATAGGTATCTGTCTACAAAAAGTTGTAACGGGCATGTGGTCTAAAAGTATTGTATTTCCCATAGAAGGAGAGGTTTCCCTTCCCTTGTCCAAATTGACAGCGCCGTTGGCCTAAGAGCGGTCTTATGACTGTCAAATGGCCCGTTATAAGCAAAAGATTCTCCACCTCTGTGCTAAAGTATGCCGTTTCAATTGATTTAAAATAAACACACCAAACAGTCAATCTAAGCTCAGTGTGATGAGACTTTTGACTAGTGCCTAGCCATTTGTATATAGGATGAGACGTCGTTCTGAGTTAGGGGAATTCCTCTCTCCCTTTAAAAAATTCGTTTTGGAACGGTACTGAGATCCAAAATACTTAGTGCTATCATTTCATCGTTTTCAAGTTTCTTCATGCTCGAAATTTTCGTTAGTTTAAGAAGACAATCCAGAAAACCAACATTTTATGGCTTCTTGGCAAAGATGAAACATATTGTGACACAATGAAAGAAACAATAAAATATTTAAAGGTGGGGCTCATTTATACAAATGGATCAAGCCGCTTTGCCCATTTCACCTGCCTCTTACTCCACCCCTATGGTAGTACGGTAGCGATCGGTTGGTATGGTTGTATTTATTTTTGAAGTAGTCAGCTCATGACTAACTGCCTGAAATGGTTTTTGAAGAGCTTTTGAAAACTACATGGGCATCGCTGTAATACATAATCATAACCATACTCCCATAGGCGTAGGAGGCGGGGGGCTGCAGCTCCCCCAACAAAATATTTTTGTGAAAATTCGGGCAATATTCTGAGAATTTTTCGGGCACCTACTGAAGAAAAATAATGCAATAATGTAGCTCAACGGAAATCGATACTTTAAAAAACTTCCTTGGTAATTAAAATATAGTTCTGATTTGGATTGCACCATCACCTATATATACGGTATTAATTCACCAGTACGGTGTTTTAATTGTAAAATAATATATTATATAATAATTATATATTATGATTATCAGTGGTGTATTTGAGGAGCCATTAGGCCATTCCCCCGTCACTGACGCCGATATTTTTAGTACCTAAAATAAAGCACACCCCTCCCCTTATACCCCTCCCCCAGGCCGGCGATCACACAACATAGTGCCTGCCCCACCCCCATGAGAGAAGTCTTGGCCATACCACTGATTATTGTCATCATTATTGTAACGACTTCCCCCAGAATTATAACCAATATGGAATAGGCAGTAACGCGGCAAATTATTGTATGTAATTGGCATGCGGTGTGATAACGGATGCATGCCTATATGATATGTACATTAACATTTTGAACGCTCGCGGAGCGCGCGGAAAAATTTGTTTCTGTTTTTCGGGCAGATCGTTACAGCCCCCCCCCCCCCCATCAACTTGGGCCCCTACGCGTATGAATACTCCGATTGAGGCTATTGTACTATCCGGAGCTGACCATTGATGTTGCTGGGGGGGGGGTCTTCCGAACCTCCCTGAATACGGACTTGAGTTTGCCCCCCCCCAAACAAAATTTCTTAGAGCCGCCCATGCTTGAAGATATGGACCCAGTGAACAGAACACAGAGCTAGAACAATGGGTTTCTTTTCAAACAGAAATTACAGATTTGTCATTCCAATTTCCACAGCTATGCAGCAGCGAGTATAAGGTATTTTTGTTGACAAGCAAACTTCTTGCAGCACTGAGTAGATACTGTATGATTTTGGTTTAAAATTGAGGATCAAATCTTGAAATGAATTAAGTTCATGGGAGTGCAAAGAGCTTCATCAGAGGCTGTTTCCTGGGGCCATCGCCTAAATGAGGGCCAGGGGAGATATGCCAGAAGCTCTCGAGTCTAACAAAATCATTTAATTGTATTCAAAGGACACTGGATGAGTAATAAGCATGCAAACAACCATAGGCATAGGAAGTTGTTCTCAGCGGGGGGGGGGGGGGCTGGCTTAACGCTGTTTCATACGGCCATCCTGGGCAGAGTCTAAAGGGGAGGTGGTGTCTCCCTCTACATTGGGAAATTTCAGAGTATTTGAGCGCCTACATCTTGTGCAATTTTGAAGAAAATTACTGCAAAGTGTTGCCTTTTCATGAAGAGGGAACAAATAAGGGGCTTATATCCTTCAATAGTATGGGCAGAAACATACTTCCGCCCACCTCATGTTTGACTGGGAGATTTAGCACGACCACCCCTTTTTTGCCACTACGCCAATGCAAGTGACCATGAATATCACAATTTGACCACAGGCTTTTAAAAATAGCCTCAATGAGGTATAGTTACAGTTTTAACAATAGGCCCGTCCATGTCAAATTTAGTGGCGTCAGTATGTGTGTGCAGGGCGGTTATTTCGACTGCAAAAATATCCTGGCGGAACTCCAAGGCCATTTGCTAGAGCGTTAATGGGCATTAGCATGAAACATTTAATTACATTCAAATGGCACTGGATAAGTATTAATTGGCAAGCAATGCATGTGAATATCACAGTTTGACTGATCGTTTTGATAACTGTCTCATTCCGGGGCTGTATATGGGTACAGCTTTCACAGTCGGCTCATCTTTCCGCGCATGTCTAATCCATGCAGTGGGGTCATCTTTTTGGTTTCCCGAAAACTTAGGGGCCACTCTTGCAGGTGATAAAGGTTGGCATCATAGAAAACTTGTGGAGAAAATAAAGAGAATGACTCTCTCAATCGATACCCCTTACATCCTTACCACCTAAGTATGACCTACTTACTTGTTCACCTCAACATGATGTAGGCTAGATTCAGAATTGCCAAAGGAACAATTAACTTAGCAACTATATAGGCCTATATTGACTACTTTAATTATGATAATACTGAATTTCTGACCAGTTTTGAACATTGCACTCTTTCAGGAAGCAATCAATACTGCATACTTTTGATTTAAAAGTTGTGTAAGTACAGGGTGGTTATTTTGATACAGCCATTATCTAAGCTGACCTCAACCATCAGTTGCCTCGTACATTAACAATGATTTTTGTTAAACATGCTTTCCAGTTAGCTGGAAATGATAGGCCTATAAGATGACGGCATCCTTGCAAGTTGCATCTAGAAGTTCTCTATTTTGAAATTCGCATTTCAAATATAAACTCAGGAACATAAAACATTTCTTAGGGTCGCGTAATTTTGTGACCAGGGCCCTCTCTACTCAAGGGGATTGAATATGAATATGACCTGTCTGTATCGCACTAACAACAGTCCCATCTGATGATGCAGTGGGCCGGGAGGAGAATGCATGATGGCAGGGAATGCAGTAATAATTGCCCTTGTACTGAAAGTAATTAAGAACGAGTGTCTAGTAGGATGGGTGCATGCGAATAGCGACGAGAACAAAGAACATGCACTTCATTCATGATTTAATCAGAAGCCGTCAGTTACATACAGTCATCGTGTTACTACCCTTCCATATTGATTTTAATTTTGGGGGAAGTTGTTACAATAATATAATGATAATAATCAGTGGCCTAGCCATGATTTCTCTCAAGGAGGTGAGAGCATGGTTAATGTTGTGTGATCACCGGCCTAAAAAAGGGTGTAAGGGGAGAGGTGTCCCCTTTGAAAATTATTCAAAAATTAGGTGTCCTTTCATGCAATCTGATTCCACATTTGCTACATTTCAAGTAAAATTTATGTTTAAAAAGTACTAAAAAAGTCGGCATCAGTGAGGAGGCATGGCCCAGTGACCTAAATACACCATTGATTATCATAACATAAGTTAAACCATTAACACACTGGTGAATTAATATCTAATACATAGGTGCAGGGGGTATAGTCAAGGGGGAGGGAAGGTGGCAGCCACCCTTTTGGGCATATTTTTGGTATTTTTTAATGTTTATTTTTACAATATTGCTAGTGTTTCCCCTATTTATATTAGGTAAAGAAGCCTGGGAAGTGCCGTTTCCAGCGATCTGGGAGGTATTTAGGCCAAAATTTTCTTGCGCTTTGCGCCAACCCATGGTGGCCCGGAACGCTGAGAGTCTGTCTATGGGCTTCGCCCCCCCTTAACAAATTCCTGACTACCCCCAGGTGTATATAGGTGCTGATGTAATTCAAATCAGAACTTAAATTTAATTACCAAGGAAGTTTTTAAGTCGTTGAAAATCGGACATTAGTAATTGACTTCAAATTAAACTTATAAATAATTTTAACTAATATGGGTATTAGGGATCATAAAGTCGGTTAATTAAGTTTCCTTCAGGTTAATTCTCAAAAATGTCTGATTTCCTAAAAACTATACCGAACTTAATGTAAATTCCCGAAATTGACCGTTTGGGGGAAATTTCCTTGAAAGTTGAAATCCTGACTTTTTATAACATCAGTATTGACCTTGATAGATATGTTATTGATGGCTTTTTCCTGTTAAATAATCAGATTATTGTATTAGAGTATCATGCAGGCACGAGTGTGTTTTCAGGACATCAGATGAGTAGACGACAGGGCCTACTTTATTAAATTCTGCAAAGGCTATTTTATATGTATTGAACTCTATGGCGATTTGGGGAGGGGGGGGGGGGCAAAATGACATTTGACCCTCTCACAAAAAATATTGAGGAGGCCAATATGGCCCCCCCCCCCGGTTCCTACACCACTGCAGGCTGGTAATGAATATTTGTGATCCCTCAATCTAGAGGAGAGAAGGTGAGCCATTGCCTTTTTGTCTGGCTAAATGTTAATCAACTTCTGGAATTTTGACTGACACAGCGTAATGCCATTATGTTGCGTTCATTAGATCATAGTCTACATTAAAGCCTGCTACCTACATTGAAGATATTTGTCCAATCAAATTAAAAATATTGTGAATTCACAATATATTTAATTTGATTAGACAAATAGTTGATCAACCGAGGGAGAATTATCACGAGATATAGTTGGAAAATAACTGAAAACATTGCAGTTACAAAGATACAAACATTAACTGTGCAGGGATAAAAAGTCTAACCAGGGTATTGTCTCCCTGCTGGGAACTATCAATATCCTGGTCATGCATAATACGGGAGTTAACGGTACACAATGTAAGAGAGTTGACTAAGACTTACACTTTCAGTTCTTTCCCAGAAGATAATCTGTTTTTTTTTTCAATAAACTTTGCTAATTTTGGTCTTTCTAACCTCATGTATGATATACATGCAGTTAGTTGTAATTTAGCATGAAAACTTCAATAACACAGATGCATGGTTTATCATAGTGCTTTACTCCAGTCTAATAATAGCAAACTTCACCTTTACTGACCCGATTCAAGTTGAAAGCAATTTATTACCAGAGATAAGCTGGGATGCTTGGAATGTGTGGTAACCTGTGACCTCCTAGTTGCCGTCATAACAGGTGATGACATCCCTATCCAACTGGAGTACTCAACCCATAATTGCTTAGGGTCATAAAAGTATGACAGATTGACAGGCTGCAGGAGGTGGTTTTGTTTCCATTTGTTAATTGCTCTGGGAATTAAATGCAGAAGATATTCACCGCCGGTTTTGGGCAAAATCGGCGGTAAAAAGGGTTTCTGTCCGTAACGGAGACTACGCCGTAATGAAGAATAACATTTTTAAGACTCTTGAGGAGAAATCTGACAAAATGTTGAGAATTCAGAGAAACTCAATGTTCTGGTTGGTGGGCATAATTTTCCATAGCAACTGAAGTTACATTACTTACAGATAAAAACGAATTTTTGACTGATGTTGATAAACAGTGTTAGTTCACTGAAATTTGAAAATATCAACATCTCTTATAATCAGGTTGAATATCAGATGAACTACACAAATGATGGCAGGAACACAAAAATTTTACCAATAATCACTTAACAACACTTTTCTATGTCAGTTACCTACTAGCATTTCAGCAGCCCCCTTTTATATACTTCTTAATGAAAATGATGAAGCCTGAAAAAGCTTCAGACAATCAGATTGAGGCTTAGTTGTAACCCATTAAGTATAGAGGGTATAATACCAGAACGAGGCTGAATATCCTACTCCCTCCCCCTCCCCCCACATATATTCTCTTACTCAGTAACTGTGCTATTCCACTCTAGTTTCTTCAGAGGCTGCCTACTTCCATCCTAATGCTGACCCTACCTAAAACATGAAAAGCACAGCTTCTAGCAGAAATGACATCTCACCTCCGATTAAAATTACACTTCACCCTCGCCATGCCATGAAAATTGATTAAATAGTGTCAGGACTTATCCTACAGATATCCAACCTCAACTCCACACAGCCTTTAATTATAAAAAGACTGCCCAGTGAACATACAATTAATAACTTACATACAAACGGTAGCATTCTGTAATGTTCACATTTAACTAACATCCACATTACAGTAGATTTTGTAGATACAACAATTCTTATTCATCCAAACCAACATGATGGTCGACCATGTGTCTTTTTAAACAAGATCATAGAGTTAAAAAGATCATGTAACAATAAACTCCTTACTGTTGCCTAATAAATTCCAGTTTTGCTGAAAGATACTCTCCTGTTTTGTACAAACACTAGTTTTTTTCACAGATACATGAGCACCTGTGGGTGCCATTTCACAGTAGTTGGTGGATTCTAGCACCACTCTTAAGAGGATTTTTTATTGTTTGTTGCATTGCTTCATATTTCAAGAATTAAAAGCATCACATCTTCAGAAGTATGTCACTATATCATGGCATCTTTGAGTCCCTAGAGTACTCAATATTTAAAGTAAAATTGTTCCTCTTCAAATCTCAAAGTGGATACAAAAGGATGAAATGTAGGAGTATTTAAATAGATCATGACCAGCCCTCCTTCTTAAACTCTCAGCTGGTTGCTCTCTTGCTACACTAGGCATCTCACTCCCAGCAGGTGTCTTGGCTTCTGAGGCTGCAATTAAAAAATTGCCAGAGGTCAGTTTCCAAACAGTTACTTGCAGACAAGATATGTTTTTGACATTTTATGTGTACTGGTCCTGAATATCAACATCAAAAAGAATCTGCAGCTTTAACTTCATAAGGAGTTATTGCAATCATATGAATACGGTATGACTGTGCCCTAAAAGTTTTCCAAAAATCCCAAAATTTAGGCAGACTTTGTAGTACTTCTGGCACAATTCTGCTTTAAAGGCCCAGAGATTTGGGCAAAAAAAAAACTGTGGCCCCTTCTTCCCCCCCCCCCCCAAATGGGCCCATAAGCATGTGGTTAAAATTTATTTGACTCTTGATATACCACATTTCTGGAACTGCGACAGTTAAATATACACCTATTTGAATTGGTATCTGTCAGAAAGCAGCTGGTGAGTAATGGCTTGAGCTAGGTGCATTGCAAAGGGGGTTGTATCCCTCTCAAAGATATCACAGTGGGAGGATTGAATATTTAGTGAGTATCCTTGTAGCCTCATGAACACAAAACCAATATGACTTCTGACTGTGTATTATCATAGGGTCTTGATGTAAGTTACTTAGATACCTCAATCATTGCCAAAGAATAGTGGTATTTTACAAGAATCTTGTCAGAAACATAGTTGAGTCATTTCCAAATTTCATTTTGCCTAGAATCGGTCACCTTACCTTTCCCAAAGTCTCATATGCAGAGTATTCTGCAATTACTCCCATTTAAATACACTGAGAAAGTCAAATTACTTAACTTAATAGGATGTGTCTCTGTCTTCCTCTCCGCTGCCCTCCGAGTCTGAACGTTACACTGTATAGTAAAGAGTGTGTCGTACTCACTGTTGTAAACAAAGCATGTCTTAGCAATAGGTGTAACGTTACGTACTGGTTTAGCGAAATGACTGGGGAACATGACTATTGCTGCATCATGTTCTGAGCTGCTACGTACGGTCTCACTGCAGGTCAGCTCCTTCCAAACATAAATGCAATGCTCGACTTTTTCCAGCAGACTTGGAAACAGGCACAGTTAACCTTCAAAAGGAACCTCCTTGCATCCAATTTTCAATGATTTTACACACAGCATCTCGCTAACTAGGAGAGTTCAGTAACTTACTGCAGGTTATATACATAATTCCGTAATGTTTACGTTTCATCAAGGTCATGTGGTGCTCTAGTTGATCTGCTACTGGTTGCTGACACGAGTTCTTGCGCAATCTTATGGCACGTTCGTGAACAGCTATGTTTAAAAATTTTGGCTGATATTTCACTTAATATCTACAAAATGTGCAACTTTTGCACGTGGTAACATGTAATTTCATCTTAGTTACATATTTTTACGATTTTTGAGCAATTTTACAAGTACTTTCCTGAGAGGGATCACGCAACAAGCGAATTTTGGGCTTCGCCCACCGTCTAATAGAATCAATTCATTGCTCTAACAAGCTTTATCAAAGATGGTATCATTTGAAATCTAAGCAACCTCAGTACAGAGATAAAATTTTTCAATAAGTCGGGGTTTCATTCCCTCCTCTTACCTTGCACCGAGCCAAAAAAAAATTACTCTTGACTTGATGCTTGTATCTTGTACCAAGTTTTAGCATGGAAGTACCATACTAGTGTTTTAGTTAGCAACAGCAGAACCATAAATTACAATTAAATACGTCACTCAAAGATTCCCCTCATTGCTCATGGTCCCACAGGGTAAACACTTTGTAACAAGCCTATAGCTTAAAATACCTCTTCTGGGTCAACAAGTCATACCAAGTTCCTGGGCAGACTGCAGTAGTACTCTCAGAGTGGACATTGTTACAGTATGTACCTCAGGCAGAGTCCTGTGGTAACCACATACCTACTACTGTATTCAGCTTGTACGGAACAGAGAGTACTTGCCAGGAGAGTGAGCTTACGTATCTGTGCAATATTAATATCAAACCATACTCTGTAGTACAGTATCTGAGTATTATGTGGTGCTCCTGGCAGTGTAATGACACCTGGAAAATTATTGGATTAACTTTGAAAGGGAGGTATTTACAGCCTCTGATTATTACAGTTTAATTATGAAACTGAGAATTGTGATGGAAACATTGTGTCAAAGGATTAGGAATAAAGTGGTGGATTTTTGAATATCATGATTCAGCACAGTACCACATGTTGGAATACAGTATAGGTACATTCAACCGCTGCATTTATTTGGGGGTGGGGGCATTCATACCTTGAGCTGGCATTGATTGGTTCATTTATTGCAGTAATGGTTGCGGGGAGAAAATTTATGTTACATGTGGAAAAGTTAAGCATTGATACTTTTAACCTCAAGTACATTGATAAAAATCACTCTTTTCTTCCTATAGACCAGCTACACTCTATAAACAAGAAGCATCCCATATCACTGCTGAAAATGTAAAATAGCACTGAAGCAATTTTAGACAGTTGGTATTTTATTTCTAGCGGATTTGTAGTAATTTTTTTTATTTGTAATTTTAATAATTGTATCTGTTATTTTATTCTTGTAGTTGTACTTTTATGTAGATGCTTTATCTTTTTATTTTTTTCAGTTTTTTACTATGTGTTTTATGTGTTTTTATATGTTTTAAGTGTTTTCATGTGTTTTATGAGATGAAATGTCACCAATTTCCTTGCATGGTGAATAAAGATTTTTATATCTAATATATCATATAAATTTTACCTCATCACAAGTGTTTCCACATTGCTTCTTAGAAATTAAAAATAGCAACAAAAATAGTGGAATTTAGTTGATATAAAATTTATGCAGATTCCACAGTATTACCTTCACCTAAAATATTAGTATTACAACAAAAATATAGTGTTATTTAAACTTAGATAGTCCATTCACTTGGTGCTACAGTAAATTGCTAAAATGTATTTGACGGTTCTGTCAGGAGTCAATTTTGTGATAAATTAATATACATTTAATACTGCATTTTACTAAATGTGCACTGTAATTACTGTACTGTATATCAGTTCTCTTAGAAGGCGTGAAAATAACGACTGAGAAAGTAATACAGACCACTATCAAACATCACTGCAACTCACAGACAGATGACTAAAAAAACTAATTGCCTAATAAAACTATTTACTTTGCTCTGTTTCTAAAATAACCAAGAGAATTTGGTTTAAAAACTATTAGCAAGATACCATGGTAAAAACATGCTGTTAACAGCAACCATGGCATAGCAGAAAACGTGAACTGAACACCTTGAACCATGAGCTGAACTGAAAGGTCAGCAGACATTGACTCCTACAACAGAGGTGCAATGAGACATGCTTGCTACAATATCATAGGACATTGCAACCCTTCTCCACATAGGCTATTTGGGGCGGGAGTGAAATGGGGGAAGGACCACGGGGACTGATGTGTTTATTTTTTCAAGTAGACTTGTGACACAGTAAATCCCAAGAGAAGTGGAAAGTAGGACTAATTTTTCCTGAGTATACTATTAAGGGTATCAGGTGTTTTTGGCTAAACATGACCTTGAATTCTCTAGACAATTATTAAAAGGCTTGTAATAAGTTCAAATCTTTACCAAACTTAGTACTGTTTATACACCTTAGCCACCTTACATAGGTGTTTCTCCCACGATCATCCTTACTATAGTACCCTCCCCTGTGACAGCATGCTAGGTGATATAAGGCCGGTCATGGTCTGCCCAGGTGACAAGTGTCGATACTCTCTAAATTCAAAAGATTGAAATAAGGGACCAATCAGTAATTTTGACTAAAATATACAATCTAATAAACTGAGAAAAAATCTTATTCTTGTTTTAAAATTTTCAGTCCATATTCAGGTTTGTCACTAATCCCATTCTTTGCGATTGATTTAAAAATGCAGTGGTTGAATGTAAGTTAACTGTATTCCAATATGTAGTACTTCCCTGTTCTGAACCTCTAAAAACAATTAAGTCTAAGGTTTCCATGCTCAACAGGATGTACTTAACTGTATTCCAATATGTAGTACTTCCCTGTTTTGAACCTCTAAAAACAATTAAGTCTGAGGTTTCCATGCTCAATAGGAGGTGCCTCTGTCAAACGAAACCACATCCCTGCCACATCACAGCATATAAACTATCTTAGTTTGAGTAATGCATACTTCAACAGGCGGATCTCCCTTCCCTTTTAACTACACCAGCCCTAGTAACAAGATCAGCCCTCATGAGACCAAAGCTTGCACTGCTATCTATCAATTTCAGTGTCTCAAGCAACCATGACACCCAAGTGACCTTGGAGGGAAAATGTGGTCATCCTGTTTGTTGAGGCTGTCATTAAATCAAGGGCACAATTCATGAGGGATTTTCTTCATGGTATTTTCACGTGTTTAAATTGTAAGTTGTCTTTTATGGTGCTTTCAAATTTCACAGAGGTGCTTTTCTTGAGTTTCTTGAATGAAAGGGTGGTTTTTTCTCTCACCACAAAAAATCACCGTTTTTCGGAACGAAAAATGGTGAAAGTGTTCATAGTGATGGTGTAATGTATGAATTTACCTTCTATTCACCAAATGTAATCAAATTCACAGCAAAGTATGGCTAGAAATTGATTCCAAAGAAAATCTATATCGTCCGTCCCTACATCCTCCATACAATTTTTAGATGCAACATTTCCCACAGAGAGTCTAAAGCAAATCAAAATCAATCCATTGTTTGGAATGGGCAAACTTTTAGCCTACTGGATTATTCATTTAGAGGACACCTGTCGCAGTGTGGTACATAGCCTTGAGATCAACTTCTTTTGGGTCCCAGACATATAGCTGACTGTAAACTTCCAGTAGGCCTAACTTCATTTTCCAAACACCCTTCCACAATCTAGGGCCAGGGACATTGCATGTGCCACCAAGGCTTTGATATGTGGCCTGACTAGCCTAGCCCCTCAGCCTAAGCCTATGCTAGTACTATGTATGTGGTCATTCACTCATGAGCTCAATGCATGGGAACTTTGAGCAATCCGAAAGCCACACACAGGCCTTCACTGAGGACTTACATTCGTCTAGGTCTTTTTGAGTTAGGGTGTAGGGCCCAATTGTCCTTAGTAGGCTACGTACAGTACTACAGGCACCGCATAGGCCTAGGCCTACGGTGTATGTAGTCGAGTCCTAAGGCAGTCTTTGACTATAGAGAGCTCTAAGCGAACAAAATATAGTTCACATGACCTTTTTATCTGACCACTATAAAGTTAGTCATTCTATACTTACAATGGCGTAACTTGTAGTTAGGCTATCCAGGGAGCAATTACAACATACAATGACATATTCTACCCTGTGCGACCTAGGCCGGCGAGCTCGGTTTCCCACGAGGTTATGGGCAAATCCGAATTTTCATGAATTTTATAGGAACTGGAGGGCTCACTCCCCGAAAGAGCTGTGATTGCATGGGGACTCGGCAGCCACCGCCATATTATAGGTGGAGGCAAAAGACGGCCATACTATGTTGAGCTTACATTGAAACACCTACAAATTACACTTCGTGTTCAGAAACATGCCACAGTCTTTCCTTGTAAGTTATCTGCATCAACCAGAGACGAGGAGTATTATCTGATTTGAATCGTAAGATTCTTATGATAATTTTGTACTTTAGTCTCAATGAAGTTAAACTTCCCTTACTCAAAATCCATATATGGCCCAGATATGGGATTTTATATCTGGCCCATATCTGGGCCAGATATGGAATTCATATCTGGCTTGTACAAGAATTGGGCAGATATAACTTGATATAATATAAAGGCCATATATGGCCATATATGGCCCAGGTAAAGTTTCACTTTTATATGGCCCAGATATGCCCCATATATGGCTACTCCATTTCTGGCCCATATATGGAAAATCCATATATGCCACATATAAAGAGATTTATATCTGGCCCATATCTGTGCCATATATGACCCATATAAAACTTTATATGACTCACTCTTTATATGGCCCATATCTGGCCCATATATGGAAATTTATATCTGGCCCATATCTGCACCAGATATGGAATTTATATCAGATCGGATAAAAAGTTAGGCAGATATAACACAGATCTAAACCAGAACCAGATCTAAACCATATATGGCCAGATAAAGTCTTATCTGGATCAAGCCTTTATATGGCACAGCTCTAGTTACGAATCATAGTTAGGACTTATAGTCCACACTCCTCATGGAGACTTTGAACACCTTTTTTTTTTTCCAAAAGTCCCCTGACTCTCTGGCGAAGAGCCAGGGGCGAAAACCAAACAATACTCCCGAAGGAGTTCTGCTCCCCGAAGGAGTAACAACGTCCCCAAGGGACAAACTTTGACTTAACTGACACCAGATAACAATGTTTAAGTGCTCCATGAATTAGAATTTAATGTAAGTATTAGGTTGAATTGACTTAAGTACATAAATTCAACTTATTTCATAACAGTGAACAGAAAAATGCCTTAAAATTTCCTATTTTATGTAATCACAGTGATATGGGCTTCTTATTTTAAACTTAATTACGTATTTGACTCTAAATTTTGTTTACTGCGTGGTGCATATTTTACTTTCAACTTCCTAAATCATGAAAAATGTAGGTTTAGATACAAGCTCCACCCAAATATGCAAATTATTTGCCTAAGTTCACTTAGTACACTGCGGTATTAACAGAAGTGTAGCCACTAAATAACAACAATGTCTGGGAAGGTGATGCTGTATCCAAAACATGTCTTAGTTTGTAACAAGCATAATCCAAGAATTAAATCAAATAAATAATAAAACAAACTAACAAAATGCTCATTTGCATATCTAGCATATCAAGTTATATCTGGCTTGATATGGCCATATAAAACTTTATTTGCATATCTGGAATTGCATTGTATCAAGTTATATCTGGCTTGATATGGCCATATCAAACTTTATATACATATCTGGATTACGATTATATCAAGTTATATCTGGCTTTATATGGCCATATCAAACTTTATATACATATCTGGATCATGATTATATCAAGTTATATCTGGCTTTATATGGCCATATCAAACTTTATATACATATCTGGATCACAGTTTTATCAAGTTATATCTGGCTTTATATGGCTATATCAAACTTTATATACATATCAGGATCACGATTATATCAAGTTATATCTGGATTTATATGGCCATATCAAACTTAATATGCATATCTGGGTTATGTTTTAATCAAGTTATATCTGGCTTTATATGGCCATATCAAACTTTATATACATATCTGGATTACGATTATATCAAGTTATATCTGGCTTTATATGGCCATATCAAACTTTATATGCATATCTGGATCATGATTATATCAAGTTATATCTGGCTTTATATGGCCATATCAAACTTTATATACATATCTGAATCACAGTTTTATCAAGTTATATCTGGCTTTATATGGCTATATCAAACTTTATATACATATCAGGATCACGATTATATCAAGTTATATCTGGATTTATATGGCCATATCAAACTTAATATGCATATCTGGGTTATGTTTTAATCAAGTTATATCTGGCTTTATATGGCCATATTAAACTTTATATACATATCTGGATCACCATTTTATCAAGTTATATCTGGCTTCATATGGCCATATCAAACTTTATATACATATCTGGATCACGGTTATATCAAGTTATATCTGGCTTTTTATGGCCATATCAAACTTGATATGCATATCTGGGTTATGTTTTAATCAAGTTATATCTGGCTTTATATGGCCATATCAAACTTTATATACATATCTGGATCACAGTTTTATCAAGTTATATCTGGCTTTATATGGCTATATCAGACTTTATATACATATCAGGATCACGATTATATCAAGTTATATCTGGATTTATATGGCCATATCAAATTTAATATGCATATCTGGGTTATGTTTTAATCAAGTTATATCTGGCTTTATATGGCCATATCAAACTTTATATACATATCTGGATCACAGTTTTATCAAGTTATATCTGGCTTTATATGACCATATCAAACTTTATATACATATCTGGATCACGATTATATCAAGTTATATCTGGCTTTATATGGCCATATCAAACTTTATATACATATCTGGATCACGGTTATATCAAGTTATATCTGGCTTTATATGGCCATATCAAACTTTATATGCATATCTGGGTTGTGTTTTAATCAAGTTATATATGGCTTTATATGGTCATAAAAAGTCTTTAATCAACCAGATATTTCCAGATATAAAGCCAGATATGGATTTTGAGTAAGGGTTGTGGCATATTAGTATGTCGGTACTTCCATAACCTTTGATCTGTCTTCCGAGACACAGTGGAATGTGCTAGAAAATACACACTTGCAAACTGGTAGAGCTTGTGTCATCTCGTTATCTATTGAGTCTCCCGAAATACGTTACACTGGCGACGAGGATGGGATGGTTTTGAACGCTGAATGCTTCTCAAGAACACATCCTAGGTCAGGCGACAAAGATCGCATAGTTAGATCGAAATCGCAAGTTTCCTGGTTTTGAAACGTACCTCGGGAGCCACCGTGACCACCGTAAGCAACGAAGGATAGCCACGCCCAGGTCTGTTCGCATTGTGTATGCAGAACTTTGTATAACCGCACATATTATAATACATACACAATATAGCTTAAGTAACACTCAGTAAAGTTAACAGAGGCTACAGTGTATGATCGTGAACTCAGTCTGTCAGCGCTAGACTAGAAATATGGCGGCATCAAGTGGTTACATTGGTCGATTGGGCAGTTTTGATAAAGCCCGTGAACCTTTTTCATCCTACATTGAACGGATGGAACTGTTTTTCTTAGCAAATAACATTTCGTCATCTTCCCCTTCTGAAGAGAGAGCCGTTCAAGAACGGAAGAAAGCAATCCTTTTGACTGAGAAAGGGCCTGAAATTTACGTGACTCTCACTAACCTTTTGAGCCCTGCAAAACCGAAGGATGAATCTTTTGATACAATTATTTCCAAACTAAAGAATCATTTTGATCCCAAGCCACTAGAAATAGCAGAGAGCTATAAGTTTGGGACTAGAAACCAGAAGAATGGAGAGACGATCAGTGAGTTTATACTAGCATTAAAGAACTTATCGTTACATTGCAACTTTGAAGGTTTTCTTGACCGTGCTTTGCGGGATAGATTTGTATGTGGTTTGCTTGACGAAAGAATTCAGTCAAAGCTTTTGAATACTTCAAACTTAACTTTTGAGGCAGCTTGCAAGACAGCTCTTACGATGGAGATGGCTGCCAAAAATGCGAAAGAGTTTCGTCCTACTGCAACTTCAAACCCTGCAAGTATTAACAGCCAGAAAAGCTATACCAGGTCACACAAGCCTACCCAAGGCAGAGGGAAAGCTCAAGGGAGCAAGGATCACTCATGTTATCGATGTAATGGCCCACATTCACCCAAAGACTGCACCTTCAAAAACGCAGAGTGCTACAACTGCCATAAGAAAGGACATATTGCTGCAGCCTGCAAGTCAAAACCCAGACATAAAGGGAAAGATGGGAGAAAAACACGATCAGGAGAAGTGTATGAGATTGAGGATGATACAGAGCAAGTCCCAGATGAGATGACTTTATATTGCATCTATTCAGTAGACTCGGTTAACCATTTTGAAACTAAGGTCATGATAAATAACTGTCCTTTGAAAATGAGGATCGACACAGCAGCAGATTGTTCAATTAAGAGTAAAGATACTTATGAACAGAACTTCAGTAATTTACCCTTGAAAGAAAGTACATTGCAATTGAAAACATACTCGGGTGAAATTTTGGACACCTGTGGTCAAATTGAGTGTAAAGTTGTGTATTATGGTAAGACTTTTACTTTGCCATGTGTTGTTGCTAGGTATAACAATAAGCCTACTTTAATGGGTGAAGACTGGCTAAGTAAACTTAAGTTAGATTGGAGTAGTGTATTTCATATCGAAAGGACAAAATTGGGTCAAGTGTTAAAGGAGTACAGTAGTCTGTTTGAGGACAGCTATGAGGGAATTAAAGGTACTGTAGCCCATATTCGTATCAAAGAAGATGCCAAACCAAGATACTGTAAGGCAAGGCCAGTTTCTTATTCACAGAAATCCCAAGCTGAGACTCAACTGAAAAGGTTGGAGAAAAATGGGGTCATTGTAAAGACAAATTACAGTGACTGGGCCACACCCATCATAATAGTGCCCAAAACTGACGGAACTGTCAGGTTGTGTGGGGATTATAAGATAACGATTAGTCAGGCAGTGGATGATGAAAAGTACCCACTACCCACATCACAAGACTTGTTTGCACAGTTGAGTGGAACAAAGGTGTATTCTAAGTTCGACTTGTCTCATGCATACTCTCAACTCAACATAGATCCAGATAGTCAGCAGTTTGTAACCATTAACACACACATGGGGTTGTACACCTACACTCAGTTGCCATATGGGGTCAAATCCTCTCCAAAGATTTTTCAGGCAACAATGGATAAGATCCTTCAAGGTATTCCTAATTGTCTGTGTAATCAAGATGATGTGTTAATCGAAACAGCTACAGTAGACGAGAATCTTAATGTATTGCAACAAGTGTTCAAATGCCTCAGTGACTACAATGTAAAGCTTGAGAGAAAAAAATGTGTGTTTGTCCAATCTGAGGTTGTTTACCTAGGATTAAAAGTTAGTGGCAATGGGCTTCAACCGATCCAAGATAAGATTAATCCTATTACTAATGCCCCAGAACCTAAGAATGTGGGTGAACTTAGATCATTTTTGGGAATGGTTCAGTTCTATTCTCGTTTCTTACCTGATCTTGCAACTGTACTTGCCCCCCTTCACCGCTTGTTACAAAAGGATGTTAAGTGGGAATGGAGTAGGGCTTAGCAAGAAGCATACGTTAAGATAAAAGAGTTGTTGACCAGCGAGGTGCTTCTTACTCGTTACGATACTGAGCTTCAGTTGAAATTAGCTTGTGATGCATCAAGTTACGGGGTAGGAGCAGTGATTAGTCATGTGTTAGGTGATGGCCAAGAAAAGCCTGTAGCATTCGCTTCTCGCACTCTCACGAAAAGTGAAAGTAATTACGCACAGATTGAAAAGGAAGCACTTGGTATCATTTTTGGTATCAAAAAGTTTCACCAGTTCTTACTTGGCAGAAAATTCACACTAATTACCGATCATAAACCTCTGTTGCATCTGTTAGGGCCAAAATCAGCCATTCCAAACATGGCAGCATCACGCCTTCAGAGGTGGGCGGTACTTTTGTCTCAGTATGACTACGAAATTGAGTATCGCTCCTCTAAAGAGAATGCAGTTACAGATGCGTTGTCACGTTTACCGCATGAAGATTCAAGTGATGGCACTTAAAGTGAGATTTTTGCAACTGACATAGTTGACAGTAGTTTCCCTGTCACAGCTGCTGAGATTGCAGCAGAGACCCAAAAAGATTTTGTACTTAAACAGGTGTATGAACACACATTGTCTGGCTGGTCAGAGACAATGACTGTCTGAAGAGTTTAAACCATATTTTAATCAAAAGTATGAGTTATCATGTTGTCAAGGATGCATTAAATGGGGTCATCGAGTTGTAGTTCCCAAGTCCTTGAGAGACAGATTGCTTACAGAACTTCATAGTGAACATATCGGTATAGTTGCTATGAAATCAGTGGCCAGAGGATTTATGTACTGGCCTGGCATTGATAAAGATATAGAGTCTATGGCAAATAAATGTTCTGTCTGTCAAAATTCTAGGAGTAAACCTGCCAAATCATCATTGGAAACATGGAAGTGGCCAAGCAGGCCATTTCAAAGGGTGCACGTTGACTTTTGTGAACTTGGTAACGATCACTTTTTAGTTTTGGTAGATAGCCATTCTAAGTGGTTAGAAGTGATTCATATTCACGCAAACACAAGTACCGAGAAGACAGTAGATGAATTAAGGTTGATCTTTGCAAGTCGTGGTCTTCCTGAAGAGCTTGTGTCGGACAATGGTCCCCAATTTCGAGCAGCATCATTTTAGCTTTTCATGAAACAAAATGGAATTAAACATATCTTGGTCCCTACCTGTCACCCTGCCTCGAATGAGAGCGGTCAGTCAGAATGGTTAAAGATGCTTTAAAAAAGCAAGTTTGCGCTGGAAACTCCAACCTCAGTTTGAAACATCGCTTGGCAAATTTCTTACTTAAGTATCGCACAACTCCTCAGTCCACAACTGGGTATACACCAGCTGAATTGCTAGTCAAGAGAAGGCTTAGGTCGAGATTGAGTTTGGTCCTGCCTAATTTAATGCCGAAGGTAGAAACCAAGCAATTATCTCAACAAAAACATCATGGTGGTAGCCACAAATGGCGAAAGTTTTCTGTTGGTGATCAAGTTCGTGTTCTTTGCCGTCCACACAAAGCAAACAAGTGGGAAGTTGGGACGGTAGCGGAAGTGTGCGGCACCTAAAAGGTATCTGGTTGATATAAGTGGTAGAGTTAGGAGTGTTCATGTTGACCATATGATAATGGCCAAAGATGATCCTTGTTCTGCGCCCTTGTCTGTTGTGGACACAAATCCTGATCATGAACTCTTTGATCACTACCCAGGGCCAACAACCACTTTCGAAGAGCCTAAAGAGCCTCAACCATTAGGTTCAAAAACAGCGCCTGCTCAAAACAAATCAGATTTGGATCAACCCCCTGAAATCCCTCTTAGAAGGTCACAAAGACTGCGCAAGCCTGTGGTTAAACTGAATTTGTAGTTCAAGCGTGTATGATGTTAGTTTTGTTGTTTAAAGAAATGCTTTTATTCGCTTAAAAAGAGAATGTATGTTGTTTGTTTCACCGTATGCTCATATCATTCATTAACCTCTTATTGCTACTTTTTTGTCATGCTCATATTTTAGAAACTTTGGATGTTGTAGTAGGGTTACTGCTTACAGTTCAAGTGTATTTGTAAACAGTTGCATTTGGAATGATTGATAGTTTATATACTTAGAGGAGGAGCAGAGTGTGGCATATTAGTATGTCGGTACTTCCATAACCTTTGATCTGTCTTCCGAGACACAGTGGAATGTGCTAGAAAATACACACTTGCAAACTGGTAGAGCTTGTGTCATCTCGTTATCTATTGAGTCTCCCGAAATACGTTACAAAAATAAACACATTGTTCTTCACCGAGTTTGCACATTGGCTAGTCACACTCAAGCAGTGAAAGCAGTGCCCTTGTGCTAACTTTGTGCAGGGAGCCCAGGTCATACCCAGTCTACCAGGGGCTTTTGAACACGGCCGTCGCAGCTTAGGCAGAGAGGGGCTGGGTCCACAGCCCCCATAATTTTCAAATGAAGGTTTCTTCTTCCAGAATTAGTATGAAATGACCAAATTGTAGGAGCTCAAACGTCTTAACCCCAAATTTTTAGCGTGTTCGATTACTCGCCCGAGTCAACTCGTGTCTGACGCGACTCCGTTCGATTAGCCTGTGACGTCGGCATTCGCGCTTACTCGCGCCAGGCCCAAGTTGAGCGACCCCCTGAGTCGGTTACTTGGGGAAGTATCCCATCGTCCTTTGCGAAAACAAGGCAGTCAAACAAACAACACGCGTTGGCGAACAGTTTTTGCATGCAATTACAGTTGCGCAACATGAAACTTGCGAATGTTGTTCAAGAAGAAACGGGTAAAGTCACGTAGGTATTATTACTTGAGAATTTTCCAAAGGAGTATTGTTTTGAAGCAATGAACGTTCACGCAGTGGTGAACGTTGGTAGTACATACGGAGTTTGCTCTGCTACGGGCTCTGCCATTGGCTATTGTGTACGAACTTCTCTGATACTTATGGTAAAACGTTCGTTTACTTCACCCAACTGCGCATGTCCATCAAGACCCAGTCTGGAAGCTCGAGTAAGCCAGGGGAAGCAAATCGAACACGCTAGTTATGTAGGCCTACGTCACTTTGAAAAGGTGCATAGGCCAGGGCTTCTAAGGTAACAATTTTTAAGTCTATTAACTTGATCCAGTTGAAGTTTGCTATACTAATAAAACACGTTGACTACAGGGTATCATTCTTGTGTATTAATGTGTGCACCATAATGTACTTGGGGGTGTAATTGTGTTTTACGCCATGGTCAGTGGTAAGGTATATGGAAGACTGGAATTATTGTAATTCCAGAATATACCCAGCACATTGGAGCCCCTTTTGGGAAAGGTGGAAGCTATTTACCCGACAGTCGGGAAAATTACACGACTTTCCTTCCTTATTTTCCCGACTATTGGCAATAGTGATGGCGCTGTCCTAAATTTGTAGCCTCTAAAAATACTTGAATAGTATGTCGGGAAAATAAGGTTAACGTTATTTTCCCAACAGTCGGAAAATTATAGGACGTGCTTCCTTATTTTTCCGACAGTGAACGAAATTGATGGGGCCATCATGTCTGCAGCCTCAGAAAATATTTGAATTGTATGTCGGGAAAATATTGGTCCTTATTTGCCCTACCGTCGAGCCTAGGGAGCAGTGGCGTGCGCAACTTTTTTTTTTTTTTTTTTGAAGATGAGAAGCTCGCTAGACGAAAAATGGTGCCACCAAATAACAGTTTGAAGTCTGTTCCGAGTCGACTTCAGCATTTTGTTAAATTTGCAACATGCGGACAACTAATGAACGCAAAACTCCTTCGGATTGCATTTCTTGTTTCCTTCCTTTATGATTCTAATTGTTAGAGTATGTAAGCCAAAGAGGCGTACATATTCGACACCTGCTTTGAAGGTAACTGTTTCTACTGTTCTACAAACAACTATGCTAAACACGGAAACGTTTCTTCTGATAGTTTTTAACATAATCCGATGGGACTCAATGGAAATTGTCTGGAATTTCCTCCTGCGAGTACTCTGATAAATCATCGAAGCTATGGCAGTCCATAGTGTGCTGATCTGTAACTAGTAACCACACATGCGTACGACGTACATGTACAACACCACAGAATTATACATTGTTCTGTGGTACACACACGTACACCGTACCGCGCCAACTAACATTTCGTACGTCACAAGCTCGTTGGGGTGATATGATTGGTCGATTGCTGTTGGGAAAATAAGAAAACTAAACTTCCAATTTACCCGACTGTCGGGCAAAAAGCCACAACGTTTGGGAAAACGTAAGGCTATAGAGTCTAGGTAGCAAATGCCATTTGAAAATGACTCATCTAGGAGTCTTGTACAACTATTCTTTGGTTATGAATGAGGCATCTTGGTAGGTTACCTTTTAAGAGACTACCAGTACAGGCAATCAGAATTTATGTTGATTCTATCGAGGCTGCTGGATAGTGGGATATGCAGCCAAGTTTCTACAGTGTGGTAAAGAGGCTATGGGAATATGCAATGACTACCGTACCTAGTCTTGTAGTCTATGAAAAGCAGAGCTTCAGTCTCACAGGGTATTCTGCAGTTGTGCGAGCTAAGGTCATCCTCATATCCAGGATCCTGCAGTGTACCGTACCTTAATACCCAGTCATATTCTTCAAGTTGACCCATTATAGTACTGGTCTGTGCATAATGTTATCTAACTGTTACATAGCCAAGGCTTGTAACAACACCTTCCCATTTCCACTTAGGCTAGATCTAGCCTAGATTCTGGAGCATTCATTAGAATTGTATAACTGTTGCTAGTAAGTAAACAAAATATATAGTTGTAGAAATTGTGGTTTGTGCTATAGCCATAAACAGCACAATCATTAAAGGGAGGACACTCTTGCTTCTCATAAGAATACTCAGTTCTAGAATTTATCAGATTTGATCCCCTAAAAGCATGGGCGGCGATTCCGGGGGACAGGGGGACATGTCCCCAATATGAGAAATCGCCCGTTGACTTTGATTTTTCACACAGTATATTATTTGAAAAACTGCTCATGCCCCCCCCCCCCATATTGAGAACAAATCGCTGCTCTTGCCTAAAAGGTTGGGATCCTTTATGCTTCATTTTCCAGCATGAGTCTGGTTTCATCCAACCAGTTAACTTGCCTTCCCTGAGCAGAAATGAATATTTTTGTGTATTTTATCTGTTTCAACAGTGATACACTTATGAGATGGTGAAAGATACTGACCGTGAAGCTCTTCCATGTATATGTATAATATACCACCAGTTGTTTGTTCCACAACATTAGCAGGAAAGAGTGAAATGACCTCCAACAAAGTCCAAACTCACTTCAGCTCGAACTTTCATTAGACCTTCAATTTTCCTTATAAAGCTGAAGAATTTTGAAAGAGCATTATTTGTACTTTGCAGGATGTTACAAATTCAATGAACCAAAGCAGTAACTGTAGGAGGCAGTGGAAGAGGAAGGGTACAGTATATATTGGCAACGTGACCTTTCGGATGAGGGATAGCTGCCCCGTGGCCACCCCTGTTCAGTGGCTGTTGCTTCCAGTGTTTGAAGGTGCACTGCAGTACCAATGGCATTATTGTAAACATGAAATCGATGGTCTATTGGTTCCATATACTATGTTATACTTTCTGGTGCCTTGCTTTTCTACTGTTTGTACTGTACTAGTAATCTTGTCAAGCATTAATGTTGCAATATTCACTCTATGGAGTAGTTTATGCAAGAAAAAAATAACTTTCACATCATGATGGCACAATGATTATTTTTGGAATATGAGCTGTGATATTCTGACATTCCTTCAAAGGGTAGAAAAATGTCCTTGTATCCCATGCAAGTTGTTTAAGTACAGTTTGAGAATTCCACAGGATTCTGTTATACTTTGTTAAAGTATCTGTTGCAAAATGAAAAAAAAAAATATAAAAAAGTGATGAAGTTTAGAAGATCAACTTTTCGGCAGTTATTTTCAGTGTGGCAATTCTACTAGTGTGAGCTTATTCTTAGTATAAGGCCATGGTACTGTACTCACTTTTTCCACATCCAGCCGATCTCCATATCATTCCCTATTCATTTTTTCAATATTTCAACTTCAGATCCCTACCTGTTACTAAGCCAAATTATTCCTGCCCAGGGACAGCGGATACGGGGGCAGCCACAGGGACATTAGCCCTGGCGCTTTTTCTGCCGTTGGCATATGGGGCCACCTTAAACTGGATTGATAGGCTTGTCTTTCCTTGAACATATTGGGCCGCTTTGATGCTTTGCCCCCCCCCCCCCCCATTCAAAACTGGTTCCACTGTTCCCTGCTGCCAGACTGATCGAGATGCACAGGTCACGGACTAGAAGCACCTCCCCAAAATCTCTCCTAATGCAAAATAAAAAATATAATACCTAGCATTCCCCAAGTTTTCTGTTAAATAGAAGGAAGCATGGATATGCCTTCCTTTTTTTACATCCAATTGCAATCTTTACTGACCAGATGTAAGCAACACATGACCAAAGTTCGGGGCCGGAATGATGCAAACATCCAGTTGGGGACGACTTGTCTTCTGCGCCGAGTTGCCATTGGTGCCGAGTTGTCTCAGTGGTCGACATCTTTCATTCAGATGCCAAGTTGTCTCTGGCCACATGCGTTTCGCAGGTGCCGAGATGTCCGAGCCTAAAATAGACCTGGGAGATCCCCCTGAGGCCGTTTTATATTACGGGGCGAGTTGTCCATTACGTATATGTTAGCGTGATACTTGGACCGTGCTCTTTGTCACCGTTTGAAGCCCGATTTAACCCTGTTTGGACAATTCGTGTTGACATGTGAAGGTAGAAAACAAATGTTTCTTATGATTTTGAAAGGCTCGGGACATTTCCCCAAATTTTATCCAGATTTTTCAAGGAGAAAACGCCATAGGATTGGGCCGAAGCAACCTCTGTCATACAGTTTGTACACACACGCTCGCACACAGCATAGCTTCTTGCCTCCACCTGTAATGGCGGAAAGGTCGCCTAATTTTTTCCCAGGACGAGTCAGACCAAATCGGTTTTTAAAAATTTTTAAATTTGTTTCAGAATGAAGGTTAGGGTTAAAATTAAGGTTAGGGTTACGTGGATTGGGGTTATTTGGCCAGTTCTTTCATAATCGGGCGTGAGAATTACAAAAAAAGGGTCGAAAAGCTGTCATTTTGGAATTATAGGTGCGGCCTATTTCCAAGAAGCTGATTTGTACATTGGCCAGATTTTGCCTGATTCGTCCTGGGAAAAAACTACACGAACGGATACCCATGCAGTCACAGCGGATTTACATACACGGTATTAGGAGTGCGCACTCTAGTTCCTATATCCTGCGCTATGGTTAGAATATAGGTTAGTGTTACACTCTCTTGGGATAAATGGCATGTTCTTTCATAATCCGGCGTCAGAATTACCAAACCAGAAAACCAAAGGGCTTAGTGATTCCTTGCCATATGGATAAATTGTAACAAACATGAATCACCCACATGACAAGCATGAGATCCCTACTTGAAATATCATGTTAATTAGGTCAAAACTTTTTGAAATCTTGTGACCCAAAATGACCTACATGCCAAATATGACCAATCCACAGGCAAAGTATGTGATCCCTCATAGTTATCCTCCTTAAAATATCATGTTTACTAGGTTTTGACCTTTTGTGGCCTCAAATGACCTTTGACCTCCAGAAAAGATAATAGGTATCATCTACTTAATACCTACAATTCGCATGTTAAGTGTGAGATCCCTCACAGTTATCCTTCTTAAGATATCCTGTTTACAAGGTTTTGATCTTTTGACCTCTGGTTACCCCAAATGACCTTTGACAGCTACCAAAGATACTAGGGATCATCTACTTAATAAGGGCAATCAACATGCTAAGAATGAAATCCGTCACAGCTCCTCTTCTAGAGATATTGTGTTTACAAGGTTTTGACCTTCTGTCCTCTGGTGACCCCAAATGACATTTGACTCCCACAAAAATAATAGAGATCATTTACTCAATAGCTAAGTATGAGTTCCCTCACAGTTACCCTTCTTGAGATATGGTGTTAACAACGTTTAGACCTTTTGACCTCTAGTGACCCCAAATGACCTTTGAACCTCCACCAAAAGCTATAGGGATCATTTACTTAATATGGCTAATCCACTTGCTAAGTATGAGATCCCTCACAGTCACCCTTCTTGAAATATAGTGTTTTACATGGTTTTGACCTTTTGACCACTGGAGACCCCAAATGGCCTTTGACCTCCACCAAAAATAATAAGGATTATCAACTCTATATGGGCAATACACATGATAAGTATGAGATCTTGATCACAGTTACCCTTCTGGAGATATCGTGTTTACAAGGTTTTGATTTTTTGACCTCTGGTGACCCCAAATGACCTTTGAACTCTAGTAAGAACAATAGGGATCATCTACTCAATACGGGCAATACACAAGGAAAGTATGAAATCCCTCATAGTTATCCTTCCTGAGATATAGTGTTTAGAAGGTCTTGACCTTTTGACCACTTGTGACCCCAAATAGCCTTTGACCTTCACTAAAAATGATAGCGATCATCTACTGAATATGGGCAATCAACATGCTAAGTATGAGATCCTTCACAGTAATCCTTTTCGAGATATCGTGTTTACAAGGTTTTGACCTTTTGACCTCTGGTGACCCCAAATGACTTCTGACCTCCACCAAAACAATAGACATTATCTACTGAATATGGGCAATCCACATGCTTAGTATAAGATCCCTCACAGTTATCCTTCTTGAGATATCGTGTTTACAAGGTTTGACCTTTTTACACTGGTGACACCAAATGACCTTTGACATCCACAAAAAACAGCGATTATCTACTCAATATGGACAATCCACATGGTAAGTATAAGATCCCTCACATTTATCCTTCTGGAGATATCGTGTTCACAACGTTTTAACCTTTTGACCTCTGGTGACTCCAAATGACCTTTGACCTCCACCAAAAACACCCCCCCCCACCCCCCCCCCCCCCCACCCCCCCCCCCCCCCACCCCCCACCCCCCCCACCCCCCCCCCCCCCCACCCCCCCCAGGTTACCAGTCCATTCGTTGAAATGTGGCATTGAACTGTACAATACCCTGTAGCTCAAGTAAATTGCTATTTGCCCGATGAAGCTAAGCCATCCATAAAAATAAATCTCCCAAGTGGATTGAGTTTTATAATTAACCAGCCTACAATATGTTTTTGTTTCATTTAATTATAGGAATACCAGCATTAGCTACATATACTGCACTGAATAGCAAATGCTGTATGCAGTACAGTGTCTTTACAAGGGCATTCATGGCAAGTAGCCTAAAGGAAGACAGAAGTCAGGGTTAGCGCCACCTCAAACCCCCTTGGTCTAAAACTACTGTATGGGAGGATCTGTGAATCTTAGAGGGGATTCGAGCCATGTCAAATGAAAAAAATTGACACGTACCTACTAGGGCTGTCAATTTCCGTTTAATCTCCTAAACGTTTAAACGGTCGGAATAAACGTTCGTTTACCGTTTAAACGGTATATTTATTCTGAACCAACAGTGTAATGCATTAATGGCCTCATTGATCATTCACTTACGATATTCACAGTACGCGCAAGCTTTTAAAATCTGTACGTAAAAATCTAGCGATCATTTCAGCGATAAACTTTTTAATATATTTTTTTTCCCTCCCCCCCCCCCTCCCCCCACTCTCCCCTTTTACCCCCATTTCCTCTTCATCTCTCCATCTTTCCCAACACCCAACGCCCAAATTTGCCAATGAACGAAACCAAGCATTAAATTTCGCAGTCAATGATGCATAAGTTTGATACAGGGCCAACACGTTTTGATATCGGCCGCAAATTGTAATGCAAACACCGACGTACATAATATGTAGGCCTCATGTCCGTACACGGTGCAAAATGCAGAATTTCAAGTCGACACGCAAGAAAACAAGTCCGAAAGTTAAAAGCACGATGATATAGTCCGTTATTACATGCAAAACCCGTAACACATTAGGACTACGTCACTCTGCTCTGTACAAAAGTTGACGTACATCCGCAACAACATTGGGCACTGGTATGGAAAATACATAACATTTTTCATCGCTGCTTGTACTCGCTAAATTACCGGTTGTTTTCATGCGTCCTTCGCAGTAGTTTACGATAGGTACTTTTTATGTTTATAATGCATGTTACATTTTGTGTGAAGAATAAACATGTGCCTTTTACTTTTGTGATTTAAACAAAAACGATGTCTAGAAACATTACACCAATGAAACGACAAGTTTATGATAGATTGGTCCCCATGCTACTCAATCTAGAGCTCCATTGGATTTGCACACAGCAAGCGGAAGCGGGGCCGCGGGGCGCTAACATGACTCCAAACAGATATTTACGTATGGATATCCAATAGTGCGTGCATGAAATTATGTACGGCTATATGAAACACTCAAAACAAAAACACGTGTTGCGAGGGCCTACAACTGTCTTTGTACGTATAGGTAAAGCATGGTAGGATGGTGTGAATGCTGCATTGAAATACTGACGGCAAGTTTCGGGCCTTTTAAGTAAGTCCTTGTTTTAACTGTTCGTTCTGTGAGCACCTTGAGCTACAAATGCGATGTAAACGAGAGAGAGAGTGAATTGTGGTTATGCCGATAGTGTGTACGCCTGTCCTGAATAAGCAGATCTTGGGCTACTGCTTCGATTGGGGATGCGGGCTCTGCGTATTGTGTAGGAGGGATTAGCTAGGCTTACTGTGAGTAGGTGGAAAGCTCAATTCAATCACAAGAATTATATACTCACGGACATAGTTTATTTTTGAAGCTTTATTTGGTCATTGAATTTGCAAATTAAAACCATCGTTTGTTAAATGAGAGATATCAAAGAGAACATTGGGGAAGAAAAACTGCCTAAAACCTTTGTTGTATTTTTAAAAGGAAAAACCGTTTAAAACGTTTAGCTGAATCTATGCGCCCTTTAAACGGCCCAATCGATCGTTTAAACGTTTAAAACGTTTAAACGTGACAGCCCTAGTAACCTACCAGGGGTACAAATTTACAAACAAAAAGTGATCACGCCATGATACCACACTCCACCATCACGTTCTTCCTAAATTTATAAGTTGGGGACCAGAATTTAGTCTTTTGACAATTTATAAATTAACCTTCCAAAACCTGAGCCTTGGCTCATCACCACTTGAACCACTTGTAGGCCACTGATTCTTTAGGAAAGACTTATGTCTTCTGCACGCGATTGCATTAAGCAGCTGCTGAAGATTTGCAGAAACAAGTCATCATATAGTGCACTTTCATATCAAAATTCTGAGGAGTCCCAAGTCTAGAGTGTGTGTAAATACTAGGCTATCACCAAGTTAGCCTTTATAAGGCCTTACAGCCTCACAAAAATTACACTTACTCTTCAGCAACTCAACTTTTTGTCATGGTCCAATGACCAAGGTTTTGCACAATTTTAGTATATTGTCCAAAATTTTGAAATTTGTGGTCATGAAAGTTCAAGGCTTCCAATTGCTTGATGTCCTTTCAAATTTCTTTGCCACTGTTGTACACACTAATACGTGTAAGACTGCAGTATGGGTAGAAAGCCACATCGTTAAATTGGCCATGCACTCCAAAATTGTCTACTTGGCATTCATTTCACAAAATACAGTATGTATGAGGGACATGACGGTAAAAATACTTTAACTAAGCCCCCCCCTTCAAACATACATTTTCAAAAACTGTAACCTTCGCTAATTTTGAGGTTGCTGATACTTTTCTTTTAGAGCTGCTGGAACCATGCTCACACACCAATCATGAGGTGTCATGACACGTGTATATGGATACAAGTCCACGGGATATAGCCTACACAAAAATATCAGCTTACCAGGTGGGGTGGCAATTGGTGTTGTGAAGACTTACAGTGGAAAGCAAGCTGGTCAGTCACATTCTCATATGCAAGCTATCACTAAGCCCAAGAGAGAGTGCCAGGTAAATTGTGGCAAGATTTTGTGCATGATTTGCCGGGTAAAGTGCAGGAGTGCTGGGAGGTAGCACTCTGTGCCGCCCAGCGTGTGCACATCCATGTGGATACATGCCAAGCCTTGCCTAATGTATGTCTCAAGACACTTGAAAGCAGCCACAACCAAACTGTACGGAGAGTTTGTGTTGTACCGCAACGGCATCACACTTTCAGAGCACAACGTAACTACAGTATAACGTATCTGTTAGTGCATGCAACAAGTTTGTGGGATTTTCAAATGGAAAGTACATTCACATGTGGTTTAGTCAGTGCATTACTGTATTGACTTAGTGTTTGCAGTTTGTGAGCTGAAATTATTGTGAATGTGAGGCCGAAAGTACAGACATTTTGCAGAATGGGTTCATACCAAAATCTGTGTGGGAATCCCCCCTCAAGTTTTCTTTGTGCTGGAACTGACAACCTTTGTGCACGATTCCAATCCCCCCTCAAGTTTTCTTTGTGCTGGAACTGACAACCTTTGTGCACGATTCCCACAATCCTGTGGCTAATGCGAACCCTGACAAAACGCGACATTTGTGTTTCCTTTGATGTTCTTGAAGCACATTATTTTTTGAACATGAGTGTTATAGACTTACAGTACAGTAAATTAAACACCTTCAAAAAGTAAAATACTCAAAAGACTATGTTTTAATCATGATGATATTATATATTAAGAAAGTTGACAGTTTTCTCTATATATCTGAACATCTGACATTCTTTGTCAGTGAAAATTTTAAATTCTACAAAAACAGATTTGTGCAAAAAAACAGTTGTTTTAGGAAAACAAAGACTTTGGTTTAATTTATTGTACTCAACATGTACTGTATATACTTTCAAGCTTGAGATTCAGCTTAAAGACTTGAAAATGTTTAGCCCATTGAGTATACTGCACACATACTGCAGAGATTTTGAAATGAGGCAAGAATGCTAGCAGCACAATAAAAAAGAAGGGTACTGTGTGGGGGTAGAAAGATGGGGAGGGGTATGTTACTATGTCATGTTGTAGGAGGAAGTCAACGTAACATGGTGTATACCTGTAGTACTTCATTTTCATTAGTTAAGTATTAAATGAATATGCTGCTGCATCATCAGTTTCTACCAGAAATTAAAAAAGGAAGGGATTCATCAGTGTTAAAATCTGATTCTGAGATACTGTAGGTGTCCAGTGGCCTAATCCTGGTGGTAGTTCAAGTCAGGAGTGCAACAAATTACCATTTTAGGGGTTTTCAGGGATATAAAAAGTTGCATGTACAGATGCGCCAGGAATAAACGTAAAAAACCGACCGGAGCGCTAGATACCAACCGCTGAAAACCCACAGTTTACCACGCTTTTGTCGACGTTGTTTCACTGAAATCTGCGGCTCATGGTTTTGGGCGGTTTGAATAGGAGTAATCTGATAAGTCAAGTAACAGCCTACACAAAAGATTTCACCAATGAAATTCTTTACAATGAGGAGCGTAACACAATAGCTGCATCATCAGGTTTCATTGATCAGACTTCCTGTGTAATCGATAAGAAATGTTTATCACTAGGCCTTCGTTAATAGCGCAGAGGGTTGTTATCCGATGGTTAGCATGTGCTGACAGAGTTTGGAAACGGTCGGACTATTCCTAGTATTGTACGTCACTGAACCGTCCTGGTTTAGGCTTATGGGTTTGTGAAGTTTTAGGCCTAGGTACAGTAGCGTAGTTACTCAGGCCTGTTCATTCAAAGACACAGCCGTCACATACACACAACAAATTACAGTTTTATAGCAAAACGGCACAACTTACTGTATACGTTTGATAATACTACACTCACAGTAAAGTTTTGCAATTGTCTTCCCTGTAAGGCCGCGTTATTACTTTGATCAACTTTTTTAGAATAAAGACCGATCGCTGAACGCAGCACGATGTGGGGACAACTTTTTTCTTTGTAGAAATTCCGATTTATTAATTCCATTTTTCCAATGCTGTTTGAAAAAAAAACACTATGGTACAACTGGATTAACTAGAAGAAATTGCCGATTTTACTGATAAGGTCGTTCTATATCCTCGCAGTAAAACAGCTTATTTCAACACTTATGCGATGCAGCAAATCGTCCCAAGAATTAGGTTTGGCATCTGTTGGGAGTGGCCCAGCTTTCCTGGCACCCCACCCGTTCTCAGTAACCGTACAAGTTTTTGTGTTGGATGGGGCCTCTTTTTAGCAGTTGCCCCCAAAATGTACAATCCAGTGTTCCCACAATTTCTAGTTTGCAGAAAATTCTCTTACCTCGGAGAGCATATGAAAAGTAGTAGGCTAAGCCGTCCATTCTTTGAATATATCCTATTATTTCCTAGTTGGTGAAACGAGTGACGCTTTCCTCCGTATATTTATTTGTCTTGAGAGCATATAAAAAAGCGATGTGTCTGTGTCTTTTAAACGGCCATAGATGAAATATTCCATACCTTTACGTTCAAAGAACGGCAAATAATTTTCAGTAGCAATACGGTGCCGCATGACCCTTTAATAGATAATCAGTAGACTTGCATTTTAATGAAACTAAAACCCACTGCATTGTCTTATTTTTCAGCCCATCGTTCGTTGTACTACGTATCTTTCATTTGATAGCCCCATGCAGCACACATATTCGCTTTACCTTCCTGGCTAGCTCGCTGCTACATAGCAAATGTATATGTAGACCACAGATACAGTAATGCATTAGTGTGTTAAATTCCATGAGAAAACCTTCGCAGTTCGACTCAAGAATTTCCCAGGCACCTTGCAAGTGCCCCAGCTTATTTGCATACAACGTTCTGTACATTCCTTTGCTAGTGACATCATTGGACTATCAGCTATTTTTCACGGATTAACCCATGTACAATTTCCATTGTCTGCTACCAATCCACGTGAAGGTTTACCGTAAACGAACAACTGCTAAATCCCGCCCTACTGGGCAACACCCACCTCTTGAAAACATACAGCACTCAGTACTGTCGCTTCCGCGTGTAGGCCTGATAGTCGTGTAATGTACAGTACATAACCTAACGAAGTAAATTTCACATGGGTATCGTGTCGCTCTACGTGCGTTGCGAACATGCTGTCATAGCCTGACCAAAATTCAGTATGCAGATTTTCAGCAAAATCAACCTTTACAAGCTAAATTTTGTACCTTATCTTATTCATGGGTGTAGAAGAAGTCCGATCTTGTGAAAAGTTTTCGGTAAGAGTTCAGTATCGAGCGAAATATCGCTTATTTTTGAAAAACAAGATGGCGCCGTCTGCAAAAGTTTGAAAAACATCCGGAGAGATGTGTGACGTCACGTAACTGTTAAGGCCAACCAAATGGGCTACGACTTCCAAAAAAGGTTACGCAAAAATGGGCGGTGGCCCTTATGAATGAATGAGTATCAAAACCCACAGCGGCGATTGGATATTTCACGTAATTAAGGCAGCTAGCTGCATTTGATTTTCCCAAGGTATTTGAGGTGGCTCACATAATAATAACGTGAAACATTTGGCAGGGCCCTATGTACATATTAGCGCGGTGCAGTTTTAGGCCCATGCAAATATGCGTAGGCTATACAGCGTGTGACAGTACTAAATGACAATGTTATACGGTTCCCCAAGGGCCGTGTTAAAATTCGGGATCGTGTTAGCTGGTGAATTTTACCGAGATCTGGGCAAAGAATGATAGGGGGATGTACTGTCTTACATTCTGACATTTCCATCTTCATTCTCTCCCACTGAATGGACTATAATTGGATTATTTTTTTTCTATTAAGGAATCGGACTTCAACGGTTTTACCCTTGTAGGTAAGATTTGAAATTTTAGCAATTGCTGAGTAGAGGGTACATATTCTATGTGAATGAAAAATAAAATGCGGCAAGGCCTTTGTATTGTACCGGAACATCGGAGGATGCAGGAAGTAAGCTGTGATACTATTGCAATGGCATTCTCCCTGATTATTTTTTCGGTAGAAAACAGAATGGTTCAATTTTATGGACTTGGCGGCCCTCCCTTTGTCTTCCTTTGTATATGAAAGACTCAAAAAGTTTCAGGACTTCAGGCTAACAGATATAATTTTCAAAGGTCACGCAATTGCTTTTTTTTTTGGAATGTGCAAAAAAAAAAAAAAAATCGAAGGTTTGAAAAAAAAAATTGTTCCGTTACGGGAAGGATTCGCAAACGCGCAACAATATTTCCGAACATGTGGGAATATGTACGAAAAGATTTGGAACGTTCAACCAGATCTTTTTCTTTCCAAACTTACGAAATGTATTCATAATTGCAAAGAGAAATTCGAAAGAAAATTGCGGCCCTCCTTTTTTCCATACTCATGAAGTTTCAGACTAGAACGCGGGTCCCACTCAGTGTTTTTACTAGAGAAAAAAAGTTTGCGTCCCAGGGACGCAAGTGCTGAAAAAAGTTTGCGTCCCAACTTAGAGAGTTTGCGTCCCATTGGATTCACCGTATGACTATTGTTTGACCAAGTTGTGAGTTGCAACTTGCTTTATAGCCTATGTCTGTACCAAACCCTGTGCAATTCACTGTAGCCTTCTTGTAGGAGCCAATTATTTTACCAGCTAAAACCATCACTTAAAAAAACTATCAATGATCATCAACTTTAATGGCAAACATGAAGGTGCCTAGTGCCTACAACATTTGAATCAGTTGCTTAGAACTTGCATAATGAAGGACAGAGATCGGTATCGCACCATACCTTTAGTTCCTGCAGACAAAAAACCTTTATTGTAGGTACTCCGTACGATAGTTTGCTAGCCGGCCTAATCTCCCTTGATAAATGAACGTCAAAAGACAGCTCATAAACAGCACGCAGCACGTGTGGATCGGGAACATGTAAAAACTAAGGCAGAGAAGTAGCGTGAGAGAAAGTGCTGGAATTTTGAAATACATTTCATTGCTATACAGTATCATACGCAGGTAGATATACGTCAATTGGCTCGACTTTTATGTTACTAGATCTCATAGTTATTGCTTAAATTAAGATGACACGCTTCCATCATCTAAAGAAGTAAATTTTGGTATTATAGTTAGGTATACATAAACTATGCACATATTTTAACGAAAATAGTATTCTTTGTATCGAATCAATCGCTAAAACTTCATGTTTTTGGTAGAGTTTTATTTTTTGGAAACAAAATTCACTTCGTCAGCTGTAGCATCGTACACATTCTTTCAAGGCGGTACCTTGCAACGTGTGCACGCAAAAAATATCTTCTACCCTGTTACTGACTTGAATATTAAGATGATACCGACCTTTACGTTGCTCGTAATTTTTCATTGCTACTCAAAACTATATTGCAAACTTTTTTGCCCCCAAAGTTTCTAAATATATGGCAAAATTGAGCAAAATATTTCCCCATTTTTCTGTACCCCCTATATGTAAAAGTGGAGCGTGCCAGAGTCACGTGCACTGCTTCGCCACAACATATCGAACATGCAGAGCCAGGCAACGAACGAACGTTCGTATGTGATCACGACATGCACAGTGTCTGCCGTATCGTGCCGTACATAGTTAACGGTACTGTACGGGTGAAATCTCTGCCCAGGAAGCTGCATCGGAAAGATTTTTGCTGTCAAGTCTGTCATTACCACGAAGGAACAGTTTGCACAGTACGTAGTAGATTTTTGATAAGAGTAACAAGAAAGCAATTTACGCGAACTTTGAACAACTTGACAGTGCAGAAGTTGCAGGGACAAACTTATCGTTATTTTTTGTTACGATAGCAATGATGCACACGTTACGGCACACTGGACACAAAGCCACAGTAGGTAATGATAGGACTGATCGCACATCACAAGTTAATGGCACTCAAAGTATACCATTAAATCAAGTATTCTTGTCTGATTTTCAAACTCACGATATTAAGAACCAATGGCACAAATACAGTACGCCTAAAATTTAACAAAGCATTGTGATGTATACAGTTGTGTTTATCTGATGGATTCGATCACAGAAGAGAAGTGGGGCCGATGGGTCCAGTCACAAATTTTACTTGCATACAATGCACTGAACTTCTGAAGTCACATGTTGCAAGGTTTACGGTCCAGGGTACCCCGACTGATCATGTTTCGGGTTCTCTACCCGGTGCAAACACTAATTTACTGTACATAGTACATACAAGCAATACAGTACGTAACCTCGTGCAGTGACACACGCCCAATCGAGCTGCACTGCTGCAACTTTGCAAGTGGCACATTGCACTGTGATATGATCGCTGAACGAGATCTCGTACTTCACACCACGTACATGCTTGCATCACGGAACAGTACATCTTAACGTTGTTTGTGCTTAAACTGAAAGCAAGGTTTGAAAACGATGCCATTACATCGCGCTGTCTCAAAAGTGAAAAGAAAACAGTCTTACTCAAGCTACTTGTGCATGCATTGCATTGCAGTCATTATTGGCTGTATTTGCATGGGTTAGGTGGTAAGTTAAGTGTCAGGCAAAGGCCGCAAAAAATCTTGCGTCCCGCGGACACAGTGCAGCAGCACATTTTGCGTCCCTACAAAATTTCTTGCGTCCCGGACGCTAAATCCTGCGTTCGTAAAAATGCTGCCACTACAGTGATTTCGGATAGGATTATGTCCCGATTTTCATGAGTTTTAGTTAAAATCTTCTCCATCTCTGGTCAGAAACCGCCAAAAATCTGCCAACCTGTGTAAATGCATGATATCAGAGGACTACGAAAATGAAATGTAAACTAATTATTTCATGACGTCACATCGACAAACAACTTTTATCGGAGTACAAAACTCGGGCTGATTTTCAAGTCAATATCGCTCTATTGAGCGATATAAGTTATATGGTGATAGGAGAACAGTTTATCATGACAAAAACTCAGTTACGGAAAGAACTTGCAAACGCACAAGAATTTTTCCGAACGCAATCTTTTTGACGGACGGTACGAAACTTTGGGAACGTTCTAGGTATTTCTTTCTAAACTTACGAAATTTATTAATCATTGCAAAGGGAAATTCAAAGTAAACTGCGGCCCTTCCCTTTACCTTACTTTGTATATATAAAAGACTCATGAAGTTTCACGCTAAATAATATAATTTTCAAAGGTCATGTTATTGACAATTTTTCGGAACGTTCGAAAACTTTTTCGAATTTCAAAAAAAAAATCGTTCCAACACGGAAAGCGTTCGGGGGGATTTGCGGATGGTCGCAAACGTATACGTACTGTATTCAATCAGAAAGTACGATTGTGTGCAGGCAGGCTTTCACAGGAAATTGATAATTGCTTTTCCCCACAAGAGAAGATTTCTTGCTACAGCGAATTACGGACACACAATGGGACTTCTGTTAACACTGGCACAAAGGCACCTCGGTTTACCGGGTTGCCGATAATCCGCATTGAAAGAGCGAGGTACCTAGCGGTTCTATTGTACACTGAATAGACCGGAGCGTGACCGAAGCGAACACGCACACTTATTCTTGGCGTATCTGTATCCTGTTTACATTCAATGCAAAATTTCAGTGCATTTTTTTCCTCTTTTTGAAATATGTGTCCTTGAGTTTGTCAGAACTTTACAGTAAATTTTGTATGCTCCAATGAATGGAAGCAAAGATTTCTTGCCCCCTACCATGCTCCCATTTCTTATGAGAGGGGTTACTTGCAGGGGATCTGTCCTCTGCAATTCTTTGCAGAAGTTAATAATGTTATGGGAAGTTACAGTGAAGTGTTAACCTGTGCATATTAGTGAAGAAAGTTTACCCATCTTGGAATTATGGAAGGGGGGGGGGGGGACTCTAGGCTGATCGGCCATGATGTATGCAGAACCTGTTGACATCTCTGTTACAAAATTAGGAATTTCACTATGCAAAAAATATGACACATTACAAGAGTTATGCATGCTGCATCATTTGAAAGTTTGGATGAACAAATTATTCTTGAACTACTGTATAGGCCTACAGCCATTGTAAATGTCTGTTTGTATTAGGAAACTTCTTTTGGAATAATAAAGTTTATACCCAGCTTCATAATTTCAAATTTTGTGTCATTCTAGACATATTTCATGGTTAAGGCCCATGAGTAGGATTGCAGGACAATTTGCATTAAAAAACTTGTGGAGATGCATTGCCAGTCACTTTACAGTATTTTAAAATTAATGTGTAGAGTGGGTGTAATTGATGTAAAGCAAAGCTATAAAGTACAGTATGGATTACGGAAACGAACAATTTAAAATCCTGTATTGAAGGCCTAATGCATTTGCAGGTTCATATGAATACAGTATGGACACATATTTTGTCTTTGAAATTGATATATCATGTACTGTACTGTAGAAGCCCAGGGATTACCATTTTGCAGCCTATAAGTACCTTCTTCTGGGTCTTAAATTACATATAAATTCAAAAGTTGAGTATATAATGCCCTTTATTAGTATTCATCTTGCAGATTTTGCAGGGTAAATTGGTAATGTATATTTTTATGAGGGCATATTGGTGTATTTTATGATGTAAATTAAACACACACATACAGAAAACATTTACAGACTTGGAGCTGATTGTTAGTGGAATTGAAGAGAACTTTTGTAATGCCTTGCAACTAAGTACTGTAAGCTTGGGTGTTTACCCTTCCTTATACTGTAGTCTTGACTCCCAGTAGCAAGTCAAGAAGCTGCTACATTTTCTGTCGAGTTTTGTGGAGTTTTCAGTGGTGTCAAAAACTTGATCAAAAGTGATATATTCTTTTGTTTACTTAAATGAAAAAGTTTGAATTTGTGCTTTTTCACACTACTTTGAAAATTGGCTCTTGTAGAGTATTTCTTCACTTGACTACTGTAAAAGTTTTTTCTTCATTGGAATGCCACAATTTTCCAATGTCAGCTCTGTAAACACAGATTAAAAAAAAAAAGCCCCTAATGCTCTGCACATGTACAAGTAGGCGCTCTGGTAAAGTAACTGGAAGGATAGTACAGTACAGTACAGTACCTTACACTGTGCTGCTATTATGTATGGGGTCCTTGCACCTGTAGCAGTTTATGTCATTGCAAAAGATGTGAATAAGGACATGAGCTGTATCCAAAATTAATGGCTACTGTACGTCTAAGGCAAGGAGCACCCACCCCCCAAAATATCAATGCTGTTTAAGCCGGCCTGTACATGACAACACAACATACAGTAGAAATCCTGTTTGGTTCCAGTTCAGGTTGCTCACTTGTGGCAATGGATGTGCACCTAACAGAAAACAGAATTTACAGTTTGACTTTTGTTCAGTTATAGTCTTACTCTGTATGACTAACAGCTGGCTGGGATTGATCATGCAGAGTGCTTGAGGAAGGAGGGGAGGATGGATTATGTTGAGGGTTTCCTTATTAGAAAAAATGAAAGTAGTCCCAAGGAGGGGATGATTCCCCCACCCCCATATTTATTCAAATTGGGTGGTGGGGGTGTGGTGGAGGTGGGGGAAAATGTCCCCTGCTGTTCACCCCCTCCCCCTGCTGTGTAGAGCCATGTATATGTCAGACAGATGAAGGTCAGTGCACCTGTATCCTGATTTGTGTTAGGACTACAGTATGAAAGGAAACAGTAGGGTCACAGTTGGCTCCATGCAGTGTGTGCCAAATTGAAGAAGCTATAAAAAAATGTACATGTAGTCAGTTTTTTATCCAAAGGTTGCATTTTATGTAAATTTTTATTTGGCTTTTTCAGTTGGTGAAGGGGGGGGGGGGTTGGTGTAAGTCATACAGTAACTTTAACTGAAAGCTAGCTCAAGGTTTGTGCATGATAATCTTATAATCGGAGAACCATCATGTTATCAGTTAACCATTTGGGAACATTTTCATGCCAAAGCTGTGAGTTAAAAATTCTGTATTTTAACTCTGTACATACATTATTAACTTCCTTGCTTAGTTTCTCTTTGACCGCTTTTATAGATTGTTTCTGCTCCTGGCAGAACTGCGCTCTGTGCTTCTCATTGAAACAGATTAAATGCATGCTCAGCCCTGTGGTTGAATATTTCAGAAATGCTCCTGAAAGACCACTTTATAGACCTGTGCTGATAATCAGACACACCTGAGTGCACACAAGCCATGTTCCACCAAGTCATACTGAAAGGACAAGCTACCACAAAATTTAGCAGAAGTCTCCATTAAGTTTGTGCAAGGCTCCTGGAAGTTTCCGGAAATACCAAATGGAAAATTCATCTTCACATTTTGACATAAAAGACATCAACAGATCTATGCAAATTCTTATTTTCTGACAGCTGGTACTATGTATTGTGGCAGTGTGTGGAATTTTCTGGCACTACAGTTGATACAAACCAGATGGCACACTCTGCTGCTACTGTAGTAGGGAAGGCTGGAAGGGGAAGTGGGGGGAGGAGGAGACAGGAGTGGTTCCAGAATTTTACAAAATGGGGGATCTAATTTTGTGAGGCAAAGTTTGAAGCAATGAAAGTCAAATCCTTGAAGGAGGCCAGGGGGGGGGGGGGGTCTGGGGAAAAATTAAATTAGACAGTGTTAATACTGTTTACTGTAGTGCAGTGTTTGCTGGTATCTTGTACTCAAAATAAGCACACTGACTGTAAACTTAGTAGTGCAGCTTTAGAACCATCTCAAAAAAGGAAATCATGCCAAAAAGAGGGTGCTGAAGCTGGAAAATCTCCCCTCTGGATCAGCACTTGGGAAGGATGGTTGGGTGAAAACATGGTTGGTTGTTGTTTGGTCTTACAGCCACATTTCATCCTGTTCCCTCCTAAAGTGGTTGTATTGAAACTTTATTCCAATTTTCAAGGGGAAATCTGAATAGGCACTCTTTATTAGTGAGTACATGCAGATCAGGTATGAGCAGACTTTGTGACTCAAATGCACATTAAAGGGCCAATTTTGTCATCCCAAAAAGTTATTATTCTCCCAAATACTACTTCTAGCCAGGGGTATATCTAAATTTGGTTGAGTTGTGGACTGGTCATGCATTGTTATGCAAAGTGCATTAGTATCAAAGTTCACAATGAATGAAGCTTGAAGATGCTCTACTACCTGAAATGTCATTTCCCAATTTCTGATATCACTGAACCATGCAGATATTGTATAGCATGAAGGAACATCCTGAAAATACTACCAAAATAGACAGTGCTACTGGAAATTATGTCTTACACTATCCATTTTTGGAAAGATCTGTTAAAATCATATTATTTAGTTTTGCTTTTATGTTACAGAAACACCAGAGACCATGTGTAAAATTCCTTGTCCAAAGATGCTTTCACCAGTGTGTGGCAATGATGGTTTAACATATTCAAATGAATGCATCCTCAACTTCACCGCCTGCTCTCGCAACCAGCTTTGGATAAAGATGGCATATGATGGACCCTGCAGAGAGGAAGAGGTGCCGGCAGAAGGTAAGTTAGGTGGAAATCAAACATAACAAAAGAGAACTATTCCTGGATAGCCCCCCCTCCTCCTCTTCTGAAGTCCTCTTGGTAATTCCCATTTGGCAGAGCCTGCCAGGACAACTTCCTGATGGGCTTCTTCCCCAAGGATGACAGTTCCCACCCTGGGAATTTCTGATTTTTCTGATAGTGATAATTAAGGAATCTGTTCAGAGGACACTTGTCATGGTTGGTAGTTGTCTGTGTGGGAATTGTCACATGTGAGGAGTCATATAGGTGGAAAGGTGATAATTTTGGTGAGGTATACTTAAAGAATGGTTCACAATTGAGAGACTGACTAATGGGTCAGACATGGAATTCAAGGGTTTGTGGTAAGATTTCTGCCTAGTTCATTACATTTTGTCCGTGGGTTAGATGATCTATATCACCTGCCTCCCTCCACCCAAGATTATAATGGTTACCTGCTCAGCAAGTTGTCATGGGGTGCAGTATACCTGTAAATGTAGCTGGCTGGATTGGTGGTCTCTGCAAATAGTTATGTCTGATTTAGGGCAGTATATACAGCCCACATAACTTTCATCTATGAGACAGACTTTTCTAAGTGGTGTATATTTGTGGAATATTGTATAGCCCTTCTTCCAGATTGAAAAATTGTGGATTACATGTGACATATTCTGACAGTACATGTATGAAGTTACAGATGTGCCAAGAAGTAACTAGCCGCGATCCAAAAATTCACTGCGACCATCACAGGGGATTATCTATTGTTAAAAGATAGATATTTGCTCGAATCTTCGCGGAAACTTTAAGCTTCTTAACATTGTGGTTGTAACCTCAATAGTTAAAGGTCTGTAGACACCTAACAGATTTGTCCAAAACTTCTAAATGTAGTTCATTGGGTATAAAACAATACCATCCCGACTTATCACGTGAAAATTCTACGTAATTATGACGTTAATTAATTAAATGAATGAGAAGGAACAACATACAAAACGACTGGAAAAAAGACTAATATGTAAATATATGACGTACAAAGAGGGATATCCAAACACGTGCTGTTAATACATATACAGTGCGTTGCCTACCTCGTAGCACCGTAGAGCTGTCGATTGCGAAATATGCAAATTACAATTAGTGAGTGCCTTCGTATGTTGTAATTGTGTATATGTGACTGTATACTGTAGCCTATACTGTATAGCGTTGGAACGCGTGAAAAGCTTGCTTGGACACCGACAATATTTCACCCAAAATTTCGCCACTTTTGGAGTGTTTGACGCATTTTGAAAGAAAGCCGATATTACGTGTCTTTTAGTTTGGTAAAGCTAAAAATGGGAAAGTTTTGTATAGCTGGTTACTGCAGTAATTCCAGCAAAGACGGCGTTAGCCTGCACCGATTTCCGAAGTTAGAGCCGTACTGATCGCTGTGGACTAGAGCTGTGAAGAACACTCGGAAAGATTGGCTTCGGCCAACAAATACTTCCTTTCTGTGCAGTGCACATTTTACGGAAGACTCTTTCATTGAATTTGTTGGAAAACGTTTTTCGGATTTTGGGCTCTCTCCCCATAAACTTAGACGTTTGAAACCAGACGCAGTGCCCACACTGTTTGGAGTTCCAGAGCCTAGGCCTAACGTTACAGCCACTACAGAGGAAGCTTCGAGTTCTGCTACTAGCGAAGTTGGCTGTGAACCTGGACCTTCTACTTTAACCTATGCTGCACCAGGACCAAGTCAACCCTTCCCTCGTCCCACCTCCTTTGTCTGGGAAGGATCGGTAAAACGGCGTAGGATTGGGGGAGCTTTTAAGAAACGGGAGCGATCAAGGGTGAGTGGCCTAGGCCTAGGCCTAGTTCATTCCATTTCTTTTGTGCTTTTAACACTGAGCAAACAGGCCTAGCCTAGGTTCTAACTTAGCCTAGCCTAAGTTACTCTGGGCCAAGTGTACTATGTAGCCTGATGTTTTCATTCAGTCTTAGGACTTTCTGTGAGGCCTAGGCTAAGTACTCTAAATGGTAATCGTAAGTTCAATTGAATACGTAGCGTAGGGAGGGTGGTAGTGTACAGGTTAATAATATTTATATGCACTACCTTAGTGAAAGCTTTCTCCACCTGCTACCAAGTTTCCTGGTACGCCAAAACATTGACGAACTGCCCGATATAATTCGCACCGCATATGTATAGTTTCTACTCAAATGTATTTATAGACTGCTTTACTTGAAGAATGAAAGCGCTTGTGACCTAAATTTGTTGATATTGAACAGCGGTAAAAGGAAAAGTTATCACGGACATTTGTTTAAACTTCATACAAATTTTGTGGCGACTAAATAATTATGTTTGAATGATCTGAAAATTCTGCAATTTCAGAGAAGTTGTTAGCAGCCTCTGTCGCAATACTTAGGAACTGCTGGTTTTCAAATGCACTGTAAGCCTTGGTAAAAATAATGGCGATCACACCTCAACCACACTAACCGAGTGCTTTTATTGTTTTATGCTGTCTAACAAGTATTTATCGTCGGTTCTGTCGGTACATAAATGTAAGTGTAGGACTTTCAATCACTCCTTGCAAATATTCAATTGTCAGCCCGATTTTCAGAGAACTCGGGTAGGCCTCCTGATTTCATCTTCAAACTAGGAAGACTGCTTATTCCCTTCTTTTGTATCCTTTTCTTTAAGCATTTAATTAGCGTACTTGGTAGAATGAAGCCTTGTCATACTCCTTTAATGTACCTGTAAAAACCCCAGGAATTCGACTCAAAATCATAACCAAGCAGAGTATATATAACAACTAACTGCAGCTCTGAAAATAGGTCAGTTATTTCCACTCAGTCACGGTTACTCTGCTGTGGTCGTTACAGACCCATAAACCTTTCATGCAAGTGATCAAACCTATTCCCTTCAGGGATACAATGGATCTGAAGTGTAAAACCACAATAAGTTAAATCGGTGAAATACCGGTTAAATGTTTCTCGAGCGATCTCAAGGATCGGTTAAACACAGTAAGGACATTTCTTAAAAAACAACCGGACTTTAACAGCGGTTATTTTACCGTTCTAAGATTTAACCAGTATTCCACCGTTAATTCACCTCGGTTCTCGTGTTCATAGTGATGTAGACAAAGACGTATTGGCTTAAAACGTATGTTTAATAAAGTTATATTAAAGTATATTTTCGTCTGTTTCACAGATTTTCATAAGGAAATATTTACAACTATTAAAAAGATTTCATGCTGCACATACATACTCATTACTGAATTTTGATATACCCTAAACCAGCTCGAAATTATCATAACCAGGGATACACATTTTCTTTCATTCACTGACGATATGACAGTTTTTCCCCTCCCCTCAACCTAGGAGCTACTTCGACATGCTACGCCTGTTGAGGTAAAACAATCTATCTAAGCTGGATAATGGCAATACATTTGCTGACTTGTCCCTTAAAAAACACCACTTTTATTGATATAATGCAGTATGCGTGGAAGATGTTAAAAAAGATACTTTTATTGATGTAATACAATATGTGTGAAGATGTAATATAATATGCGTAAAAATATAAGGGTTCAAATCTGTCATTACCTGACCAAGGATCCTTTTTCAAGAATGAAATGTTAAACGCTGTGAAAAACCGTCAGTCCTATCTTCATCATTATAAAATTGCTTTGAAATCTTGTCTTTAAAGGGAGAGAGCCCAAACCTTATTTTGAAACACCTGATAAATCTTACAAATCTTCTTATATTTCCCGTTCAAGTATCTTTCATGGTGTTTCCGGATGTAAATATTGCACATAAACCAAGGAAAACCAAGGATTCAGGATGTACTCAACAGTTTAATACCGAATATATTTTCGTGTGATGGGAGGGAGCCATACACGAATAAGGATAACGGAGTTTATTCTAAGTCAAATTGGGATGACTGTTTCCCTTTAAGTGGCAAGACAGAGAGACTCAACTTGAAGGATTTTAGCATTTGCCCAATTAATGAAAATGGGTGAGGAGGTTTGTAGGAGGCAGTCAAGAACATACTGGAGAGTAGAGAAGCTAATTTGCCATTTATTCATTAAGTTATCCTTCTCAACCAAACTCAGAGGTTTGCTACAGTGATTTTCGGAAGGATTTCGGATTCCGAAGAAAAGGGAAGCATGAATCAAGTAAGGAAGGGTAGGTGGTACCACCATCTGACGTCACGTGACAGCCGTCGAACCGCACATTTTTTAAGAAACGCCCGAGTCTATCTATGTGACTCATGCGAAAGAAATATAGGCTTTATGAAACTGGCCGGGGTTGTAAGACAAATTGCGTTGAGGTATGGTCTACTTATTTTTCAGATGAGAAGTCTTTTAGACTCAATATTCTCACGTTCCTAAGAGAACAAATAACAATTTGAGAACACGTGTCCTCGTGTTAAAATATAAAGCAAAGGTTTTTCAAATGGTTCCGCTAAACTTGACTCAGTCACTTAAGATGGCGTACAGTCAATCAAGCCATAGGTGTACGGGAAGGCATCTCACAGGGGGGGGGGGGGGAGCAGAGGGTATTTGCCCTGAAAATTTTGCAAATTGCAGATTTTCCCCTTTTACCAAAAAATCACAAAGGACGGGTATGGGTGAGTCTCCCCCCCCCCCCCACACAAACTGCTGTGTGCGCTGAGTATCGCTTATGATAAACTTACATTTTCTACTCCATATATTCAACAGTATGCGTTGTGCAACTAATAAGCATTTTGCCCTGTTGGCAAACGCGCTGCCCGACGCACTGCCCACTGCACTGCCCCCTTGCCCTGAAAATACAAGTTTCAGTGCCCTGAAATAAGCATTTTCCCTGCTCTGGGAGGACTGCAGCCCCCAGACCCCCCGCCTCGTATGCCTATAAATCAAGCGGGATTTTGAACTTGCTGGCAAACCTCGTAGCTTTCGTTGCTTATTTCTAAGTCAACAATTTTAGATCGTGAACTCAATGAAGGGGAACTTTTCTGTGGTATCCTAGACTCTGAAGCCTTTATTAAATCCACAGAAAACTACCTACTACCAAGACCCGCGTAACTGAATAGTACTGCCACCTCAACTCTCAAAGAGGAGGGCACTTTATTAACTACGGAAACAACAGATGGATTGCCACCCCGGTTCTAAAAATGACCCATATCTCACATGTCGAAACGGTGCACATAAAATGCTTGAAATAGGCATTCGCAGGTAATTTCCAAACATGAGCAATTGACGAAACTATTTTCAAATACCCCGATAACTGCCTGTAAAATGGCAAAAAATCTTAAAGATCTTCAAATGAGATCATTTTGAGAACAACTCAAAGTTCTGTAAAATAGTTTCTGATGATACTTTTCTCGACGCCCTATTAAAGGTGATCGAGCGAGACAATGATATTAAAAAAATTATGAATATCCCTAACCAGGGAGCTGGAAGACATGTCTTCCAGCTCCCTACCCTAACCTACAGAATTTGAAAGGTTGCTACTGATGAAGCTACGCTGTATTAACGCATGAGAGCAGAAACCGGTCTAGCTTGATCATAAGAATCAAACTAATTTTCTTAACCCCGCTAATAAAGCGTTTGGAGCTCCACTAGTGGTAAAGAACTGTAGTGGAGTTAGTTTGTCTTACAACCCCGGCCAATTTCATAAAGCCTATATTTCTTTCGCATGAGTCACATAGATAGATTCGGGCGTTTCCTAAAAAATGTGCTGTTCGATGGCTGTCACGTGACGTCAGATGGTAGTACCACCTACCCTTCCTTACCTGCCAGGCGAAGGGGGAGCTCAACTCCACACGACGGGAAAAATGAAGGTGGAAAGAAGGAAAATAGGAAAGAAAAGAAAAGAGAAAGGAAGAAAAGAGGAAAAACTAACAAATATTGATTAAAGCTTGTTCAACACATATATTTTGGCAGGGTTGGGTGGAGCTTCTAATTGCAATCATCTCTTCTGAATAAAGTGGTTGAAAACGAGAGGAGGTCTGCAAGGCGTGAAAACAAGTGAATGACTGGGCAATGATGCTAAATTAATGTACCTGAATATAGTGACACTGTAGTAAAAAGTTAATCTAAAAGAGTGAAATTTTCTGCAATGTAGGTAGATTCAGATATCAATTTTTGGTCATACAGGCCTTCTTAGATTACAAGAAACACCGGTCTGGTAATTAGATCTACCATCGTCCGCAGTGGCGCTGGAACTGGGGTCATAGGGGCGAGTGCCCCTATTTGATTCTGAAAACTTTCATCTTTTTTTCTTCTGAACTCCAGAGGCGTTTAGATTATAGATTTCTGTATAAGGTAGGGAGAAGTGGATTTTTGACTAAGTGATAATGATAAATTTATTTCAATCGGTTTCTGACTCAATCCGTTTGCAAATTTTGGAAAAGCCTTCGCAATCTGTCACAATGTTCGCCCTCTCTGAACACACTTAAACTCATTAATTGATATGTTTATTATCAATACTGTCTAATATATTCGCATTACTCATTGGTGAGGGTTCTACAATGAAGCCGAATGTTGGTGTGCATATAGCATGATAACAGAGTAACACAGTACTGTAAGAATGCGAGACAATGAATTTGCTTTCGCCTTCCTCTCCTTTTGAAATGACCTATTTTATGAAAACTGAAATCTATAACGAGTCACCAGGCAAAAGACTTGTTTTCTAATTAGGAGACACATTTTTGGAGACATTCATGGAGTGTTTTCGTGCAGATTGCGCATGCAACTTTGTCATAGAGACGAGATTTTTAATGCAAAATTTTAGCGCGCTTGGTACGCATTAGTCATTTTTTACACCCCTTAATCAGTATTAAAACAGAAAATTACATTATTCAAGTATAAACACTTCCGACCATGGGCGGCTCTAAGAAATTTTGTTTTTTTTTTGGGGGGGGGGGGGGGAACTAAAGTCCGTATTCAGGGAGGTTCGGAAGACCCCACCGGCAATATTAATGGTCAGCTCCGGATACTAGTACAACAGGAGTATGGTTATTATCATATATTACAGCGATCCCCATGTAGGTTTCAAGAACTCTCCAAAAACCATTTCAGGCAGTCAGTCATGAGCTGAAAAATAAATACAACCATATCAGCCGATCACTACTCCATGGGGGGGGGGGGGAGTAAGAGGCAGCTGAAATGGGGAAAGGGGCTTGATCCATTTGTATAAAATGAGCCCCACCTTGAAATATTTTGTTGCTTCTTTCATTGCCACGGTCACAGTATGTTTCAGCTTTGCCACGAAGCCATAAAATGTTGGTTTTCAACATTGTTTTCTTAAACTAACGAAAATTTTGAGCACTGAAGACACTTGAAAACGATGAAATGACAGCACTATTTTAGATCTCAGTACCTTTCCGAAACGAAATTTTCTAAAGGGGGAAGGGAATTCCCCTAACACAGAACGACGTTTCATCCTAGCTATATACAATAGCTCGGCCAAAAAGTCTCACTACACGAGTTTAGATTGACTGTTTGGTGTGTTTATTTTTAAATCAACTGAAACGGTTTACTTTATAGCACAGAGGTGGAGAACCTTTCCCTTTAACACGCCATTTGACAGTCATAAGACCGCTCGTGGGCCAACGGCGCTGTCAATTTGAACAAGGGAAGAGAAACCTCTCCTTCTATGGGAAACACAATACGTTTAGGCTACATCCCGTTACAACTTTTTGTAGACAGATACCTGTGCTAATCTGGCCAGGTGACACCCGGGCAAAACTGCTTTTAGTCTTTAAGTTGGATGATAATCAACACGGCTAATGACAGTGGCGTAGTTAGATATTTTTTTGTGGGGTGGGGGGGGGGGGCAAAAGCAAAAAATTGCCGACAGATTATTATCTTGAAGTAATGATGTACTATCTAAGCGTAGCGATACCATCATCTGGTGTGCAGAGCGCGGAAAAAATAGATTAAAATATCACTTCCAGGCCTTGTCAGTAACATAGCTCCCAAGTTCCAAAAAGCTAGATGCGGGTCCAGCTCTGACCTGTCCGTTGGTGGACCGCCGGCTGGGTGCGGGGTATAAGGGGAGGTGGGCGGGGCAACACTCCCTTTTGGAAAAAATTGGAATTTTATAGGTGTCTACACGCAAAATGGTAGCACTTTTTTGGTAAATCAGTCAAGTTAATTTCATTAATTTGCCGCCAAAAATATCTGCACTGATACTCACAAGCTCGCAAAATTTAAAGCTTTCCAAATGATAGCGATCATTGGCCTTTTATTGTTACCCTTAATTTCTGATGCACCGCAGTTCAGGAATCACGTAGCACGTTCGGTGTAAACAACACCGTGCTGCTGCTAAGTGATATACCAAGCGAAGCGGACCTGTGTTAAATTCACACCGAAATGGCATCACACACTTTCCAAAATGGGAATTTTTCTTGAATTAGTTTCTTTCACAAAAATATGCATATATCTGAAAGGAATTACCACAGGATGAGTGTAAGATGAATGAAATGTTTATGCAGCCCTGATAGTGCAAAGATAATTACGTATTTTTGCATAGGACTGAGTGGTTATGATAAAGTCGGCTAAAACATTTCGTTCGTTCGTTGGGTTGAAATTTCTGAGACAAGCCCTGCCTCTAACCGGCGAAACGGGCATTTGTTTTTGGTTTGTTAGTTGCGTCGCGCGGCTATAAGACTCGATTGCTCCCATTAGAATATTTTCGATACCTGCTATGGAGGTTAGCTATGTTGCTACAGTCTACGTAACAAGAGTGCCTTTCGCAAGGCAAGCAGCGGAATGCATTAAGATGTGATTGGTACCGTTATTTGCTAAATTTGTGGTTTAGTTGGGAGGCAGGCCCGTAGCCAGGAATTCTTACATAGGGGGGCACCGGCACCTCATAGGGGGGCACCGAAGATAATTATATTTGCAGACAGTAGAGCCACCATACGATTACAGTTTGCGGGAACTACAGGGGATGATATCTCAAGCTTACCACAGACAGCTTAAAGGTATCGGTTTTACGTGTGCACATACGCGCGAAGCGCGCGAAAATTTCACTCTTGTGATGGACATTTTCGCTTCCGTTTGCAACATACAAAGACGTGGAAAGTCTCCACAAGTAAAGGGAACAAGATTATGATCACGATGATGCTTCTTCAGCTTCGCAAGCGCAGGTGAAGAGTTGAGTACTTTGCGAACGGCGAGGGGACCAGAAGCTGCCATTAGGCAGTCTTGGTGTGGTCCAGTATGATTTTGTTAGGACCCAGAGGGAAATTCCCCAAATGTCTGAGGAAATAGCAAAATGGGAACACTAACATGGAGCTTTGAGCAGGACTTTGAATGTCAGTGAGAGCACACCAATCTCTTCACATTTCACAATTCAGATGGTCATTATCGTTTTTTTACTTTGAACGAAATTTAGCATGAACAGAAAAAAATAAATTTTAGAATAAATTTGGGTAAGATTAAATTTAGCTTCAAACCATTTAGTCATCGCGTTACGAATGTTACTCAAGTTACTAGATTACTAGATGAAAACACCTTGGTATCCAGCATCTTAGTTTGAGCCTTCACCTAGCTTTCGCTAGAATAGTTCACTGGAATTTTTATGCTAATAATGTTCATAGGCAATACAACTTGGGTTATGAAAACTGGGCGCGAAGCGCGCCAAAATTTTGCAGGAAAATTGTTACCACGGTAAAACCTGCATACAGACTCAGCAAAAGCTGGTGAAAAGATAAGCCAGACGACGGGACGAAACTCCCCTGAGGGTCCATCAACTCGAAGCTCTGCTAGAAGCAATGGGTTACAGAAAGGATGCCGAACGCGAAATTTTTGGTGCGCGACGAAAAATTTGGGATTCTGTTGACGAAAAATTAAAAATATTTGGTTCCTATTAAGGAAAATTAGAAACTTTGGGTTTCTATGGAAGAATCTGCCCTGCTCGTCCTAGACAGTTCCAGTCCTCCCGACTAAGTTACTCCTTCCACAACTGTATTAAGCCCCTTCTTTTGCAGACACCCTTGTGCAGACACAAACCTAGTTTATTGCTTAAGGTCATATCCTGATGGGCATACAAGGCCATAATATGTAATCACAACATTCTTTGCACATGCTGTGTAATGTGAGCTACTCTGCATCTTTTGACTTTGATGTCAATCAAAGAGCATTCACCACTGACCAATTGAGAATATTGCTTTCTCTCAACCAAAATGTATGTGGGGTGATGTGTGTCTGTCTTTAAGAGCAAAAACCAAGACGCCGGGCAACTGGTCGCGGGGCGACCTTCCACCACCCCTGGACATTGAGACACTTTACGTTTCTTAATAAAATATGTTTATCATGATGTTGAGTCTGAAATAAGAATCTTCCTGATCATAAGAGAAAGAGGATAGAACTTCTCATGGATTCAGTGTTGTGTTTTTCCGGGAATCACGCCTACACGAAAGAACAATAGCCTAATTGTGGAACCTTTACCTTTATATAAAGCCAACATATCTGAAACCGGTGTTAGAGCTATATGTAACTGAAGATGAAAGCGCGCCTAGCGCGCAAAATTTTTTGTAATTGTATAACAAAAATGTTACAGAAAGCAAAATACGTTCTTTGTTTAACCACTTTTAATTGGGATCATTTTTAGTCAAAAATCGCCTGGTGTAATACCAGAGCCATCGTTTACACGGTATTAAAATTTGATTTTCGATCGATTTTCCATATGGTGGGGCACAGTGGTCAGCACGGGGGGCAAGGCCCCCCCCCCCGTGCCCCGGCCTGGCTACGGGCCTGTTGGGAGGTATGATACTTCCGAAGGCAGGGTTTTGTTTTGTGGCTCTATCTTGTATTGAAATGCGGGTTTTTCAAAGGGTTGGGCAGGTCAGCGAGTTTGGGTGTTTAATGCGGCAAAACCCGCGAAATGCGGGTCACTTGGGAGGTATGCAGTAACCATTTCGATGTGTAATTGTGCTTAAAAACATAAGACGTGTTATAAATAAACCCCTAAGAATATAATTTTAGCTACTAATTTCCGTTGTAAGAATTTTTTATTAAGGTGGTAAAAATTTCCGACAGAGACTAGAAATTTCCGACAGAGGCCTTCGGAGGCTTTTTGGGGGGCGGCCGCCCCTGCCCCTCTCTAGCTACGCCACTGGCTAATGGGTTGTGTATCTAATGACCCCAAAAGCTCTGAAGTGTCTGCAAAATTATGGGATTTAACTCCAGCATTACCGTTACCCTCTGTAAATGACACTATGATGCCTAAGCTATAATCAGATTACAAATGTCACAGCTTGATCATTTGTTTTGATTACCTTAGCTCGCACTAATATTAGGTCCATTTGTGGTGTCTGAAGTATATATAGTAGCAAACAAGCAACTAAGAAAACGTGCGCAAAGCGCGCCGAAAAAATGTCGTTTTGAAAGCACTTTACTAATGTTTAACCTTCGCATTGCATTAGAAAGTTATTCACTTCTTTAATTTTAAACCGAGTCAATTAAGGAAAAGGGAGGATCTTACCCATCTCGAATTACATGTTTTATTTATTATTATTATTTTTTTTTTTGAAAATTGAAGACCTTGCTTTGCAAACTTTTGGGGGGCAAGTGCCCCCCGTGCCCCTATGGCGAGCCGCTAATGCTTCTGACGATTAGATGTATACCTTTAACCTCTGTAGGGTACCTCAGTTCAATAGAGGTTCGTACAGTAATTTAATATCATGAGAAGCCAATGATAACTTTTGACAGGTTTGTAGTTGTATCGTTATTAGGGAGGCATTGGGCCATGCCCCCCCCCCCCCGTCGGTTGCCGATTTTTTTTAATTCCTAAAAATGCGTAAAGTTTTAAAACAATTTTTACTTTAAGAAGTAGCATGTGGCATTTTTCAAAACCCCCTCCCCCAGGCCGGTCGAGGGGGTTTGTAGTATAATGTAAACAAGTAAACAATTGGAAGAACGTATTTGCTGAAATACACTTTTCACAGTATTTTCACCGGGTACTTCGCGCTCACCCATTATTGGTAGATGGTGAATGTTAATACATTTACGGGTTAGAGAAACTCCTGCCCTTGAGGCAATTCATAAATAGAAATTCAGAATTACTTGAAATATAACTGCTATTAATCTTTTATCTCACCGTTTATACTTGCTGATACCATTTTCCGGATATCTTATAGGTAAATACCCTGCAAAATATCACTACCAGGATACTATTAAAACCATAGCATAAACAATGTAACGAATGTACCGTTTCGTTAGACATAAGCAAGGAGCAGCATCTCTTTAACTACTGGTGGTACTGGACCCTTTCCTTGGGATATAGGCTACATGAAATTGAGTAGAAGTGCATGCATTATCACATGAATAGGCCTACCTGCCACAATGCAAGGCTTACTGGGTACGGTATTTCCTTCGGCATAGATTCCGTGGGTCAGAACTCCTGTCCCTCAGATACAGTGCATTGGAAATCTAAAGCAAAGAAAATCCAGGTTGTTTTCACATACATGTTTTGTCAGCTTTTCCCGCGGCGCACTTTTCGTAAATGATCGTTCAGTATAATTTTATCCAAAAACAATAAAAAGACTAATAATCATATTGTGATAATTCTGGCCTAAGTAGCGTAGCACATGCAATGACAGATAAGTACGTGGATAAACCTTCTAATTCCCATAAAGATGTAAAAAGAACGCTTCATCTTATATACAGGGCTTTTCTGCAGTTCCTTAACTGGGCTTTTCCCCTAGGCCCCACCAGGACCATCTTAGGTCCAGACAAGAAAGTCCGGCACAAGTCTTTCAGGAATCCCTCAGGGGACCTACAGAACAAGAGAAAACCTTGCGGGAATCCCACATTTCAAAGAAATCCCTGTTTATAACCTTCAGTTTCCTTCATTTAGAGTCCTATGTCATGCAATTTTCCTGCACTCCTGCAGAATTCGTTCACTTCAAGTTCAGGATATGCGTATATCCTGTTTTTACCCTGCACGAAGTCTTAATAAAACCTCCAGAATTCCTTCAAACTTAAGGAATTCAAATTAAATTTTTGCTTTTGCTTTTCGCAACCCTCAAGATTCCTTTAAATTCCACAAAGGACTTAGTAAGTCCTACTGCAGATAAGTAGAAATAAACGTAACCTACTTTTCTGGTAAGTACTTAAAGGAAAATGCACTCCCAGTAACTTGAATGAGTGCACACTGTCATTCTAATTCAGAAATGGCTCCTTTCAATCATGTGACAATATTTTTGTTACTCATTTGCTATTCTCATGCAGAATAACTCTATGCTTTCCCTTTAATATTAAATGTTTCTATACAGAAACAAAATGATATATTCTTGCTAGAGAAATAAGCGGAGAAAGATCTAGCCGATTCTTGAAAATAAAATTTGCGAGACTGCCTTCTTCCTTTAACGTTGTACCATGGGCGAAAAAAGTTTTCTTAAACCCCCCTTGACCTTCGTCTAGTGGAGAAAGCTTGTTACAGTTTCGCCTCCTGCGGCGTCGTTGATGCCTACTAGGGAATTGTGACTATCAAAACGGCCCTTCCGAGAAAAAGGTCTCCCACCCCTGACGGTACAGTGTTTACAAGTACCTCATACAGGGTGTTGATATTAACAACACAGCATTGGTCAAGAAGTTAAAGTAAAATTTGCCTTTCATACGTTCTGATAAATGAGGGCTTTTGTCAACTGTTCTGTGCTTGCTCGAAAATTTCGCCCAAAGTAATATAGAAGTTCGATAATTCGACTGCACATGAGCACATCTTCCAAACCGGTGGGATAACATAAGACACCCATACCTACAACACGTCTTCCAAAAGTTGAGTTAACTTGATAAATATGTCGAATTATCCTTTTTTGAAATCGATTGCAAATATTAGGGGGTTCTTAGGGGTTACTTGTGGTTTTTAGTAAGGGTGCACCGGAACTGGGTTCCCCCGGATAGTTCCTGCCGGAACCCAAATTTTTCTTAGTTCCCGTTCCGGCCGGAACTTTCCACTTGGCCAAGTTATTTGCTTTCAGAGTTTAGATTTAACTTAAGAAAAGCAATTGAAAATCATTCAAGAAATGATTTTTTTTTCCTTTCCAGTCTCTTTTGTTATGGCGACTTATCAGTGGCAAGGAAACGTACAAAACGTACTCCTTCAAAGAAAATATTTGGTCTGAAGAATTGTACAAATGACGTCAAAGGTATCAAGGAGAGAGGCTAAACATGTCACGTACTTTTGTCTGAAGCATTTGAACCTCATTCATTCAATTGTTTTATTCTGTGGGCCATGTGGTCTTGAGATTATATGGTCCTTAAAACTTGGCAGTTGTATAGGCTATATAACAACTCTTGATTGACACCTGTTACAATAAACTGCGTACTGTAATTAGTCAACTTGCCAAGTTCTTTCTAAACTAATTGTACACTGAAGTTATAGCATGTACTATATATGTACTTTGGTGATGTGTATTTGTGCAGTAGCGAATTGGCGCCGGTTTTATACATTATTGCGACGATAGGACGTGCAGCGAGAACGAAATAGTCGCCCCTGAGTGACCTCTGCATTTCCGTCTTTTTATACATTGTTTTCATTGTAAAGCCAAACGCCAGAATAATTTGCTGTTGGTCTTGCATGCTTCTTTGACGATGAACGATAAAATCAAGTGTTTTGAGTATAACACATTTTCGAGAGGGTATATCGTGCTGAGGTGCCGTCCCTCTCGTACCCTTTCATACCAGGCGACTTTGCTGTTTTGTTTTGATCATGCTGACTCGGTGTTGTCTCCATTCGCGCGGGAAGGTTCAGTAAATCTACCTTCATATATGATATTCGGGAACCCGAAGAGTGAATGGCATAATTCTGTTTGCTATAGTCGCCAGTATTGCCGGAAGTTAGCTATTAAGGTTGCAGGACGATAAAAGTATACGCAATGAAGCTGGTGGTTTCTGTTCACTTATAACACAGAACTGGTTGAACCGTCTCAGTGGTTGTTCTTTGGCGACTCTGATAAACCTATTACTCTAAGAGAAACGAGGATACAACCGTTGAAGAAAATAAGATTGTCATCTATACATTAGTAGGAGGAACTTTCAAGGCAAAAATGGATCTGCAAAGTCAAGTGTTTTTTGTTACCATGCTGGCGATTGGATAACCGTCATCGGGACAGCTGATACGACTCGGTTCTGCAACACCAACAGTAGGAAACATCTGTAAGTATGTAGTAACCATATAAGGGCTATTGTTATGGAGGGTTGCAGCCGTTTTGCTCCCCTCCCCAATAGAAAACCTGAATTTGGCTTCCTTTCTTGGGACTGACTCGTTCAAATGTTCCGAGTATTCCGTCTGCCAAGTAATTGGCTTCATCGATCCAATGGGGTTCCGGGGCTATGGTAGCGTCTCCGTCTGTTAACGGTGAGCCTATTGCAAAAAATGGCCTGGATTTGTTATGAACGTTATGTTAATAACGTGCAGATCCAGCATACTGTTAGGGTCAGCAGGTGAAGACCTGTCAAGAAAGGGTTTTAACGAGGATCGCTTCTAGGCTTAACCAAGAATAAGTCAAATTTGGGGCTAATATTGGCATATATATTCGTCAATAATTAAAATAATTTTGATAGTTATCAATATATCTTGCTATACGCTAAGTGGCGTAGCTACAGGGGGCTCTAAAGTCCTTGTTTGAAGCTTTTGCTTCCTCTTCCTTGCACCGCAAGGTCAACGATGGTCATGGAATACCGTCCCCACCTGGATCTTTGAATGCACAACTCCTACATATCCTATCCGCAATTCAAATACATGTACGACATCATGAGTGGTATTCGAAAATCATTGCAAGCTCTCCTGCCATCTGCTCACCCTACTGATGAACGCCGTCCTTATTTACTCGACCAACCGTTAAATTGGGGTCTTAAAAGCTTATAAACCATGACCTTTTTGGCCTGTATTATTGACAATCGAAAACATCATGCAGACAGGCACATGACCATGGGATGGCATGAGGAGGAACGTGCCCCTTCCTAAAGAAACTTTCAATGAAATATTTGTACGTAAGGTATCAGAAAAAATGTAATAACAAATCAAGGGAAGTGTAAAATATTGTACCATTTGACCTTTTGAGCCCTCAACACCCCACCTAATTAGACCACGATCGTGGTTTACATTTGCCCCTCGCCCGAATGGTTGCCATCTCACGAACTTCCGGGGCTTGCCGTGGACTTCACAAGGGGGCCCATCCAGGCTGGGTAGAACGCTGACATGGGGGAGGGTACAGCGCTACAACAGGGTCTTTGCAAATTGCCATGAAAATTTTTGGTGAGCAACTAAGGTGAAATCATCATCCCCCAAATATTCGATACGGTACAATATTTACAATATTATACCTTGAGTACGGGAGATTTCCAACAGAAAAGCTCCAGGATAGCCCTGAAAAAGAAATCTAATTTGAGAAAGAAATTTAGCAATGGGACTCTTCAGGTGACATCCGATTGGGTTTTCCTCCTTCGTAGTTTAATTGCTTCGTCAATCACACCTACAACAAGAACGCGACCTCAACTAAAACTTTGTCGCCCCTGTCATATTTGTACGGTGGTTTGTACGGTGGTTACCTCTGTATATGAACTGTGTGCAACAGTAGCATTTTATTGATTTAAGAAAGTATTTCTAACAGGCAAGCACTACTTTTGTTTTAAAATGTTCATTGTGTCCTAAATTGTTGAAACATGTAGCACCATGCTACATTCAGGCAAAAGGGCTAAGTTTTTCTTCTCATTTCCAAAGGACAACCCGTTCTTCTCCCCCACTGAGAACCCTCCCCAAGACAGCTCTTAAAGGTTAAATGCAGTCCCAATTTTAATTACTGTAGCCCGCTATCCTAAGTCAGGAATGGTTCCTATCAATCATGAGGTAATATTTTTGTTAAACTCATCAAAATGGTTTACTTTCAATGTACAATGTGTTTACACAGAAACATAATGAAATATATTTGTGTGCGAAATCAGAGGAAATTTGTGAGATTAAGCAAATTTTCGGAAATAAACTTGGGCGACTGCTCTCCCCCTTTAAGCTTCAAGCAAAGCCCTGCCTGCAAAATCAAAGCACTTGCTACAAAGGGATCAAGGTAACCAAACTCATGGACTGGCTGTCTCCCTCATATTTATGTAGCGATGAGCTTGACCTAAAAAGCTATCCCTTCCCACACCGCTGTGCCCCCTTACTTATGTTTGCCATAACCAGTGACTTGGCTGCATATGTTTTGAATGGGCAAGGACCAAAAGTTCCCACATATAACGCTTCATATCCAAATATGATAAAAGTTGGTTACCATGAATTTGGTTACCTTGATCCCTTTGTAGCAAGTGCTTTGATTTTGCAGGAAGGGCTTTACTTGAAGCTTAAAGGGAGAGAGCAGTCGCCCAAGTTTATTTCCGAAAATTTTTTTAATCTCACAAATTTCCTCTGATTTCGCACACAAATAATTTTCATTATGTTTCTGTGCAAACACATTGTACATTGAAAGTAAACCATTTTGATGAGTTTAACAAAAAATATTACCTCTTGATTGATAGGAACCATTCCTGACTTAGGATAGCGGGCTACAGTAATTAAAATTGGGACTGCATTTAACCTTTAATGGCTGTCTTGGGGAGGGTTCTCAGTGGGGGAGAAGAACGGGTTGTCCTTTGGAAATGAGAAGAAAGCCTTAGCCCTTAGGTCTTAATGCAACACGGTGCTACATGTTTCAAAAATTAAGGACACAATGAACATTTTAAAACAAAAGTAGTGCTTGCCTGTTAGAAATACTTTCTTAAATCAATGAAATCAATTTAAAATTGACGCTTCACCAACTTTTGGGGTCGTTTCCACTGGATGATGGTCGCTACTTTCGGTAAAAAGACGGAGGCGCCTGGTAGGATTCCTTTTGGGGTCAACTAATGCTGTTTGGCTGGAAAGGAGGGCAAAACAGCGCTAGGTTAATTTCACCCTTGCACCAGACCCATCCAGATCATCGCAATGAACGATGTAAGCAAAACTTTTGAAACCTAATTGTAACCTGAAAGTGATCAAGTTTTATTCCATGCCTCGTTCCGGCCTCGAGCCGAGACATTGAGACATTAGACTCCAAGACCGAGGCCGAGATATGAATGAGCGAGGCCGAGGACGAGGCCGAGGACTAAGTTTCGGCCTCGAGTCCGGTCTCGAGGCATACGCATGGTTACGTTTCAGACATGTGCCCTTCAAATGTGATCTGAACGCTACTGGCTTCGAAATCATGACAGTTTGGTTGAAGTGGAGAATTTTCCAATGTTGGCCCACTGCCTGGGTGGGATAAGTTCCTTTGAACAACCAGTATGGCACTTACATTCCATACTAATGAGATCGAATAGCCTGCTTAGCATTTTTCTTTGGTTAAATCCAAGCTTACTGTCCAATCGGGCTGTGCATTATCTTACATCGCCTAACCATAGGCCTACGTGGCATTTGAGCCACTTTATTTTGTCACGACGAACTGATCGAGTAACTTTGTCCACTGCCTGGGCCTACTCTTTACTTCCCACCCCAAGTAACTTCCCTTACCCTTACCTCCTAACATATTTGTTAATAAGGAAATCAATACTTACCAAAATCAGGAGAAATTATTAAGAAATTAATAAGAGCACAAATGAATATATATTTTGAGAAACATTAAGGAAACTGAAATTACTGATATTCATGTAATTACATTGACCAAAAACCGATGTGCCTACTCCTGTCACGGTCTCTAATTTGATGGTGAAACTTTTCTTAAGTTTCATCTATTTATCCACCCACCCATCTACCAGCCAAACACCAATCCCTCCCCCTTCCGTCAGTCCATACATTCGAATTCTCAATGTTATTAAGTTTGAATGTAATTTAAAATTTCAAAGTGTGAAAGTAGTCTAATGAAACACTGGTAAATTAAGACTAGTTGACTAAAGCAAACCCAAATATAGCCTTGCGTATACCGTACTGTTTCTAAACATTCCAGCCTAGAAAAATGTGAATAATTGCTGATGCACGGATCACATCTATTTGATTTTCCTTAAACTTTCATTGGGTAAAAGTAAGCAATCAAACTTATATTTAAAGCTTGATTAACTTAACATGTCTTTCACTGAGGGCTCATTTTCTCTTTTCACATAGCTGTTACAGAATCCCATAAATCTGAAATACAAATTTGTGAAGCTTACCAATGCTTTGGTAAGGAACAGTGCCGTGGAAACGAAGATTCATTTGTTTGTAGCTGTGACAAAGATTGCGCCCTCTATCATGACTGTTGTTGGACAGCCGATGGCAACTGTAGAGATCGTATTGAACTGCACGGTGGTGCAACTTCCACCAAAATATGCACGTATACACACAGTACATTTATTCAAACAGGATTCGATCTACAATCTACCCGAGTTGGATATTTTATGATAGCAACCTGCCCATCACATTATCCTGACAAATACGTGAAAAATCGTTGCCGTAAAGAGCTCCCTCTACTTCCGCAACCTCTTGCAGAATACATACACCACGTTCCCGTTTTTAGCTACAAGAATAAAGGAACATACAAGAATGTTTATTGTGCGAAGTGCAATGACGTTGATTACGAAGACATGAGATTTTGGCAGTTATTTACACAAACATGCCAGTCAAGTCAACCATCTTTACAATGTGATGACGTCACTTTTAGAGTGCGACCAGAAATTTATGATAACGTCTCTTTACCGAGAAAGTGTGCTTTAAGTGACCCAATCGAGTGTTCATCATCTTCCCCATTTTATGAACAGTGTATGTCTTACTCGGCCGTGGTCTCCGTCATGGGTATGACATTCAGAAACCCTCATTGCGCCCTCTGTTTCAATCCTGACCACTTTCGTGAGAAAGAATTCTGCCCATTCGAAGTTGGTAGTGATCATGGAGTGTTTCCAGGGCGTGGACCTGAAATACCACATATTGTACCGTTTGACTTTAGTGTATTTGATGAAAAGAACGTGTCTTTCAAAAATGTCAGGTGCTCGCGTGGTCTATTTTATAATTCATCGTCTGAGACGTGTAACTTTGCCCCTGGTTCGACGATCATCAATGTAAGGGATTGTCAAAGAAAATCTTGTAGCGAAATAAGTGTTAGGTTCCAATTAAGCGATGAAAAATTGCCCATGTGGCAATTTACCAGAATAATGGACACGTTACCAGGGAACATCAGCAGGTACTTCTCAATACCTCCCTATGATGTGTACAGCCCTATAAGACAAAATGACAATATTCTACTGAATTTTCGATTAAGAAATTCTTCTGAGACTTTTGAGGAGTTTTACGAAGTTGTAAATAGGTTTTCACGGGATGTAATTGAATATCAGGGATTTCCGATTAAACTCTGTTATGTTGGGGTGAATTGTAGCTCCTGTTCTCCACCAGACCTCTGTCAAAAGTCAAGTCGGTTTGAACGCTCCCAAGTTGTATTATTTACTCACGAAGGTATTACGTCAGCAAGAATAGATAATTTAAACAGGGTTTACTCTGAAATTAGATGGATCGTCACTTCTCAAGGTGAATGTACGGATAACAAAACTTGCGAAGGGAATATTAGTGTGATAATATGCGATTGGCTAGAAGAGCGCCCTCTCTGTCCTTTTCGTATTTTTACGAACAACTCGTTTTCACTTGAAAAAAATGAAAATGGAACTTTGTATCTACTGTCTGATGTAATTGAGGGCGCTGTTTCACCAATTGATTACGTGATTCTGACCAATGGGAACGCTTGCGTTTGCTCTGAATACTATCAGAGAAAAGTAAATCTAATTATTCTGATATTCTCCATCGTCTTTTCGTGTCTGTCACTCGTAAGTTTGGTTTTGACTTTTGTAACTTATTGTACTTTGAAGAGTCTGCGGAACTTACCGGGGAAAATCACCATGAATTTTGTCGTATCACTCTTCTTTGCTCAGATAATATTGATACCTGCTACCTTCCCAACCATAAATCACACGGCTTGTCAAATGATCGGAATATTGGGGCATTACCTTTGGCTGTCAACGTTCCTTTGGATGAGCGTAATAGCGTATGACGTTAGTCGCACATTTGGTATGAAATCTACGCTGAACCACGTGACCAACAATACAGAGAGGTTTTTAATCTACTTTATCATTGGCTGGGGTGCTCCTTGTGTGTATGTGGTGGTGTGTGTAATAGTACAACTGTTACATATTCATAACCTAACATTTGCATATGTCGATGATGAGGACAAGTGTTGGTTGTCGCCGGCCAGAGCAAATTTCATTCTGTTTGGTATTCCAGCCATCTTGTGTTTGAGTTTCAACTACATAAATTTCATTTTTACCGTGCGAGGTCTTCATCGCTCCAAAAAGAATACAAAAAAAGTGAAAGGTCAGACGTCTTCTTATGAAATGATGAAGCAGGAGATATTTCTTGTTATGAAGGTAACTGATTTTAGGGTTGCACCTTTATTACAAGAAGCCGATGTTATCAATATTTCAATAGATCTCAAGAACTTCAATATCTCAATACCCCCGATGCTTGAGAAGTAAGCCTTTTTTAGTAAAACTTATTGTCTGCTGGACACTACCACTTAGTTTCTTTCCTTTTCATTAAGATATCAAAATGTGAGGACTTATGATCAAATATTCTGGTTAAAGTACCGTATTCTAAACGTAGGACGAGAAAGATCGGTTAGGCAGTATCTACAAGTTAGGCTAACTGTACCGATACTGACAAAGGACAAAATTGGGAATAGCGGCCGATGTACTTATTGAGTGGTGATAATCGGTCCGTCCCAGGTCCGACGCTAGAAATTATCATGACTGGTGGTTGTAACTCGTCGTTTATAATTCAAGAGTTCCACACTCACAGAAGTACGCTTCAAATAAGAAGTTCAGAACTCTTAAGTGTAAATTTACACAAAAGTTCTGTAACATATGTTGTGCAATAAAGTAAAATTATATATAAATAATATAACTATTATTTCCCCTTTATTTGAGCAATTACACACACTAAATGAAATTTCCCCATTTAATATTGGTAAAATTTTTCTTAAAAGTTCTTGAGTTCTTATTTAAGTTAACTGTAATGAGAGGGTAATACCAGTAAACTTTGTTTTCAAAACTTAAGTAAGGCAAGGGATAATATATTTCTGCTGTAGTATTTTAATTTCAGAACTTTTGCTTATTTTTCAGGTCTCTATTTTGATGGGTCTTTGCTGGATCTGGGCAATTCTTTGCGGATTTTTTCAAGATAATGCCGTATTCTTTTACCTCCATTCTATTCTAAATCCACTTCAAGGTTTTTTCTTCTTCTGTATCTACGTTTGTAACAAGCGCGTTATATCCATGTGGAGAGGCACTTTCCGAAAACTTTGCAGCCAGTCAGGGAGTACAAAAGGACAATACACAAGAGGCACCGATACAAAAAGCAAACGTAATGTACGAACTTCATCAACCGTACTATGAAACCAAACATAAAGGTATGCTTGAAGCTAAATGAAAGACAAGGCTTCCATTCTCCCCTTTGTGACCCCGCTGAGGGTCGGCAGCCAATCAATGTGTTTATGGAAACATAATATGTTTAAACAGCAGAAATATTTTCTAGAGAGGGGGAGGTGGCATATGTTTAAACCATATAGTTTGTTAAACCGTAACGTTTGTTTTCAAAAAACTTTCTAGGGGCAGGCCCATAGCCAAGGGGACGAAGGGGGCAGCCGCCACCTCCTTGGGCATATTTTTTTGTATTTTTTGTATTTTTTAATGATTTTTTATGATATCGCTAGTAACTTCAAAATAGAAAATGTTTAGATGTAACTAACAAGGCCTGGGAAGTGCCATTTCCAGCGATCTGGGAGGCATTATCGGCCAAATTTTCTTGTACACATATGTTGGCGCTACGCTTAGATAGTTTGCCAACAGGTTTCACCCCCTCCTTGACAGATTCTTGGCAACACACCTGTTAGGGGCCACAATATTTCTAGGGCTGTGGCTGCAGGACCAGATTTAACCTTTCAAGAGTAGCTTATTCTTAGCAGTACGTTGCCTTGGCATTTAATAATTGGGGAGAAAAGTCCACAATGCACTCTAATTGCTTTCCTACTTCTTATCCTATTGAAATAACTTAATTTGTGGAAAATATTGCATGTTGCACTTTGTTGCTGTATCTGTTTCTCTTTTTTTCCCTTTATTCATCTTGCTTCAAGAGACATAACAGAGGACGCAGATGATTAACTTGCTAAAATCATCAAAACATTTTGACAAGCAGACCGAGAAAAGTGGTTTTAGTACCATACGGGTTTGACCAATTGGAGATTTCATTTTCAACTGAGGAATAAATAGACTGATCAAAAGATAAATGGGAAGGGAGCAAATAAGGGGGAGAGGTGGACACAATCGTAGGGTATGTATGTCACGTGACAATCTGTTGAGTTAAGATATCGCCCAGAATGGTAAAAAGTGTCCATGTTGGGTAAACCTGGCTAACTTTTTGATCAACCTATTTCGTTCTTTACTCAACATTTTGCCAGGTGGCATATAAGTAGACCAATTCAGTTTCCTGCACCCTTATCAGACTACACGTTCGGCAATGATATTGCCTTAAGTTGGTATATGGGAGGCATAGTCCTCAGTCTGCAATTATTCGCTTTGGATGGACGGTTTACCTTTAGTATTTTCGCAAAACCCGCAATTTTTGCTTGCATTTGCGTCTAGGCCAAAGTGACATTGTTCCTTTATTTTAGTTGAGGTGACGGAATCCCTTTCACCTCCTCTCAAATCTTTGTCAACGACAGTAGTATTCAGCTCTATTGACTATGAAAGGCAAATTTTCGGGGCGCTAAGTGCGCACCGGTTGCAACATACACGCCTGGTGATTACTGTGAGACCTTTTGACGCAACACAGTCACATAAAGTGCACATCCAGGGCCCTCAAATTAATGTACTTCATAGCTATAAGAGTCTGCCCAGTGCGGTAGCATCACAGTGACATGTACATGTTGTTTAGAGCAGTGAGCTTTCAACCATATCTCTTTGATGCATGCATATATAAGTAGGCCTAGTGTTACTGATACCACCTAGAAATCAGGTATAATGCCTGAAGAAAATGCTGTCTCCCTCTGTAAAAATATCACTTAATTTTAAGAATCTGTCTTTTAATATTTTTGTTGATCCCTCTGAAAGCTTAAAAATCATTGTTCAGCTCTAATTTTAATTATTGCTTCTAGACAAAAGTGAGAAACGTGCTTGGAACAGCAGACGAACGGTAAGAGGCAGCTTGAAACTATATGTTAGACTTAGAATACTTGCTAACAAAACAGTAAAGCAGAGCATTTCTTCATATACTCACCAATCCCTTATTTTGTAATTTAATTTGCATCAAATATGATATACGCAAGTTGTAGAGTGTTGTAAATCAGTTCTAGAATAGAGGAGCAAGAGAAATGTTAACAGTTGGCATTTGAGGACTGGATGTATAAAACACGACATTTATAATTCGCTATTTACTCGTAAAATGACGTTACTGAGGCTTAAGATTTCAGTTTTTTCTGAAGGATTGACCCTCATTCACTCAATTATTTTATCAGAGGACCAGATGGTTCTAAAATGGCCGTATGGCCCTGAACGTCACACTTGTACAGACTATAACAGCAGTACTTGTTTAACAGCCTACCGGTACCTGTCAAAATAGCTGTAGCTGGTCATCTTTTTCAGTTTTCCTAGCTAATTTCAGCATGCAAATGTTTACAAACGTACGATGTGTGTAGAGATCTATTCCTACAGTAGCGAATTGGCACCGGTTTTCTACATTTTCTATTTTTGTCAAACTTATTGTGACGACAGGACGTGCAGTGAGCAAGGAATTCGTCCGCGAGTGACCTCTAGATTTCCGTCTTTTAACAAACTGGTTTCATTGCAAAGCTACAGAGTTTCTGTCGGTGCTAAAAGCTAACGATGAACGATAAAAGCAAGTACGGTATTTTTTGAAAATAACACGTTGTTGAAAGGTATCTCGTATTGAGTTACCGTTCCTTCCGTACTCTTACGTACCAGGCGACTTCTCTGTTTTGTTTTGATCATGTTGTCTTTGATTAGTCTCGATTCGGGAAGGCTGGATGCAGGGAACGCATAATACAACGGTGAATCAGGCTTCATGTGTAATATTGGGAAACCTGACGAGTGATTGGCTTGATACTGCTGTACACCAGTGCTGACGTAAGTTATGTAGGTTGCACAGCTAACAAAGTGTACACAATGAAGCTGGCGATGAATAATTCCTGTTAACTCATATATCACGCAAACAGGTAAGGTTGGACGATCCCCATGGTTGTGCTTTAGTGACTGCGATAAACTTATTCTTCTACGATAGACGAGCATACAATCCTTGAGGAAAAGAAGACTCGCATCTTTTGATTAATGTGAGGGGACTTTCAAGGGAAACATGAGTCTGCAAAGTCAAGTGATTTTTGTAACCATGCTGGCGATTGCATTACCGTCATCGGGACAGCTTATTCAACTTGATACCGTGACACCAAATATAGGAAACACCTGTAAGTATGCGATAACCATAAAGGGTATTTTTTATGGACGGGAGCAGCCGTTTTGTCGAAGAAGAACCTGAATTTGACTCCTTTCGTGGGACTGAATTGTCCAAATGTTCCCAGTGTGCCTCCCAGTAATTTGCTTCATCGATCCATCGATCCGAATTAGGCAGCTCCTGGTTCATGCGGCTATTGCGAGAACTGTATAAGTAGTAACTGCCAATCCACCTTACTGGTGGGGTCAGTACGCCACGGCCTGTCGAGAACGGTTTTCAACGAGGACTACTTCCGGTAGCCTTACCCAGAATTAATCAAATGTAAGGCCAATATTGCACAGATACCTGTGGATAAGTTAAAAACAAAGCTTCAACTGACTTTGATAGATATCAGTATTTTGTTTTACTAATTAAGGGGCGTAGCTACAGGCGGGAACAAGGGGCAAATGCGGCCACAAAGCCCCTAAAGTCTCCATCCGTCGAAAGCTTTTGTTTCCTTCAGATTTCTGCAGCGCAAGGTCGACGATGGTCATCCTTTATCTATCGTTGAATACACAACACAGAAACCTATCTGCAATTCATACCCAATAGAAGTTTTCTTTTTTTTCGGGGAGCTTGGAGCCCACCCAATGTAAACACAACTGAATAAAACTTGACACACTGTACTTTTGACAACGTGGGTAGTGTTTCGCAAACCATTGCAACCCCTCCCACTATCTACTCACCCTATCAACGACACATCCTCCTTATCAAGTCCACTGTCCGTAAGTCGAAGTTTGAAAAGCTTATAAATCAAAATGTTTTTGGCCTGTATTATTGACAGTGTCATTTTTAGATATTTGAATACTTCTTTCTAACAAACACATAACCACGGGGTGGTATGAGGAGGAACTTGCACCTCCCAACAGAACATTTCAATGAAAAATTTTAACATAAAATACCAATTCAGGGGAAAGATAAAATATTGTATCATTTGGCCTTCATACCCTGAAAAGCCCGTCCCCAAGACGACGATCCTAGTTTACATGTACACCTCTTAAACTAGTTGCGCTGGCTACTGGCCTGTATTCTACCGTCTACATGGCCACAATTTTGTAAATACCTCACGAGTTTCCAGGGCTTTGCTCAAGGACCTCACCGAATCTGGCATGCTCGAAGGGAGGGGGAGAGGGAAGGCGTGCAGCGCTCAAGTAGGGTTTTTTCAAATTGTGATGAAAGTGTAGGTGAACAACTAATTTGCAATTAAAATCAGTCAAATATTCATTAACGTACAATTTTTTTTTGAAATTATACATGTAGCACGGATGATTTCTTCCTGAAAAGGTCCAGTAAAGCCCCTTAAAGGAATCTAATTTAAGAAAAATTCTCAGCTAGGACTGTTGCCTTCCGATTTTGGTTCCACTCCTTTCTCGCTCGAGTTTAATGGTTTAGTAAACCACAATGTACGAGAATGCAATCTACGTTGAAAATCTTTCCCCCTTGACATTGTTGAACGAATGGCAAAGGTTACTTCTGTATATGCAAACAACAGCACTTCACTGGCTGAAGAAAGTATTCGTAACCCTAAAACACTACTGGTAATGTTTATGTATTCAAAACCCTAAATTGCTTAATTATATAACATCATTACACCAAGGCTTAAGCGCTGAGTTTCTCTTTACATTTTCCACAGGCCACCCTTGCCCCTTCCCCTGAGACCACTTCCCAAGCCGATACTTAAGCTTCATGCAAAAACTCTGCCCGCAAAATCAATGCTCGTGCTACTAAGGAATTGATACCCAAATGTTTACCCTTTCTCGACAATGAAGCCTAATTTTGGTCCTTGCCCCTACAAAAATGTGTAGCTAATCCACTGGTTATGCTTAACGTAAGTATAGGTGAATGTGGCCCCTTTTGGGGTATTAGGTTTGGCAGCGTGGAGGGAGAACGTTTTTCGTTGAACCCACAGCTACATCAGAGGATAGTATCGACAAGATTCCACTGATGGGAAATATTATATATATATATATATATATATATATATATATATATATATATATATATATATATATATATATATAACGCTAATTCCCACCTTAAGGGGAAATTGTTATATCTGCTTGTACATAGGGCGAAAAAATGATAATAAAATACATAAGAAATAAATTCGCCCTAACGTCTAAAAATATAATTAACGTTATTTCAATGGCCAGCCATCCGTTCGTGTTAACAGCTAGGTGTCCGTAAATTTGACAACTTTGAAGTAATGGCATCTAGTTCGTAAATCTAAGAGGGCGCCCTTGTAAGTTTACGTATTCCTATAGAAAAAGTGTGTGGAAACGTTAAGGCGAAACTTATATTTCACCCGAAAATTTTTTTCCCCTTAAGGTCGACTTTTCAACAACAACTTTCCCCCTAAGTGCCGAATTAGAGAAATATATATATATATATATATATATATACCTACATGAATATGTTTAAGCATAAAAACCTGAACCAGGCCAGTAGCTAGCCCTTATAAAAAAGTCCCACATATTTCCTATATGAAATCAGCATGTGGGATTTATGTGGGTTTTTGGGCATGTGGGAAAAAAATTCCCACATAAATGTGGGGAAAATTCCCACACAAATCCCACATGCTGGTTATCCCTTCCCATATCGGGTTCTTCCATTGTAGAATGGGGGTTACATGGCCTTTGCTCTAGCCTTCATCATTTTTCATTCATCATCCTCGGAGGCCCTCTAATGTATAAAACTGCATTGTACAGTCAGAGTAAATGTTCCCGTGACTTTACAGTGATTCCAAAAGAATATTATGGCCTAAAATGTAATTTCACCTTATTTACCAGACGGACAGTCTATAGGTGGCATGCAAATCTGTGCGAAAGCCCGATGCAAAAGACAAAAATCCCAGCAACTTGTTTGAGTGTGGCAGCCTCAAAGCTAAATGATTATCCAAATTAGGCCACTTAATTCATATATGTCCTTCTCAGATTGGTTACAGTAAGTGTCGCTGTCTTCGCTCAAATTAACTAACTGAGCCACACAGTTTAGAAGTAGTTCCTTTTATAGGCTCCATCCTTAGTCCAGTATAAGACAACAAGATATAAGGTTATCCAAATTAGGCCACTGCATGGGCATATGTCCTTCTCACATTGGTTACAGTACCTGCATGTCTTCGTTAAAATTACCTATCTGAGCCATACAGTTTCAGTTAGAAGTGGTTCTTTTTATAGGCTCCATCCTTAGTCCAGTATAGTCTGAATAAGACAGCCAAGATGCTATAAAATACTGCATACCATTGAGCTCAAAAGAAATAGCACTGCATTCAGCATAGTCCCTTACAAAACAACATACATGTAGTCCACTGACTAGCTCCACTACAACTGTGAGCAACCACTCTCACTGCTTGCTGTACACCAAATGCTGACCACTGTATTATACAACACAGTGTTCAAGTACACACTGTACTTGCTTTACTATACAGCTCTATACTGTGCATGTACCAACACAGAGAAGCCAAATTTGAAAAGGCCTTTGTTGTCCAAAGGGCTTTGAATAACCAATCACAATAGACTTCCTTCAAAGCTGTTCACTGCACAACTTACATAGCCATTTTGTGTCTTCCCATATGGGGAATTGGACTTCCTATATGGGGAATTTGACTTCCCACATCGAAAGTTGTCTTCCCATATGGGGAACTGAAATCCACATATGGGAATTTAACTTCCTATATGGGAATTCAGTTTCACCATGTGGGAAGTTGACTTCTCATGTGGGAATTCAACAATTCCATGTGGGAAAACTCTCGTTTGTGAATATTCTCCCACATTATTCTTGTAGGAAGTTGCAACTTCCTACAGGAAATTGCAAATTCCCACATACTTCCTACAGGAAGTATGTGGGAATCATGTGGGTTTTTTTTTATAAGCTAGACAAGGTACTAAAGGGAGAAGGGGAAACATTTTAGGGGTGAGATATGCAGATACTTAAAATAAATGTATTAAGGCAATACTGTAACATTCTCTTTAATTTTCTAGGAGACAGATTTGTCTACGGGAAGTGCCTGCTCCTTCCCTCGGGTCTCCCTTGGCTACGGGCTTCCTTACACATATGGGTAATGCGAATACGTATGGCTATGTACATTCATAGCTTTTTAAAGAAATTCTCAGGAGGATGAGGGGAAAATAGAGAAAACCCCACAAGCTCGCGCAAAAATAGGCTGATTGACTATGGGACTTTGTGTAATAAATACATTCTAGGCTGGTTTATATGATCAATTGGCCTTAGTGACTAGTTGAGATGAATCCCCTTAAAGCCCTTGAAGACATTATAGAATGACTTAGTCAAAAGAGTCCAATGTAACTTCTTTCAGTACAGCTCTTTGCATTTTGACATCTATTACAACCATGTGCAGCATATACTCTCCGGAGAATGAGATCGAATAGCCTGCGTGGCGGTTATCTTTTGCTAAACTCACGGTGACTTTCAAACAGGGCTGTACTTTATCTTACATACCTACTTACACTCCTTTTCAGGTGTGTTAATTGAAATGGAGAGTTATAAAGCACCCAATGCACGTGCTTGTAAAGGCCGATCACCGGGTAAAGAGAAAAGGGGATGTGGAGCAGGGCTGTAACATCCGAGTCCGGACTGGGACTCGAGTCCGGACTCGAGTCCGTTTTTCGTCGGACTCGGAATTGACCTGAAATAGGAGGTTCTGGATTCGGAATTGGTCCGAAATGGGCTGCGGCTGACCAATTCAGAGCCGATTCCCTGCCGAGTCCACAAAAATGAAGATTGAATATTTATTCCCTTGGGCTACATTGTAATTGGTGTACAGTTCAACAAATGAATGGTCACATACAGTAAATCAAAATACAGCTTGAACCATCGCATGAAATTGACTCCTCAAAATGTCCTATTCAATTGGGTGTATTTGCAAAACAGTACAAAAAGCATATTAACGAGATGCTACATTGTCAAATGGCTGGACTAGGAATTGACCCGGAATTGAAGAACCTGGAATCGGTTTTGGCTTGGAATCGTAGGGTACTGGACTCGGAATTGGCCCTGAATGGTGGCCACTGGAATCGGAATCAGTCCGGAATCGGGTCAGGTGGACTCGGATACAGCCCTGATGTGAGGAGGGGGCAACGCTGTTTCTTTATTTCTCCACGACGACCTTAGCGAGAAAACTTTTTCCACTGCCTGGGCTAAACTATTGACCCCCTAAAGTAACTTCCCTAACCCATTTCTCCTTATAGTTTTGTTAGTGGGGATATCAATATCTACCTAAATCAGATGAGATTTTTAAGAAGTTAGTAAGTTCACAAATGATTGTTTATTTAAAGAAACACCCAGGGTACTGGAATTACTGATATTGACGTAATTATATTGAACAAAGTACACCAATGTGCCTACCCCTGCCACCCTCTTTAATTTGAGTTTGAAAGATCTCTTACGTTTTATCCATCCGTCCGTTTTCACTCATGTACTAATATGATTTAGTTTGCAGGTCACATAAGCTTTCATAGTGTCTGGACTAAATATGAAAGACACAGCAATATCCAAAGTTTTATTCCTTGACTTTTCAAGTGCTTTTAATACTGTTTTACCAAATCGCCTAATAAGTGACCTTTGTAGTTTTATCAATGAAAGCTGGCTTATTCACTGGCTAGTAGATTTCCTCCAAGGCTGGTCCAGACAAGTAAAATTACCGAAAGGATATTTGTCTACTTCTGAGATAAGAGTTGGCGTTCCACAAGGTGGTCCCCTATCAGCGCTATTATTTACTATCTATACTGATGAAATGCCTTCTAATTCAAACTGCTCTCATATGCTGATGACACCGCTGTATGATGCAACATCTCTAAACTTACTCATCACCAAAATCAGTGTGACTATCAAGATTCTATTATGAAAATTGTCAGTAATTGTGATGAAAAGAACTTATTTCTAAATCCAAAGAATAGTAAAGAAACGGTATTTGAAAATATCAATATTAAACATAAAGGCCTAGTTGACACAAAAGAGGAGAAAACTGTGATTCATGGTTCATGTGTCGAGCGTGTTCCTTACACAATCAGGCGCGGATCCAGACATTTCGAAAAGGAGGGGGGGGGGGCTGAAAGCCCCCTTGAATATTCTCCTAGATTAACATTATGCTAATTTTCGCGTACTTGTTATAGTTGATGTGGCGAAAAGGGGGGGTGAGCCCGAGGAACCCCCCCCCCCCCTTGGATCCGCGCTTGGCAATGTACCTGGGAGTCTGCATCGATAATAAGCTAACTTTTACCAACTATATTTCAAAGATTATATCTAAAGTGTGTTACACTGTTTCCTCGTTAATGTATATTGCCCGTCATGAAAGTATTTGATGCCTCTATAGTACCTCATATTATTTATGCGGTCCCAGTTTGGTACCATTTCATTCACATAAAATACAAGAAAAGAAGAGTTTTCTGAAATACTGTGCTAAGATATTTTGCCTTGATTACGACTCTACTCGAAAATCAGGTTAATCTTGCTGCCAGAAGGGAATTTGCCAGACTTACCACAAGTATATCTTTAACTCCAAAGATCACCCCCTTCATTTGGAGCTGAGGTCATTGTGCAATAAAGCGAACTACAATTCAAGAAATACAGCGGATCATTCCAAGTTTTCGAATCATACTTTTAAAAATTCGTTTATTTACAGAGCTGCCCTTTTCATTCAGAATGGAGTTTTAGATCCTCTTTTATGACCTTTTGGATGTGTTTTTGTAATTTTGATATGTAATGTTATCGTGTTGTGCTAATCCTTTTATTTCTTTTATAATTTTGTATTTTTATATTCTCACTTTTGATCCTCTTTGTAAATTTTATATAATTTACACTGGAATAAAAAAAATTGAAACTGAGAAAATAGTTCAGTGGAATATTGGTAAATTAAAACTGGTGCGATTAACTAGACCCAAAATATAGCCTGTCACCAAATATTCAAGGAGACAAAATATGAGAAATTCACAGATCACATCTTTCTTGTCTTTTGAAAACTGTCACTTTGTAAAAATAAGCAATCTAAACTGTATTTATGTTTAAATTAACGTAATATTTCTCTCTTTTTTCATATAGCTGTAACAGAATCCTTCCAATCGGAAATACAAATTTGTGAAGTTTACCAATGCATTAGTAACGAACAGTGCCGTGGAAACGAAGATTCATTTGTATGTAGCTGTGACAAAGATTGCGCCCTCTATCATCACTGTTGTTGGACAGCCGATGACAACTGTAGAGATCGTGTTGAACTGGTCCATGGCGCAACTTCTGCCAAAATATGCACGTATACACACATAACAAACATCCAATCAGAATTCGATCTACAGCCTATCCGAGTTGGATATTTTATGATTGCGACCTGTCCATCACATTATCCTGACAACTACGTGAAAAATCGTTGCCATAAAGAGCTCCCTCTACTTCCACAACCTCTTGAAGAATACATACACCACGTTCCCGTTTTTAGCTACAAGAATAACGGAACGTACAAGAATGTGTACTGTGCGAAGTGTAATGACGTTGATTACGAAGACATGCGATTTTGGCAGTTAATTACAACAACATGCGACTCGAGTGATCCATCTGCAGAATGTGATGACGTCACTTTTAAACCGCGTCCTGGAATTTATGATAACGACACTTTACCGAGGAAGTGTGCTTTACCTGACCAAATTAAGTGTTCATCATTATCCCCATTTTATGAACAGTGTATGTCTTATTCCGCTGTGATCTCCGTCATGGGTATGACATTCAGAAACCCACATTGCGCCCTCTGTTATAATCCTTTCGTGAGAAAGAAATTTGCCCATACGAAGTAGATGGAAATCTTAATACAGGGTTACCAGGGACTGGACCTCAAATACCACTTATTGTACCGTTTGATTTCAGTGTCTTTGATGGAAAGAACGTGTCTTTCATGAATATCAGGTGCTCGCGTGGTCTGTTTCATAATATTTCGTCTAAGTTGTGTGACTTTGCTCCTGGTTCGACGATGATCAGTGTAAGAGATTGCCCAAGAAAATCCTGTAGCGAAATAACTGTTAGGTTCGAATTAAACGATGAAAATTTGCCCATTTGGCAATCTTCTAGAATAACCGGCAATCTGACAGGGATCACTAGCAGATATTTTTCGATACCTCCCTATTATGTGTTCAGCTATAAAGGACAAAATGACAACATTTTACTGAATTTTCGTCTCCAAAATCCTTCTGAGACTTTTGAGGAGATTTTCGGAGCTTTAAATAGGTTTTCGCGGGATGTGATTGAATATCATGAACTTCCTATTGAATTTTCTGATATTTCAGTAAATTGTCTCTTGTTCTACATCAGCCCTCTGCCAAAAGGCAAGTCGGTTTGAACGCTCCCAAGTTGTGCTATTTACTCATGAAGGTATTACTTCAGCAAAAATAGAAAATTTGAATAGGGTTTACTCGGACATTTCATGGGAAGTTACATCTCAAGGTGTATGTACGGGTAACATCACTTGCGAACGGAATATTAAAATGATAATATGCCATTGGCTAGAAGAGCGCCCTCTTTGTCCGTTTCGTACTTTCACGAACAACTCGTTTTCACTCGAAGAAAATGAAAATGGAACCTTGTATCTTCTGTCGAATGTAACTGAGGGCGCTGTTCTACCACGTGATTACGTTATTCTGACCAATGGGAACGCTTTCGTGTGTTCCGAATACAATAAGGAAAGGGCAAATCTAATTATTCTAATATTATCCATCGTCTTCACGGGTTTGTCAATCGTAACTTTGCTTTTGACTTTTGTAACTTATTGTACTTTCAAGAGACTGAGGAACTTACCGGGAAAAATTACAATGAATTTCGTAGTCTCACTCTTCTTTGCTCAATTAATATTGATACCTGCTACCTTTCCAACTATTAACTACACAGTTTGCCAAATTATCGGAATACTGGGGCACTACCTTTGGCTGTCAACGTTTCTTTGGATGAGCGTAATAGCGTATGGCGTTAGTCGTACATTTGGTATGAAATCATCTACGCTGAATCACATGACCAACAGTACAGAGGGGTTTTTATCTACTTTATCATTGGCTGGGGTGTTCCTTGTGTGTATGTGGTCATGTGTGTAATACTGCAACTGTTACACATTCACAACCTAAAATTTGCATATGTTGATGCTGAGGAGAAGTGTTGGTTGTCGCCGGCCCGAGCAAATTTCATTCTGTTTGGTATTCCCGCCATTTTGTGTTTGAGCTTCAACTACGTAATGTTTACTTTTACCGTGCGAGGTCTTCATCGCTCCGAAAGGAATGCAAAAAAGGTGAAAGGTCAGACATCTTCACAGGAAATGATGAAGCAGGAGACATTTCTTTTTTTGAAGGTAACTTTTATTTATTGCTTAACCCATAGGCGGATTGGCCGTTGTGGCGATGTGGCGATCGCCGCATGGGCCGCTCGGTTCATGACTGCCTTGGGCCAGATGCTGCAAAGAAAGAAAGTGAGAAAAAACGAGAGAAGGGTGGAGAGAGAGAAAGAAAGAGAGAGAAAAATTAAGAAAGGGAATGCAAAAGAAAGAGAGAATGTAAAAGATGGAGAGAGGGAGGAACACAGGATCGCAGTGTTGCGTACACGGGAACTGATTGTGCTCCGAGGGCCCATAGCTCCCTAAAATAATCCCCCGCCTCATTGGTGGCCTCTATAAGACGTTTGGGCCAATGTTCGGAAATTATCATAGAAACCACGAGACTGGAAAACAATGTTCCGGTTTAGCAGTCATGGCTGGGGTTTGAAATGATGGATAACCTCAACACTAGCCGCTTGGGGCATCTACAGGTTCCCCATCTCAAAGGGCCTCTCCCTCATTCTCATTGACTCCTGTTTATTGGGACGGCATACTTAGGAACAAATAAGTGAGTCCTAACAAAATAACCCCTTGTTGACCTTTGACTTTAAAATCCTAAATAACCAAGCAAGTTTTGCCCCTTTAAAATCCTCTTGAATGAAAACTGTTATGTAAAAAATGGGCCTGGGAATTGAAGTATCATTTCCTGCTATCTGGCAAGTATTTTTGTCCAGAATCTTCTGGTACGCTACGCGCCAACTGATGGTGGCGCTCCACCTAGATAGTGTCACCATTCTAGCCTTCCCCCTACACCCAGCCCAACTCTGAGGACAACTTCCTACTTCTATGATATTGATTGTAATTATCAAATCCTGACAAGACAAATAGTGCCCCTTGTAATGGGAGGAAACAGAAGTCAACTTACCTTGAAGTCGCTCTATAGGCGCTGAGTATACTGAGACCAAATTTGGCTTTCAGGCCTTTTTTCCAAAAGAATGTTGCAATACTTTGCAATTTTATGGAGTAGTTACGACCACCAGTACCCTTAGCAAACCAGATAAGGGAGTCGTCCAAAGACTGGAAGTAGTGTAACATATTATTGTAATCATTTGTAGTATTATCCTTAGTTGCAATCAGGATGTCGTAGATATGTCTCAAGGATTCACCATTTATCATCATTACACTTGTCTTATTCCCGACATCATCAGCGTATCCTTTAACCTTTGCCATATTGGCTCTCAAAACAACATCGTGTGCATCAATTTCCCTTCCACAACGACTATTGAGGAGAATACCACTATTACCAATAATAGCGCAACTGTTTCGAGATTTCACTGTGTCAAAAGAAGGATCCAAATCAGCAATTGAGCAAAATTTCCTTTTACGTGACCATTTTTCTAAACTTTGTTTTGATAAAGTACCATTCGAAACAAAAAAAGATGAAAAAGTTTGTCTAAAAGTCATATTCTCCGGCTTTGTGTCCTTGTATACTAGTATTGCTACTGTTGGACTGAAACAAGTGTTCATTTTCCTGGAAAGAGATGGTAATGGTTTCAGATATTGCGTATCACAAAAGCGTCCTCCAAAATCGTTAGAGAAAGGCAAGGTACATACAAATTATTTTCGGCTCCCAAAATATTGTGATGATGTCTACATTTCAGAGCTCAATACGGAAATAATATAAACCACTTTCCGTTAAAACAGGAAATATTGTTTGACGAGGCAGCCAAATTATAAGGTTGCAAAAAGGAATAACTACACAACACAGAGTGAAGAGCGGGCAACTCAATGTTAATGTTTTTAACCAAAGTTCTTCTAAATCCAGCTTTTCCTCAACGCATATATTTTAGGAGATGATGTAGGGTTTTTACAGAGAATTATTGTCCTTTTGCATTCTCCGCGTAAGGCCTTTTGGGAACACCTTCTTTCCCAATATACCACCCTCCCTGCAAAATCTCTTTATACATGCTTATCGGTACTGTGGTCTTGCATATATTCACTTTGGGTTAAAGCACTTTTGACCTAGGGTGTACACATAAAGTAAGTTAATTTGCGGCTTCTTTGAATTTCTCCTTTTTTTTTACCACTCTACACTTTTTGAATCGCTTCTTTAGTTAATCATACTACATCGTTACCTTTAGAAAATCGGCAGGAATAGGGACTAAAATTTAAGCCTCACCTACAGTTAATCGGGGTTAGACTTAGACCACCTGCTCCACGGTTTCTTAATCGAAACTCCCTTTCTACGATTTAACCACCCTTTTACTTGCTGTAGTTAAGACAAGCCCACTAGTCATGCTTATATACCGCTGTTATCTACAAAACTGAAATAGTAACAAGGAGTATGGCTTCATATTATAAGCACTATTACCCTAGGAATTTCAGAACGCCATATCGTTCCTGCCATCTTTAAACCTCTGGAAGGTATACCATTTTATGAAAAAACGCAATGCGGGATCAGTTTTTCTATTCTGATCGTGCTGTTCAAATGTCTACGCTATTTCGCAAACTAATGTAAAAAACTTGAGGCGAATATAACAACGCTTATTTTTTCACATTTTATTGTAAGTCATTCTGTTATTAGATGGAATATAACCGTTAAGTCAAAACCAACATAGGTGTATTGGAATGGCATTTTGAAAAGAGTGGGAGATGTTTGCCCTGAGATTATCCCTCGTTGGCAAAAAAAAAAAAACATGAAATGAGTTTTGTCCTTCGAAAGATTTTTGGCCCTGTAATCGACAAGTCTGGGTGGGGAAAAGGGGGGGGGGTTTGCCGATCCCCAGACCTTCACCTCACATGTGTATGCAAGCCAAAGGACTAGAGCTTTTATATGCTTTGTCTCTTTGCATCGGTTTGTTACTTCCTATTCAAAAATTGCCAATTATCAGGAGAGAAAGAAGAAACGAAATAGAGAGTTGTCATTTAAATCAGCAATGGTAAACATTTCAAGGAAGTTAAATAACACTGGAAACGACAAGTTTTTTTTATTTATTAATTTTTTGAACTGCATTTAAATGAGGGTAACTTGACAAGAATTATTAAATAAAGGGCCCATTTTATGATTTGCAATTAAATTTAAGTAAACACACAAGTCCAGATAGAGAAAAAGATTTCTGTGATTTGGGTATCACTGCAAGTATCCCTAATTAACTAGGGTTATAGTAAAAAAGTGTACAAATGTAACTAGTTCAAATTGAAAGAACACTCACAAATTAGTTGAGCATAAGCTTACTATGTGCATCTTGGTATCAATTCCTTGATTTGTACCGAGTGTTCACATGATATAATGCACTTACCTATCACATATCTTTTCACACAATTTAAAGACGTCAACCTTTTTTAAGCCTCGTGCTGTTTCAAATTTCCTTACAGAAGTCACAACCGTCGCTTTTACATCACTGACAAAAACCCAGGTATTTTCCACAGACTTATAGTTAAATGCAAGCAAGTTTAGCAGACATAGGAAGCAACAAATCATAAAAGCGAAAACGTTTCTATTCATTTTATGATTTTGCTATGCTAAACACACACACTGTAGTATTAGCAGAAACCTAATATACGTTGCAGCGTCGTCACTGTACTTTTTCCTTTCAAGACAAGTCCCTTTGAGCTATCTTCCTCAGGATAACACATGGAACTGCTCCTAAGAGAAGTTACCACTCACATGCTTTTAGCGGCTTCTGAATGGTACTCAGCGCCTAGTATTTCCTTTCGAACAAGCAAACGTATAACATAACAAAAGTCTTATAAATTGGGATGTTCTCTATTGCTGGCGTACTCGTTGGTTTCACCAATGTGAGTCATTGCTATATGATAGGAGGGCGTAATGAAAAAGTGACGCTGAGTGTGTTCTAACATAGCTATTGTTCTAACATACTACTGTCATGCTATAGACTTGCCCACCATGCAAGGTTTACATAAATGGCATCAATAATAGCATCGAGTATTGCGAGTCGTTACCATGAAAATCAAATGGGTATACCCTACATGTGCCATACGAACTGGAATAGGAAAATGCATAATCCCCCCAAAACCATTCAGTTGTGGTCGCAGTTTCTAAGGATCGGAAAATGGTGAGAAGACAAGCCGTTAAAGCGTGTGATTCCCCCACATGACTACACTGTTTCAAAGCTATGGGTTTTGTATGTTTAAATTTATAATGACTTGGTAAGATATTGCTCTGAAATGACCTTTGAAATGTGCTTCATATTATAGGTAAAGAACACATTGTATGATGATTCGATTCCATGAAAAGTATACAAAGCACCCTTAGTGTCATATTGAAATAATCCAGTAAGAATGATCAAACAAGTCCTCCAATTAGGGTAAACGGAGGAGGAGAATAAATGGTTTATAAATTAATTTGAAAAAGTTTAACGATTAATGAAATATGTGAATAGAAAATGCATGTTTCAGTCTATGTGTTTTAGATTAACATATTTCTGATCTGATCTGTTCAAGTAAGAACATCTTAATTTTTCACAACCAATTTAGTAGGATAAAAACATTGAAGCTAGAAACACTGGTTCCCAGTCGGGCAATGTTACAATTTTTTTGTTCTTTTCGATTGTCCTATTTGGAACAAAGGGTTCGCAATTGATCCCAAATGGAATCTTTTAAGAGTGACATTTGATAGCTGAAATCTGTTTTATTCAAAGTTCTAGACACACAAAGTTCTAGACACACAATAACTTCAGTGAGACATGTAGGAACCAAACCGTCTCACATCACTTCAACTCACCTAGCCTCCCTGGTGCAAATGGTCTACTAGGCTACAAAGATTTCCTCCCTTTTCTTCTTTCCCTGTCTGCACTTTTTTGCATGTCTTCCTCCTTTCCACTATACCTTCTTAATTTCGTTTCAATTGCGCTTCGCTACAACACCCTCGGATATGAAACTTTTCAACTTCCTTATAGTGCTTTGATATGAGTTGCCATGCAGTAGGTACCGATTTTTCTTTCTTAACACAGGAAAATTCTATTCCATATCCTTGAGTTAACTTTTCACTTACTTGCTACACTTGTCCGACTGCTAGAATATTTTTGTTTGAGGACCATCTATTTTTGAGTAATTATCTGAGGCAACTGGATTGTAAAGTATTCATCGTACTGTGATGACTGTCATTTACTCTCCATCTTTTGCGATTGATCATGTAATAATATCTAAGCTAACCAGAAAGCCAAAAGGCTTATTCCTTGCCAAATGGGGGTGCTTTTTTACACTGAGGTTCATCCCTCAAATTTTTACTTCTTGACTATATCAATTTTTACAATGTTGTAACAATTTGACCTCTGTTAAGCTCACATGACCTTTGAACCCTACCAAAAGTTCACTAACAAAAAATAAACAAGTGTGTGTACTTCCTCCCTTGTAATGTCAAGTTTACAAAGTTTCAGTTTGACCTCTGGTGACCTCAAATGACTTGTGACCTTCACCAAAACAATAATCTATATACAAAGTATGAAAAGCGTCTGTTTTCCTATCTTGACATATCATGTTACCAAGGTATTAGTTTTTGACCTCTGGTGACCTCAAACGACCTTCGATCTCCACTAAAAACAGAAGGAGACTTCTCAACATAACAAATCCATATACCAAATATGAATTGTCTGTCATTACTACCTTGAGATATCGTATTTACAAGGTTTTCCGTTTTAACCTCTTGTGACCTACAATGACCTTTGACCTCCACCGAAGACACTAGGGTTCTTCCTCTTAACATGAAAAATCTATAAACTACATATCAAAAGTGTCCGTCACTGCCCCTTGAGATATCGTGTTTACAAGGTATTCGGTTTTGACCTCCGTTGAGCTAAAATGACATTTGACCTTCACCAAACAAAACCAATAGGGTTCTTTCTCTTAACATAGCAAACCTAAATACCAAATATGAAAATTGCCCGTCATTGCTACCATAAGATATTGTGTTTACAAGCCATTTACAAGGTTTTCCCAGTTTAACCTCTGGTGACCTCAAATGACCTTTGACCTCCACCAAAAACAACAGGGTTTTTTCTCTTACCATGACAATCTATATACCAAACATGAAACTGTCAGTCATTGCTACCTTGAGATATCGTGTTTACAAGCCATTTACAAGATTTTCGCAGTTTAATCTCCGGTGACCACAAATGACCTTTGACCTCCACCAAAAATGATAGCGTTCTTTCTCTCACCATGACAAATCTATACACTAAATATGAAAAGTGTCAGTCATTGCTGTTTTGAGATATCGTGTTTACAAGGTTTTCGCAGTTTAACTTCCGGTGACCTCAAATGACCTTTGGCCTCCACCAAAAACAATAGGGTTCTTCCTCTCACCATGAAAAATCTATATACTAAATATGAAAAGTGTCCGTCATTGCTATCTTGAGATAACGTGTTTACAAGCTAAGTGTCATATACACACATACACACACGACATCACCATCGCATAGATTCCTTTCCTACCTGCGGCACTCGGCAAGGAATCAATAAAGCGGTGTTTTCAAACCCCACCATTCTACTCCCTAATTGGGGTATATTATGTTATCAATCTCATCCCCTTAGGCCAATGAAAATGAAAGGAGCGCTGAATTGAATTTCTCTGAAAGGTGTTCATGTCAATCAATTGTATCTTCAAGCTCATGACTTAACCTGAACGGTGCACTCATAGGACACGTAAGGAAAGTAAGACTGGTGATCAATTTTTGGGAGGTCAATTCTTCAGGATGTACGGGTTCCGTTCGAGTGCTATTTGCTTTAGAGAAGTTTTAACCTTTTGTCCAATGTGATTTTATTTCAAACCCCAGTTCGTATGAGTAAAGTTGACTGCCATGCAAGCCTTGTAAGTGTTTATCAGCAGCGTTTTACCTGCTAAGCTGTGTACGTTGTACGTTTGGACATGCATGCATCGGGAGGCCAGGAAACCAATCTACATAGAAAGGAAGAGCTTGTCTTTGCAAATGCAAAAACCAAGTTGTTTTCATCGTGCATAGCCATATTATTCTTAGATGCCAAACTCTTCAGTTTTCTCCCTCTTATGAGCTATCACGCGGTGGCTAATGACTTTCATTTTTAAAACAATCCCTTCCATTCCTTAGAGTTTACATTTTTGCTTGTCTGTTTGTTTTTTTATTATGGCTAAAAAATTCTGAGGCGATTGGATTGGAAAGTGGTTATCTCACTCTAACCACTATCGAGGAGTTCGTAAATAACTTCTTTTATATAAGTTTTAGCTGTCATGAGGCACTCACTAGGACATTCAGAATGTCACGACGCTAGCAGAGGTTTGACCTCTGGTCCAGCAACCCAGTTTGCGAATTTGCACCATCTGGAAATTTTCCGTTTATTCAACGATTGTCTAGACTGTATATTAGAGGAACATTGTCAAGTCTTCTACCTCATTCTTCGAATGGAATGTTCTCGTCGACAAGTTACTGGTGTATTTAAATATGGACCCACGGAGTTATAAAGATTAGAGACGGACAGACGACAAGGGACAACTGGCAATACAAACAGTGTTTAGAGAGACAAACAGAGCGAAATCCGATTGACCCACAGGCCATCTGTACTCATTTACACCTATGACAAATGTCTTTGTTTCGTCCGATGCTGCAGCTGACTACTGAACTATGCGGACCAACTAGCCTAGTCTAAATATCTCGTTGGGGTACCACGATCACCAGTCTAGCCTTCCCTAACATTGAATAGCACCACCGTCTTCGGAGGAGCCAAATTAAGACCATCCTGGTACGAGTACCTCTGCTGGGCAAAGACTAGAGATAAGTATACAGATTAAACATTGTAAATATGAGCCTAAGTGAAAATTTCAGTGTTTTTTGTTAAAGTACTAAGAAAAGGGGTTTACATAATAATCACTTTAAAATCTTAATTTCGCTCTTCTGAATCTTTTCGCTGTTTCTGGTCTGTGTATCATACGTAGCTGTAACAGAACTGAGGGCCTACTATCGGGAACTTGAACAACACGTGCAGGCCTAGCCTAACGTTAGTATCTCCAGGTTTCTAGACATTCTACAGTGGACAATGTATTTTTCTGTTTGTTCAGGCTTGTTTTTCAAAGTGAGACAAGTTATTGTAGTGCGCATGCGCGCTACAATATTGGCATTTATGCCAACCCTTATCATCTACTTGGCTGATCAAGGAATGTTTCATAATTAAACTTTGCACCCGACAGACTCAATGGATTTCAAGTTCATGGGTTTGCTACGCAGGAAAAATCCAGATTCACAAAATCAAAAATATTGCAACCTTTCCATATTTCAAAACCTAATTTCCTAAACTCTGAAACAAACATCGTTACGATTTTGTACACGTCTGTCGTTCAAGAGTTTTGGAAATATCACTCTGTATCAATATTACAGACATTATCAAATCAACATCCTCATAACATTATATTTATTGACCAGGCTGACTTTATAATCTGCTATGCTAATAAGAGTTAGGATTCCAAAAACTGGCGATAGCCAGTATTCTTGCTTGGAGGGGGCCCAACTGCGGGGCCTGATTGGCGGCGTAAGGGAGGGGTCTAAGGGGAGGGGTGTCCCCCTCCCCTTTGAGAAATTTTTTAACATTTAAGTACCCTCAGATGAAATCTGGTGCAACATTTAGCATCACTTGAAGCCAACTTTTGTGTTCCATTAACAATTTTTTTTCAGAGTTCGATGGGGGGGGGGGCATGACCCCCTGCCTCCCCTCTGGCTACGCCAATGATTCCAAAGATAACATGACCATCATAGATGATCTGCTAGTTGAAATATTCGTAGTCCAGGGAATTACTTTAAGATGTTACTTTAATCATGTCCAAAAAAACTGAAACCACGCTCCGCAGCGTTGATCATTGTCAGAGATCATGGAGCCCAACCACGCCCGTAGCTAGGGTCATATGTTTTTGGGTGTGAAGGCCCCCAATTCGGACTGGCTGGGTGTTTTTCCAACAGAGTGGCGGCGTGTATATTGTACTTTGTTATGCACTCTGCGTTTTGTATACAGCTGTGGTGTTCCTTCCTTTGCCACTACATAAACGTGTCGTCCTGGGGAAGGGTCCCCCTCCCCTTTGAGATATTTTGTTAATTTAAGGTGTCTTAGGTGCAAAATGGTGCTATCATTGGGATGTTTTTTGAGCTGATCGTATATGGCTGGAAAATGTCCATAATTTAGTGAATTCTAATTTTCCGGCTGCTTGGATGCTTTTACTAACTGCAGTGGAGACGCGTAAATTGCACCTTTTTATGTACCCTGCGTTTGTATACAGCAGTGGGAATCCTTCCTTTGTTACTACATGAAGGTGTCGCCCTGGGGAGGGGTCTAAGGGGAGGGGGTGTCCCCAGAAATTTTCGTAAATGTAAGGTTGCTTAGATGCAAAATTGTACTATTTTTGGTTTATTTTTGGAGCTGGATGAATACGTTTTCAACAACCTTCCTGAATCCCCCCCCCCCCTTTGGCTACTTTTTTGGCAGGTTTTGCGCAAAAATACCTGCTTTGAGTCAACAGAAATGTTCTTGGACTATTAAGAAAATTTTCCTTTCCTTCATTGTGCATTATAAAAGGGTATCTAAGGCTGGCAAATGCCTGTAAAGGACCTCCTGCATGCAATCTCTGGATCAATTATATAAATGGGGCAATGGCGTAATGCTTATTACCTGACATACAAATGGTAATATAGATTACGATGCTAAGCACTTTACATCTATTGTATTTTTACTAATTTTGAACGAAAATCCGGTCGAACAGCTTCCAGCAATGGAGAATCGGCAGGAGGGAGAGAATAGGCGCAGTAAGGTGATGTTAGACCTCCCTGATAGGTGTAGCAAAAGGTGTGAGGGACTAACAAGCGCGTTTCAGCTTTTTCTTCGTAAGTGCATTAGCAATTACCAGCTATACCGATAATGGCTTCGCGCGAAGCGCTCGGTAAAAGTTTTTATGTTATAATACAATTCATCACAGTTTTAGTTTTCATCATTTTGAAAAAGTGAGGGGGACTTTTTGGAGATGTCCCCCCTTCCAAAAAAGTGAGGGGGGACGCGTCCCCCATCCCCCCATGATCCACGCCCATGGCTTAGAATAGTAGTGCAAAGTAGAGGCCCTACCCAAAATTCTGGTTGCATAGGTCCTGAAGCGGAAGGGTTTGATTTATCTAGGCATTTGAAATTTGTTCCCCAGTTTCAAGAAGACAATGTGAAAATTTTTTTTTATACATCTTGAAAAATTAGCTGAGCAACATCAGTGGCCTAAGACCAAATGGTCCTTACTAATTCAAGGTAATTTGTGGGTAAGGCACAAGAAGTCCATTCTTCTCTGTCTGTTGAGGACAGTATGAGTATGGGCGTCCCCAGAAAAAAAATAGGGGCAAAACATTTAATTGATAAAATCAGGGGGAATTTTTACTCCCAGAAAAGAGCTTAATTGCTAAATGTTGGCGCCTTTTACGTGGGTGTTGCGAGGAATTTACTGGGGGCAAAACCTGTAGGCAAACTATCTAAGCGTAGCCCCACCATAGTTTGGCGCGAAGCGCCAAGAAAATTTTGGCCGAAATGCCTCCCAAATCGCTGAAAATGGCACCTCCCAGGTCTTGTGAGTTGCATCTAATCATTTTCTATTTTGAAAGCTCATGTTCTGATAATTTTCTAGCGATAGCATCAAAAATGTTATTTTTTCTTCATGTTTTTATTTTTGCCAGGGGGCTAGTGCCCCCTTGTCCCCCTCCCGACGCCCACGAGTATGAGTTATGATGTCGTTAAAAGGGCAGGTCTCCAGGCTTATGAACTGGTTCCTGAAGCTTGTCGACAGAAATTTCGAAGCTGCAGAAAGTCAGACGATCAAACCCATGTAGAGTTTGCTCATACCAAAGAGAAATTATTCCATAGGTGTTGCTCTTCCCAAAAGGTCTCTGAATTTAATCACCTAAGGCAATTAAGTTTGGTGGAGGAATTTAAACGGTGTGTTCATGATGACATTAAAGTGCACCTTGAAGGAAACAAGGTTCACAGCTTGAATAAAGCTGCAAATATGGCTGACGAATATGCCCTAATTCACAAGTTTGGCATGAGGTGGGAATGACCAAAATTAAAGGTCAATTCAAACCACAAAAGATTTGGTAGTACAGGTAAAACTAGTGGAACAGTGGATCTCCCTCTCAGTCTGCTGCAGTCTCTCAAAGTCAAAACTTGTCTGGTTATAATAAGAAGCAGTCGGATTCAAATTGTCGACAAAGCGACAAGAGTGATTCACAAAAAGTGAGCATTAATGAAATTGTTTGTGGATTCTGTCACAAAAAGGTTCATACAATGGCAAATTGCTTTAAATTGGCAAAAAAGATGGAGGCAGAAGTAGCCTCAAATGCCTTGGCCATTTCTAAAAAGTCTCCGAGGGTAGCCTTGACTCTACAGTCTCCGATTGACGAAATTAAGGAATAGTACCTGCCATTTGTGTCTGAGGGATTTCTCTCCGTAAATGGGGATTTGGCTTAGCCCCTTGTTAAAATTAAATTTTTCGTAATACTGGTGGAACTCCGTCATTGCTCTTAGATGGGATTTTGCCTTTATCAGACTCTACATCCACTGGGGCAAATGTTCTTATTCATGGGTTTGAGTGTGGTATTGTTCCTGTCCCTCTTCAGAAAATTAATTTGAGGTCAGATCTAGTTTAAGGGTCTGTCATAGTAGGTGTTAGGCCTACTCTACCTGTTAAAGGGGTATCTATATTGTTAGGCAATGGCCCAGCTGGTGGAAAGGTTACAGCTAATGTAATTGGGACAAATGAGCCCTGCAATTTTGATAACACAGAGTAGTTAGAAAAGGAATTTCACAATTTATTGCGTGCCTGTGTTGTTACACGAGCTATGTCAAAAAGGCTCAGAGACACAGACAGTTTCCATCTTTCCACAAAAAGTGAGATTTCAGTTCCTAAACAAAGGACAGTACTCCCAAAGGGGAGTCAGAATCCAAAAGAGATTCGTAAGTAATTGAAGGTTCCTGGTATGACCTTAGTCACTTGTGACTAACCTTGAGGATAGTTAGGATTTTGAATGTTCTAGCCCTAAACAAAATTGTGAGGGTGAAGAACAGAAGAAAATCTGTTTCTTCAAAAATGTCTGATTCTCTTAAAAGAAATCAGCTTTCAGTTGAACAAAAGAATGATGAAGACATTCATTCATTCATTATTAGCCGAGGCACTAACTGACGAAGAATCAGAAAATGTCCCGGTGTGTTTTTATGTCAAACATGGTATTTTGATACGAAAATGGAGACCACTTGATGCAACCGTAGATGAGGAGTGGAAAGTTCATCATCAAATAGTGGTACTTAAGGTCTATGAAAATGAAATTTTAGGCGTTGCTCATGAAATTCCATTTGCAGGACACCTAGCCCTTAATATAAGACCTGCCAACGTATACTGAATCACTTTTATTGGCCTAAACGTAAGTGATGTGGCCGAATTTTGTAAAACGATGGTTGGGAAGCCAAATCAGAATATTCCGGCTGCACCCTTTAAACCGATCCCAGCTTTTGAAGAGCCTTTAAGTAAAGTATTGACTGTGTAGGTTCCTTACCTGAGAGTAAGGCATTCATTTTTTACATCATTTGGGTTACCTAAAGAGATCCAGTCTGAGTAAGGATCCAATTTCATGTCAACAGTGTTTTAACAGATGTTGTATGAATAAGGTATAGGACTCAACTGCCTACTAGCCTGAAAGCCAATGAGCTTTGGAAGGATTTCATCAGATTTTGAAAACTATGAAAAAGACATATTGCAGTGGTAATGAAGGAGATTGGGATGAAGGCATTCAATTCTTAATGTTTGCGACTAGGAAGTCTATACAAGAGTCACTTGGGTTCAGTCCATTTGAACTTGTGTTTGGGCACACAGTTCGTGAACCACTGAGGTTACTGCAAGACAAGTGGCTAGAAGATTCAGGCGAGCACATCAATCGTCTTGATTATGTTTCAAAGTTCAAAGATAAACTATACACCGAGCCTGCACACTTGCTCAGAAAAATCTGAAACACTCTGAAGAGAGAATGAAGGTATAGCATGACAAGAGCGCTGCTGAGAAATCATCTCAACCCGGTAAAAAGGAGTTAGTGTTTTTGCCTGTCTCTGGTCAGCCACTTCAAGATGGTTTCCAAGGACCTTATATCATTGACAAAAAGGTCAGCTACACAGATTATGTAATTTTGACTCCTGGTAAGCGTAAGGAGAAAAAGAGTATGTCATATCAATATGATCAAGAAATATTATTAAAGAGACGATGGAAACACTCACAGAGAGGTTGTGAATGATGTAAATATCAATGTTAATGTAACACTTGATCAAACTTATTCTACATGTACTGGTAATGAAATCATGGATGATGATGTTGAAGCTAACCACGTCCCTGAGGTGTGCATTAAACTGCAAAATTCTGATGTTTTGAAGAACCTTGAAAAGAAATTAAGTCATCTGAATGCCAAAGAGAAATCAGAAATGATGTCAACAATCAATGAGTATAAAGGCGTATTTTCAGATAATTCTACGGGGACCAGTCTGATTGAGCATGACTTAGACATGTCGGAGGATGCTGCGTCCATTAAACAGCACCTTTATCGTGTGAGTCCTTGAAAACGTCAACATCTCCGTGACGATGTCAGTAACATGTTAGAGCATGACATTATAAAACCAAGTTTCACAGCGAGTGGTCTTCCCACTGTGTACTGTAGTTCCTAAACCAGACGGTAGCTACAGGGTTTGCACTGACTATGTGGGAATGTGATGAGGTCACTGACTCCCAAGGTTGTTCTTAACTATCAGTTTATTGACTCTACGGTTACCCCTACCCTTGGTTTCGTTCCAAAACGTAAAATTAATGCATCTTTCTCCCCAAGCTTCCAAGTTTTCGGAAATCTACA